>CM038226.1:4780698-5400131 GCA_021442155.1 Cymbidium sinense
TGATTCAATTTTGGCAGGGGAGTGGTGGTGTGGAGTTGCACATGTGTTAAATGAGGATGTGAGAATTTCATGGAGCAATTCTAAGTGAGGGGTCAATTTGGCTGCTGGGTTGGTCACCAAAACCCATTGTAAACCACATCCCTTGGTGTCCAAATGGACCACTAAGAGAGATATGGTCTTGAGTTATGATCAAATTCGCGAATTTGATCATAAGTTAACTTGAGGGTAAAATGGTCATTTGCCTGATTTTGATTGGGAGATTTGAAATGATTGAAAATGGTTGTGCCAGCCAATTTTCAATGAATTTGGTGTTGATTGATTTCATTTCTATTTGACCGCAATTTAGGTCAAAATGGGTCAACTCAAGTCAAGTTGACTAATTGGTCAAATTGGGTCAAACTTCAAGTTAGGTCAAGTTCCTATGGCCATTTGAAGTGTTTTGGTATCATTGGTTTGGCTCAATTTGATTTGGTATTGTTTTGCTCATTAATTTAGGGTCAATGGGACCAATTTTAACCCATTAACCTAATCAAGAATACAGATTTTTTTGGCTTGTGATCGGAAATATTCTCGCAAGCATTGTTTTAAGTCAATTTGACCTTTTAGGTCAAGTTGGGTTCATGGTCACAGTAAATGGTCTAGTTGGCCAATTGAGGTTTCTGGGTCAAGTTCAACAAATGAATGAAATGAATTAACTACTTTGGGCTTAGAACAGATTTGATATATTTTAACTTTTTAGGTCAACTAACTTGGGTCAACATAATTAATGGTTTGGAATTAAATGATGACTTTTACAAGTCCAATCATTGATCATGAATTGATTTTGATAAATGGTTTCAATCATACCCCTATGGTGGATTTTGGGGCTATTTAATATTAATAAGTGTTGACTTGGTTTGACCCAATTGAGTGATTGATCATCTTATGATGATTGCGTCATAAATGAGTTTATTGGGGCTTAGCTATCCAATCCATTTGGGAATTTGGCTCAAAAGGTACTTTAGGTTACTTTGGATCAAGTGAGCCTGGTAAATAATCAATTGACTTGATCAAGGCTTGATTCAAGTTTGTTGAACTCACATATGGACTTGAGATTCAAATATAAATCATTTACAAGTGATTTGGAGTCAAATGGGTTTTTCATTTGGCAACCTCAAGTTCAAAGATGAACATGTGTTGAATTTTGAATTTAGTTTTGGTTTGATGATTTTAAAATTATGGTTTGTGATGGCAGATTGATTATTTTAAGAAAAATCCAAAGGTTTGAATTGATTTGAGTTTAATTCTGTGCTGTTCAAAAAATTCTTAACGGTATAGGTTGGTTTTAATGCTAGATTGGATTTGAGTTTTGTATTTAGTTTTGTTATTTGAATTTATATTTCATTTAAATTTGTGAATATAAATGAAGATATAAAACGATTACGAGAAAATCTTTGAATTTGAGGTGATTTGAATTGATTGAGCAAGTCCATAAGATGAGATCAAGATGGCTTAAAGAAAGATTTTGATTTTAGAATTGATGCTCTCAATCATTTGGAATTGATCTATGATTTGGATTTTGGAATTGATTTGATGTTTGATTTGGAGTTGGTTTGAATTTGAGAAAATCAATCAAGATGAAGTTTGATTTGAATGATTTAAGAAAAATCATTTAAGTTGGAATTTGATTTGAATGATTTGAGAAAAATCATTTAAGTTGTAATTTGATTTGAATTTGAAGTTGATTTGGATTTGAAGTTGATTATGATTTCAGGTTGATTTGAATCTGAAGTTTGATTTGAATGATTTGAGAAAGATCATTTAAGTTGGAATTTGATTTGAATGAATTGAGAAAAATCATTTAAGTTGGAATTTGATTTGAATTTGAAGTTTGTTTGGATTTGAAGTTTGACTTGAAAGAAGGAGTAAGTGATTGGTTTAAGTTATGTTGTGGTGCAAAAGTTTTCCTACACCCCTAAGGCATAACCTATTCCTTTGGTTAACTCTTCTAAGTCTCTAGGGTTAGGTTAAGTGTTCACCTAACTAGAAGTGTCTTAAGACTAAGGAACTCTTAATGTCTTAGGGGAGTCCAATGTCTAAGATGGAGAAGTCCAAAAGTGAGCTCAACAAATATCCATGGTCCAGTCGCCTTCATGCTTAAGGGCTTTACCATTAAGATATTTGAGAAACCAATAATATGCGAGTGGCTTGTAAGAGGAAACCAAGAAGCTGTTGCCCTTCTCACCACCAATCATCTCCGGGTCATAAGCATGGAATGCCAGGTCAAGGGATAGTCCAAGAGTCCAAGATGAGATCCTGTTCGCCAGCCTCTCTTCGCACCACCACCTGCCTCGGCCATACTAGTCACAATGGCCATTTCCACCACCTCACGGGGCCTACCCAAGAAGTACTCCCACCCACCAAGTAGCTATTACCCACCTACTCTTGCTCATAGATTAAATAAGCCAAATTCTTTCAAGAGGGTGGTAGTTAGGAAAATCTTTAAGAATCTCTTAAAGAAACCTGACTTTTAGTTGCTAAAGCCCAAGAGGCCAGAGGAAGTGGGCAAGAGTAATGATTCTAACTATGCTCCTACCACCGCATGATTAGCCTTGTCTTAGAGGATTGTATGACTTTTAAAAACTAGCTTCCATGTAGCTACAAGTCAATTGATGTAGTTATCCCCAAAGAATACTTGTTAGAACAACCATCCAGTTCTATTTGGGATCCTCTTAAGACAAAAGAAGGTTGGGATATTGCCTTATCCCTAACCTCTAAAAAAGTTATTTCTAAAATCAAGAAACTCTCTTTACATGTGCCTGAGGTAGCTCAAACCTTCAATATCAAAGAAGGTTTACAAGTTATCAAAGTTAACTTGAAGAAGGTGACAACCTAGCAATAGTGAGACTCACCATACTTGCTCGAATAGTCCAAGAGTGTCAATGTGAGCAAAGACTCCATCCACTTGTTCTTTACTTCTTCTTAGCTCCTCTTACCCGAAAGCATTGTATCAATGGCAAGGGCATTAAATCACTTAACCACTTACTTTACTTGATTTCTTCCATGTACCTTCACCCAAAAAAAAAAATCAATGAATGAAGCAAATTTTACTTACATTAAAGCAAATTTTACTTACATCTTATCCACTTATGATACTCTTGATTTTGATTCTTGTCGAAAACTCTCCAAGTCTAGAAAATAATAATAGCTTTAGTAATTCCAATCCCCTCTCTTCTGATTCAGAATCAGACTTTCCTTTTCTGAATCAATCGGGTTCACCTCTTGAGATTGACTTAGAGTCAACCGACTCTATGGATCTCATAGGAGAAGTTGTAGGTATACCCGATAAGAAGAAAGTTCCACAAGTTCATCATTCCAAGAGGTCACTAAAGTCAACCTGCATAGTGGCAAAGTTCTACCTCTTAGGATAGTAGCTCAGGATAAGGGTAAACAAGTCATTGGTTCTAGTGAGCAGATTGCCCATCCACAAGATGCTCCACCCATGGATATTCTTATGGAGGACCAAGTCAGAGTTGATTACACACATAACCAATCATCATAAGCAAAGATACCTTCACAAAATTTTTGAAACATATAACCAAAATCTCTTCTTAGCATACCTAAATTTGCTAAGTAAAGATTTTCCAAATCAAAATTCTCAAACAGGATACATAAAATAAATATCTTCAAAATTCACTTCAAATATTTGAACCCCGCCCAACCTACTTAAATTGGTTGAGCATGGGTTTCGAATCAAAATTATATGGCAAAGACTCCCCTCCAAATATCAAAAATATCTCTAAAATTCAATGAACCCCACTTAGCATACCAAAATTTGTTAAGTGTGGGTTAAAATTCTAAATTAAATATAATAGTCAATAATTGAAGGCAAACATCAAGGCAAAGGTTTGACTCAATCTTGTTTCGACAAATGCAGTGACTTCAGCATAGTCAGTCAGTTCAGCTTCTAGTAAATGCAGTAATCATGGCTCCTAGAAAGTTCATCTTTACCTTCCCTTCAGGTATAGATCTAGCCTTGGATCAGACCAATCTTACCATGGCTGATGTCACGCACTTGATCCATTTTGGCCGTGGCTTTGAGAGGGTCTTTGTTACTTGTGAGGGGGCAGTCCTCACCACCGTCAGTAGGGATGATGTGGCAAGATAGACACCACTCATCCATCTAGATATCCCATCTGACTATGAGTTTCTTCCACTGAAGAGGAAGGTCATAGTGGTTCCCATGCCATGCTGCTCTGCCAATACCCGGTTATTGCGGTCACTATATCTCATATCATAGATCCAGCGAGAGTTGCTACCTCCTCATTGGTCACCCCAAAGGGGGAGGTTATCTTAGCCTCTGATATAGACTCCTCCATTTTTGAGGTAGGTACTAGTTCCTGCTACGTCTTGCTCACTCATACTCAGCGTTGCAATAAAAATCAAAAGATTATGCAGGAGCATGAGTGAGCAGCCAAAGAGCTTGACGCTGCTTCACACGTAGTTGAGAGGGGTTCTCCCCATGAGACCTCTCCACTTCTAAGCGGTAGTAGGTTCCACTCCCTCTTGACCTTAGATGGAGAGGAAGATTACTGGAAGATTGCTACTTCTCCTCTACCACCAGCAAATCATGAGACACCAGCTAGGGAACAAAAGAGGCCCTACACCAGACTTAGGACTGTTCTTCGCTAGGTCAGTAGAGCATACGGATGCTCAAAGTTTGGTACTTTATTTAAATTATGATTGGTAATCCCTAGGAGAGTTAGGGTCATATATATAGAGAGAGAGCCATGGAGGCTTGAGTATTTTCTCAGGTAGGCAGGAGAGAGCGACGGAGGTATGCTAGGTAATCAGCAGCCTCCGCTCTGATGGATTTTCCTGATCGTTATCTAGTTAGGGTTGATTATTCAGATAGCATTGTTCTTTCCAGTGCAATCCACCACAGATAGAGATCTCCCATTGAGAGGCAGACGGTGTTTCCATCACACTACTCCCCTCATCATCCACCATCACCCGTTCAGCTTACAACATCTACCACCCACACCAAGATTCAAAAGCATCCATCTAGGGAGAGACCTTCCCCTCTGGTGATCTGGCTATGGCCCAGAGATCCCACTCCATCCATTCCACCTATTGAGGTGAGATTGAGCTCCCCCACTCGATCCCCTACCTTAACTGTGATCAAGTAGGAGTGGCGACCCAAGAGCATCATCGTTGCATCACCACCACCACAACATATAGAGATAAAGAGGGGTGTAGACTTAGACACAGTCCGCATGATAGTTAATCCTTCCATTGAGAAAGACATGACAGTAGGCAGTGTCCATTATATTGAGACAGAGGAGTGCAGTCCTACATCTAGTAGTCAGCGGGTATTTATCCCAGTCCAGACTGCCATAATAGACAGATCACTAGATGACATATTAGCAGATTACTTTGTCGAGATGAAACAGATTTTTAGGAGTGACTGCTCTGATCAAGGTGAGGATAGATCAGCTTCAATCTTGATAAGGATGACATGTTGGAAGATACACCCGAGGTCCACATAGTTGACACTCGGGGATCCTTACAACGGGAGCAGACCAGCTAGGAAGGTGTTGTGCTCGAGGAGGGTAACTCTTCTCACTCAACTCAGCACCTCCTCCACTGGCTCAGATAGAGAGATGATCACATTGAAAAGATGGGAAAAAAGATTGAGGAGTTGATGGCAGTAGTTGCAACATTGCGACCTCCTGACTTCACGACCCTCTCCCATGTGACAGCCCAATTGGTACTTAGCTTAGAGCATCCTAGGTGCATTCCTGAAGAGGATGACACTAGTAGTTTGCATAGGAAGGTTACAGAGGGAACCTACATGCATGAAAATGATATCAACCACATGGTAGAGCAGCAGGTGAAGGAAGCGATGGTGTAAGCCCTATGAAGCTCATCTATTCCAATGGGTAGACCATACCGCGAGGAATTTGATGCAACCACATTTGTTCAAAATATTTGATGGCAATGGGAACTCGTGTTAGCATATTGCACACTTCAGAGCCAGTTGCTGCAACATCGGTGGCAGAGACGAACTATTATTCAAACTTTTTGTCAGCAACTTAATAGGGGTTGCATTTGATTGGTATGTCGAGCTGCCCAATGGCTCGATAGAGACTTTTACTGAGTTAGAGCACCTCTTCATTAAGAGGTTTGCTTGAGTTCATCAAATAGTGACTGTAAGTTATCTTGTTGTGGCAACACAAATTCCCAATGAGTCCCTTGTTGATTATATTCTTAGGTAGCACAACTTGAGCATGAAATGCAAGCCACAGCTGTCTGAACAGCATGCCATTTAGATTCTTCTCAAGAATATTTATGGCTCGGTCGCCTTCATGCTTAAAGGATTTACCATTCGGACATTTGAGAAACTAATTAACAAGACGGCTAGCCTATAATAAGAGACCAAATAGTTGTCCTTTCCTGACCAACCATCTCGGCCCAAGCCATAGAAGGTGTTTGAGAAGAAGCCAGGGCGGTTGTCGTGGATAAAGGGAAGCGACCAAGTCCAATATGAGAGAGAGCAGCAACATCCTTTTTCACCTCCTCTACCACCACCTTGACCGTCATATCAACCACCACAATGGCACCATTCCCACCACATCAGTAGCCTACCCAGTAGCGGTATTCCTACCCTCCCCTCCCCGGTAGCTACTATGCATCAACTCCTGTCGATAGATTGAATAAGCCATATTCATTCAAGAGGGAGGTAGTTAGGAAAATCCTTAAGAATCCCTCAAATAAACTTGACTTTCAGTTACCTGAGCCCAAGAGATAGGAGGATGTGAATAAGAGTAATGATCCTAACTATTGCCCCTACCACTACATGATTAGTCATGTCTTAGAGGATTGCAATATATTTAAGGACTAGCTTGAGTGTAGCTACAGGTCAGGCATCGTGGTCATCCCCAAAGAATACTTATTAGAATAACCTTCCAGTTCTATTAGGATAATTCTTGGTGAAACCTACGATCCTCTTAAGACCAAAGAAGGTTGGGATATTTTCCTATCCCAAACCTCTAAAAAAGTGGTTTTTAAAATTAAGAAACTCTATTTACAGGTGGCTGAGGTAGCTCAAACCTCCAACACCAAGGAAGGTTTGTAAGTTGCTAAAGACATCTTGAAGATGGTGACAGCCGAGCAGCAGCAGTACATCTTACTTTCCTAGGATAGCCCTGAGCACAACCACCATCCGAGTCCAGCACTCCACCCACAATTATAGCTACTACTTCTTCCTCCATTAGCTCCTCTTCTGCAAGCAGGAGCGTTATATCAATGGACAAGGGCATTAAATCTTTTACCCCACTTACTTTATTAGATTTCTATCATGTACCTCCACCCAAAAAGAAATCAATGAAGAAAGCTTTCACTTATATCTTATCCACTTCTGATACTTTAGATTTTATTCCTCTTGAAAACTCTCTAAGTCAAGAAAAAATAATGATACTTAGTCTTATCCTCTCTCTTCTTATTCAAAATCGACTTTCCTTTTTTTGAATGTCAATTCCACCTCATCATTGAAGATAGAACTTTGAGTGGCAAAGTTCATCATCAGGGTAAATAAGTCATTGGTTCCAGTGAACAAATATCCCCTCCATAGGATGCTCCACCCATGAATATGCTTATGGAGGAGCAAGTCAAAGTTGATTACAATGTTCTAGCACATCTTAGAAAGGTTTCAGCTAAGTTAAGTATATATGATGTCCTTGTCTTATCCAAAAGATGAGGGAATCTCTAGTCAAGGCTCTTCTTGATCCAAAGATATGCTTAGCTCAGTTGATCACTACTAAAAAGGAGGCACACAGCTCAAAGAATATCTTAGGAGTTACATTCAGTGATGAAGACTTATTTCTAAGAATGACCATGCACAACCGCCCTCTTTACATTACAATGGACGTTGGCAAATATAGGATATCAAGAGTTCTGGTTGAGTGACGACTGTGATCAGATCATGCTAGATCCACTCTGATTCATTCCTAAACTGTAGGATTGATCTCGACCGTCCGATCTTAGATCGGACAGCCTGTAGAGAAGGCGCATCCGCAACTAGCTGACTCAACTGATGGATGTGATAACTTAAATAACCTATCCCATCATGCCACGTGAAAAGCACACCACGTCAGCCGCCACATGGCCCGACGGGATTAGGGGTTTCATTAAGCTTAATTAATCTGATTTTAATGGTGAAACTTTCAAAATTCATAACTAATTGTAGAAGAATCCAAAAAATACAAATAAACACTCATTTTATAAATAATTTAGAGAGAATAATAGAAAATTAAAATTTATTAATTTTGAATATTGATTTGAACTCAATTTAGGTTTTATTAGAAATGTAATTAAGATAATTACTCTTTAATTAATGCAATAATTAATTCCAAACTTTCTAAGATTAATTAGTGGGATGACCTCTGCCTCCCATGATTTTCTTGGAATTTATTACTTGGTTAATTAGGTAAATTGCTTATTTCATTCTTAATCACTCTCTTAGATAATTAAATGATTAATTAACATGTTAAATAGTGATAAATTTATTAATTAAGCTTGTTAATCATTATGAAATAGTAAATGGACATAGGGAATGAGATTAGTACCTCTTTTCCAATCTTTCCCCCTAAGTTTATTTCCTTTAGATAACACTTAATCAATTTGCAATTAATTAATGGCTTAATCACTTCATTAAATAGTTTAATTAATCAAACTCAAAACCAAATTATTCCATAACTTAATCATTCAATTCTTGGGTAGATTCTTAGGTGTTCAATAACCTAAGAAAATTCCAAAGGAAATTGTAATCAAACTACATATTGTTGACCTCACTTTTGGAGTGAGTTCTTAACCTCCTCTTCTTGGACTTAGGACTCTTCTAAACAATAAGAACTCCTTAGTCATAAGATATATCTAGTGATTACGTGAACACTTAACCTAAGCTTAGAGACTTAGAAGGGTTAATCATAAGATAAGGCTATGCCTTAGGGCTTAAGAAAATTACCTATCTTATAGCCTAAACCTAATCTAGATACACTTTCTCAAATCAAATCCAGATTCAAATCTCAAACCAAACCTCAAATTCAAATCCAAATTCTAAATCCATATCCCAAATTTGACTCCAAATGATTAAAACCCAAAATCAATTTCAAACCCCAAGATCAAATCCAACATTAAACCAAAATCCAATTTATACCCTTTAAGCCAATTCTTTAGACTTAGACAAATTCTATCCATATGCAGTTAAAACTAATGGATTATCTCTTGAATCAATCATTCATTCAATTATCTATCAAAATATAAATGAAACCTACAATCATCAAATCAAATTGAAGCCAACCCAAGTTAAACCCAACCTAGCCCTTTTTCCTTGAAAATTTCAAATGAGCCAAAATCTCTTAGACTCCAAATTGATTGCCACTGAGTTTATATTTCAATCCAGGCCCATATATAAGTTCAACTAAACTCAAATCAAACCAAAACCAAATCAATTGATCCACTTAGGTCCACTTGACCCAAAGTGACCTAAAGGATCCATTTGAGCCAACTTCCAATCCAACCCAAACTACATTGAACCAAGCTCAAAACCTTCCACCATGATTGTTGATCACCCTAGGATGATCAATTGCAATAAATTGGGTCAAACCAAGTCAAATTAGTCATTTGACCAAGTTAACCCTTAGTCCAAATAAACCAAAATTAGCCAAAACTCATCCTACATCAAATTGATTAAAACTAATGATTCAAATCAACCCAAAATCAATATTTAGATATGACTTGACCACCAATTGAGCCAAACCAAGCTCAATTGGCCATTCGATCCAAGTTGACCCAAATTGGCCTAAAGGACCAAATTGGGTCAAATCATGATCTAACCCAAATTGATTGCAACTAATGGCTCAAGTTCATTCCAAATTAATTATTGAACTTGACCAAAGTCATAATTGAGCCTAATTTGACCAATTATTTAACTTGACCCAACCTAGTCCAAATTGACCTAAAAGGTCAAATTAGCCAAAATTCAAATTAAATCCAAATTGATTGAAATCAAAGGCTATGTTCATTTTCAATTAGTCAATTCAATATAAATCAACCCATAACCTAAGCCAATTTTTCCAATTTAAGTCAAATTGGTCAACTTGACCCATTTGATTCCAAATGAGCAAAAATCAATTCTAAGCCAAATTAAACTAAATTGATATTACCAAAACTCTTCAAATCATCATTTTAACCTAACATAAGCCTTTGTTTGATCCAATTTGATCAATTGGTCAACCTAACCTAATATGACCCAATATGACCCAAATTGACCCAAATCCCTTGAAACCAAGCCAAGACCCATTGGGGGCTAATCAAACCTGACCCAAACCCATTTGGATCAACCCAAAATTAATCCAACCCAATGAAATATCTCATGGATCCTCCCTCATATAGGATTCCACCCAACCTCATTTAATTCTCCCCATCACATGCATTCAACTCCTCTTATTAAATCTAATTCAACCTACCTAAATAAGATAAACTAATTAATTATTAAAAAGTGTAAAATCAAAATATAAAATAAAATCTAATAAACATTATAATCAAATGAAATTAAAATGAAATTCTAATCTTAAATAATCAAACTCAATTAAATCAAAGCAAACTTTCAATTCATTTTATCCAATCGAACTATAAATAAATAAACCATAATCAAATTAAATAAACTCGAAATTAAAACTAAACTCTAAAGTCATCAAATTGACCCAAATTTCAAATAATATCAAAATAAGTTCAACAAAAATAAAATCCAAACAAAACAAACCTATTAAATTAAGATAAGAGATTAATCATCAAACTGAAGAGATAATCTACAAATAAACAAAACGGCTAAATTCAATAAGTTAAACCCTTAATTGCAATTCAAAAAAAAATACATTAAACTTCAAATAAATCATAAGTAAGTTAAAATGCATTCACCAATCTAAGTTGAACTTAAATGGAATAACAAAATCAATGAATTCAACAACATCAAAATGAAATTAATCATATGAAACTAAGGAATTAAATTAAAACCCAAGGGAAAGAAACTAGTGGTTGAATTAAGGGATATTGAATTATCAAAATATTAAATAAATCAAAACATCTAATCTAAAATTAGTTAATAAAAAACACATTGATTTAAATAAACTTAAACTTCAATAGCTATTAAGGATATTGAATTATCAAGATTTAATACAATCAACACATTTAATCTAAAATTAATCAATCAAATACAAGAAGATTAAACAAACTCAAATTCTAAAATCTAAATCAAATCAAATAAATTATACAAATTTAAATGGGCTAATCAAGATACTTTTGGACCTTAGTTAGACTCTTTAGGAGTTAGGATATAGAATAGGATGAGTTCCGTCTACAAATGGAATTCATTATACTCTTCGTTCTTGAAAATTTAAACATCACTTTAACCAAATAAAAGTGAAATAAAAATGAAAAAAAATTGTTAAATCATTTAAATTGAAATAACTCAAAGGTAAAGTTTAAATAAATTCAAACTCTAAATTAAAACTTAAACTAAATAAGCCTAGTAAAGTCTTCCTACACAAGCCCTTTTTCACACACTAGAATACTAGGTCACTGACCCTAGAATTAGGCTAGGTCGATGTATTGATTATATGTATGATGTGTGTTTTATTTTGTGATATAATATTTTAGATTGGATGTTAGGGTGTATGCTTTATAGACTGGATGTTAGGCCTTTCTTAGCCTAATCATATTTTCTGCAAGGGGTTGTGCTTAAGGAGCCACTGTAATAAAAATATAAATGCTTTTGCTATGCAAGTTGCTTAGCCCCTAAGAATAATCCACATTAGGTCAGGTGGGCTTGGTTACCCATGTGTGGGGTGCTAAGTCCAAATTATTCATATAATTGCTTGGGTTGTATGGTGTATTTAGCTAACATTTATTTTGTAGGTGTAGCTAAATTAACTTTTCTTATTTTTAATATAATTTTGCATTAAGAATTAGGATTAGTTTTATGGAAGATTAGGATGAATAGTGGACAGAAGGCTTAGTCCCTGGGGTGCCCTGTGATGCCTTTGGAGCAAATCAAATCAAAAGGAAGAGAAGGAAAGAATGAAGAAAAGAAGACCCACATATCATATATTATTTTCGTGGTCCGAGTTGTATAAGGGTACAGCTCAGCTACCCATCTTTTTTTCTCTTTTCGAGGTGTACGATGAAACCCGACCACACTGGCCTTTTATTCTTTTATGGTAGTCTATAAAATTGTTTGATGTTGTGATTAGATTGTGCACTAGAAGTACATGCTTTTCCTAGTTTCTTCATGTTTAATGTTTGAATGTGTGACCTGGATGTGGTAGGCTCTTAGGATGAAATTAATTTTTTACTCTAATTAACAACTCTTAATTAAATTTTTAAAATAGTTCATAACCTCACATAAAAGCCTAAGAATTAAATCAAGATAATAAAACATTTAGCAACCCCTTAGCTAGATGATTGTATGTATAACATTATGCATGTCATATTCTTCTACTCTTGTTAAGAGGGGGGCTTCCATCTATGCTAAAGAATAAAGGCTTAACCTGTGAGAGCCTTTGATGGAAGAACACCCCTTTCTCTCTTGATTTGGCCCATAATAAAGCTCTCATGCATTTAGGCATACAAAATCTCATAGCCTGTGTCAAAATAAAGAGTCCAATAGAATTAAATAAATTTTATAAAATTTGCATTAGATTAAGTCATGAATTCATACCACTCATGCTCTAGTCTCTTAGGGAGTGAGTTTAAGGACTTAATCTCCTTTCAAAATAAATAATAGCCTAGCCATCTTGCAAAGCATAAGACTTACCTACATGGATTTAAAGCGAATGAGGAGTTAGCTAGCTACCACTCCAGGCGGTTATAAGTCTAGCAGTCGGGTGATTTATTCTCTCTTATGGAGGTAAACCATATACCCATTTTTTCCTTAAATTTAGGTCATGCTTTGGCCCTAGCCAAAGGTCCTTAGATTTAGGATCTGAGGTTGTTGTTTCCCTTTGCAGGCTACAAGCATAAATCCTCACCTCTTAGGCATTTCCATAATCTTGTGTTGATGGATTATAAGTCCTAGATTTCTAACAAACTTTCAACATAAACAAATAAATCTCTTCAAATTTCAAAAATAAAGCCCAATTATATGGTAGATTGGAATGCTCACTAGTCTTCCTAGTATCATGAGCATTTCCTACTTTCTCCATTTGGATTCCAAAAATAAATCTTCTCCTTGATCTATCCCATTTGATTTTTTAAAATGGCCAATCCTTTGATAGTCTAGCCTTGAAATCTTTGGAGATCTTAATTACCTACTTTAATCAAGAGTATTCTTAAGGGATCCCATTCCTTAGGATGAAATTAATTATGGGGGCTTGTCTCCATAAGGAACTTAACAAACCTGGCTTAAAATAAACCCTAGTTTACTTTTCCATGTAAAGTAGGAAAAAATTCTCTGATACATTCGAAGACCCATCATGCTTTAGGAGTCCTTATCAGGTGATTAGGTCCATTATAGGGCGGTGATTTCTATCTTTTGAGATAGTACATCATTCTTTAATATCATACTTGATCACTTCAATAAGTACCCTCTAAGATATGCATGTTGTCCCACATCTCAAAAATAAACACTACATATTTTTCTGGTGACTCCATTGGGGATAGTTCCTCTCTTCATCTTTAGTAGACAATTATTGTCTCCAAGCATCGATAGTGGACTTATATTTTATATAGGCCCAAGACTATCATTCTTTCCGTTGGCACTTAGCTTATTTCATTTTTAAGCAAAGCTCGCCAACATCCTTTATGTTTTAGGACCTCACTCCATGTAGGTCTTAAAATCCGTATTAGGTTCCCCTAATAGGTGAAAATTTAAATTAATCAAACAAAGGAGATGACCAAAATTAAGAACCTCTTCACCATCCCAATGATGAGCAAGGTTCTTCCCATGAACAATGAAAAAATAAAACCCTTCTACAAAATAACGTGTCTTTCCAAAAGCACTTTTTCAAAATCCACATAATAACAAATCTTTACACAAAAATTTGAAAGAAATTTTCAAAAGGCACAAAATACATATAGTCAAATCTCGTTTAACAAATCCTATGATTGTTACATGGAGGTTCTTTTCAAAATCAAAATCAACCATTTTTAATGTCTTTTTCAAAAGCACATTTTCTTTGGAAATAGCTATCCCCATCCCACACACCCAAATTTGTTGGATGGAGATTCTATTTTTGAATAAAATCATGATATAAAATTGAAACTCTACTTAGCATACTTCACATGTGCAAGATTTGAAGTTTTCCTTCTTTTTGAAAAGCAATAAATCATACACACACAAAAGAGAAGTCAAGACATATTTGAATCCCCCACTTGACATACCCAAATTTATTAAATGGGAGTTCCCCTTCCCTTGGAGAAGGTAAAGAAAATTGAATTCTATTTGACACCATTTGTATTTGTCTGATAGAACTCCTTGATAAAGTCTTGGACTTCAAGACACAATTGGTTCTCATTTGACATGTCCAAGTACGTCAAATGAGAACCCCCTTTTTGAAAATCATAAGAACAAATTGAATTCCATTTAGCATACCTAAGTTTGTTAAATAAGTTCTTTTCTTTCAAAAATCATAAACACATTTAACTTTCACTTAACATACCAAATTTGTTAAGTGAGAGTTTCATTTTTAAAATCATAAACACATTTGACTTCCACTTAACATACCAAATTTGTTAAGTGAGAGTTTCATTTTCAATAACATAAACACATTTGACTTTTACTTAACATACCAAATTTATTAAGTGAGAGTTTCATTTTCAAAATCATAAACACATTTGACTTTCACTTAACATACCAAATTTGTCAAGTGAGAGTTTCATTTTCAAAATCATAAACACATTTGACTTTCACTTAACATACTAAATTTGTTAAGTAAAGGTTTCATTTTCAAAAATTAAAAATACTTGACTTTCACTTAACATACCACATTTGTTAAGTGAAAGTCTTACTTTCAAGTCACAAACACAAGTAACTCTGACTTAACATACCAAATTTTTTGAGTAAGAGCTTCACTTTCAAATCAAAATCATATTAAACATAATTGGCATCTACTTAACACACCAAATTTGTTACGTAAGAAGCCCCATTTGCAAAATGAAATCACATATTATGCACCAAATTTCATAAATAATGATATTCTCACACAAAACTTTCAAACATACAAACTGAAAGCCTTTACTTTAGCATACCTAAATTTGCTAAGTAAAGATTTTCCCAATCAAATTTTTAAATAAAACATGCATATCTCCTAAGGGTTCCACCAAATATTTGAACCCCATTCAACCTACTCAAATTTGTTGGATGTGGGTTTTAAGTCAAAATCATATGGAAAAGTATCTCTTCCAAAATCTCTCTAAAATTTCAATGAATCCCACTTAACATTCTTAAGATTGTTAAGTGTGGGTACAAATTCCAAATCAAATCTTGAGATCAATGATCGAAGGTGAATATCATGGAAAGTGTCTGACTCAACTATATTTCAACAATATAGATTTCAATGCAATTAGTTCTCCTAGCTGTCAGTTAGTACAATAACCATGGCTCCTAACAAGTTCATATTTTCCTTCTCCACCGGTCTAAACTTAGCCCTAGACCAAGCTAGTCTCTCTATTATTGGCTCCACCGAGGTCATCTACTTTGGCCATGGTTTTGAGGGGGTGAGGATTTCTTATGAGGGGACAGTCCTCACTACAGTTAGCAGAGAGGAGGTGGTAGGGCATATGCCGCTTATCCGATTTGATATGTCATCCGATTATGAGTTTTCTCCTCTAAAGAAGAAGGTCGTTGTTCCTACGATGTGTCAATTTACTGACTATTCCATTCAGTGGTCGGCTACTCCTACTATAGCTCTAGCAAGGGCTACTACCCCCTCCTTGGGCACCCCAAAGGGGAAGGCTTTCTTGGCTTCCGAGATAGTCTCCTGCACGTTTAAGGTGGGTGCTAGCTCTCGCTCTGCCATACCTACATGTACACAGCACCGCAACAAGAACCTTAAGGTTAAGCGACATCACAAGAGGGCGGTGAGAGAGATGGATGCCGCTTCCCATGTGGTTGAGGAGGGATCTCCCTGTGAGACCTCTCCACATTTGAGTGATAATAGGTTCCACTCCTCTCTCAGCCTTAGATGGAGAGGAGGAGTACAGAGGATTATTGCACTACCTCCACCTCCAACATATTTCAATACACTGGCAAGGGAGCACAGGAAGCCCAACATTGGGCTCAGGATAGTCTTGTTCTAGGTTGGTCGAGTTTACAGAAGCTCAGAGTCTGGTACAGTTTTTAATTCAAGGTCAGTCATCCCTAGGAGAGTTAGAAGTCAGATCTAGAGAGAGAGAGCCTTGGAGGCTCAAGCATTAGCTCAGACAGGTGGGAAGGAGCGACAGAGGTTTGTCAGGAAGTCGGTGGCCTCCACTCTAATGGATTTTCCTGATCATTACCCTACTATGGCCGATCATTCATATAGCATCATCCTTACCAGTGCTACTCATCATAAGAGGAGTAGGCCTACAATTGAGGGGCAGTCGATGCTACCTCCACACCATTCCACTCACCGCCCACCATTGGCTATCCAGCTCACAGCATTCCCCATTCCAACCAAGATCATGGAGTCCCCATCTAGGGAGAGACCAGCACCATTGGTGATCTGGCTGTGGCCTAAGGATCCCACTTTATCTGCTCCACTCGCTGAGGTGAGGTCGAGCTCTCCTATTCAACCTCTCACCTCAGCTACGGAGAAGAAGGAATGGTGACCCAAGGCCACCATGGTCTAGTCACCACCACAGCCATGGCAATTACAGTTACAACAGCCCTGGTAGTCTCTACCTATAGTAGCATCAATGGTAGAAGGGGTACAGGATACACATGTAGTGCCCATGGCAGTGGATCCTCCTACAGTCAGTGTTCAGCAAATGGTTAGTGATCAACACAAATATATTAGTGAGCACAATCCTTCTAGAGGCAGTACTGCAACAGTAAGTAATGCCCGATGTATTTCTGTCAGTGAGCTTAGCCCTGCTATCGATCAATAATGAGTGTTTATCTTGCATTAGAGCGGCTCTTTGGATGAGATCCTGGGTTAATACTTCAGGAGAAGAGGGGAACTCTCACAGGGATGATGCACTAAGAGGGAGAATGCTAGGGTTTTGATCGAGATATGGGGATGATCTCTTGGAGGACTCAGTGGAAGTCCATATGGTCGACATTAGGGGTTCCCTCCATCAGCATAGCCAGAAGGGTGTTGTAGTTGAGGAAGAAGACATAGCTCATTCAACCCAACACCTTCATCAGCAACTGAGACAGAGAGATGAACATATCGGTAAGATGGAGAAAAGAGTTGAAGACTTATTAGCCCCAGCACTTCAAGCCATCTCATCTACTCCTTAGAGGTCGACCACCGTAGGTTGTTGCATGTTCTAGATCAGCCCAAGAGTACATCTCCCATGGACCAGGATCATGGCAGTCTGCATAGGAAGGCCATTGATAGTACCTCTGTGCCTGAAAGAGATATAAAGCAGATGGTGGAACAACAAGTGAGGGAAGCATTGGTGCAAGCCCAAGGTGGCTCATCTATTTCAAATGGTAGACCCTACCCAAAGGAATTTGATATATTCAAATATCCCAAGGGTTTTGTGCCACCATTCTTCAAGATCTTTGATGATAATGGAAACCCTTGACAGCATATAGCGCACTTTAGAACTGGTTATTGTAACACCGGAGGTAGTGATGCACTTCTCTTTTGACTCTTCATTAGCAGTCTATCAGGGATTACATTTGATTGATATGCTAAACTGCCTAACAATTCAGTGAAGACTTTTATTGAGTTGGATCACCTCTTCATCAAGAGGTTTGCTGGATCCCAACAAAGGGTAACTGTGGATGACCTCATTATGGCACAACAAAATCCCATTGAGTCCCTTATTGATTATATTCTCAACTAGAAAAACCTGAGTATGAAATGCAAGCCATAGCTATCCGAACAACATGCTAATTCTTCTCAAGACTATTCATGGCCCGGTTACTTTCATGCTCAAGGAGTTTACAATCAAAACTGATGAGAAACTAATCAATAAGGTGGCTAGCCTACAAGGGGAAGCCAAACACTTACCTTTTCAAGACCAATCGCTCAAGCCCAATCTGTAGAAAGCATTCAAGAAGAAGCCAGGGTAGTAGTGTCAATAGATAAAGTGAAGCAGCCAGCCAGAGCTCAGTATTGGAGACCTCATGCACAACAGCCACCATTGTCACCTCCTCTACCACCACCTCGGCCAGCATACCGACCACCATAGCTGCCACAGTGGCCATCGCCACCTCCTCCACAACATACTCAGCAACGGTACTCATATCCACCGCCAGGTAATTATTACCCACCTACACTTATCGATAGATTGAATAATCCATACTCATTTAAGAGGGAGGTAGTTAGGAAGATCTTTAAGAATCTCTTAAAGAAACCTTACTTTCAATAACCTGAGCCCAAGAGGCCTGGAGATGTGGGCAAGAGTAATGATCCTAACTATTTCCCCTATCACCGCATGATTAGTCATGTCTTGGAGGATTATATCACCTTTAAGGACTGGCTTGAGTGCATCTACAAGTCAAGAGCTATTGTTATCCCCAAGGAATACTTGTTAGAACAATCATCTAGTTCCATTAGAGTAATTCTTAGGGATACTTGTGATCCTCTTAAGATAAAAGAAGGTTAGGATATTATCTTATTTTGTACTTCTAAAAAAGTGGTCTCTAAGATCAAGAAGCTTTCTTTTTAGGTGCTTGAAGTAACTCAAACCTCAAACACCAAAGAAGGTTTGCAAGTTTCCAAAGACAACTTGAAGAAGGAGTTAGCCAATAGCAGCAGCAGCAGCCTACCTTACTTGCCCAGGATAGCATAGTAGGTCAGCCACCATCCGAGTCCAGCATTTCTTCCACAGTTGTAGCTACAACCACTTCATCCAGCTTTTCTTCTAGCAATCGTATTGTATCCATGAAGATGGGAGCTAAACCCCTCACTCTGCTTACTCTACATGATTTCTATTTTGTACCTCCATCCAAATCTAAAGAATCAATGAAGAAAGTTGATTCCACTTACATTTGTGTCACTTTTGATACTCTTGATTTTATTCCCATAAATAACTCTCCAAGTTTAAATAATAATAACACTAGTTCCGATCATTCCTCTTCTAATTTAGAAATGGATTTCCTATTTCTAAATCACATGGGTTCACCTCTTGAGATTGATTTGGAGTCATCCGACTCTGATGATCCCATAGGAGAAGTGGTAGGTACACCCGATTAGAAGGTAGAACTTCCTATAAATAAATCATTCCAAGAGGTTATTGAAGTTAACCTTCATAGTGAAAAAGTTTTACCTCCTAGGGTGGCACCTCAAGATAAGGGTAAGCAAATCATTAATTCTAAAGAGCATATAACCCCTCCATAGGATGCTCCACCCATGGATATGCTTGTGGAGGATCAAGCCAAAGTTGACTACAACATCCTAGCATATCTTAGAAAGTTGTCAGCTAAGTTAAGCATATTTGATGCCCTTATCTTACCCAAAGAGAGAAGGGAATCCCTAATCAAGGCTCTTCTTGATCTAGAGATATGCTTAGCCTAGCTGACCGCTACTGAGTAGGAGGCTCGCAGTTTAGAGGACACTCTTGGAGTTACATTCAGTGATGAAGACTTGCTTCTAGGAATGACCAAGCATAATCTCCCTCTTTACATTATAAGGATATAAGATATTCGTAGTTCTTGACCGTGCATCGAATATTATGAGTCTAAAAACCCTCTCCTACTTGAGGATTGATATCTCTATACTTTTAAAAGAGAGAATTCAATGAACAAGGTAAGAGGGCCTTAGGCTCTATAGTGTTTCCATTAGAAGTAGATGATTGGAAGACTACCACCAAGTTTCATATTATAGACTCAGATACATCTTTCAATGCTTTGCTTCGGAGACTATGGATACATGAGAACAACATGGTTCCATCCTCTCTACATTAGTGCATGAAGTTCATGAGGGGTGGGATTGAATACTGTGCCAAATGAGATCTTAAGCCATTCATAATTCATAAGGTCTGAATATATAAGGAAGCGGCCTACTATCTCCCTCAAAATCAATAAGTATATTCTTGCGAACTTGGCAAAAGTTCAAAGATAAAAGAAAAAGGAAAGGAGAAAGAAAAAGAAAAAGAAAAAGAAAAGGAGAAAGAATAGAAAAAAGAAAATGAGAAAGAAAATAAAAGGGAGCGAGAAATAGACTTGGAAGTTCTTTCTTGGGGCATCATCCTCAAGTCAAGAAGCTGATTTAGAACTTGAAGATGATTTATACAAAAATTTAATTGAATTATCTTTTGATTGGTACTCTCCTTATGTTCTTAATTTAGCAAAGAAAGGATTAATTCCACATGCTTGGTCTAAACACAAGTAAGATTACTTTGAAAGGTTATGGGACAATAAATGCAAACATTCATAATCAAGACCAAAACTAGGATTTGATACAGTGGGTCCAATTGATGATGACGATTACTGCTTAGTCATCACCAATCATTTGGAATCTGATAGGTTCTTTTCAAATCATGCTAACTCATGTAAGGAGATGTGTTTAGAAACTTCAAATGATCTAAATGACTTTCAAGTCAAGGATGCACCGCCAGAGTTTGAAGAGAAGATACAGATCAACCATCGACAAGCTTAAAGAAATCAACCTAGGAACTGAAGAAGATCCATGTCCAACATACATTAGTTTTCTATTAAATGAAAAAGAAACTAATGATTTAGTGAAGCTATTGACTGAGGTTAAGGACTGCTTTGCATGGAGTTATGAAAAGATGACTGGTCTATCTTCTGACATAGCAGTCCACAAACTAGTAATAAAACCTAATGCTAACTCTATCAAGGAGGCTCCTAGACACATGCGATTAGATATTAAACAACAGGTCACTTCTGAAATTAGGAAACTGATCGATGCTGGCTTTATTAGGGAAGAAAAATATTCTACTTGGTTATCCAGTGTCATCCTAATTAAAAAAAAAATGGACAAATTCACATATGCGTCGATTTTAGGGATTTAAATAAGGCATGTCCTAAGGATAAATTTTCACTTCCTATACCATAATTAATGGTGAACATCACCTCATCTCATGCAGTAGTCACCTTTATAGATGGCTCATCTAGATATAACCAAATAAAGATGGCCTCAAAGGATGAAAGAAACACTGCCTTCTGAACCCCAATCAGAATTTGTTATTATAAGGTCATGCCTTTCGGCCTAAAAATGCCAGTGCCACATACCAGTGAGCCATGACTCGAATCTTTGATGAACTCATTCATCATCAAGTCAAATATTGTGTCGATGATCCTGTAATCAAGAGTAAAGAAAAGGAAGACAATCTCTTTGACTTGAGAGTAGTTTTCAAATGATTAAGACAATACAGCCTCAAAATGAACCCCTTGAAGTGTGCATTCGAAGTAGCTTCGAAAAAATTCCTTGAGTTTGTTGTTCGATACTGTGGAATAGAAATTGATTCAGAAAAGATCAAAGGGATATTAAAAATGCCACCCCCTAAAATCCTAACACAACTCAGGTTATTCCAAGGGCGGTTGGCATATCTAAGATGCTTCCTTTCCAACTTATAAGGAAGATGCCAACCATTTTCGACACTTGTCAAAAAGGATGCCAAGTTCAAGTGGGATGACAAGTGCCAGCATGCCTTCGAAGACATCAAGCAATACACGATGGCAATTCTAATATCGGGCAAGCTCATATATATTCGCATTAGATGACTCCCTTGGCACTTTGTTGGCTCAAACCAATGATGAAGGGAATGAGAACGCTCTCTATTATCTCAGTCGTCATCTAATCCCTACAAAGGCAAACTATCCACCTATTAAAAATCACTACCTAGCTTTAATCTTTGCATCCCAAAAGCTATAACATTACATGCTTTCTCATAAGGTGAACTTGATCTCTAGAGTCTATCTACTGCAATATCTCATGACACGGTCGACCTTATCCTGACGGTTGGCACATTGGTCCATGCTTTTGTCTCAGTTTGACATAACATTCAAACCCCTCTATGTTGTGAAAGGACAAGTACTTAAAGATTTCTTAGCATCACATCCACTCCCTACTGATTCTCTACTTAATGATGATCTCCCTAATGAACAAATCATGAACTTAGGGGATACTAGTGCTCATTGTTGGGAGATGTACTTTGATGGTGTACCTTCCTCTCAGAGAGGAGAAGAACCATAATTTACTATCCTAGGAAAGGCAAGTGTAGGAATAGTTCTCTTAACTCCAGATCACTCTGTGATGAGATTCTCATATCATCTGTCCAATCCATGTACCAACAATGAAGCCAAAAATGAGGCTTTGATTTTTTGTCTGGAGATAGTCATTACACTATGCATCCATAGTATCAACATCTTTGGGGATTCTCAATTAGTCAACATCCAAATCGCTGGGTCCTACAAAGTTTTAAATCATATGCTCCATTATTACCACAAGTACACTATGGAGTTGTTGGCCCAAATCCCATAGGTTACCATTTACAAGATTCCTTGAGGAGAAAATGCAGTAGCAGATGCATTAGCCAAGCTTGCTAAGGAGTTGGTCCAGAAGATGAGTCCATTCCAATATAGACAAGTCTTATCCCTTATTGACATTGAACTCATCAAGATATTCTCTCTTGAAGGGGAGGTTGACATTTCCAAAAGGATGAGGAGTCAGAATGAGGCAACCATTCATGGATTATTTAAGTATAGGCAAACTATCTCAAGAGAAATCACTACCACACTAGGTGAAGCAGAGAACTCTTTCCTATGCTCTCATAGGTGGCACCTTGTACCAACAGTCCTTCTATCATATGTGGTTATGTTGTCTGGACAAACATGAAGCCTATAGGATCATGACTAAGGTACACTCAGCTTTATGTAGAGTGCATCAATCCAGTCTGAAGGTGAAATCCAAAATCAAGAGACTAACAAACTACTAGCCTATGATGATTATCGATTGCATGGATGTAGCCAAGCAGTGCCATCATTGTTAAGTACAAGGCATGGTTCTACACCAAACACTCAACATTCTCCATCCGACATTAGCTTCAAGGCCATCTGAGTGTTGGGGTACTGACATTGTGGGTTCTATCGATCCTCCTTCTTCTAAAGGTCATCAATTCATCCTAGCTACTACTGACTACTTTTCCAAGTGGACGGAGGCAATCCCACTTAGATAGGTCGCAACTCACCATGTGCTCCAATTTTTCAAGAGCCATATCATTTATAGGTTCAGGGTGCCTCGATGAATTATATCCGATAATGGAACTACATTCAATAGCACTAAAATCAATAGCTTTTCTTGGATAAATAGCATAGATTGGAGGTACTCTACCATCTACTATCCAAGAGAAAATGGGTTAGCAGAAGCCTTCAACAAAACTCTCATTCAAATACTGAAGAAGACACTAGATGATGACAAACGATAATGGCATGAACAGTTGGTTGAAGCCTTATGGGCATACCGCACCACATACAACTCAACTCAATCTACTCCTTTCTCCTTAGTGTATGGGTCTGAATCCATTCTACCATTAGAAGTCCAACTCCCATCACTAAGGATAGTCGTGGGCAGTAAAATCATAACGGAGCAGAACGCCAAGTTACGGTTGGAAGAGCTCAAAAGTTTGGAGGAGAGATGCCTCCGAGCATGCTAGAACCTCGAGTTGTACAAAGCCAAAATGACTCAAGCTTACAACAAGTTGGTCTATCCTAAAGCATTTTTAAAGTAGGAGAGCTTATTTTAGTTCTAAGGAGACCAATTGTTGCCCGTTGAAAGATGGGAGGTAAGTTTGAACCCACTTAGGAAGGCCCTTATGTTATAGAGAAGGCCTACCAAGGTGGATCTTATCAACTCATAAATTGTAAGGGAGAGTGTCCTATGCTTCCAATCAATAGGCTCTACCTAAAGAAATATTATCCATAAATCTTGTTTCAAGTCAATTATAAAGAAAACCTCTTTTCATCTCAAATTTCATCCCTTCTGTGTTGAGGACTATCTTTGCTTGCAAATTTGCCATGATGTGTTTAGGGTAGGTATAAGAGAACACAAGAGGCATCCTATCCCTCTACCACACAAACACAAACTACAAATAATCCTCTATTGCTATTAGGATAGGTGTAAGAGAATCTAAGAGGCATCCTATTTTGACTAGTACAACTAAGTTAGGTGTAAGAGAACCCAAGCAGTATCCTTTCTTGGTGGATTCACAATTGCTCCTGCGGTGCTATTTCATTCATTATTCTACATGTTTAGGGTAGGTGTAAGTGAACCCAAGAGGCATTTTATTCCCTCTTTCATAACACAAACAAACACATGTCTTCTATCTCAGGCCATTTTGATGTGGGAGCAAGCCCCATGGCACTCACTCATTAGGCTCTAGTGGTGACATGCGATCTTGCTAGTGTCACCCCAGTGGTCACTTATCTGGCGAATGTGAGTCCCCATATTTTCTTCCTAACTTGACTATTGCAAACCAACTAGCGCCTTATCAGTTTGTTAGTCCTTTTTTGCAGCCGGTAAGCTACCCTATATTGACTTTGTTCAAGAAGATGTAATCCTATATGCTTTCTTCTTGGACTAGCAAGTATATTTGAAGTCAAGTATATTTGAAGTTTAGGATAAGTCCCCCGGTGGCTCCTTTTCTCCTAACTACTTTAAGCTTGGGTCTAGTCCTTACACAGGACTCCTCGTTTAATGTCGTCTAGGTGGGATAGCCCTTCAAGGCACTATCCGATGATGGATTCGCTTTAGAGATGTAAGCCTACAAGCCTTCTTTCTAGACTGATTGTCACAAACTAATGGGCACCTTAGATTGGTTGGTTATCGCCATGCTGACGGTGACCCACCCAGTGGATACAACACTCTTAGTAGATATGAGTCCCCATGCTTTCTCCTTGAGTTGGCCATTGAATACCTAAAGGCTTTCTTTAACAAGGTTTTGGATAACGCCCCTAGCGGCACCTCCCCTGTGGGCACTTTATTTGGATCACATCCTTAGAGACCCCATTTAGACACTACCCCGGTTATTTTTGGATTAGACAGTCCCCCTTTCCTAGTAACCACCCTTGTGATTGGAGAATTTATTCAACAGATGCGCACATTCTCTCTTAGTCCAGTAAGTCTGAGATAGGACTAGGCTGATATGAGATCCTTCTCAATATGGTCCCTTGCAAACCAACAGGGTCCACATAAACTTAAAATAAATAAAATATATCTTCACTTATGGATTAGGAATTCAAGCCCCTAGTGGCCCCTTTCCCAAGCAGGCATCTTATCTTTAGGACAGTGTTAGCAAAACTCTTTATAGGAATTTCCTGACTACTTTGAATTGAGATAAGTCCCCAGGTTGGCACTCTCTTAGTAGTCACCCTTAGATCAGGTTCAACTTGTTGTGCCACTGACAGGTTACCCTGACGGTCATCTTTGCTTTAAAAGATATAAGTCTA
Source organism: Cymbidium sinense (assembly GCA_021442155.1). Lineage (NCBI taxonomy): Eukaryota > Viridiplantae > Streptophyta > Magnoliopsida > Asparagales > Orchidaceae > Cymbidium > Cymbidium sinense. Next base: position 4,806,302 of record CM038226.1, read on the forward strand.
TCACGCATTCTTTCCAGCATGACCGTTGTAAACTGATGGGCAGCCCTAAGTGGGGTTCAATTTATTGCACAAGCAACTGATCACCCTAGTGGTTCCTTGTTCAGGAAGTTATCAGTTTATAAGCTTTCTTCCTAACTTGACCATTGTACACCAAAAGACACCCCTTAGGTTGGTTAGCTCTACCTCATGATCGGTAGACTATCCTTTGGATTTATAAATCTAAGATAGGTCTAAATTGATATTAGCTCCTTCTTAGCATATCCATCACACACCAATAGGGTCCATTTAATATTAATTTGATCTTGGCTATTCTTGAGTTGATATGAGTTCACAGCAACATTTGCCCAAATAGTTGCCCAAGGTCGGGTTTGATTTATTACGAATGACTAATCCCCACTTCGAAAGATGTAAGTCTGCTACACTTTTTTCCTAGTACAGCTATTGTACACCAAAAGGCAACCCTTACGTCGAATAGTCCTACCTTACGGCTGGTAGACTACCCCTTTGGATTTGTAAATCTGAGATAGGTCAAGGCTGACATAGCCCCTTCTCAGTGGGTCCATCGCACGCCGATAGGGTCCATAACATAGCACACCAAATTAAGTTAAATCAATTCAAATCAAATCAAATTAATCATCAGGACTACTCTTGAGTTGAGGTAAGCTCCCCAGCGGCGCACATGTAGTAGTCGCCTTAGGTCGGGTTTGATTTATTGCATCATCGATAGATCATCCTAATGGTTGATCCCTACTTTAGAAGATGTAAGTCTGGTACGCTTTCTTCCTAGTATAGTTGTTGCACACTAAAAGGCAACCCTTAGGCCATATAGTCCTACCTTGTGGCTGGTAGACTACCCCTTTGGATTTCTAAATCTGAGACAGGTCAAGGCCGACATAGCTCTTTCTCAGTGGGTCCATTGCAAGCCAACAGGGTCCACAACATAACACACCTAATTAAATTAAATCAAATTGAATTAAATCAAATTAATCATTAGGACTACTCTTGAGTTGAGGTAAGATCCCCAGTGACACTCACTCAGTAGTCGCCTTAGGTAGGGTTCAATTTGTTGTCCATCCAACAGATCACCCCAGCGGTTGATCCCTACTTTGGAAGATGCTAGATAGGCCAAGGCCCCGTGGTTCTTCTTAGTAGTCCATCGCACACGGTCCATAACAAAATAAATTCAAAACCAACCTCTCCAATGGAGTCAAATTAAACATATCAGACAAATCAAATTTCTCCCCGGTGAGGAGCAGATCAAAATAGCCTCCCTAGTGGAGCTTGGATCTAAATCAAACAAATATAACCAAGTGTACATCCCCGGCAGATATGCCCTCAATCTAGAACCCTTCTCTTCAGTGGATCCATAATAAATTAAACTAACCTCCCTAGTGGAGTCCAATCAAATAAATCAATGAAATCTAATCAAATCCTTGTCCCTAGCGGATAGTCTGAACCTGCTTCCTAGGGGAAGGTTTGCATACCCAATGCCTAGTAGATTCGAGCACATATCTCTAGCGGATATGCCTCCACATCAATTAAAATAAAATAAATTAAAATCAATTCTATCTTGATCCCCATCAGATTATAGATTCACATTCCCAGAAGATACACACCCAAACTAATCATATTCACAATCAAACTCAAATTTTTATTCCTCAACGGATAATTTGAACTTGCTTCCCTAGTGGAAGGTTCATGTACTCAATCCCTAGTAGATTCTTTCTTACTCTCTCATGTCCTTGGCATAAAGAGAGCAGCATCGCACTAAGATCATGATTCTATCTACCTCTCAGGTCTAGGTATAGATCTTTTTCGTTAGTGTTTGCAATCTTCTTGATGTTGTTGATCATTTCGGTCAACGACTATATGTACGGTGTGCCTTATCAGTTACACCACACCTATTGGGGGTCCTTTTGTTGATCTCACTTTTGGAGTGAGCTCTTAACCTCCTCTTCTAGACTTAGGACTCTTCTAAACACTAAGAACTCCTTAGTCATAAGAACATCTAGTGATTAGGTGAACACTTAACCTAAGCCTAGAGACTTAGAAGGGTTAATCATAAGATTAGGCTATGCCTTAGGGCTTAAGGAAATTACCTATCCTATAGCCTAAACTCAATGTAAATACACTTTCTTAAATCCCAGATTCAAATCTCAAACTAAACCTCAAATTCAAATCCAAATTCCAAATCCATATCCTAAATTTGCCTCCAAATGATTGAAACCCAAAATCAAATTCAAACACCAAGACCAAATCCAACATTAAACTAAAATCCAATTTATACTCTTTAAGCTAATTCTTTGGACTTAGCCAAATTCTATCCAAAAAAAGTCAAAACTAATAGATTTTCTCTTGAATCAACCATTAATTTAATTATCTATCCAAATATAAATGAAACCTACAATCATCAAATCAAATCAAGGACAACCCAAGTCAAACACAACCTAGCCCTTTTGACTTGAAAATTTCTAATGAGCCAAAATCTCTTAGACTCCAAATTAATTATTGTTAGTTTATATTTCAATCCATACTCATATATAAGTTCAACTAAACTCGAATCAAACCAAAATCAAACTAATTGACCTACTTAGGTCCACTTGACCTAAAGTGACCTAAAGGACCCATTTGAGCCAACTTCCAATCCAACCCAAATTAGATTAAACCAAGCTCACCAAAACCTTCCACCATGATTGTTGATCACCCCAGGAAGATCAATTGCAACCAATTGGGTCAAACCAAGTCAACTTAATCATTTGACCAAGTCAACCCTTAGCCCAAATGAATCAAAACTAGCCAAAACTCATCCTACATCAAATTGATTGAAACCAATGATTTGAATCAACCCAAAATCAATATTTAAATATGACTTGACCACCAATTGAGCCAAACCAAGCTCAATTGGCCATTCGATCCAAGTTGACCCAAATTGGCCTAAAAGACCAAATTGGGTCAAACCATGATCTAACCCAAATTGATTGCAACCAATGGTCAAGTTCATTCCAAATTGATTATTGAACTTGACCAAAGCCATAATTGAGCCTAATTTGACCAATTGGTCAACATGACCCAACTTAGCCCAAATTGACCTAAAAGGTCAAATTAGCTAAAATTCAAATTAAATCCAAATTAATTCAAACCAAAGGCTACGTTCATCTTCAATTAGCTAATTGAACATGAATCAACCCATAACTCAAGCCAATTTAGCCAATTTTGGTCAAATTAGTCAACTTGACCCATTTGATTCCAAATGAGCCAAAATTAATTCTAAGCCAAATTAAACTAAATTGATCATACCAAAACTCTTCAAATCATCATGTGAACCTAACCTAAGCCTTAATTTGACCCAATTTGACCAATTCATCAACCTAACCCGATATGACCCAATATGACCCATATGACCCAAATTGAGCCAAATCCCTTGAAACCAAGCAATGACTCATTAGGGGCTAATCAAACCTGGCCCAAACCCATTTAGAATTAGCCCAAAATCAACCCAACTAAATTAAATCTCTCATGGATCCTCCCTATATAGATTCCACCCAACCTCATTTAATTCTCCCCATCACATGCATTCAACTCCTCCCCAACATTTGCATTCAATGGAGCTGATCATATGGCAGCAAATGAAAACTTTAGGAGCTAAATCCAAAGTCTTCAATCAAGCCATCATCCATCACAACCACCTCCCCATCACATTTATTCAAATTTTGGCTACAATTAAAAGTGGGAGAATAGGGATAGTAAAGAACCTATTTTGGCATTAAAGATCATCTTAAAGCTCCCAAAGCAACCAGCCACCACTTCCCCACTTCTCTTGAGCTAAAAACATCAAAATTGGGTTGATTTCGGTGAGGAAATGACAAGCACTGGAAGATACATCATTCTGAAGTGAAGGTGAAGGCTACACTCATTCCAAAGCATCCTCTTGCACCTAAGAGCTCACTCGGATCTTCATCGCCGCTGAAAACCATCTCTAACTAGGTAATTTCACCAAACTTTAACTAGCCTTAAGAACTTCTATTTGTGTCAAATCTTGCATAATATTTAGGAATTTCCTTAGAGAAGCCCTGCATTTTTATTATATTTAGTCCTAATATAAATTGGGAGATTTTCTGGTGAAAATTGCGACAAAAATGAGCCCATTTGGATAAGATTTCATTTCAATTTAGCAAAAAAGGCCTGATTTTACTGTTCATTGGTTCTCGTGAAGCAACAATCCGATCTCATTCATGGAGATCGGATGCTAACACGACGCATGATCCGATTCACCATGCAACGACCGATTCGTGCATTCAACCACGGATCATCCGATGGATTTGCAATCAATGATCGGATCATGCATTTCATGAGACCTCAAATGGGATCGATGGACCATCCGATTTATCATGCATCGTTGTCCGTCAGCATTATTTTCACGCCGTTCGCCGATGCGGCACCATGCAACATGCGCCATGGTGCATCATGCTACGAGGGGCCACAGTGCCTGATCACTCAATGCCACATGGCACCACATTGCCACATTAGCACCACACGCGGTGCTGACTGGTTTAAGTGGTAAATTCATGATTTTCTGCTTTCAAAAATTAATTAAATTGCCTGAAACATCAAAATTTCAAAAAAAATTAAAATAGTCAACCAAAAATTATAAATAAGGGCTCGTTGGATTCAAATTCCCAAGAAGAATCCAATAAAATTAAAATCATCAAATTCAACTGAGTGTATTAAGAGTAATATAAGTTTTAATAAAAAAAATCAAGTTTTATTAATTACTCTTAAAATTTAAATTGGATTTAGTTGAAATTTTTTGAGGCTAAAATTAGGCTTAGGATCTACCCACCATAAAAATTTCAAGACAAAATGCCATCTGGATTTAAAGATATTAAATTTAGAAGTTCAAATGATCTATTTTAATCAAATAAATCAGTATATCTTATAAAATTTGGTTAAATCACCTGAAACTTTGGAAATTCATAACTAATCCTAAAAAATCTAAAAAAATATAAATGAGAGCTCATTTTAAAGGCATTTCAGAGGGGCTTAATTTAAAATTTCTTTTAATTAATTTTGAATAGTAATTAAGGCTTGATTTGGGTTTAACTAAAAACTTAATTAGCTTAATTAATCCCTAATTACACAAATAATTAATTTCAAACTTTCTGTAGTTGATTAAGGGGATGACCTCTACCTCCCATGATTTGCTTGAGATTTATTCCTTAGTTAATTAGGGATATTGCTTGTCTTTGCCTTAATTGTTCTCTTAATTAATTAGGTGATTAATTAATATTCTAAACAGTAAAAAAATCATTAATTAAGCTTGCTAATCATTGTGAGACAGTGGATGGACATGGGGAATAAGATTGGGACCTCTTTCCCATTCTTTTCCCTAAGTTCATTTCACTTGAGATGAAATTAATTAATAGTTTAATTCATTAATTAAATAGCTTGATTAATCAAATTAAAATCATAATCATTCCAGAACTTGCTCCACTAAGTTTCTGATAGATTCTTGGGTGTTCAACTAACTAAGAGAATTCTAAGGAAATGATAACTAGCCTACATGTGTGAGAGGGTTATATGAATACTTAATTAAAACCCTTAGTTTAATTAACCAATAATTATGAGCCAAATTGCATTAGGCCCTTTTATTTTCATAGGATCATTGCTTATTTTATTTCCAAAGCATATGCATATCATATTGGCTCATTATTAATTAGTTAACTAACTTAAGGTGATATAGGTAAGGGTTAAATAATTCATTTAATTCACACCTTAACCTAATTAAATTATAAAAATCAATTTAACAACTCTTCAGTAAACCAAATTAACTCACACATAAGGAATGTGGTCAAGATTAGCAAATCTCTTTCACATTTCTTGAACCAAATCAAACTAAATGAAGCTAAAGTGAACTTATTTAATTTAATATCTAAATCAATCTATTTGAAATAAGAGAGTTACTCAATCATTAAATATTTCAACCTAATAACTAAATCAAACATGTTAATGAAATAAAATAAACATAATAAATAAATCAAATCAGATAAAACTCTAATCATAAAAAATTAAATATAATTGAAATAAAATAAATAGTTAATTCACTTAATAATAATGATGATAAGAACAATAATCCTATAATCAAATCAAACTTAAGTAAAACACTTAACTAAATCAAATCATTCACATGTGGGAAATTAAGTCATTAATTAAACAAATCTTTAATTAATCTGATAATTCAAAATTCAATTATCCTTAATCAAACTTAATTAATTAAACATCTAATTAATGCAAACTTAAAGAATTAATCCATCATCTTAGTGAACCAAATTGATTTAAATAAATCACATTAAAATTAACTCTTAAATTCTATTCAAACCAAATCTTTAATTATTCCAATAATTAATTTAATCACGCATCTTAAAATAAACCAATTAAGTTAATTAAAGTAATCACATTAAACTTAAGCTTAAGCAAACATAAATTTGAACATAATTAAAATGTAATTAAATGCCAATCAAATCCTAAATTAAATCTAAATCATTAGGTCATTAATTACATTATTAACCTAAACAAATATGAAACCAAAATAAAAATTAAATAAATTCTTTTTTATTCAATTTAAAAATTAACTTAAACACACTTCTTAATTAAACTAATTATATAATCTCATTGAACCTAAGCAAACCTATAGTTAATGAAGCTAATCAAATCAGATTAAATCAAATAAAGAAAGACTCTTATCATTTTAATACATTATCAAATTAAATCTAATTCAACTTACCTAAATAAGATAAACTAATTAATTATTATAAAGTGTAAAATCAAAACATAAACTAAAATCTAATAAACATGATAAATGAATGAAATTAAAATGAAATTCTAATCATAAATAATCAAACTCAATTAAATCAAAGCAAACTTTCAATTCATTTTATCCAATCAAACTATAAATAAATAAACCATAATCAAATTAAATAAACTCAAAATTAAATATAAACTCTAAAGTCATCAAATCGACCCAAATTTCAAATAATATCAAAATAAGTTAAACAAAAATAAAATCCAAACAAAATAAACCTATTGAATTAAGATAAGAGATTAATCATCAAACTGAAGAGATAATCTACACATAAACTAAATGGCTAAATTCAATAAGTTAATCTCTTAATTGAAATTCAAATAAAAGAATACATTAAACTTCAAATAAATCAAAAGTAAATTAAAATACATTCACCAATCTAAATTAAACTTAAATGGAATAATGAAATCAATGAATTCAAACAACATCGAAATGATATTAATCATATGAAACTAAAGAATTAAATTAAAACCCAAGGGAAATAAACTAGAGATTGAATTAAGGGATACTGAATTATCAATATATTAAATAAATCAGAACATCTAATCTAAAATTAGTCAATCAAAAACACATGGATTTAAAGAAACTTAAACTTCATTAGATATTAAGGATATTGAATTATCAAGATTTTGCTAAATCAACACATTTAATCCAAAATAAATCAATCAAATACATGAAGATTAAACAAACTCAAATTCTAAAATCTAAATCAAATCAAATAAACTATATAAATTCAAATGGGCTAATCAAGATACTGAAGGACCTTAGTTAGACTCTTTAGGAGTTAGGATGTAGAATAGGATGAGTTTTGCCTACAAATGGAATTCATTCTACCCTTCATTCTTGAAAATTTAAACAACACTTTAACCAGATAAAATTGAAATAAAAATGAAAAATAAACTATTAAATCATTTAAATTGAAATCACCCAAAGGTAAAGTTTAAACAAACCCAAACTTAAACTAAGTCTAGTAAAGTCTTGCTACACAAGCCTTCTTTTCAATAATTAGAATACTAGCACCCTAGAATTAGGCTAACATGTATGATTTGATGTTGTGTTTTGTTTATGATGTAATGATTTAGACTGATGTTAGGTGTATACATATTTTAGTCATTATTAGTCTAATCATATTTTGGGTTGTGCTTAAGGGTTATTGTAATAAAAATATAAATATTTTTACTGTGTAGGTTGCTTAGCCCTTAAGTATAACCCACATTAGGACAGGTGGGCTTGGTTACCCATGTGTGGGGTGCTAAGTCTAAATTATTCATATAACTGCTTGAGTTGTATGGTGTGTTTAGCTAACATTTGTTTTGCAGGTGTAGCTAGATTTACTTTTTCTATTTTTAATGTAATTTTGCATTTGGAATTAGGATTAGTGTTATGGGGGATTAGGATAAATAGTGGCCAGAAGGCTTAGTCCATGGGGTGCCATGTGATGCCTTTGGAGTAAATCAAATCAAAAGGAAGAGAAGGAAAGAATGAAGAAAAGAATAGCCCTATATCATGTATTATTTTTGTAATCCAGGTTGTATAAGGGTAGAGCTCAGCTAAAATTGTATGAGGGCTTTACTAAAAATTATTTTAAAAAACTTAAAAATTAAAGATTATAAATGAAGTGATGCTAGTTATAAATATTTATAAACTTGCATGTAATGATAGCATAAGATGTGTATAATGAAGTTCTCTTCCCTTCACTTAATATGGATTCACATAGGATTTGCAAGTGTATAGTTCATTTGAAAAGAACACAACACTTGCCTAAATCTATTCTTATGCATCTCTATATTAATACTTAGGAAGCACCTTCATATTACACATGTAAATCTTACAACCAAATCAAACATAATCTCTTGCATGATTCTTTATCCATTTAGTTCTTTTTGTATATTTACATGTATTTAAGAAAAATGGTATATCAGTCTGGACATCCTGGGGCTGTGAGGCTTTAAGTAGCCCTAAGTAGGTCTTGTACCTTATGCCCCTCGTGTAGAAATAATGACACCATACTTATAACTTTTATACATATGGATGTGCATTTAGCTAATGGATAAAAGAATCCCTCTTTTCTACATAACAAAGACATGCATTAATGGAATATCCAAATTTTCAAACCACATGTCTTTGCATTCATCATCAAAGTGTGCTAAGATTTGCACTGCATGTATAGGTATGCTTAGAATTATTCATATGCATGGTATACATGGTGGAAAGAAATGAATGGGTGTGTATTATGTGATAGTAATCTACCCTAACTAATCCTAAGAGGCCTTTCTTATTGAATAAGACTATTTAGAGTAAATCTAAACTTAGGATTAATTAAAATACATAATAAATCATTCACCAAAATAAATTCATTAATGAATCTACATTAGAAATACTTTAATGTAGGGATGAAAGAGAGTTCTCCTCTCTTTTCTTCTCTTCACAACATTTAGTTGCTAAGTATATGTTCATTCAAACCAAATCAATCACCAATTAAAATTGACAAGCCACCTAAATCACTTAAAATGAAACCACCATCTAAATTAAACCTCTCACACTTAGAAAAATTTTAACCTAAAAGCCTAGCTAGGATAAGCCACACAAGCCTTAAATGGCTCACATTAGACTAAGTCACCACTTCTAGCACTATGTTATGATGGTGCATGGTTTGATGCATGATTTTATTTTGTAGTGTAATGTTTTAGACTGGATGTTATGGTGTATGTGCATAGACAGAATGATAGAGTGATCTTAGCCTAATCATGTCTTCTGCAAGGGATTGTGCTTAAGGGGCATGTAATAAAAATATAAATCTTTCGCTGTGTAGGTTGCTTATACCCTTAAGCATAACCCAAATTAGGACGGGTGGGCTTGGTCACCCATGTGTGGGGAACTAAGTATAAATCATTTCTGTAACTGCTTGGGTTGCATGGTGTGTTTAGCTAACATTTGTTTTTGCACATGTAGCTAGATTTATTTTCCTTCCATTTAATATAATTTTTGCATTAGGATTAGGATAAGTGTTATGGGTATTAAGTTGAACATTGGTTATAAGATCATGTCTCATGTACCATGTGAAGCCTTGGAGCAAACTACATCCCAAGTCAAACCAAAAGAAAGAAAGAAATGGAGTAAATCAAAATAAAAGAATGAAGGATAAGGAGTGAAGAATGGATGATGAAGAATGAAGACGCCCATAACACTTGTCATTTCATAATTGTAATTATTCATTTGTAATCCGGGTTGTATAAGGATAGAGCTCAGCTACCCATTTTCCTTTTTCGGGTTGTGCGATGAACTTGACCACATCAGCCTCTTATTCTTTTATGCTAATTTTATAAATTTATTGATATTTTGTTTATGATTGTGTAATTAGGATGGCATGATTTTCCTAGTTTCTTAATTATTTGATGATTGTTGAATGGCCTAGATGTGATTACACTCTTAGAAAAAAAAACTTTCTATCCAATTAATCAACTCAAAATTAAACTAAACAATTCATAATCTTACCTAAAGCCTAGGACATAAATTAAGATAATAAAAATTTAGCAACCCCTTAGTTGGATGTTGTATGTCTCATATCATGCCTAAATCATATTATCTCACTCTTGCCAATGGAGGGCTTCCACTTTGCTAAAGAAAATGGCTTGACCTTTGAGAGCCATGGTGGAAACATACCTTCTTCTTTTTAATTTTGTCCCATAACCAATTTTCTCATGCATTAGGCATATGAAATCCCATAGCCCGTGTCAAATAAAAATACCCAAAAATCAAAATAAAACTTGACAAAATTTGCATTGGATTAAGTCATGAATTCATGCCCTTCATGATCTAGTCTCTTAGGGAGTGAATTTAAGGACTTTGTCTCCTTTTTAAATAAACAATAGCTTATCCATCTTGTAAAGCATAAGACTTGCCTACATGTATTTAAAATCATAGGAGGAGTTAGTTGGTAGCCACCCTAGGCGGTTGTAAGTCCAACAGTCGGGTGGTTCATCCTCTCTTATGGAGATAAATCATATACTCATTTTTGCATTAGATTTAGGTTATGATTTAGACCTCACCAAAGCTCCCTAGATTTAGGATCTAAGGTCGTTGTTTCCCTTTGGGGCTATAAGCATAAATCCTCACCTCTTATACATTTCTACAATCTTGTATTGTGGAATTGTAAGTCCTAGATTTCTAATAAAAACTCAACTCAAATATATAATTCCCCTTAATTTCAAAATTATAAAGTCGAACCATAAGATAGTTTGGGGTTCTCACTAGGTTTCTTGGTATCATGAGTGTCCCCCACTCATCTCCCTTTGGTTTCAATAATAACTCTCTCCTTTTGCTCAATCCCACTTGACTTTCTAAAAATAACTAATTGATTGATAGTCCTATCTTTGAAATATTTGGAGACAATGATCATTAACCTTAATCGAGAGTATTCCTAAGGAATCTTATTCCTTGGGATGTAATTAATTATGGGAGCTTACCTTCATAGGAAACTTAACAAACCCAGCTTAAAATAAACCCTACTTTATTTTTTCAAGTAAAGTAGGGGAAAGATCTCTGGTATATTCAAAGACTCATTAGCCTTAGGAGTCCTTATTAGGTGATTAGGTCCATTGTAGGATTGTGACTTTTGTCTCTTGAGATAGTACATCATTCTTCAATGTCATACTTTATCACCCTAATGAGTACATCTATGGATCTACGTGGTACAACATCTTTGAACACACACAAAAATAAATACACCACAGTTAGACTCTTAGGGGGTGGCATTTCTGATATCTCATTGATCTTTTCCAGATTGATTTCTATTCCATGGTGCTAGACAACAAACTCAAGGAATTTTTTTGAAGCTACTCCGAATGCACACTTCAAGGGATTCATTTTAAAGTTAAATTATCTTAACCATTCAAAAACTACTCTCATGTCAAAGAGATGGTCTTTCTTTTCTTTACTTTTGACTACATGATCATCAACGTAATATTCAACTTGATGATGAATGAGTTCATTAAATATCTGAGTCATGGCCCATTGGTATGTAACACTAGCATTTTAAAGGTCGAAAGGCATTACCCAAAACAAAATATTCTAATTGGGGTTTGAAATGCAGTGTTTCTTTCATCTTCAGAGGCCATCATTATTTAGTTGTAACTAGATGAGCCATCCATGAAAAATATGACTGCATGAGATGAGGCAATATCCACCATCAATTCTGGTATTAGTAGTAAAAATTCATCATTTGGGCATGCCTTATTTAGATCCCTAAAATTGATGCATATGTGAATTTGGCTATTCTTTTTCGTAACTGGAATGACACTGGCCAACCAGGTAGGATATTTTTCTTCCCTGATGAAGCCAACATCGATCAGTTTCTTGACTTCAGAAATGACATGTTATTCAATGACTAATCGTATGCGTCTAGGAGTCTTCTTGATAGGGTTAGTGTTAGATTTTATTGCTAGTTTATAGTGCTATGTTAGGAGATAAATTGGGCATCTCTTCATAACTCCATGTAAAGTAGTCCTTAAACTCAATCAATAGCCTAACTAAATCATCAGATTTAGTATCATTCAATAAAGAGTTGATGTATGTCGGATGTGGATTGTCTTCAGTTCTTAAGTTGATTTCTTTGAGCTCGTCGATGGTTGATCTGATCTCTTCTTCAAACTCTGGAGGTGCATCTCTGACTTCAAGATCATTTGGATCATATGAAGTTTCTAAACACACCTCCTCATATGAGTTAGCATGATTTGAAAAGAATCTATCAGATTCCAAATGATTGGTGATCATTATGCAATGATTGTCAACATTGACTGGACCCACTGTATTGAATCCTAGTCCCGGTCTTGATTGAGAGCTTTCACATTCATTCTTCCATATTCTTTCAAAATAGTCTGACATGTGCTTTGACCAAGTATGTGGGATTAATTTCTTCTTTACTAAGTTAAGAACACAAGGCGAATACCAATCAAAAGGTAATTATATTAAATATTTATAAGAATCATTCTCAAGTTCTACATCAGCTTTCTGACTTGAGGATGATGCTCCCAAAAAGAACTTCTGAGTTCTCCCATCTATGGATAACAGGCCTTAACTACCAAACCCTCAACTTTCTGAGAAGAAAGTGGGGTTTGAGCTAAAGTTCCCAACTGACTCCTAACTATCTCATATGCAGACTTGGATACATTTATGCTTTACTTTGGAGCCCAATCTTCATCATTGTCATGCCCCAACGTCACCTCGAAAGGGATCCGCTGCTGAGAAGAGCTAGTTGGTGTGCTAACCACATAAGACTTAGCCTCTAAACTAGATTCTAAGTCTATGTAGATAGTAGGTGTACTCCTAGTGGCTTGGACATACCTCCTATTAGATGGCCAATAGAAAGGCTTTCCATCTTGGGGGAAGCCTTTGAATTGTCCTCTGCCTCTGCTTGGTGGAGGTCGAGTCATCCTACCCATATGTTCGAATGGAGTAATGAACTGTGGATGGAATCTAATGGCAGGCTCTATTTTTCCTCATAGTCCATGTCTTGCTCTCTTTTATTTTCTTCTTCTTTCTCTTTTTTTCTTTTCTTTTTCTAATTCTTTTTCTTTCCTTTCTTTTTGTCCCTCTTGGGATCTTGATCGGATTCGCAAGAATGGACTTGTTGATTTTGGGGAAGAAAATAGGCAACATCCTTATATATCCCGATCTCATGAATTATGAAGGGCTTGAGATCTCCTTTGATGCAGTATGCAATTCCACCTCTCATGAACTTCATGCACTGATGTAGAGAGGAAGGAATTGTGTTGTTCTTATGTATCCATGATCTCCCAAGCAAAGCATTGAAAGATGTATCTGAGTCTATGATATGAAACTTGGCTTCAGTCTTCCAGTCATCAATCTCTAATGGAAACACTATGGGGCCCTTTCGCCTTATTCATTGAATCCTCTTAACATCATCCTCTCTTTTTGGAGTTTGGAGATGTCAATCCTCAAGTAGGCAAGGGTTCTTAAACTCATAATGTTGACCAATGCACCTTGGTCAACCAGAACTCTTGATATCATATATCTGCTAACGTCCACTATAATGTAAAGAGGGTGGTTGTGCTTGGTCGTTCCAAGAAGCAAGTCTTCATCACTGAATGTAACTTCTAAGATGTCATTTGAGCTATATGCCTCCTCTTTAGTAGTGGTCAACTAAGCTAAGCATATCTCCGGATTAAGGAGAGCCTTGACTAGAGATTCCCTCATTTCTTTGGATAAGATAAGGGTGTCATATATACTTAACTTAGCTGGAAACTTTCTAAGATGAGCTAGGACATTGTAATCAACTCTGGCTTGGTCTTCCACAAGCATATCTATAGGTGGAGCATCCTGTGGAGGGGAAATCTGCTAACTAGAACCAATAACTTGTTTACCCTTATCGAGAGGTGCTACCCTAGGAGGTAGAACTTTGTCACTACACGGGTTGACTTCAGTCACTTCATGGAATGATGAACTTATAGAAAGTTCTACCTTCTCATCAAGTATACCTACTACTTCTCTTATGGGATCCTCAAATTCAGTTGACTCCAAGTCAATCTCAAGAGGTGAACCCGATTGATTCAGAAAAGGAAAGTTTGATTCTGAATCAAAAGAGAGTGGATCAGAATGACTAGAGCTATCATTATTATTTTCTAAACTTGGAGAGTTTTCAAGAGGAATAAAATCTAAAGTATCATAAGTGGACAAGATATAAGTGAAAGCTTCCTTCATTGATTTCTTTTTGGATGGAGGTACATGATAGAAATCTAATAAAGTAAGCGGGGTAAGGGATTTAATGTCTTTGTTTGATAATACAACGCCCTGCTAGAAGAGGAACTAGTGGAGAAAGAGGTAGTAGTTGTAACTGTGGGTAGAGTGTTGTACTCGGACGGTGGTTATGCTATTGGGCTATCCCAGGAATGTAAGGTGGATTGCTGCTACTGCTTCTAGGTTGTCACCTTCTTCAAGTTATCTCTGGCAACTTACAAACCTTCCTTGGTATTTGAGGTTTGAGCTACCTCAGGCACCTATAAAGAGAATTTCTTAATTTTAGAAACTAGTTTCTTAGAGGTTCAGGATAAGGCAATATCTTAGCCTTCTTTTGTCTTCAGAGGATCATAGGTTTCCCCAAGAATTACCCTAATAAATTGGAAGGTTATTTTAATAAGTATTCCTTGGGGATAACTATGGCACCTGACCTGTACCTATGCTCAAGCCAGTCCTTAAATGTAATACAATATTCTAAGACATGATTAATCATTCATGGTAGGGGTAATAGTTAGGATCATCACTCTTGCCCACATCCTCTGGCCTTCTGGGCTCAGGCAACTGAAAGTTGGGTTTCTTTAAGAGATTTGTAAAAATTTTCCTAACTACCTCCCTCTTAAATGAATATGTGGCTTATTCAATTTATCAACAAGAGTAGGTGGGTAATAGCTACCTAGCGGGGCAAGGGAGGAGGGGTAAGAATACTGATGTTGGGTAGGCTGTTGAGGCGGTGCGAATGGCTGTTATGGCTGATGACGCTGCTAATATGATAGCTGAGGTGGTGGCAAAGGAGATGGCAAAGGAGGCTGTTGAGCTCAGGGCCTCTCATACTAGACTCTGGCTTGCTTCTTCCCTTTATCCACTGACATAACTATCTTGGCTTCTTCTCAAACACCTTCGGCGACTTGGGTCGAGATGATTGGTCAAGAAATGAAAACTATTTGGCCTTTTTTGTAGGCTAGCCACCTTATTAATTAGTTTCTCAAATGTCTAAATGGTAAATCCCTTAAGTATGAAGGCGATCAGCCATGAATATTCTTGAGAAGAATCTCAATGGCATGTTGTTTGAACAGCTATGGCTTGCATTTCATGCTCAGGTTATGCCACGTGAGAATATAATCAACAAGGGACTCATTGGGACCTTGTGTCACTATAACAAGATCACCTACAGTTACTCTTTAATGAGCTCCAGCAAACCTCTTGATGAAGAGGTGCTCCAACTCAGCAAAAGTCTCTACCAAGCCGTTGGGAAACTCGACATACCAATCAAATCCAACCCCTGTTAGGCTACTAACAAAAGCTTGAATAACAATGCATCACTACCACCGGCCTAGTAGCAACTAGCTCTAAAATTTGCAATATGCTAATGCGAGTTCCCACTATCATCAAATATTTTGATGGAAGATGGCACAAAACTCTTAGGGTATTAAACTGCATCAAATTACTCTAGTATGGTCTACTCTTTTGAATAGATGAGCTCCCTTGGGCTTGCGCCATCATTTTCTTTATCCGTTGCTCTATCATGTTCTTAATATCATTTTCATGCATGGAGGTGCCATCTGTAAACTTCCTATGCAAACTACCAGTGTCATCCTCTATGGGAGTGCACCTAGAATGCTCTAGGGTATGTACCAACTCTAGATGGTCGATTAT
Source organism: Cymbidium sinense (assembly GCA_021442155.1). Taxonomy (NCBI): domain Eukaryota; kingdom Viridiplantae; phylum Streptophyta; class Magnoliopsida; order Asparagales; family Orchidaceae; genus Cymbidium; species Cymbidium sinense. The sequence continues at coordinate 4,822,569 of CM038226.1, forward strand.
CATAAGAGAAGGCTATGACACTAGGGCTGAGTTCTGTAATGCTACAACTACTGCCATCAACTTCTCAATCTTCTTCCCCATCTGGTCAATGTGGTCATCCCTTTGTCTGAGCTGGCAAAGGAGGTGTTGAGTCGAGTGTGACGTGTCACCCTCCTCGAGCGCACCTTCCTGGCTGGTCTGATCTCACTGTAAAGATGCCCGAGTATCAACCATGTGGACCTCAGCTGTATCATCCAACATGTCATCCTTGTCGACATCGAAGCTGACCCTACCATCATCCTGATTAGAGTAGACACTCCTAAATATCTATCTCTTCTTGACAAAGTAATCAGCTAATATATCATCTAGTGACCAATCTACTGTGCCTTGCTTGGCTGGGATAAATACCAGTTGACTGCTAGCTGTAGGACTATGCTCCTCTGCCTGAATGCAACGAACATTGCTTACTGTCAATGCTTCCTCACCGGAGGTTCAACTATCATGGGGATCATGTCTATGTCAACCCTTCTCTCTAACTCTGTATGTTGTGGTAGTGGTGGTGGTGCAACAATGATGCCCTTGGGTCACCACTCCTACCTAACTACAGTTAAGGTAGAGCATCGAGCTGGGGAGCTCGATCTTACCTCAATAGGTGGAATGGATGGAGTGAGATCCTTGGACCATAGTGGGATCAACAAAGGGGAAGGTCACTCCCCGAATGGGGGCTTCTAAACCTTGGTGGGAATGGTAGATGTTGCGAGCTATACGGGTGTTGGTGGATGACGAGTGGACTGGTGTGATGGAAACACCGACTGCCCCTCAACTGAGGATCTCTGCCTACAGTGGGTTACGCCGGTAAGAACAATCATATCTGACTAGGGGATGATTAAGAAAATCCATCAAAGTGGAGGATGTCAACTGCCTAACATACCTTCATTTATCCTCGCTGAGCGATACATACTGAGCCTCCATGACTCTCTCTCTCTCTCTCTCTATGAATCTGACCACTAACACTCCTAGGGATCATGGATCATAAATTGAACAAGGTACTAGACTCTAAGCATCTATATGCTCTGTCAACCTAGCGTAGAACAGTCCTAAGTCTAACGTAGGGCCTCCTATGCCCCCTAGCCAATTTCTCATGGTATGCTGGTGGTGAAGGAAAAGCTACAATCCTTCAGTAATCTCCCTCTCTGTCTGAAGCCGAGAGGGGGTGGAACCTACTATGACTCAGAAGTGGATAGGTCTCACGAGGAGAACCCTCATCAGCCACATGTGAAGTGGCATCAAGTCTCTCTGCTTGCTCGCAAATCTTTTAATTAGAAGTAAAAGTGGGCAGAGTGAACTAGTACCTACCTCAAAAGTGGAGGAGACTATCTCAGAGGCTAAGGTAGCCTTCGCTTTGGGTGACCAATGAAAAGGTAGCAGCTCTCGCTAAAGCTTTGGCATGGGAAATTGGACTGACAAGTGTTAAAACTATCAGTGGGTGTGGGAACCACTGTGGCCTTCCACTTTAGTGGAGGAAACTTAGAGTTAGATGGGATATCCAGGTGGATGAGTGGCATCTATCCCGCCACCTCATCCTTGCTGATGGTGGTGAGGACTGCCCCCTCACAGGTGACATGGACCCCCTCAAAGCCACTCCCGAAATGGTTCAAGTGTGCGGCATCAATCATGGTAAGATTGGCCTAATCTAATGTCAGATCTATACTAGAGGGGAAAGTAAAGATGAATTTGCTGGGAGTCATGATCGTGTATTGATTAGAAGCTGGACTAACAAACTATACTGAAGTCACTGCATTTGTTGAAATAAGATTAAGTCAAACCCTTGCCTTGATGTTTGTCTTCAATCATAGATTTATATACTTAATTTGGAATTTGAACCCACACTTAACAAATTTAGGTATGCTAAGTGGGGTTCATTTGAATTTTGGAGAGATTTTTGATATTTGGAGGGGAGACTTTGCCACATAATTTTGATTTAGAACCCATACTAAACCAATTTAAAGAGTTGGGCAGGGTTCAAATATTTAGAGAGACTTTCTGAAGATGTTTGTATTTTGTGTCTTGTTTGAGAATTTTCACTTGGAAAACCTTTACTTGGCAAATTTAAATATGCTAAGAAGAGGTTTTGATTATATGTTTTGAAAATTTTGTGAAGGTATCTTTGCTTGTGATAATTGGTCATGTGTGTGATATATGTTGATTTGAAAATGAGGCTACTTACTTAACAAATTTGGTATATTAAGTAGAGGCCCAAATGTGTTCGATATATTTGTTGATTTAAATATGAGACTCTTACTTAACAAATTTGGTATGTTAAGTAGGAATTAAGTGTGATATGATTTGAAAATGAGACTCTTACATAACAATTTTGGTATGTTAAATAGGAGTCAGTGTAATTATGATTTTTGAAAATGAAACTCTCACTTAACAAATTTGGTATGTTAAGTGGGAGTCAAGTGTGATATGATTTAAAAATGAGATTCTCACTTAGCAAATTTGGTATGTTAAGTAGGAATCAAGTGTGATTATTATTTTTGTTTTGAAAATTAGAGTCTCACTTAACAAACTTGGTATTATAAGTGGGAGTCAAATGTGTTATGATCTTTGAAAATGAGACTCTTACTTAACAAATTTGGTATGTTAAGCAGGAGTTAAGTGTATTTATGATATTTTAAAGAGGCAAATGGAGCCTAAATGTGTTTTGATGTTGAAGATTTTGGAAAAGAAAAATTTTATTTCATAAATGTAAGTGTGTAAAATAGAATTCAACTTGTTTTGATTTTTCCAAAAGAAAGGGGAACTCTTATTTGACAAATTTGGGTATGTCAAATGGAGTTCAAAATATGTCTTGATTTTTTGTGAGATTTCTTGCTTTTTGAATATAGGGAAACTTCAACTCTAGCATATGTGAAATATGTTAAGTGGAGCTTCAATTTTATGCTATGATTTTTTTTTGAAAATAGAATTTTCATTCAACAAATTTGAGTATGTTGAATGGAGGTGGTCATTTTCAAAAGTGTGCTTTTGAAAAAGAGGGAAACTCCACCTCTAGCATATATGCAATATGTTAAGTGGATTTTTAATTTTATGTTATCATTTTATTTGAAAATAGAATCTTTATTCAACAAATTTGAGTATGTTGAATGGAGATAACTATTTTCAAATAGATGCTTTTAAAAATTGATTTTGATTTTGATTTTCTAAAGAACCTCCATGTAACAATCATGGGGATTGTTAGATGAGATTTGGTTATATGAGTTTTGTGCTTTTTGAAAGTTTCTTATAAATTTTGTGTAAGATCTTTTGTTATGTAAATTTTGAAAAAGTGCTTTTGGAAAGTGACATTTTGCAAAAGAGTTTATTTTTTAAAATATAAGATGAACCTTGCCTCACCAAGCTAGTGGTAAAGAGGTTCTAAATTTTGGTCATCTCCTTTTATTAGTTAATTTTATCTTTCACCTATTGGGGGACCTAATAGGGGTTTCAAGACCTACTGGGAGTGAGGTCCTAAAACCTAGAGGATGATGGCTAGCTTTTCTTAAGAATGAAATATGATAAGTGTCAATGGATGGGAAGATAGTCTTTGACTCATATGAAATACAAATCCACTAGCAATGCTTGGAGACAATAATTATCTACAAGAGATGGAGAGAGGAATCATCACCAGCGAAGTCGTCAAAAGAATCTGTGATGTTTATTTTTGATTATGTGTATGGGGGACACCATGTAGATCTTAGGGTGTACTTATTTAGGTGATCAAGTACAACATCAAGGAATGGTGCACTATCTCGAAAGATAAAAATCAACACCCTATAATGGACCTAATCACCTAATAATGACTCCTAAAGCATGATTGATCTTCGAATATACTAGAGATTTTTTCTCTACTTTATATGGATGAACAAAATAGGATTTATTTAAACCAGGTTCTAAAGTTTTCTATAGGGGCAAGGTCCCATAGTTAATTACATCCTAAGGAAGGTGAGTTCCTCAGGAATAGTCTCAATTAAAGTAAGCAATTGTTATCTCCAAAGATTTCAAAGATAGGACCATCAATAAATTGACTATGTTTAAAAAATCAATCAGGATAGATCAAAAAGGAGAGACTTATTATCGAAGCCAAAGAGAGATGAGTAGGGAATGCTCATGATACTAGAAAGCCTAATGAGCATTCTAATATATCCTATGGTTTGGCTTTATATATTTGAAGTTGAGGAGAATTATGTATTTGAGTTAAAATTTCATTAAAAAATTAGGACTTATAAATCCACAATACAAAGTTATGGAAATGCCTAAGAGGTGAGGATTTATGCTTGTAGCCCAAGGAAAAATAACAACCTCAGATCCTAAATCTATGGAGCTTTAATGAGGGCCAAAGTACATCCTAAATCTAAGGTGAAAATGGGTATATGATTTATCTCCATAAGAAAGGATAAACCACTATTGATTTTGGACTACGAGTGAGTACTAACTCCTCCTATGCTTTAAAATCATGTGATCAAGTCATATGTTTTGCAAGATAGTTAGTTTGTTATTATTTAGAAAGAAAGCATCGGTGCACAGGAAGGTTTTATGGGCCTGATCCTACTAAGTCCTTAAACCAACTCTCTAAGAGACTAGAGCATGAGTGGTATGAGTAATGACTTAGTCTAATGCAAATATTTTCAAATTTTATTTGTATTTGACACTTCATTTTGACAAAGGTTTTGGGATTTTCTTATGCCTAAATGCATGTTGAAATGAGTTGTGGGCCAAATCAAGAGAGAAGAGGGTGAAGCTCTGTCAATAGAAGTTTCTCACATAGGTCAAGTGGTTCCCATGCATGTAAGAATGGAGGCCCTCATTGTTTAAGAGTGGTAGATGATGCATGCACGATATTAGACATACAACCATACAGCTAAGGGGTTGCTAAATCTTTTAATTATCTTGATTTAATGCATAGGCTTTATGTGAGGTTATGAGTTATTTTAAAATTTAATTATGAGTTATTGGGTAGAAATTTTATTTTTTTTTCTAAGAGTTTAATCGCATCCAAGACAAACAATAAACACCAATCATAAAGAAACTATGAAGAGCCATGTCATTTCTAATGCACAAGCTTAATAAAATATCAAACAATTTTATAACTAGTGCAAAAGAATAAAAGCCCGGTGCGGTCAGGTATCGCGGTACAATCCAAAAATAAAATTGGGTAGCCGAGCTCTACCCTTATACAACTCTGATTACAAAAGAATAATTATAATTAAGAATGAATACATACTATTTGGGTCTTCATCTCCTTCAAATCTTCATCCTCTTTGCTCCTTTGATTTTGCTTACATCAAGGCATCACATAGGACATAAGACATAGTAATTCTAGTCAATGCTCATCCTAATTCCCCCCATAGCACTATTCCTAATTCCTAATTGCAAAGTTACATTGAGATGGAAAAATAAATATAACTACACTTGCAAAACAAAGGTCAGCTAGGCATACATTCCACCCAAGCAATTATATTTATAATTTGGGCTTAGCACCTCACACATGGGTAACCAAGCCCACGTGTCCTAACTTGGACTATGCTTAGGGGCTTAAGCAACCTGCAAAGAGAGCATTTATGTTTATTTTTAGTGGCCTTGTAAGCACAATCCCCTACAAGAGACATAATTAGGCTAATAATGGCCTAACATCCAGTCTATAAAACATACACCCTAACATCCAGTCTAAAATAATGCATCATAAAATAAAACATTCATCAAACCATGCACCGTCCTACCATAAAACTAGAAGTGGTGACTTAATCTAATCTATGTATATTAAGGCTTATGTGGTATGTCCTAACTAGGCTTTAGGGTTATGGTTTTCTAAGTATATAAAAATTCAATTTAAAAGGTGGTTTCACTTTAAGTTGTTTAGTTGGTTTGCTAGTTTTTAACTTAATATTCTCTTTTGTTTCATTTTACCTACACAAAATAACAAAGTGTTATAAAGAGAAGGAAAGAGAGGATCACTCTCTTTTATCTCTACCTTAAGTCATTTCTAAAGCCAATTAATAAAATAATTCTCTTTAGTGAATGGTTTATTAGATATTTTAATTCGTCCTATGTTTAGGTTCACTTTAAATAAACTCATTCAATAAGAAAGGCATCTGAAGATTAATTGAGATAAACTATCATCACATGACACATATTTGTTTATTTCTTTCCATCATATATAGCATGCATATGGTTAAGTCCTAAACATACCTATACATGTAATTTATATTTTAGCATACTTGAATGATGAAAGTAAGCAAATGCATTTGGAATTGAAGTTTCATTTGGTTGATGTGGGGGAAATTTAATATTCCAATGTGTTCTTCATCCATTCCTCTTTCCTTTCTATGAGTTGAAAGAAGATAAATGAGAATACAAAAATATAAATTGCCTTGGTGAGATCAGTACTTATTAGGGGATCTGACATTCGTGAGAGTGTACCATCTTGAAAGATAGAAGTCACCACCCCTACAATGGACTTAATCACCAAAATAAGGACTCTACTAGTCTCGGTGTACCAGATTCTTCTACTTTACATGGAAAAGTAAAGTAGGGTTTATTTTAAACGGGTTCGTTGTTCCCTGAAACCCCATAGTTAATTACATCCTGAAGAATGGAGAATCCTTAGAAAAACTCTCGATTAAGGTAAATGATCATTGTCTCTAAAGATTTTAATAGGGTAGGACTATCAATTGATTAGCTCATTTTCAAGATCAAATGGGATTGATCAAAGAAAGAGTTATTATCGAAGCCATATGAAGATAAGTAGGAGATGCTCAAGATGCTAGGAAACCTAACGAGCATCTCAATCTATCCTGTGATTGGCCTTTACATTTTTGAAATTAATTTAATTTATTTGAGTTGAATTTTTAATTAGAATGTTAGGGCTTATAATTCCATAATACAAGGTTATGAAAATACCTAAGAGATGAGGATTTATGCTTATGGCCCAGAAAAGGGAGAAGCAACCTCAGAACCTAAATCTAGGGAGCTTTGGCGAGGGCCAAAAGCACAACTTAAATCTAAAGTGAAAAATGGGTATTTTATTTGCCTCTACAATAGAGGACAAACTACCTAATTACTTGGACTTACGACCGCCTGGGGTGGCTGCCAACTAACTCCTCCTACAATTTTAAATTCATGTAGGCAAGTCATATGCTTTATGCAAGATAACTCAACTGTTATATATTTAGAAAGAGACTAAGTCCTTAAACTCACTCCCTAAGAGACTAGATCATGTACAGGCATGAGTAATGACCTAAATCTAATGCAATTCATATTACACTTTATTTTCATTTTTGGACAATCATTTGACTTGAGCTAATAGGATTCATATGCCTAATGCATGAGAAATTAGATTATTGGCCAAAATCAGCGATAAGGGAGGAGGTGTGTTTCCACCATGGCTCTCAAAGGTCAAGCCAAGTTTCTCTGGCAAAGGTGGAAGCTCTCCAATCAAGAGTGAAACAAGATGCATTTATGCATGATGTTATAAAAGAAACACTCATCCAGCTAAGGGGTTTCCAATTCTTTTATCTTGATTTTAAACCTAAGCTTTAGATGAGGTTATGAGTTCTTTATTTTTAATTTTAAATTATTAAATTTGATACAGAAGATTTATTTTTTCCTAAGAGCCTAATCATCATCTAGGCCATACATAAAGCAAGGAAGAAACTAGGAAAAAGATGCCACTTAATGCACAAGCTAAACAAATCATCAATCAATTTATAAATCTAATCACAAAAGAATAAGAGGCCACTATGGTTGGGTACCACCGCACAAACTCGAAAACAAATTGGATAGCCAAGCTCTACCCTTATACAACTCGGATTATAAATGAATTAAATACAATTAAGCAAGGAGTTCATTGTTATGGGGGTCATCAAGCTTCATTTCTTCATTCTTCTTTTCTTCTTTCTTCTTCTTTTCTTCTTTCTTCTTTGATTCCTTCTTTTGGGTGGTTAGAAGGTGGATGCTCCAAAGGCTTCACATGGTACATAAGGAAAAGCCTTACAACCAATATTCATCATAATCCTCATAACAATCATACCAAAATCCTAAATACAAAAAGGGAAAAAAAAAGAAAATCTAACTAACACCTATAAAATAGAGATTAGCTAAAATAATTAGGGGTGTGCATTATTTGGTTTGAACCAAAAAACCAAATTGAACCAACATTTTTGAGTAATTTGGTTTGGTTTTGAACTTAGTAATTTGGATTTTGGTTTTAATTAATGAAAACTTTGGTTTTTGGTTTTTGGATCAGTTTATTAAATAAAATTTTGGATGAAACTAAATAAATCAAAGTAATTATATGTAATACACTATTATTAATTTATGTATAATAGGCTTATCTATTATACATTTATTTTTATTTATTTTTGAATACTTGGTAGGTGCTTTTTTGGAGGACCATTATCCAATTTTCCAAAATATTTTGGTCCCATAATATGGTAATATGGTTTCATCAACTTCTAAGTTCAAAACATCATTCAGGTAAGTAAAAATTAGTTTTAAATATTTTTTAGTGCATGAAGTAGTTAATTACATTTTTTGATTATATTTATGTTGTTTTTCTTATTGCTTGTTCATTATACAATAAAAAAAGTATGCAAATAATTTTTAAATGTAGCCAACTTCGGTTTATCCAAAGCTAAACCAAAATAATTGAACCAAATTATTATTTGGTTTATTTGGTTTTACATTTTTTTGGTCAGTTTGGTTCAATATTTTTAGGAATCCAAAACCAATTGGTTTTAAAACTTTGTCATCCAATCCATCCAAATCAACCAAATGCACACCCCTAAAAACAATCCACATAAATCTCAATCATGTATATTGGACTTATCACCCCACACATGGGTGACTAAGTCCACCTGACCTATTGGATTATGCTTAGGGGTATAAGCACCTGCACAGCAAAAGCATTTATATTTTTATTTATTACAGCGCCCCTTAAGTACAATCCCCTATAGAAGATAATGGTTAGACTAAGATCGTCCTACCATTCAGTCAATGCACATACACCCTAACATCCAGTTTAAAATATTACATCACAAAATAAAAGCAAACATCAAACCATGTACCTTCCTAACCTAAAGCTAGAAGTGGTGACTTAGCCTAATGTGTGTGCTTTTAAGGTTTGTGTGGTATGCTTAGCTATATTTTTAAGTTAGAGTTTTCTAAGTGTAAAGAGGATGTTCAACTTAGAGGAGGGTTTCATTTAAGTTGTTTAGTTATTTATGTTGATTTTATTTTGTGTTTTGATTAGGTTCAAGTGAATCCTACAATTAATTACTAAGTTATAAAGAGAGGAAAAGAGAAGAAACCTTCTCTTTCCTTCCCTAACCTAAGTAATTTCTAAAGTGGATTCATATTTTAACTTTGTTTAGTGAATGTTTTATTATGTCTTTTAATTAATCCTAAGTTTAGATGAACTCTAAACAAACCTATTCAAAATAAATGCATTTTAAGATTAAGTGAAGTGAAGTAAATTCACAAAACACACATACTTCATTTCTTTCCCAACATGTATAACATTCATATGAATGAATCCTAAGCATATTTATACATACCAATTGGGAATGTTTAATATACTTTATGATGCATGCTAAGTAAGTTACTAAAGAAAATTTGAATGTTTATGATGCATGAATTTTCATTAAGTAGAAAAGGGGTTTCTTATCCAATTTTCACATGCACATATGAGTGTATGAAAGGCATAAGTGAGTACAACGCCATTATTAGCACTAGGGGTGTAAGGTACAAGACCTACTTGGGGCTACTTAAAGCCTCGCAACCCTGGGATTGTCCAGACTAATATATCACTTTCCTTAAATACAAGCATGTGTACAAAAGAAATGAATGGAAAAGAAAGATGCAAAAAATTTTATTGTTTTGTTGGATTTTGTTTATGCAATTTAGATGTGTAAGTGTATGTATCCTTCTCAAGCCATAGCATAGGAGTGAATAGGGAATGGAATTAAGCAAGTGTTATGTTCTTTTCAAATGAACTATACACTTTGCCAAATCCTACTCAAAATTATACTAAAAGAGAGGAGAAGGAAAACTACATTATGCACATTCTTATATTTTACTCACATGCAAGCTTATAAGTAAGATATAAGTAACACACTTTCAGTTTTGATAATTGGCTCATATATTTTGAAAATAATTTAGATTTAATAGTGATAATAGCCACTCATATTCTTACTTTAGCCAAAACATGCAATTCAACATAAAGGAAGTATTTTCATTTTAAATTTGATTTTTGAAAAGCATGAATGTATGAAATCATATGACACACATATCTAGTATGTTGTGAAAGAATTAAAGCAATGAAATCATGTAAACACATTCACCTAAATTAATTCCTAAAGATAATCTTAAGAAATAAAAAAATTTATAGCAAATCAAAGTTTATTTAATGTGATTTTTATTTGATCTTGAGTTTGATTTATTTTTAAAATGTGAGGTGAGTTTGCTGTTCCTAACCCATTCACACATGTGATTGATATTTTTATTCAATTTTTAGGTGATTAGTTTCATTTTATATTTTGATTAGGTTAAGGTATGAATTAAACATGTTAATTACCCCTTACCTACACCACCTTTACATAGTTAACCAAATAATTATGAGCCAATGAGATGACATAAAACATTACAAGGAATTTAAATTTTCAATGCACCTAATAAGAAAAGGGCCTAATGCAATTTGGCTCATGATTAATGATTAATTAAGCTAAGGGGTTAACTTATGTAATTTCAAAACACCCCTCACACATATGAGTTGAATTTTGATTTTCTTAATTGTACTTAGGCTCTTGAATACCTAAGCATCTACCCAAGTAGATTAATTGAGTTCTAGAAAGTTTTAGAATTTTAATAAATTAATTAAGAGGGTAATTTGTGAATTAGCCCTTAATTAAGAGAGGATTAAGAAAGAGAAGGGGGTTTAAGGAATAGCTTAGGGGAAATACCCCAAAATTATTCCCTAAACACCCTATTCATTGAAACAGACCTTAATCAACTTCAACAAAGGATTAAACCACTAATCAAATCCTTAATTAATCTTAATTACATTAAGGACATAATTAGGAAATAAATTAGCAATTTTTCCAATTAGTCACCAATAAATCCCAAGAAAATTAGGGGAGGTAGAAGTCATCCCCCAAAATATACTCAAGAATTTTGGGAATAATTACTCGACTAATTAAAGGGTAATTAGTAAATTAATATTTTTAATAAAACCCAAATTTAGAGAAAAGAGGTATTCAAAATTAATCAAAAACAATTTTAGAATATTCTATGTTCAATTATCTTTTTAATGCATTTTATTTCATATTGTTTTTACTTTTCTAGGTTGAGATATGAATTTTAGAAGTTTATGTAATTAATTAGGAATTATTAAACCTTAATTAATTCCTTAAACCTACGGTGTGCCACGCATGAGCTGACATGGCGTGCGCTTTACACATGGCGCCTTCCTATTGGCCACTTAAACATCCCATCACAGCGCCGTGTGGTGGCAGGGGTACACGTTATTCCCTCAGCCATCCAGTCAAGGATTGGACGGCTGAGATTAAAATCACCATTTAGAGGGTATAAAATTAAATCTAAAGCATGTTTTAAATCTCATCCATCCAAAATGCATGGATGGATAGCCAGAGATCCTCCCTATTCATCCCTATGAAAATAGGGACCATCAAATTTCCAAGAGAAGATCTGAGATCGATCGAGCTCGGATTGTATTGAAAATCAACCCACACCATATAAACCTAATGGCAAACCCATCTAATGGTCAAAATTTCATGGGATTAAAACTTCTTTCATAAAGCTCCACACCACATTGAGTTTAATGGTCAAAAAATGGCATACCTCATCGGAGGTGATCACCAGTGCTCGATTCCCTTGGAGAAGCTTCGTCTGGTTGAGACAAAGTTTTGGTGAAAGTTTGAGAGGTTGAGGTTGAGTGGATATTCCTATGGGTCAACTCCTCCTTAGCTTAAGCTTGATTTTGATTAAAGTGGATCTCCCCTTACTTCAAGAACTTGGAAGATAGCTTAGGCAAGCTCGATTAGGATCTCTGATGGAGTGTGCAAAGTGAATTGCAATGATTTTGAGTGTGGAGCAAGTTAGAAGTTTAATTGAGCTCCCCTATTTTCACCTTGTGAAAATCGAGAAGATGAAGTTGGCTAGTGCTTGAGGGAGCTTGGGATAACTGGGAAAAGACTCCTCTAGCTTCCTCACACTCAATCGATAATGGGGAATTGAACATTCAAATCAATTAGGGGGAGTATATCTCCCGCTTTGGCAATCGGGCGGCCGAGAAGGGAGGAGTCATTTTGAACCAATTGAGCTTAGTCAATGGATTTGTTAGGTCATTTAGGCTATCCTTGAGTTCGTTTTAGGCTAGGGAGTCGATTAGTGGAGTGGCCATGTGCTCAAAACAAGTGGGAAGAGGTTTGCCATGTGGCCATTTCAAGCCATGTGCTCGGTTTGGCCATGAGGTGGAGTTGGGCTGACCCAAACCCATTTGGTTGGGTGCACCACCCTCTCTAGGGTTCACTTGATCTACTAGGAGAGTATCAAGTAGGCATGAAGAGGGTTTGACCAAATTCCAAGTGGAATTGGCCAAATGTTACCCTATGGCCTAGGGGTAAAATGGTCATTTGGATGATTTTTGAATTTGAATATGTTTAGTATGTTGAGAAAATAGGTTTGGCCAAGTTTAATTGGATTTAGAGTTCATTTGGTATGGTTTGGCTCATGTTGACCCATTTAGATCAAAATAGGTCAACTTGGGTCGAGTTGACCAAATGGTCAAATTGGGTCAAACCAAGGGTTGGGTCATGTTCATATGACCATATGAAATATTTTGGTGGCTTTGGTTTGATTCAATTTGGTTTAGGTTTGCATTTGGTTCATATGACTTCATTTAGGTCAAAGGGGTCAAGTTGACCAAATTGACCCATTTGACCTATTTGAGCTTGGTCATGGCTAAGTTTAGGTTCGGTTAGTCATATGAAATGGATTGGTATCTTTATTTCCAATCAATTTTGGTTAAGTTTGAATTTGACTCAAAATGATCCTTTAGGTCAAGTTGGGTTCAAGGTCAATTGGGCTTGGTTAGGTCTAGTTGGTCAATTGGGGCTTTGGTCAAGTTCAACAAGTGATTTGGAATGAACTTGACCCATTGGTTTCAGTTAATTTGGCTTAGATCAAGTTTTGACACATTTTGACTTTTTAGGTCAGGTTGGGTCAACTTGGGTCAAGTGGCCAATCAGGCTAGATTATGCTCAAATGTTGACTTGGTCAAGTTCAAATATTAGTCATGAATGAACTTAGATCAATGGTTTCAATCAATTTGACCAATGGTGGATTTTGGCTATGTTGGGTTTTATTTTGGCTAAGTATTGGCTTGGTCAACCCTTAGGCTTGACTTGGTTTGACCAAATTTGATTGATTGACCATCTCATGATGATTGTTGATCATGATGAGAGGCATAGATGGGCTTAGTTCAATTCAATTTGGTTAGGATTAGAATTTGGCTCATAAAGAGTACTTTAGGTTTCTTTGGGTCAAGTGAGACTAACTAGGTCAAATGGCTTGGTCAAAGCTTGGTTTGAGTTTGATTAAACTTGTATATGAACTTATGATTTAAATATAAATCCATTTGCAAGTGGTTTGAAGTCAAATGGGTTTTGATTCATTTGATAATTTCATATTCAAAGGAAGAACATGAATGGATTTGGGGTTTGATTTTTGAATTGATTTTTGGTTAAGTGATTAAAGTTTGTATTTATATTTGGATTCATGATTGAAGGATTGATTGAATCATGAAGGAAAATCAAGAGTTTGGCTTGATTTGAAGTTGATTTGGCTAAGCTCAAGATTTTGACTTGAAAGGCTTAGGTTAAAATTTGATTGAATTTGAAATTGATTTTTGGATTTAGTTTGATTGATTTGAATTTATATTTCACTTATATATGTGAATATAAATGAGAATATAAATGGGTTGTGAGAAAATTTCAAGGATTTGAAGTGATTTTATCATGATCTAGGCTAAGTCCTTAAGAGGGAGATTAAGGATTTAAGAAAGATTTTGGAATTTGGAAATTGAATTTTGGATTTGATTTGATTGATTTGAATTTATATTGCATTTATATATGTGAATATAAATGAGAATATAAATGAGTTATGAGAAAATTTCATGAATTTAAGTTGATTTGAAAATGATTTAAGCTAAGTCCTTAAGAGGGAATTAAGGACTTAGGAAATATTTCAAACTTATAATTTCAACTTGGAATTTGATTTGATTGATTTGAATTTATATTTCATTTATATATGTGGATATAAATGATAATATAAATTAGTTGTGAGAAAATTTCATGAATTTGAGTTGATTTGAAGATGATTTAAGCTAAGTCCTTAAGAGGGAATTAAGGACTTAGTAAATATTTCAAACTTGGAATTTCAATCATGGATTTCAATCATGTGATGTTGATTTGAGTTTGAAAAAAAAACAAATAAGAATTATTTGGAGTTTGAGAAAATCAATTAGGATTGATTTGGAGTTTGACTTGAAGGAAAGAAGGTGAAGAATGGTTCAAGCTAAGGGTAGGCAAATTTTTCTAACACTCCTAAGGCATGACCTATTCCTATGGCTAACCCTTCTAAGTCTCTAAGGCTAGGTCGAGTGTCCACCTAATCACTAGATGTGCCTTAAGACTAAGGATCTCTTAATGTCTAAGAGGAGTCCTATGTCTAAGATGGAGGGGGTTGAGAGCTCATCCTAAAAATGAGGTCAACAGTTGAATTATTTTGTCGTATTATTTTAAAGCTCTCTAAATTCTTATACAAAAGCATAAGGAAAGAACTTTAAATTATATTATTTATCAATTCAACCACTTGAACAAAGTATGAATGCATGTCTTTTTAATAAAAAAGGGGGGTTTTCATTCATTAGTTAAATACACATTCAAATGTATAAAAGTTTTAAACAAGTACATCACCATTGTTCTACACTATGGGAACGAGGTAGGAACCTCCTTGGGGCTACTTAAAGCCGTGTGTCCCCAAAATGTCCAGACTAATATACCCACTATTCTTAAATATGAATGTATAAATAGCTATAAGAATAGAAAATTATGCAAAAGAAGAGTTTGATTTAATTGATTTATTTATATGAATGAATTAAAGCTCTATCTAAATTATAATATCAAAATGCATAAGAATGAAATCAAGTAGGTACGTCACCATTGTTTCGCACCAAGAGAGTGAGGTAGGAACCTTCTTATGGCTACTTAAATACGTGCATCCCCGGGATGTCCAGACTAATGTACCCACTAACATTCTTACTTATGAAAATCAACATATGAATGTATGAAAGAAACTTCACTTCATACACTAAGCTTATATTCACATGCACCTTCTATGTATATATATAACTAAAGTCACAATGTAAATATATTATTAGTCATTCAAAAGCTTTTGAAAATACATTTGAGATTTAATAGTGGTAATAGCAAAACATATTTTTTACTTAAGCCAACACATGCAACTTGACATAAAAGGAAATCATTTATTTTTAATTGATTTTTTTTTTTGAAAGAAATGAATGCATAAATCAAGTGGCATGTAACATCTTAATGTGATTGGAAAGAAATAAAAAGACACAAGCATGTAATTTCATTCAATACAACTAATTCCTACAGACAATCACATTAAACAAGCTTATTTAAAATAAACCAAAGTTTGTTAAAGCCATTTTTGATTTCATATTTGATTTGATTTATGAAATGTGAAAGAGGTTTGCTAGTTCTAAACCCAGTCCCATATCTGTGAGTTAATTTGATTCAATAAAAAGCAATTAGGTTGATTTTATGGATTGATTAAGATAAGCATAGATTAAATTAATTAATTAACCCTTACTTATGTCACCTTAAGATAATTAATTAAATAACTATGAGCTAATAAGATGTGCAATCACATAGAAAGTAAATAGCAATGCTCCTATGAAATGAAAGGGGCCTATTGCAATTAGCTCATAATTATTAATTAATTAAGCTTAAAGTGCTCACTTAATTACTCTTATGGTGTTTCCATATGTGAGCTAACCATAATTTCATTAGCTCTCTCTTTAGGCTATTGAACACCCAAAAAGCTACCCAAGAGTTAATCAAGGAAAGCAGATTCAATCAAATTAATTAATTTCATTAATTATCTAATTAAATCTTAATTATCTTTAATCAAAAATATGAAATGGACTTAGGGAAAGAGATAAAGAAGAAAGCCTAAGTCTCAATCCCTAAATCCTTTTAATTAGTTAATTAAAGTTTAGATATGATTTGGATTTTGATTGATTTTGTTAATTAATTAATTAATGCTTATTTTAATTAATTAATTAATGTTTTTTATTAATTAATTTTTAAAGAAGGAATGAAGATGATTTAAGGAAAGGATTGGAAGAGGAGTCCCAATCTTTTTTTTTAAGTTTCTTTGTTGTTAACGAAGGTCATTAAGCTTAATTAACTAACTAATATACTATTCATTTGCTTAATTATCATTAATTAAGATAAGAGAGTAATTAAGCTTAATTCATTGATTTTCATAACTAATTATCTAATAAATCCTAAAAAAAATAGGGGAGGCAGAGGTCATCCCCTAAACATCTCTGAAAAGTTTGAAATTAATTTGAGAGTAATTAAGTTATTAAATTTTTTTTAAACCTTAATTAAGCATAAATTACTATTTAAAATTAATTAATAATAAATTTAGTGGATTCTCCTTTAAAATACCTTTAAAATGAGCCTTTATTTATATTTTTTGGATTTTTCTATAATTTGTTATGAATTTTGGAAATTTAAGTATTAAAAATGGATTAACTAACCTAACTAACCCCTAATCCACATGGCGCTTGGTAAATGCGATAGGATTGATTATTTAAGTTATCACATCAAATGCTGACGCGATGATGGCGGAATGCATTTTTACATGGACCATCTGATCTAAGATCGGACAACCACAATTAAATGCATGGATTAAAAGGTTAAATCAATGGATCCAAGAATGATCAGATCAGGATCATCTATTCTAATCATGTGGAATGAACGGTGTGAGTCGTCTCCCGGCGGCGAGGCAGACCGTCCATCGATGCGCTGATAGCCCCAAGCATGAATGGAGATCAAATCAATTCCACACCTTTTGGGAAGCACAATAAACACATCCAATGGTGGAAATTGCTGAAATATAGGTTTCCTTCACAAAAGAGCAAGCACTTTTAAGCTAAGGATCAGTTTTAATGGCATACCTCGCTGGAGCTTATGACCGGCGATTCCAATGATTGTGGAAGCTTCGTTTGGTAGAAATGAAGCTCTGTCGAGCTGCACAAGCTTTGATTTGGCATGGATCGCTCAGAAAACCAACCCATAGCACGTAAGTGATCAACCTTGGTCGAAGTCCTACTTTCGGAGGTGATGGGAGGTGATTCATTTTGGCTCGTCTAGGTCTAAGGATGGTGTATGCAAATTTAATTGGACTTTGGTTGTGAAATGAGGGAATGAGGATCACTGGTATCCTCCCCTATTTTAGTTTCACGTAAAACCAATAGAGGGAACTATGGGGAGCTCGAGAAACACTGGAAATGGCTCTGGAAGGAGAGGAGAGTGTGCTAGGGCTCTGAGGAGATAATTCGTGTTCGTTTCAATGGATTTGAGGGGGGTATACCCCCCCCTAGCTTGGATGGTGATAATTATTTTTGATTTTTGGATCAATGGTTATGATGGGGGAGGTTAGGGTTGGCAAAGAATCACTCCACTTGGCCTCTCATGAGTGGAGGAAGGGTGGGAGGTGGCTGTCATGGTAATGGAAGTGGGTGACCTTGATGCCAAGTGCTCCAATGGGAATAGGGAGGTGATTTCAACTCCCCATGAGTCATGATTGACCCAACCACCCTTGGGTCAGGTTAGCCAGAGTCCTTGGTGCCTAAGTGGACCAATGAATGGGTGCCAAGTGGCCAAGGGGAGAAAATGACCAAAAGTGCAAGTGTCTTATCCATGGGATGCCCTAAACCCAAAGGCAAAGTAGTCATTTTATTATGGATTTGATTTGTACAGATTTGAAATGAGTCAAAAGTGGGTTAGCCTAAGTTTCAAGTGATTTGGATTTCATTTGGTTTGATTTGGCTTAATTTGACTGTTTGTTGGTCAAGTTAGTTGTCAAGTCAAATTGAGTCAAACAAATGGTTGGATCAAGTTCACATGACTACTTGGAGTGTATTGGTGCCATTGGTTTGGTTCAATTTGCTTAGGATTTGATTTTGGCTCTTTTGGATTCATATAGATCAAATGGGTCAAGTTGACCAATTTGAACAAATTTGCCAAATTGGCTTGGGTTGGGTGTTGGTTAAAATTCAATTGGATAATTGAAAATGATTGTAGGCTTTAGTTTAATCAATTTGTATTTAATTTGGATTTAAGCCAATTTGATCCTTTAGGTCAATTTGGGCTAAGTTGAGTTAGGTTGACCAATAGGTCAAATTGGGATCAATTATGACTTTGGTCAAGTTCAATAATCAATTTGGAATGAGCTTGAGCCATTGGCTACAATAAATTTGGTTTATGATGCAATTTGGCTAGTTTAGGTTTCATTTAGGCTAAAGCTTGACTTGGTCAAAGGACTAGGTTGACTTGGTTTGACCCAATTCAAGATAATTGATTAACCTAGGATGATTGTTGATCATGATATGAGATTTGGATGGGCTTAGTTCAATCAAATTTGGGTTGGATCAGAACTTGGCTTAAAAAGGTCTTTTAGATCACTTTGGGTCAAGTGGACCTAAATGGGTCAATTAGTTTGGTTTTGGCTTGATTCAAGTTTAGTCGAACTCATATATGAGCCCAAGATTAAAATATAAATCTAACCTCAATCAATTTGGAGTTCAATGGATTTTGGCTCATTTGAAATTTTCAAGTCAAAAAGGCTAACTTGGGTTTGATTTGGGTTGACTTGATTTGTCTTGATAATTGTAATTTATATTTATATTTGGATGAGTGATTGAAGGAATGATTGATTCATGAAGAAACTCATGGATCTTGAGTTGGTTTGGATAGGATTAGACCAAGTCCAAAGAATTGGCTAAAAAGGCTTGATTTGGATTTTGGTTTGGCTATTTGGATTTATATTTCATTTATATTTGGGAATTTAATTGAAAATATAAATGGTTCATGAGAAAATCACTTGAGTTTGGAGTGATTTAGAAGCAGATTTGACCAAGCTTATGGGTGTAGGTCAAAAAGGCTAAGAAAGGAAACATATTTAGTTTGATTTGATTTTGATCATTGGAGGGTGGATTTCATTTATATTTGTGAATATAAATGAAAGAACAATTGATTTATAAAGAAATTAATTGAGTTTGGGATAATTTAGATTGATATTTGGCTAAGCTTATGAGAGTGGTTCATAAGACTTAGGAGGGAAATTTGATCTTGGATTTGATTTAAGATTGATTTTTTTGGTTTCTAATTGATTTATGATTTGGAATTTAATTTGAGATTGAATTGATATTTGAGAAAATCAATTGAATTGTGATTTATTTGAATTTTATTAAGGCTAAGACCATAAGCTAAAATCAAAGGGCATAGGAAGGGTTTTGGAATTTGGATTTGATCATGGGCTTGAATCATTTGAAGTTAGGTTTGAATTAAATTTTGATATTTTTATTGAAAGATTGAATTGATATTTGAGAAAATCAAATGAATTGGGATTTATTTGTATTTGGTTAAGGCTAAGTCTGTAAGATGAAATCAAAGGGCTTAGGAGGGGTTTTGGCATTTGGATTTGATCATGGGCTTGAATCATTTTAAGTTGGGTTTGAATTAAATTTGGATAGTTTGATTGAAAGATTGAATTGATATTAGAGAAAATCAAATGAATTGGGATTGATTTGGATTTGGTTAAGGCTAAGTCCATAAGATGAAATCAAAGGGCTTAGAAAGGGTTTGATCAACGGATTCAAACATTTGGCTCAGAATTTGATTTATGATTTGGATCTATTGGCCCAAGCCAACGATGAAGGGAATGAGAACGCACTCTACTACCTCAGCCATCGTCTAATCCCTATCGAGGCAAACTATCTACCTATTGAGAAACATTGCATGGCTTTAGTCTTTGCATCCCAAAAGCTACAAAATTACATGCTTTCTCAAAAGCTGAAATTGATCTCTAGGATCAATCTATTATAATATCTCATGACATGGTCGATGCTATCCGGATGATTGGATCATTGGTCCATGATTTTTTCATAGTTTGATATTACTTTCATTCCCCTCCATGAGGTGAAAGGACAAGCACTAGTATATTTCTTAGCAGCACACCCACTTCCTGCTAACTCTCCGCTTAGTCATGACCTCCCTGATGAACAAATCATGAACTTATGGGACACTAGCATTTATCATTAGGAGATGTACTTTGATAGTGCGACTTCCTCTCAAAGAGGAGAAGAACTGCGATCTACTATCCCAGGAAAGGTAGGGAAAAAAAATAGTTCCCCTAACTCTGAACCACGATGAGATGAGATTCTCATATCACCTATCCAATCCACGCACTAACAACGAAGCCAAATATGAGACTTTAATTGTCGGTTTGGAGTTAGCTATTACTCTAAGTATACAGAACATAAACATCTTTGGGGATTCTCAATTAGTCATCAACCAAATCACTGGGTCTAATAATATTATAAAGCCTAAGCTCCATCATTACCATAAGTACACTATGGAGTTGTTGGCCCAAATCCCAGAGGTCACCATTTACAAGATTCTTTGAGGAAAAATGTCATAGCAGATGCTTTAACCAAGCTTGCCAAGGAGTTGGCATGTCTGAAAGATGAGTCCATACCAATAAGAGTTTAAAATAGACAAGTCTTATCCCTTATTGACACTATCAAGAGACTCTCTCTTGAAGGGGAGGTTGTTGTTTCAAAATAAGCTGATGAGTTGGATTGGAGCAACCATTCATGGATTATCTGAATATAGGAAAATTACCTCAAGAGAAGTCCATAACTCATCAGGTGAAGCAGAGAGCATTTTGGTATGCTCTCATGGATGACACCTCATACTGGTGGTCCTTTGATCAAATGTGGTTACGTTATTTGGACAAACATGAAGCCTGTAAGTTCATGATCGAGGTACACTCAGGTTTCTACGGAGCGCACCAATCTGGTTCAAAGATGAAAGCTAAGATCAAGAGACTAGGATACTACTAGCCTTTGATGATCACAGACTACATGGATGTAGCTAGATGATGCCACCAATGTCAGGTGTACGGTATGGTCCTACACCAACCACCCAATATTCTACACCATACATTGGCCTGATGGCCATTTGAGTGTTAGGGTATCAACATAGTGGGTATAATTGATTCTCCTTCTTCCAATGGTCATTTGTTCATACTAGCTGTCACTAACTACTTTTCTAAGTGGGCAAAGGCAATCCCACTCAGAGAGGTCACAACTCAGCATGTGCTCTAGTTTTTTAGAAACCATATTGTATATAGGTTTGGGGTGCCCTCGATGAATTATATTCGATAATGGTATTGAATTTAAGAGCACCAAGATCAACAGCTTTGCCCAGAGACACAGCATAGATTAGAAATACTCTACCATCTAATACTTGAGAAAAAATGGCTTATCAGAAGCCTTTAATAAAACTCTCATCAAGATATTAAAGAAGACACTCAACAATAACAAGCGATAGTGGCATGAGCAGTTAGTTGAAACCTTCTAGGCATACCGCACCACATACAAAACTTTAACTCAATCAACCCCATTCTCGTTAGTTTGTGGGTCCGAAGTAGTTCGCCATTAGAAGTCTAACTCTCATCACTAAAGATAGCTATAGGTAGCAAGATCACAATGGAGCAGAATGCCAAATTACAGTTAGAAGAGCTCAAGGGTTTGTAGGAGAGATGCCTACAGGCATGCCAGAACCTCGAGTTGTCCAAAACCAAAATGATTCTAGCTCACAACAAGTTGGTCCATCCTAGAGCATTCCAAGTATAAGAGCTTATTTTAGTTTTAAGGAGACCAATTGTTACTCATCACAATATGGGAGACAAGTTTGAACCCACTTGTGAATGCCCTTTTGTCATAGAGAAGCTCTGCCAAAGAGGATCTTATCAGCTCATAAATCATAAGAGAGAGAACCCGATGCTTCCAATCAATTGGATCTACCTAAAATAATATTATCTATAAATCTTGTTTAAAAATAATTATCATTGAAAATTTCATCTCAAATTTCATCTCTTCTATTTTAATAAACATCTTTGTTTCTGAATCTGCCACGATGCGTTTAGGGTAGGTGTAAGGAACCCGAGCGGCATCCTATCCTTTATAAATATAGCACAACACAAACTACACACAGCCACAACAACATAAATTAAATACATATCTTTTATTTCGGGCTACTTCGAGATGGGATAATGTCCCCAACGACACTCACTCAGTGCTGCTCTAAGTTGGGCTGACATGCTACCCTGCTAGTGTGTCACCCTAGTGGTTCCTTGTTTAGAAGGATGTAAATCTACACGCTTTCTTCCTAACTTGACCATTGCACACCGACTAGTGCCTTCTTAGTTTGGTAGGCCTTACTGTATGGTTGATAAGCTACCTCATGTTCACTTCATTTAAGAAGATATAAGTCTGCTATGCTTTTTTCATGGACTAGCCATCATGCACTAACTAGGTCGAGTATATTTGAGGCTTAGGGTAAGTCCCCCAGTGGCCCCTTTCCTCCTGACTACTTCAAGTTTGGGTCTAGTTCCCCCGTGGGACTCCCACGTAGTAGTCGCCCTTGGTCAGATAACATCTATCCCACTGACGACAGACTACCACGGTGATCATTTTCATCTGAGAAGATGTAAGTCTACAAGCCTTCTTCTTATATTGATCATCGCACACTGACGGGCACCTTAGGTTGGTTGGTTCTCGCTATGTTGGCAGTGATCCACCCGATGGATACACCACTCATGGTATAGGTAAGTTTGTTATGCTTTCTCCTTAAGTTGCCCACTTGCTTTCTCTTTACTGTCGATAAAACACCTAGCGACACCCCCCACAGTGGGAACTCTTTTCCTGCGACATTTAGATGCTGCGAGTTACTCTTCCCAATTTTTGTAGCCACCCTCATGGTTGGAGATAAGTCTCTAGTGGCACTCTCATAATTTGATTGCAGTATGTTAGGTTTGGACTTGGTGTGACAAAGTCACCTACAACATAAAATAAATTTTATCTTTTAGAAAATATATGATAACTATATATATTCTCTCTCGGATTGACACAGTGGTACCTTTCTACTAAATAGAGCATTATATCTTTGTTCTGTATATACGAATGGTTGCTACTCTTAGTTTGAGATAAGTCTTTCTCTCGAAATAGTTGAACACCGAAGATACCGCCTGACACCCCTGGCTCTGCCCGGCGGCGTTAGTATCCTTTGATTTGGTGGGATAAGTCACTTATAACCTTTGTCCATCACACATACTCCATCAATTGAAATAAAGTCTTGGCTACTCTAAGTTGATATAAGTCCCATGGC
The DNA here is from genome assembly GCA_021442155.1 of Cymbidium sinense. NCBI lineage: Eukaryota > Viridiplantae > Streptophyta > Magnoliopsida > Asparagales > Orchidaceae > Cymbidium > Cymbidium sinense. Next base: position 4,846,160 of record CM038226.1, read on the forward strand.
ATTATATTGGTTAAGTCTTAGGTGAGTTGTTTTTTACATTATCATAACCAGAATCAACCCCTGATTGATTCTCCCGACTTTGGAACAAAATTTGTCGCTTTCATCTTGTCCATTTGCACCAAAGAATCTTTGGTTGAATGTGATTTTTAGCACTATCAACTTGGCACCCAAATTCTTTAGGTTGACTTTTATTCATAGCAATTATGGATCCCTTTGCATGAGTCCATAAATTAAATCCTTATCCACATTAGATGGGATATCTGCGGCATATTCTCCCTCAAATCAAATTAAAGAATAAATCACTTTCTAATGGAGCCCTAAATCAAGCAAATCAAATCAAATTCTCATCCCCGGTGGATACCTACAAAGCAAATCCAACCAACTCCTATCCCAGTGGATATAATAGTGAAATCAAACTCATATAACCCGAACTTTGAACCCTTACGGTAGACATTCTGCCCATCACGGGGTCCCTTATAGACTCATATAAATGCGTTAAATTCAAACCTAACTTATCCCAAGTAGATGATGGAACACTTCCACCAGTGGAAGGTTCATACCGTCCACCTTAGTGGATCCCTCCTTCCTCTCTTATGTTCTTAGCATAAGATGAGTTGCATTACACTAAAATTGTGAGTCTGTGTACATCTTAGGTTTAGGTATAGATCATTTTTGTTAGCGCTTGCAACCCTTCAGATGTTGTTGATCATCACGGTCAATGCTAATACATGCAGTATGCCTTGTCAATTACACCACACCTATTGGGGGTCCTTTTGTTGACCTCACTTTTGGAGTGAGTTCTCAACCTTCTTAGCATAGATCTAGCATTCTTATAGACACTAAGAGCTCCATAGTCTTAACACATTTCTAGTGACTAGGTGAACACTTAACCTAAGCCTAGAGACTTAGAAGGGTTAGTCATAAAGGTAGGTTATGCCTTAGAGATTTAGGGAGACTTGCCCATCCTGTGGCCTAAACCCAACCTATGTCCACCTCCTCAAACAAAACCTCAAATTCAATTCAAATACCAAATCCAACTTCCAAACTCAATTCCAAATTATTGAAGCCAATGATCAAATCCAAAATCAAAATCCCGCCTAAGCTCTATGGTTTTATCCTGTGGACTTGGCCCTTAACCAAATTTAAATCAATCTAAATTCAATTGATTTTTTCAAATATCAATCCAATCCCTCAATCATTTATCAATTTCAAGTCCAAACTCAATTCCAAATGATTAAAACCTAAGAATATATTTAAACTGGCAAATCCTCCTTAAGCATTATGATTGAATTCCATGGACTTAGCCAAATCTCCACCCAATTCAGCCAAATGTGATTGACCTCTTCATGAATCATTTATATCTTCATTTATATTCACAAATATAAATGAAATATAAACTCAAATGACAAAAACTAAATCAAACTAAATCCAAATCCAACCAAATTCCCTTCTAAGCCATATGTACCTACCTCTATAAGCTTAGCCAAATCCCATTAAAATTAGCCCAAACTTAATTGATTTTCTTATAAATCAATTATTCTATCATTTATATTCACAAATATAAATGAAATTCACATTCCAATGATCAAAACAAAATCAAACTAAATCAATTTCCTTCTAAGCCCTTTTGACCTACCTCCATGAGCTAGGCAAATTTGCTTACAAATCACTCCAAACTCAAGTGATTTTCTCATAAATCATTTATATCTCCATTTATATTCACAAATATAAATAGAATATAAATTCAAATAGCCAAAATGAAATCCAAAATCAAATCAAAATCTAATTCAAACCCTTTAAGCCAATTCTTTGGACTTAGCCAAATCCTATCCAAATCAAGTCAAAACCAATGGATTTTCTTATAAATCAATCATTCCTTTAATCATCTATCTAAATATAAATGAAACCAAGAATCATCAAGCCAAATTGAAATCAACCCAAGTCAATCCCAGCTTAGCCCTTCTGACTTGAAAATTTCAAATGAACCAAAACCTATCATAGCCAAAATTGATTATAGTTGGATTTATATTTCAATCCTAAACTCATATAAATCCAACTAAACCTTAATCAAACCAAAACCAAGCCAATTAACCCATTTAGGTCCACTTGACCCAAAGTGGCCTAAAGAACCCATCTAAACCAAGTTCTAATTCAACTTAAATTAGATTGAACCAAGCCCATCCAAGCCTCATATCATGACCGACAATCACCCTATAGTGATCAATTGCCATAGATTAAGTTAAACCAAGTCAACTTGGTCATTTGGCCAAGTCAACCCTTAGCCCAAATGAAGCAAAACTAGCCAAAACTCATCATACACCAAATTGGTTGAAACCATTAATTCAGATCAATCCATGATCAAAGTTTGAACATGACTTAACCATCAATTAAGCCAAACCAAACCCAATTGGCCCTTTGACCCAAGTTAACCCAAATTGAAAGGGCCAAATTAGGTCAAATCATGATCCAGCCCATATTGATTGCAACCAATGGCTCAAGTTTATTCCAAATTTATTGTTGAACTTGACCAAAGCTCCAATTTGATCAATTGGACCCAACCAAGCCCAATTGACCCAGTTAGCCCAAATTAACCTAAATGGTCAATTTAGCCTAAATCTAAAGTAAATCCAAATTGATTCAAACCAAAGCCTACAATCATTTTCCATTAACCAATTGAACTTGATCCAACACCCAACCCAAGCCAATTTGGTCAATTTTATCAAATTAGTCAACTTGACCCATTTGATTCCAAATGAGCCAAAAGTAATTCTAGGCCAAATTGAATCAAATTGATCATATCAAAATACTTCAAATCATCATCTAATCCTAACCTGAGCTTTAGTTCGATCCAATTTGACCAATTGGTCAACCTAACCCAACATGACCCAATGTGACCCAAATGACCCAAATAGAGCCAAATCCTTTGAAACCAACCCATGGTACCTTGGGAGCTGACTTAACCTGACCCAAACCCATCCTAGGTTAGCCTAAAATCAGCTCAAACCTAATTAGAGCCAAACCCAACGTAAATCACCTTGGATATGCCTCCCTATGTGGGATTTTGCCAAAATTGATAAAGTCCACTTTCCTCTCATCCTTTGGCTGCCATCAAGCACCCAAATGGAGCATCACCTAAGCCACCAAGCCCACTCTATGTGGGCTAGGCTTGCCATGGACCAATCCCTCCCAAGCCGAGAAATCAAAGGATTAAGGGAGAGCCACCTCCCATGCATTATTCCACTCAATCCGAGCCACGTATACTCGATTACTACCCTCAGGCACTCTAACGGTGGCTGGTCAGCCGAAAAATGGGAGGCAATCCCGTCCATCCACCTCAGCCAGTTGAGGGGTATACCCCCTCAATTCTCACAGGAAATCCCACCATTCATTTCGTCTAAGCCTCCCAAGCATTTTCAAAACTCCCTAAAACTCCCCAGAGCTTCCCAAAGGCCTCCTCTCTAGGATTTCTTCCTCGTTGAGCGAAGCTGAAATAGAATAGCCTCCTTTCGATCCTAACTTTGCCAATACCCCATCTCAATCAAATTCCTCCTAGATACACCTTCCATACACCTCATCGAGGCTACTTAAGTCATTTCCCGTGCTCCAAATCAACTGGAGGATGGACTTCGATCAAAGCCAAAGCTCCAAAGCAGAAATCTTAGCCTTCTGAGCAAATTACTTAGAACTGATCTAATTGCTGCTTAATAGGGCTTCATCTCAACTAGACGAAGCTTCCTCAAGCATACGATCTTTGGCAAACGGGCTCCGTCATTCGTCACTCATAGGAAGAGAGATCATAGGTTGACCATCCTGCGTGATTGGAATGGATGACTCTGATCAGATCACACTAGATTGATCAAGTAATCCTTATTTACCATAGGTTTGATCATAGTCGTCTAATCTTAGATCGGATGGCTCATGAGAAATTACATCCCGCTGTCATCCAAGTCAGCCGCAGATGTGACTACTTAAATAGCCAATCCCGCGATGCCATGTGGAAAGCACGCCGCGTCAGCGCGCCACATGGCGCCGATGGGATTAAGACTTAATTAGGTTAATTAATTAGTTTTTTAGGATGAAACTTTTATAATTCATAACTAATTGTATAAAAATCCAAAAAAATTAAATAATGGCTCATTTTAAAGATTTTTCAGAGAGGAACCCATTAAAGGTATCCTTAATTAATTTTGAGCAATAATTTGGGCTTAATTAAAGTATAATTGAAAAGTTAATTACCCTAATTACTACCTAATTAATTAACTAATTAACCTCAAATTTTTTGAGATTATTTAGGGGGATGACCTCTGCCTCCCCTATGTTTCTTATGATTTATTGGTTAATTAATTGGGGAAATTGATTGATTAATCCCTAATTACCTTTTTATATTAATTAAGTGATAATTAATCATATGAACAGTAACTTAATTAATTAGTTCATTTTTCATTATTTAATAATGAGGAGGCCTAGGGAATTGGAATGGGGCTTCTCTCCTAATCTTTTCCCTAAGTTTTTTTCACCTTTGTAAGAGAAATTAATGAAGGATTAATGGATTAATTAATTACTTAATTAGTTTAATTAATGCTTTCTTGACCTCACTTTTAGAGTGAGTTCTCAACTTCCTCATCATAGATCTAGGACTCTTATAGACACTAAGAGCTCCATAATCTTAAGACACTCCTAGTGATTAGGTGAACACTTAACCTAAGCTTTGAGACTTAGAAGGGTTAGCCATAGGAATGGGTTAAGCCTTAGGGACTTAAGAAGACTTGCATGCCCCATAGCCTAATCCCAATCCATGCTTTCCTTCTCAAATCAAACCTCAAATTCATGCTAAATACAAACCAAATTTCCCAGACTCATAATCAATCCCATGATCAAATTCAAGCTCAAAATTCTTCATGAACTTTATGATTGAATTCAAAACCCTTTCTAATCCCACTGATTTCATCTTATGGACTTAGCCTTAAACAAATTCAAATCAATCCCAATTCAATTGATTTTCTTAAATATCAATTCAATCTCTCAATCATTTATCAAATTCCAATTCAAACCCAATTCCAAAAGATTCAATCCTAAAATCAAATCCAAAGTTCCAAAATTCCTTCCTAAGCCATATGACACATTCTCATAAACTTAGCCAAATCTCCACCTAAGTCATCCCAAACTTGAGTGATCTCTTTATAAATCAATTATTCCTTCAATCTTATTCAAAAATATAAATGAAACCCATACTCAAATGACCAAAAACCAAATCAAATTAGATCAAACCAAACCAAAATCCCTTCTTAAGCCATATGGACCTACCTCCATAAGCTTAATCAAATCTTAACTCAAATCAAACCAAAATCAATTTGTTTCTTTATAAATCAATTAATCATTCATTTATATTCATAAATATAAATGAAACCCACCTTCCAATGACCAAAAATAAATCAAACTAAATTGATTTCCCCCTTAGCCCTTTTGACCTACATCCATAAGCTTGGTCAAATTTGCTTCCAACTCATCCCAAACTCAAGTGATTTTCTCATGAATCATTTATATCTTCATTTATATACCCAAATATAAATCCAAATAGCCAAAGCCAAATCCAAAATTAAACCAAAACCTAATTAAAGCCTTTTAAGTTATTTCCTTGGACTTGGCCAAATCCTATCCATGTTAAGCCAAAACTTATGGATTTTCTATTGAATCGTTCATTCCTTCAATCATATATCAAAAAATATATATAATCTATAATTATCAAACCAAACTCAAGTCAAGCCCAAGTTAGCCCTTTGACTTGAAAACTTCAAATGAGACAAAATCTATTGGACTCCAAATTGATTGCAGTTGAATTTATATTTCAATCCTAGGCTCATATATAAGTTCAACTAAACATGAATTAAGCCAAAACCAAACCAATTGACCCATAGATCAACTTGACCCAATGTGGCCTAAAGGACCTTTTTGTGCCAAGTTTTAATCCAACCCAAATTGGATTGAACTAAGCTCATCCAAGCCTTATATCATGATCAACAATCACCCTAGGATGATCAATCACCTTGAATTAGGTTAAACCAAGTCAACTTGGTCCTTTGACTAAGTCAACCTTTAGCCCAAATGAAACCTAGACTAGCCAAAACCCACCATGCACCAAATTAATTGAAACCATTGATTCACACCAACCCATGATCAATGATTGAACATGACTTGACCCTCAATTGAGCCGAACCAAGTCCAATTGGCCATTTGACCCAAGTTGACCCAAATTGGCCTAAAAGGACAAAATGGGTAAAATCATAATCTAACCCAAATTGATTGAAACCAATGGCTCAAGTTCATTCCAAATTAATTATTGAACTTGACCAAAGCCATAATTGAGCCCAATTTGACCAATTGGTCAACTTGATCCAACCTAGCCCAAACTGACCTAAATGATCAAGTTGGCCAAAATCCAAATTAAATTTAAATTGATTCAAACCAAAGCCTACAATCATTTTTGATTAACCAATTGAACATGAACCAACCCCTAACCCAAGCCAATTTGGCCAAATTGGTCAAATTGGTCAACTTAGCCTACAACTTAACAAATTGGCCAAATTGATTCAAACCAAAGCCTACAACTTAGCCCATTTGACCTATATGAATCCAAGTGAACCAAAATCAAACCTAGGCCAAATTGATTGAAACCACTTGAACTAAAACTCTTCAGATTATCAAATGAACGTACCCCAACATAACCCAATGTGAACCCATTTGACCAAATGAAGCCAAAATCCATGAAACCAACCCATGACCCATTGCAAGCTGACCAAACCTGACCCAAATCCATCATGGGTTAACCTAAAATCAGCCCAAACCCATTTGGAGCCAAGTCCAATGCAAATCCTCTATGGATCCTCTCCCCCATGTGGGATTTTTCCAAAAATGGCAAAGTCCACTCTTCCTTTCACCTTGGCAGCCATCAAACTTCCAAATGAGGGATCCCTAAGCCTCCTAGCCCATCCTAGAGGGAGTAGGGCTTGCCATAGACCAAAGGGAGGTGAGCCAACTCACCTCCCATACAAGCCGAACACCCAAAGGATCAAGGAAACCCAATCTGCCTAAATCCAGCTTAAAGCCTCCTACCAAGGCTTCTCACAATCTATATGAGCCACATGGACTTGATTGAGACCCTTCCAGCACTCTAATGGCAGTTGGCCGATAGAAAAATGGGAAGCCATCCTGTCTATCCACCTCAACAAATCAAGGAGTATTCCCCCTCAATTCTAACAAGAAACACATCACTTGGATTCATGAGAGCTTCCTAACATGATTTTGAGTCTCCCTACAATTTCTAGAGCCATTATAAGCTCTCCCCTTACAATATTTTATCTTCCTGTGTGAAACTGAAATAAGGAAGGCTAATCCCGATCCAAGCTCGCCCATTCCTCAACCAAATGCAAATTACTCTTGCACGCACCTTCCACGCACATCATCGAAGCCATCCAATTCTTTTTTCAAGCTCCCAAGCCATCCAATTCTTTTTTCAAGCTCCCAAGCCACTAGAGGAGACACTTCGATCAGCACTGAGCTCCATAATGAAGGAAATTGATCCACTGAGTGAACCGAGGGGAATTGGCTTGATTGTGTCTCAACAAGGCCTCTTCTCTACTGGACGAAGGTACCTCCATCAATCCCACCACCAGTCTTGAGCTCGAGTGAAGTAATTCCTCAAAATCGTAGAAATAAAAAATTTGGTTGGTCCTTTATGAAGGAAATTCACATGTGAGCTCATTCTAGCTATTGGATCCTTCTAGATCCTTTGCACGAAGGTGTGGGTTGATTTTGGAGTGAATCCGAGCTCAGGTGAGCTCGGGTCGAGCGATCAATGGTGGATGAGCTCTCTCATTCGTCGCTCATGGGAAGTAGGATCACAGGCCATCCATTCTGCATGATTAGAATGGATGGCTCAGATCAAATCACGTTAGATCTTCTCTGTTTTCTCCCTTTATGCCTTGGGTTTGATCTACATCGTCCAATCTAAGATTGAATGGCAATGATCAATGCGTCACCGGGCTAACTCAGTGGATGTAACAAACAAATCAATACCACGCAATGCGTGGAAAGCACGCGACATCATTGTGCCACATTGCGTCACGGGATTAGGCTTGATTAGAGTTATTTAAATGTGTTTTTAAGGCTAAAATTTCCATAATTCATAACTAATTATAGAAAATTTCAAAAAATATAAATAATGGCTCATTTTAAAGGTATTTTGGAGGAGAATTTAATACAAATATTTTCAATAGTTTTGAATAATAAATAGAGCTTAATTAAGGTTTAATTAAAAACTTAATTAGCTTAATTACTCTCTAATCATTCAAGTGATTAATCCCAAAATTTTTGAGATTGTTTAAAAGGATGACCTCTACCTCCTCTAATTTTCTTCGAATTTATTGCTTGCCAAATTAGAAAAATTGATTAATTAAGCCCTAATTACTTTCTTAATTTAATTAATATTTAATTAATCATATGAACAGTAACGGATCAATTAATTAAGTGTTTAAGTGTTCCTTAATAGTGGGTGAACTCAAGAGATAAGATTAGGGCCTCTTTCCTAATCTATTTCCCTAAGTTCATTTTCATTAATTAAATTAATCAAAGCTTAATCAATTAATCAAATTGCTTAATTAATCAAGTTGAGAATGTAATGATATGAAATCTTAATTAATTGATCTTGGGTAGAGCATTAGGTGTTTTATAACCTAAAGAGAGTTAATGAAATTATTGTTAGCTCATATGTGTGAGAAAACCCTAAAAGTAATTAAGTGAGTATCTTAAGCTTAATTAATTAATGATTATGAACTAATTGCATTAGCCCCTTTCATTTCATAGGAGTATTGCTATTTACTTTTCAACTCATTTTCATATTACATTAGCTCATAATCATTTAATTAATTATCTTAAGCTAATATAGGTAAAGGATTAATTAATTGACTTAATTCATACCTTGACCTAATTAATCCATGAAATCAACCTAATTGCTTTTCATTAAATAAAATTAACTAAAACATGGGGAATGGGATTAGGATTAGCAAACCTTTCTCACATTTCCTAAATTAAATCAAATATGAAATTAAAAATGACATTAAGAAACTTTGGTTTATTTTAAATGAGCTTATTTAATATGATTGTCCTTAACAATTAGTTAGATTGAATGAAATCATGTGTTTATGGTCTTTTCTTTCTTTCCAATAATATTAAATGTTGTATGCCACTTGATTCATGCATTCATCTTTTTCCAAAATTAATTAAATCAAATAATTTCCTTTATGTCAAGCTTCCATGTGTTGGTTTAAATTAATATATGTGTGTCTATTATCACTATTAAATCCAAATCTATTTTTCAAAACTTATAAATGAATAATTATATATGCTATGAATGCTAGTTATAAATACATAGGAGATGTATGTGATTATAGCTTAAGTGTATGAAGTGACGTTTCTTTTCTTTCATTCATATATTGATTTATATAAGTAAGAATGTTAATGGGTATATAGCATGGACATCCCGGGAATACGAGGCTTTAGTTAGGCCCGAGGAGGTCATTAGATTACCTCACTTCCTTGGTTTAACAACGGCATGTACCTTATTTGATTTCATTCTTATGTACTTCAATATTAGTGTTTGGACAAGACATTACTCCGTATGCATAAATATTTCAATCAAATAAAAATATAACTTTTGCATGGTTTTCTTTCCTTTATTTATGTATGCATCCATATATATTTAATAAAAGCAAATATTTAATCTTGACACCTCGGGAATATGAGGCTTTAGTTAGCCCCAAGGAGGTCATTTGATTACCTCACTTCCCTGGTTAACAATGGCATGTACTAGCTTATGTCTCTTATACATGTATGTGTGTATTTAATTATGGAATTAGAACCCATTATCTTTTATCAAAAATCCATGCATTCATGAATGATTAAGTTGTTGAATTAATTAATTGTATGACTTGGAGCTCTCTTTCTTATGTTCATGTGTGCAAAATTACATATGCTTGAATGTAATGGGTATATAGTTTGGACATCCCAGGAAAATGAGGCTTTTGCTAGCACCAAGGAGGTCATTTTATTACCTCACTTCCCTAGTTAATAATGACACGTACCTGTTTAATTTCATTTTTATGTATTTTTGTATAAGTATTTAGATAGAGCTTCAAATTAATATGATGAAATAATTCAATCAAATGAAATATTTAAATTCCAAAATATACATATATTTACATCCATCATTTAAGTGTGCTAAAGAATAATGCATGTATAGGTATGCTTAAGGATTTAATAATATGCATGTTATATATGATGGAAAGAATTAAATGAATATGTGTCATGTGATAGTAATTAATTCCAATTAATCTTAAGATGTCTTTCTTATTGAATGAGGTTATTTAAAATTAACCTAAACTTAGGATTAATTAAAATATATAATAATCTGACTTAAGGTAGGGATAAAAGAGAGTGATCCTCTCTTTTCTTCTCTTTATAACACTTAGTTGTTAAGTGTAAACCAAATGAAACAAAGAAAAATATTAAGTAAAACTTGCAAATCAATTAAGTCACTTAAAATGAAACCATCCTTTATAACTAAATCCTTTCATACTTAGAAAATTACAATAAAGCTTAGTTAAGGTATACCACAAAAGCCGTAATTCACACACTTTAGAAAAGTCATCATTTCTAATTTTATGTTAGGGTAGTGCATGGAATGGTATATGTTAGTTTTATGATGTATTATTGTAGACTAGATGTTAGCGTGTATATTTTGTAGACTGGATGTTAGGTCATGATTAGCCTAATCATATTTTCTGCAGGAGATTGTGCTTAAGGGGTGCTTAAAATAAATATAAATGCTCTCTTTTGTAGGTTGCTTAACCCTTAAGTATAATCTAAATTAGGACATGTGGGCTTGGTTACCTATGTGTAAGGTGGTAAACCCAAATTATTCATATAACTACTTAGATTATATGGTGTGTTTACCTAACACTTATTTTGCATGTGTAGTTAGATTTACTTTTTCTATTTTTAATGTAATTTTGCATTATAAATTAAGATTAGTGTTGTGGGGGATTAGGATGAGCATTGGTTAGAAGGTTTTATCCTGGGAGGCCCTATGATGCCTTTGAAGCAAGTACATCCAAATGGAGAAATGATGGAAACATGAAGAATGAAGATAAGAAGACTCCCTTAGCATTTATTCATTAATAAATTATAATTATTCTTTCATATATCGAGTTGTATAAGAGTAGATCTCGGCTACCCATTTCTCTTTTCAGGTTGTATGATGGCACCCGATCGCACCGGCCTTTTATCCTTTTGTGTTAGATTTATAAAATGTTTGATGTTATGTTTAAATTATGCAATAGAAATAGCATACCTCTTCTTAGTTTCTTACTTATATGGTGATTAAATGTGTGGCCTAGATTCGATTAGGCTCTTAAGAAAAAATAAATTTTCTACCCCAACTACAACTCATAAGTAGATATTCTAAACAACTTATGACCTCATATAAAGCCTAGGCATTAAATCAAGATAACTAAAATATTTAGCAACCCCTTAGTTGAATGTTGTATGTTTAATATCATGCACTCATATTGCTTCACTCTTGTAAAGAGAGGGTTTCCATCATTGCACGATAGGGGAAAACTTAACCTTTGAGGGTCTCCTTTGTGGTGGAAAACATCTCTTTCTCTCTGATTTAGCCAATAACCTTATTTCATCATGTATTTAGACATATAAAAATCCTATAACTTTTTTCAAAATGAAGAGTCCAAAATCAAATAAAATTTTAAAAGATTTGTATTAGACTAAGTCATTGCTCATACCACTCAGCTCTAGTCTCTTAGGGAGTGAGTTTAAAGACTTTAGTCTCTTTCTAAATAATAACAACCCAACTATCTTGCAAAATCAGATGAATTTTTTACATGGTTTTAAAGCATAGGAGGAGTTAGCTGGCTACCACTCTAGGTGATTATAAGTTCAGTAATCGAGTGGTTTACTCTCTCTTGTTGAGGTAAATTATATGCCCACTTTCACTTAGATTTAGGTTGTGTTTTGGCCCTTACTAAAGCTCCCAAGATTTAGGATCTGTGGTTACTATTTTCTTAGGGCTACAAGCATATATCGTCACTTCTTAGGCATCTCCATAATCTTATATTTTTATATTATAAGTCCTAGCTTTCTAAAAAATTCAACTCAAATAAATAACTCTCTTCAATTTCAAACATATAAAGCCCAACCATGAGCATTCCCTAGGTTTCCTAATATCATGACCATTCCCTGCTCATCTCATTTGGCTTCGATAATAAGTTACTCTCCTTTTTTATCTATCTCGTTTGATTTTTCCAAATATAACTAATTAATTGATAGTCTTATCTTTAAAATCTTTGGAGACAACATTTACCTACTTTAATCGAGAGTAATCTTAAGGAATTCACCTTTCATAGGTTGTAATTAACTATGGGGGCTTGCCACCATAGAGAACTTTAGAACCTAGTTTAATATAAATCCTACTTTATTCATCCATATAAAGTAAGAGAAAAATCTCTGGTATATTCGAAGACCCATCATGCCTTAGGAGTCCTTATGAGGTGATTAGGTCTATTATAGGGTGGTGATTTCTATCTTTTGAGATAGTGTACCATTCCTTGATGTCGCACCCGATCACCTCAATAAGTACACCCTTAGATCTATGTGGTGTCCCCCATACACACATTGAAAATAAACACCACATGCTTAAAACACTTCTGAACCTAATTAATTCATGGGTAGATCTTTAAGTGTTCAATAGCTTAAAGAGATTTAATGAAATTATGATTTTTTTCACATGTGTGGGAAAATCATAAAAGTAATTAAGTAATTTCCTTAAGCTTAATTAATTATTAATTGTGACCCAATTGCATTAGGCCCTTTAATTTCATAGGACCATTTTTAATTTACTTTTCATTCATTTGCATAGTACATTGGTTCATACTTATTTAGTTAATTACTTTAAGGTAACATACGAAAGTGTTAATTAATTTATTTAATTCATACCTTAACCTTATTAATCCATAAAATCAACCTAATTACCCTTTCATTAAATTAAATTAACTTACAAACATGGGATGGGATTAGGATTAGCACATCTTTCTCTTTTCTTAAATCAATCAAACAATAAATTAAAAGTGACATTAAAAAGCTTTGGTTTATTTTAAATAATTTTATTTGATGTGATTTTCCTTAGAAATTAGTTTGGTTGAATGAAATAATATGCTTATGTTTATTTGTTCCTCTCCAATCATATTAAATGTTGTATGTCACTCGATTCATGCATTCATCTTTTGCAAAACTAATTAAATTAAATGGTTTCCTTTATGTCAAGCTTGCATGTGTTGATTTAATTTGCTATATGTGTGGCTATTATCACTATTAAATCCAAATTTATTTTCCAAATCTTATAAATGAAGTATTACATATGCTATAAATGCTAGTTATAAATATATAGAAAATGTATGTGATTATACCCTAAGTGTATGGATTGAAGCTTTCTTTTTTTTTATTCATGTGTAGGTTTACATGTATTTGAATGTTAATATGAATATCGCCCGAACATCCCGAGAATACGAGGCTTTAGTTAGCCACAAGGAGGTCATTTGATTACCTCACTTCCCTGGTTAACTGCGACAAGTACTTATTTAATTTCATTTACATGTATTTCTACATTAGAATTTGAATAAGAACTTTAATCCATATGCATAAATGTTTCAATCAAGTAAAAATATAATCTTCGCATGGTTCTCTTTCCTTTATTTATGTATGCATCCATATGTATTTGAGAAAAATAAATATTTAGTCTAGACATCCCGGGAATATGAGGCTTTAGGTAGCCCTAAGGAGGTCATTTCAATACCTCACTTCCTTGGTTAATAATGGCATGTACCAGCTTATGTCTCTTATACATGTGTGTGTGTATTTAATTATGAAATTAGAACCCCTTTTCTTTTATCCAAAAATACATGCATTTACAATTGTTCAAGTAATTAAATTAATTAATCATGTAATTTGGAGGTCTCTTTCTTCTGATTCATGTATACAAATTTACATTTGGTTGAATGCAATGGTATTTAGTATGGACATCCCAAGAATATGAGGCATTAGTTAGCCCCAAGGAGGTCATTTGATTACTTTACTTCCCTGATTAATAATGATATGTACCTATTTAATTTCATCCATATGTTTGTATAAGAATTTAGATAGAGCTTTAAATTAAAATGATAAAATAATTCAATCAAATAAAAAATATAAACTTTGAATATACATATTCACATCCATCATTTAAGTGTGCTAAAAATATATTCCATGTGTTGGTATACTTAGTATTTAATCATATGCATGTTACATATGATGGAAAGGAATGATTTAACATGTGTCATGTGATAGTAATTCGATCAAATTAATCTTAAGATGCCTTTCATATTAAGTAGAATTATTTAGAGTGAACCTAAACTTATGATTAATTTATATTGTGTAATAAGCCATTCATTAAAGAGAACTTATTAATTAACATGCTTTAGAAATAACTTAAGGTAGGGATGAAATAGAGCAATCCTCTCTTTTCCTTCTCTTTATAATACTTAGTTGCTAAGTGTAGGTCAAATGAAATAAAAAAAATGCTAAGTAAAATTTCAAATCAATTAAACCACTTAAAGTGAAACCAAGCTCTTATGATTAAACCTCTTTCACATTTAGAAAACCATAACATTAATGCTTAGTTAAGACATATGTAATGTTTATTTTTGATTCATTTGTATGGTGGGGAGACACACCAGGGTGTGATCTTATTGAGTGTGTACATTGAGGAATAGTGTACTATCTCAAAAAATAGAAGTCACTACCCTACAATAGACCTAATCACCTAATAAGGCCTCCTAATGCATAATGGGTCTTCAAATATACCAGAGATTTTTCTCTACTTTACATGGATGAATAAAGTAGGGTTTATTTAGATCGGGTTCTAACATTCCCAATGGGGGCAAGCCCACATAGTTAATTACATCCTAAGGAATGGGATACCTTAAGAATACTCTCAATTAAAGTAGGTGATTATTGTCTTCAAAGAATTCAAAGATAGGACTATCAATAAATTGGTTGTGTTTTAGAAAATCAAGTGGGATGGATCAACAAGGAAAAGTTATTATCGGAACCAAAGGAGATGAATAGGGAGTACTCATGATACTAGGAAGCCAAGTGAGCACTCCAATTTATCCTATGGTTGGGCTTTATATGTTTGAAGTTGAGGTGATTTATTTATTTGAATTGAAATTTTATTATAAATCTAGGACTTATAATTTCACAATACAATATTGTGAAAATACCTAAGAGATGAGGATTTATGCTTGTAGCCCTAAAGGGAAATAGCAACCTTGGATCCTAAATCTAGGGAGCTTTGGCAAAGCACGACCTAAATCTAAGATGAAAGTGGGTATATGATTTACCTCCACATGAGAGAGTAAACCACTCGACTGCTGGACTTATTACCACCTAGAGTGGTAGCCAGCTAACTTCTCCTATACTTTAAATCCATGTAGGTAAGTCATATGCTTTTTCAAGATGGCCGGGTTGTTATTTATTAGAAAAAAAATTAAGTCTTTAAACCCATTCCCTAAGAGACTAGAGCATGAGGGGTATGAATAATGACTTAAATGTAATGCAAATTTTTATCAAATTTCATTTAATTTAGGACTCTTTATTTTAACACAGGCTATGGGATTTTGTATGCCTAAATGCATGAGAAGTTGATTATGGGCCAAATCAAAAGGGAAAGAAGTGTTCTTCCATCATAGGCTCTCAAAGGTTAAGCCCTTACTATCTGGCAAAGATGAAAGCCCTCTATTAACAAGAGTGAAATAAGATAATTATGCATGATATTAAATATACAACATCCAGCTAAGGGGTTGTTAAATATTTTATTATCTTGATTTACTGTCTAGGCTTTTATATAAGATTATGAGTTATTTTAGAGGTTTAGTTGTGAGTTGTTAGTTTGGGTAGAAAAATTAATTTTTATTCTAGGAGTCTAATCGCATCCAGGCCATACAACAATCACCAATCATAAATAAACTATGAAAAGGCATGCTTTTTCTAATGCACATGCTAAACAAAACATCAAACAATTTTATAAAGCTATCATAAAAGAATAACTGATGCATTCGCGTACCATTGTACAACCCAAAAAAAGGAATGTGGGTAGTCGAGCTTTACCCTTATACAACCTGGATTACAATATAATAATTACAATTACAAATGATGAATGTTATGGGTGTCTTCATTCTTCATTCTTCCTTTTTCATTTGATTTGCTCCATTTCTTTCTTTCTTTTGGCTTGATTTAGATATGCTTTCTCCAAAGGCATCATATGGTACATGATACTTGGTCTTATAACCAATGCTCATCCTAATCCCCTATAACACTCATCATAATCCTAATACAAAATTATATTAAAAGAAGAAAAGTTAATTTACCTACACCTGCAAAATAAATATTAGCTAAACACACCATACAACCCAAGCAGTTATATGGATAATTTGGACTTATCACCCCATACATGGGTAACCAAGCCCACTAATCCTAACTTGGGTTATGCTTAAGCAACCTGCACAGCAAAAAGCATTTATATTTTTATTATAAAGATCCCTTAAGCAAAACCTCATGCATGGCATTATCGCCTAATATCGCACATCATACACTCTAATATCCAATCTACAATAATACATCACAAAATAAGCATACATCAAACCATACACCACCCAAATATAAAGCTAGAAATGGTGACTTAGTCAAATGTGTGTTAATTAAAACTTGTGTGGTATGTCCAACTAGTTTTAGCTAAGTGTGAGGATTTAATTTATAAAGGGGTTGATTTCTCTTTAAGTGATTTAATTGATTTGAAGATTTTATTTAGTGTTTTCTTTTGCTTCATATGTCCTACACTTAATAACTAAGTGATATAAAGAGAAGAGGGAGAGCGAATATCTCTTTCATCCCTACCTTAAGTAAGTTAATTAATCAATTTCCTTTAGTGAATGGTTTATTATATGTTTTAATCAATCCTAAGTTTAGGTTCACTCTAAATGACCTTATTCAATAAGAAAGGCATATTAAGATTAATTAGAATGAATTACTATCACATGACACATATTTATTCATTTCTTTCTATCATGTATATCATGCATATGATTAAATCCTAAGCATACATATACATATAATGTATGTCTTAGCACACATAAATGATGAATGCAAAGAAATGTGTTTGGAATTTAAATATTTTATTTGATTAAATTATAAATGCATGTCTTTTTAATAGAAAAGAGGGATTTTTCATCCATTAGCTAAGTACACATTCACATGTATAAAAGTTTTAAGTGAGTACGTTGTCATTATTCTGCACTAGGGGCGTAATGTACAAGACCTACTTAGGACTACTAAAAGCCTCATAGCCCCAGCATGTCCAAACTAATATACCACTTTTCTTAGATACATATAGATGTATAAACAACTACAAGGATAGGAAAAACCCATGCAAAAGTTATATTTGATTTATTTGATTATGATTCTTATTCATTGGTCATATTATACATACATATGTATAAGAATTTTAAGTGAGTATGGCATCATTGTTCTACACTAGGGGCGTAAGGTACAAGACTACTTAGGGCAACTTAAAGCCTCGCAGCCCCGAGGTGTCCAAACTGATATACCACTTCATGTGAATGTACATAAAGAACCAAAAGAATGAGAAGTCATGCAAGAAGTCATATTTGATTTGATTATATGATTTACATATGTGATATGAAATCTTCCCAAGTCTTAGCATGGAGATGTATAGGAGTAGATTTAGACAAATGTTATGTTCTTTTCAAATGAACTATACATTTATAAATCTCATGCAAATCCATATAAGATAAGAAAAGAGAGCTTCATATTACATATCTTATATTGTCAACACATGAAAACTTATAGATACTTGTAATTAACATCTTTCCATCTATTATATTTGATTTATGGGATTTTAAAAATAACTTTTGATTTAATATTAATAATAGCCACACCTATTTTTAATTTAAATCACCACATGCAATTTGACATAAAAGTAACCATTTCATTTAGTTAATTTCAAAAGAAATGAATGCATGATTACATATGGTAAGCAACATTTTACATGATTGGAAAGAAATAAAGGAACATAAGCACATGATCTCATTCATTCCAATTAATTCCTAAGGATAATCATACTAAATAAGGCTACATAAAAATAAAGCAAAGTTCTTAAATGACAATTTTAGTTTTGAGTTTGATTTGATTTAGGAAATGAAAGAGGTTTGCTGATCTTAATCCCATTCCCCATGTGTGAGTTAATTTTGTTTAATGAAGAAGTAATTAAGTTGATTTTATGGTTTAATTAAGTTAAGCATAAATTAAACTAATTAATTAACCCTTACCTATGTCACCTTAAGGTAACTAATTAAACAAGTATGAGCTAATATGATATACAGCCATATAGAAAAGTAAATATCAATGTTCTATGAAATGAAAGGGGCTTAATGCAATTAGCTCATAATTCTTAATTAATTAAACTTAAGGAGCTCACTTAATTACCCTTATGATTTTCTCTCACATGTGAGCTAACCATAATTTCATTAGCTCTAGATTTAGGTTATTGAACACCCAAAGAGCTACCCAAGAAATTTAATTAAACAAGTTCTGGAATTATTATGATTTTAATTTAATTAATTAAGCTATTTAATTAATGAATTAAATCATTAATTAATAGAAATTAATTGATTTCAAGTCAAGCGAAATGAACTTAGGGAAAAGAGTGGGAAAGAGGTCTCAATCTCATTCCCCATGCCCATTCACTGTTCCATAATGATTAACAAATTTAATTAATGATTTTCTTACTGTTTAGCATGTTAATTAATCACCTAATTAATTAAGAAAGTAACTAAGACTAAGATAACTAATTTCTCTAATTAACCAAGCAATAAATCCCAAGAAAATTATAGGAGGTAAGGTCATCCCATTAATCAATCTAATAAAGTTTGAAATTAATTACTTAGATAATTAGGGAGTAACTAAGCTAATTTAGTTTTTAGTTAAACCTAAATTAAGCATTAATTACCATTCAAAATAAATTAGAATTACTTTAAGTTCATCTCCTCTTAACTACCTTTAAAATGAGTATTTATTTATATTTTTTGGATTTTTCTATAATTAGTTATGATTTTTAAAAGTTTCAATTGATTAAGATAATTTTCATGAGTTTGTTAATTTATTTTATTAAAATAAATCATTTGAACTTTAAAATTTAATATCTTTCAATCTATATGTGATTTTGATTTGAAACTTTTATAATAGGTAGATTTCAGCTTCAATTTCAATCTCTGAAAATTTCAACTTAAACAAAAGTGTATTTTTAGTTTAATTAATAAAATTTGATTTTTTACCAAAACTTAAATTGAGCTCAAACTATCCAAAAAAATAATTAGGGATTTTAAGTTTATTGAATTCCTCTCAGAAGGAGGAATCCAATGAGCCCTTATTTATAAGTTTTTATTAAGTATTTTATTTTCTATCAATTTTTGAAATTTCAGGTGATATAAATAATTTTTAATATTAGAAAATGTGGATTTTATCACTTAACCGAGTCAGCACCACGCGTAGTGCTGATGTGATAATGTGGCACCAGCGCCACATAATTGGACCATGTGATTTTGAGTGGCGTACGCAATGTAAAGGCGATTGGCTGCGTGTCACGCCAACAGTGGAAAAATGGAATAGTGACAATACGGATCGATCTAATCGTCCATTGTGGATCAGACGGTCCAGATCTGATTTGTGAGATTCAATGGTGGATCATGTGATCTAGGGATTGAAAATATGAGGATTTTATGTAATTTGAGCCCTTCTGATCCCATGAACATGGGATCGGCCGACTGCTACTCTCCGACCGGCAAAATCGATGAAAAAAATGCAAAATAATGTAAAATAAGGTCCAATTGGGCTCATTTTCGCGTCGATCTTCACCAAAAAAATTCTATTTCATATTGGGATCAAATAAAATGAAAAAATGTGAGATTTATCTAAGGAAAATTTCTAAAATCTCAAAAAAAATCATCAGAAAGTAAGAAATCCTAAGGTCAGCTATGACTTTTTGAAGATTACCTCACTAAGGATGATTTTCGGCGACAGTGATGATCCAAGCATGCTTTTGAGTAGGGGAAGAAGCCTTGAATGAGCCTAGACCTCATTCCTTTCTTCGGAACGATGCCTTCTCCAATCACCGCTACTTTCTTATCGAAATCCACTTATTTTTTTTGTGTTTTTCACCTTGAAATCAAGTGGGAAAGATTGCTGGTTGGTTTAGGAGCTCTAAGAGATGAAAAAATAATGGGAGGAGGAGTTCATTAGCTTCTAATACCTTGTGTTTGATTTTGGTCGAATATTCTTCTTTTTATTTGATTTTTGGCTCCAAAATATCGCCACTTGACTTAAGGTGGTTGGGAATGGAAGGGAATCATCATAGGTGGCTCATTTTGGTTAGTTAAGGCATGGAAAGTGGCTGCCAAGGAAAATGGGTGTCCTAGCAAGGGAAGGTGGGAGTCCTTCATGCCAAGTGTTCTAATGGGAGATGTGAGGTGAATTCACCTCCCATGAGTGATGGATACCACCTCTTGGGTCATATAATCAGTGTCCTTGGTGCCAATGTGGACCAATGGATGAGTGCCAAGTAGCCAAGGAAGAGAAATGATCATTTAAGTGAGTGCTTTTTCTCAAGGGATGCCCTTGACCCAAGGGCAAAGTGAATATTTGGCATTGAATTTGATTTGACCAAATTTGAAATGAGTCAAAAGTGAGTTGTACCAAATTTCATGTCATGTGGAGTTCATTTGGTTTAATTTGGGTCAAATTAGGTGTCAAATTGGGTCAAACCAAGGGTTTGATCAAGTTTAAATGATCATTTGGAGTATATTGGTTCAATTAGTTTCAATCAATTTGGTTTAATTTAGATTTTGGCCAATTTGATCATTTAGGTCAATTTGGGCTAAGTTGAACAATTTGACCCAAATTGATCAAATTGGCATTAATCATGGCTTGGTTTGGGTTTGGTTGATTATTTGAAATATATTATATGCTTTGGTTAAGTTCAATTTGGATTTGATTTAGTTTTAGGTTGATTTGACCCTCAAGGTCAAATTGGGCTAAGTTGGGTTAGGTTGATCAATTGGTTAAATTATGCTCAATTGAGGCTTTGGTCAAGTTCAATAAATAATTTTAGAGTAAACTTGAGTCATTGGTTGCAATCAATTTGGTTTAAGTTGTAATTTGGCTAGTTTGGGTTCATGTGGGTTATAGGGTTGACTTGGTCAATGGGCTAGGTTGACTTGGTTTGACCCAATTCATGACAATTGATTAACCTAGGATGATCAACAATCATGACATGAAGTTTGGATTGGCTTAATTCACTTTGATTTGAATTGAATTAGATTTTGGTTCATGTAGGTCTAATTGGCCACTTTGGGTCAAGTGACCAATTGGGCTTAGTTCGCTGATTTTTCAGTTGAGTTTATATATGGATTTGAGATTGACATATAAAATCAATTGCAATTGGTTTAGGTTCAAATGAGTTTTGGCTCATTTGAATATTTCAAGTCAAATGAGCTAGGTTGGGTTTGACTTGAGTTGACTTGAAATATTCAAATGAGTGAAGGAGTGATTGAATCATGAAGAAATCCATAGGCTTTGAGTTGATTTGTATAGGATTTGATCAAGATCAAGGAATTAGTTCAAAGAGTATAAATTGGATTTTGGTTTGATTTTAGATTTAGTTTTGGCCATTTGAATTTATATTTCATTTATATTTGGGAATACAAATAAAGACATAAATGGGTTATGAGAAAATCACTTGAGTTTGGAGTGATTTGGAAGCAATTTTGACCAAATATAAAGATGTATGTCAAAATGGCTTGACTTGGGAATTGATTTAATTTTGGTTTCAATCATTTGTATTGGATTTATGATTTGGAATTTGATTAGAGATTGAATTTGATAATTGAAAAAAAATAAATTGGATTGGGGTTGATTTGAATTTAGTTAAGGCTAAGTCCATAAGATAAAATTAAAGGGCTTAGGAAGAGATTTAGAGTTTGAATTTAATCATGGGTTTCAATAATTTGATAGTTGATTTGATTTTAGAATTTGAATTTGAATTTGAGATTTAATTTGGAGGAAGGAAGCAAGGATTTAGTTTGGGCTATAGGGTAGGCAATTCTTCCTAAATCCCCAAGACACAACTTATCCCTATGGTTAACTCCTCTAAGTCTCTAGGGTTAGGTTAAGTGTTCACCTAATCACTAGAAGTGTCTTAAGACTAAGGAACTCTTAGTGTCTATAAGAGTCCTAGATCTATGATATGGAAGTTGAGAGCTCACTCCAAAAGTGAGATCAACAACATACCACACAAATCTTAACACACACATATTAGAACTAAGTCACCACTTCTAGCTTTATGTTAGAGCGGTGCATGGTATGATGTATGTTATTTTGTGATGAATTATTTTAGATTGGATGTTAGGGTGTATGTCTTGTAGACTGGATTTTAGGTCGATATTAGCCTAATCATATTTTCTATAGGGGTTTAGAATATAAATGCTCTCTTTGCAGATTGCTTAAACCCCTAAACATGATCCAAGTTAGGACATGTATGCTTAGTTACTCATGTGCATGGTGCTAAGTTCAAATTATAAACATAACTGCTTGGGAGTATATGTATGTTTAGCTAACACTTATTTTACAGGTGTAGTTAGATTTACTTTTTCTATTTTTAATATAATTTTGTATTATGAATTAGGATTAGTGCTATGGGGGATAAGGATGAGCATTGCCTAGAAAGCTTTGCCTTGGGAGGCCCTGTGATGCCTTTGAAGCAAGCACATCCAAACCAAAGGAAGCAAAGACATGAAGAAAGAAGTGAAGCCAAGAAGAATGAAGAAAAGAAGACCACCATAGCATTTATTTATTTGTAAATTGTAATTCTTCTTTCATATTCGGGTTGTATAAGAGTAGAGCTTGGCTACCCATTTTCTCTTTTCGGGTTGTATGGCTTCACCCAACCGCACCGGCCTTTTATTATTTTGCGTTAGTTATAAAATGTTTGATGTTATGTTTAGCTTGTGCATTAGAAATGCCATGCCTCTTCATAGTTTCTTTATGATTTGTGTTTGTTGTATGGTCTCGATACGATTAGGCTCTTAAGGAAAAATAAATTTTCTACCCAACTATAACTTATAACTAAAGATTTAAATAATTCATAACCTCACATAAATTTTAGGCATTAAATCAAAATAATTAAAAGATTTAGCAATCCCTTTGTTGAATGTTGTATGTCTCACATCATGCATTCATGTTGCTTCACTCTTACTAAGAGAGAGTTTCCATCCTTGCATGATAGGGGAAGACTTGACCTTTGAGGGTCTCCTCTGCGGTGGAAAATACCTCTTTATAGCTTATTTAGCCCATAATCTACTTTCATCATGTATTTAGACATATAAAAATCCTATGATCTTGGTCAAAATGAAGTGTCAAATCAAATAAAAATTGAAAAAATTTATATTATAATAAATAATTACTCGTACCACTCATGCTCTAGTCTCTTAGGGAGTGGGTTTAAGGACTTTAGTTTCTTTCTAAATAATAATAGCCTAACTAATCTTGCAAAATCATATGACTTGCCTACATAATTTTAAAGCATAAGATGAGTTAGCTAGTTGACACTCTAGGCGATTATAAGTTCAGCAGTTGAGTAGTTTACTCTCTCTTGTGGAGGTAAACTATATACCCATCTTCACTTAGATTTAGGCGTGCTTTAGCCCTTGCTAAAACTCCCTAGATTTAAGATCTGAGGTAATTATTTTCTTCGGGCTATAAGCATAAATCCCCACCTCTTAGGCATTTTTCTAACCTTGTGTTGAAGGACTATAAGCCCTCGTAATCTAATAAAATTTCAACTCAAAACAAAATAATTCTCTTCAAATTTAAATATATAAAGCCCAATCATAGGATAGATTGGAATGCTCACTAGATCTCCTGGTATCATGAGCATTCTCTACTTATCTCCTTTGGCTTCCAAAATAAGTCTTCTCCTTGATCTTTCCTACTTGATTTTTCAAACATAACCAATTTATTGATAGTTTTATCCTTGAAATCTTTGGAGATAATAATTGCCTACTTTAATCAAGAGTATTCCTAAGGAATTCACCTTCCTTAAGATGTAATTAACTATAGGGGCTTACCTCCATAAGAAACTTTAGAACTCGGTTTAATATAAACCTTACTTTATTCATCCATATAAAGTAGGGAAAAAATCTCTAGTATATTTAAAGACCCATCATGCCTTAGGAGTCTTTATTATGTGATTAGGTCCATTATAGGGTGATTATTTTTATCTTTCGAGATGGTGTATCATTCCTCAATGTCATACCTGATCACATCAATAAGTACCCCCTCAGATATGCGTGGTGTCCCCCATATACATCTCAAAAATAAATACCACACATACATACCCAAAATATCACACCTACTACCATCAATCATGGGACATGACTTAAGAATAGCCCAATACATATAAGCCCAAAACATATACAAAATATAAAAACCCAATAATACATAACCTAAATTATAAAAAAGGCCTAATACATATATTTAAGCTTTATGATGATGATGTCGACGATGGTGATGATGATGCCCTGCATCACTAAGTGTAATCAAATGAAATAAAAAAAACACAAATTAAAATTCTCATATCAATTAAATAACTTCAAGTGAAATTAACCCTTCATGTTAAATTAAATCTTTCTACACTTAGAAAACTACTACTCTAATGCCTAGCAAGACACACCACACAAGCCTTAACACACATATTAAAACTAAGTCACCACTTCTAACTTTATGTTAGGATGATGCATGGTGTGATGTATTTTTCATTTTATGATCTATTATTTTAGACTGGATTTTAGGGTGTTTATACAGGATGTTAGGCTAATATTAGCCTAATCATTTTTTCTGTCTGGAATTATGCTTAAAATAAATATGATTGCTCTCTTTGTAGATTGCTTAAACACCTAAGCATAATCCAAGTTAGGATAGGTGAGCTTGGTTATCCATGTGCAGGGTTCTAAATCCAAATTATAAATATAACTACTTGGGTTATATGTATATTTAGTTAACACTTATTTTGTAAGTGTAGTTAGATTTTCTTTTCCTATTTTTTATGTGATTTTGCATTAGGAATTAGGATTAGTGCTATGATGGTTTAGGATGAGCATTGGCCAGAAGCCTTTATCCTGGGGTGCCATGTGATGCCTTGAAGCCTACCAAATCAAAGAAGCAAGGAAGAATAAATGAAGGCGACATAAAGACATGAAGACTTGAAGATCCCCCATAGCACTTATTCATTTATAAATTATAATTACTCTTTCATATTCCTAGTTATATAAGGGTAGAGCTCAGCTACCCATCTTTTCTTTTCAGTTTACATACTACCCAAAACTATTATTCTTTTGCGGTAGCTATAAAATTATTTGATGTTATATTTAAATTGCACATTAAAAATGGCATACTTTTCTTAGTTTCTTAAATGTTTTCTGCTTTAATGTATGGCATGGATGCAATTAGGCTATTAGAATAAAAATAAATTTTCTACCCAACTATAACTCATAACTAAAGTTATAAATAATTCATAATCTCACCATAAAGCCTAGGTATTCAATAAGATAATTAAAAGATTTAGCAACCCCTTAGTTGAATGGTTGAATGCTTCATAACATTGATATCATATTATTTCATTCTGAAAATAGGGGATTTCCATCCTTGCACGATGTGAGAATGCTTGACATGTGAGGGCATCCCTTGTGGTGGAAAACACATTTTTCTCGTTGATTTAGCCAACAATCTTATTTCATCATGCATTTAAGTATAAGAAATCCTAAAGCCTTTGTCAATATGAAGTGTTAAAATTGGAATAAAACTTGAAAAGATTTTATGCATTAAATTAAGTCATTATTTAAATAACTCATGCTCTAGTCTCTTAGGGGAGTGAATTTAGGAACTTTAGTCTCTCTTTCTAAATAAATAATAGCCCAACTATCATGCAATTTCATATGACCGGACTACATGAATTTGAATCATAGGAGGAGTTAGCTAGCGACCACTCCAAGCAGTTGTAAGCCAATGGTTGGACGGCTTATCCTCTCTTATGGAGGTAAACCCTTATGTCCACCTGTCGCTTAGATTTAGGTCGTTCTTTAACTCTTACTAAAGCTCCTTAGATTTAGGATTCAAAGTAGTTATTTTCTTCGGGCTACAACCATAAATCCTCACCTCTTAGGCATTTCTACAACCTTGTGTTGGTGGATTATAAGCTTTAGCAATCTAATAAAGTTTAAACTCAAAATAAAATAATTCTCTTCACTTTGAAATATATAAAGCTCAACTATATGATAGATTGGAATGCTCACTACGCTTCCTAGTATCATGAACATTTCCTACTTCTTCCCTTTGAATTACAAAAATAAGTCTTTTCCTTAGACTTTCCCATTCTACTTTCCAATATAACTAATTTATTGATAGTCTAACCTTGAATTCTTTGGAGACAATAATTGTCTACTTTAATCAAGAGTATTCTTAAAGAATTTTATTCCCTAAGATATAATTAACTAAAGAGGCTTACCTCCATAGGGAACTTTAGAACTCGGTTTAATATAAACCCTACTTTATTCATCCATGTAAAATAGGAGAAAAATCTCAGGTACATTCGAAGACTCATCATGCCTTATGAGTCCTTATTAGGTGATTAGGTTCATTGAAGAGTAATGCCTCTATCTTTCAAGATTGTATAGCATATCTCATTATCGAACCTGATCACTTCAATAAGTACCCCATTTTCATAGTGTCCCTGCATCCAAAAAATAAACACCACATGCTCAAAATATTAATATGGGCGATCTTTTGAGATTAAGAGTTGTCCATTAGTTTCCAAGAAAAACTGAAGGATCGAAGTTTGATGAATCTTCATTCTTCTTATATATTCTTCCAAAGTAAGATTTTCTCCACCACATAGATGGTGTTACTCTGAGCATGAAGTCAAATTATCAACCATTGTAAAGATGTAAAAGGAATGTTTCCCACATATGACGTTAAACTGTTGTGTGATGGAAAACTCATATCATTAGAATAAAACTTCACGCCCTAGATTGTATGGAAATCCAGCACACACACGGATAGTTGAAAATAGAATAAGAAACTCTAGAATTTTTATATGAAAAAATCCCCAAAAGAGGAAAAAAAACTGCAGGGCCTAGCCTAGTAAAAATGTTTCACTGTATATATGCTTTGGAATACAAAGTTTAAATCTTCCCAATAACGAGATTATAAGATTGTATATTAGAAAGCCTAATAATGGAAATTCCAGAATCATGTAACAACAACTATGCAGCGGTAGTTGGGCTGAAACGGTTGTTGGTGACAGTCGGCGATGACAATAGGTGGCGTCAGTGATAACGGTGGTGATGACAAACTTGAAACTTCTAGCTCTCTCTCAGCTTTCTCCCAAGTTCGCTTCTAGCTCCTTCCTCTCCCTTCATGGCAAGAATGAAGTTCTATTTATAGGATTCTGAGAGGGGCATTTTGATCATTGTAACCAAAATCTCAAAACACTCTCTCGTACGATTTATATTGATTCATTTGATCATAGATAGTTTTTGGTGATTTGACAATTCAAACGATCTTAGACTCATTGGATTCATCTCGTTGAGCCGCTCAATTCTATTATAAGCACGTCAAATTTGAAAGTCATTTGATTATCCAGTCAGTATTTTGAAGTTTTCATATATAGCTTTTGGGCTTAATTTAAGCTCATTTGGGTTCGATTTGACCCAATTCTAGCATTATTAGACTCATCTCACTGAGTCGTTTGATTTGATTGTATATATACTTTAACTTAATATTCGTGTTTGATTTATAAATTTTGAAAGCATATATCAATGATGAAAAGAGAAAATAATTTTTTTTAATTTTTATATGATAAAATTATTCTTCGCTTGCATTTGTTTAAAATTTTATCAAGTTTGATGATCGTCACATTATTGATTTAGTCCCACCTCTATAAACTCATGCAACAGTCTGGCCACTCCTTCACATTACTTATTCTTGGACTTCTTTTATCATGTTGTGTATTTTATACTGTTGCACATCTCTACTCAATTAATGTGTAATTTCACCGCTTTAGTAGTGCATGTATGTTAATCCGCTCATGACTAGCACTACCATCATGCAAATGGCATGCTCCTCCCTTAACTAGCACTCTTATGTACTCATTTACCCTATCATCTTATTACAAGTACATCGACTACCATAGGATCTCCCATCAAATTTCTCTGTCACGTATGTCCTGCGACTTGGACCAATTATATTGGTTCTTTCATGGTTCCAGTCAACCCATCGATCAACCTCATAACTAATTATTTCTTCAACAAATGAACCTTTATTGCTCATAATAAAGTGAACCTCAATCACTTATCTACCAAGAAAACTTTTACCATAACAAATCAAATTGAATCCCCTACCAACCTCATATCCTTTAATGTTCTCTCTCAAGTTATACTTAAACTCACCTCCAAAAGTTAAATTTTGTGAAAAATATAATTCCACACATTCTTCGATTAATTATGATATGTTTGGCTACATTAATGTGAAAACTGTATATTAGACTAAAATTAAGGCTATCATCATAAAAATTTTCAAAACCAACTCATTTAAATATCATTATTGATTTGATTTCTCCTCCCATCTTTATATTCATAACAAATAGCCTCCATTACTGGTGAGGCCATTTGTTATAATACATGTTTGTCTTAATATATTATTATTTTCTTATATAGTTAAAGAAATTGTCCTGATTATTTTGAAGTTATGTTGAGAAATTAAAAATCAAATAATTATATATATATATATATATATATATATATATATATATATATATATATATATATATATATATATATATATATATATATATATATATATATATATATATATATATATATATATATATATATGGCCTCGCGTTCAAGATCTTTTATTGAATATTTAACCTGATAGCTTGGTTGATATAGATCATCATTTTCGGTCGAATACATCTAATCTATCTCTTAGATGTCCTCCTCAGCGTCTGGCACGTTTTTTTTTATTATTATTATTATTTTATTTTCAATTCCATGCCTCAAGGATTTCTTTTCTGTCCACAAAATTAGCATCTAAATGGATAGAAGTGAAGCTTGCGCGTCAGAATCACTATATGATCGCTTTGCCGTTACTCATTCTCTCACCGTACCTTCTGGACTCCGACTTCATCCAGACTCTACCTTAGCGGAATTGGCGAACAAACAGAGGAGGGAAGATAGGCGGATGAACACTAACTTAATTTCAGAATAGAGTCGAGACTCTCAATTTCACAGCGGCTCCTTCTTCCCAATTTTCTAGTGCTCAGAAGCTCCTACCTTGTAGACCTTGTTTTGTTTGGGACTAACGTATCCGAAGATGAGACAACAAGAGCAATCATCAAAGTTCCTCGACGAATTATGTACGCTTCTTTTCACTGCCCTGCGTTTTCCCAAGACCGAAATCCCCTGCGCAGGCCACACCGCTCCGGCGGCGCGAGAGAAGCTGCCGCCGCTTTCGCCAGGGGGGCTTGCGTCGCTGATACTGGGGATCTCGCTATCGTTGATGTTGAGCGGGTGGATCACGTTCATGATCGGTTGTATGATGATGCCGTGGGTTCTGGGGATGCTGATGCTGCTTTACTTCATCGGGCTTTTGTCAAGCATCTCTATGCTGTGGAAGGTGGCGCTCGGCGTCGCCTTTTCCTCATCTCCGTCAATATCTTCCCAGAAAGGAATCTCCGGTGCGTTTCTATAATTTGGTGCTGGTGTTCCGCGGGATCCTTACTTCGTGATCATGTATATGTGGTGTGGAAATGGTTTTTATTTTTCTAAGATTTGAAAATAATTGTTCTATGAGTATAACAAGATGGAAATTATATTTGGTTTGTTCTGAGTTCCCTGTGTGCAGATTTTATTCTTTTCTGTTTGCAATTAGGGAACTGAAGGGTTTTATTCTTCTAAACTTTGAAAATTTTGTTGCAGTAGATGAGGGATCGGGTCGTTCAATTCGCCAATCCGTGGAATTAATGATTACCAGCCAATTCGTTCGGACCTGTAGCCTTTGGAACATCAATTTACTTGGAGTCCTTCATTAACTACTTCCCTTTGTAGTTCAAAAAATTTTTTTTCTTTAGCCAATAAAATTAAATAATTATATCTGAACAAGACACAAGCCCGAAAGTATCTGTTCGGTCTGAAGTTCAGAAGGCTTGGCAGCAGCTATAGAAGGGGATCTCCAACAACATCTTAGCTAAGAATATGTTTTAGGAAGGCGAACTTGCAGCCACTGCGTTGAATGCATACTTCATTGTCTAACCACCGAACTATACAACAACGTGAAGTAACATACCACCAGCCTACCAAATCCCCAAGCCAGAAGGAAAACTATACTCTAGGAAAACCCTGCAAATTAAGTCCAGTGAAGAAGCCCACTCAGTAAAACAACAAGCCAAGAGATTGAGGCAAAATGAAAAGGATCCCCTGAGGTGAAGTATACTTCATGGGAATGGAAACAAACCAAAGCCTGCATTTCCGCATATTCCTGTCATAAACCAGTAGTCAACCTATTGAACTATAGTTTACCTCCCTCTTTAAAAATAGACTCGTTCTTAACTACAACAGTATAGATGAGAATCTTCTCTGGACATGTCGTTTTGAAAGTTTATAAGAAATTTCATCTGTTTCTTTGAAGTTATCAATATCTTCAGCACTACCAGTACATAAATGGCTCCGTATTTCTAAAAGTTCCCTCAATCCAAATGGAACTACTCTTCCGAAATAAGTTCGAAAATATTTGAAATTTTGGAAGTTGATGCTAGTAGCTTGTTGGTCTTCCAGTGCTGCTAGAAAGCCATGGTTTGTGTTGGACATTAGGACTGTTTAGCCTATACTCTAGATACTAGAACAGAGAGAGGACTGCTAAATTGCCTTGCACAGAACAGAAAGATGATTTGGAGCTACAGGAGTTATAAAAAGAACAAGGATTTTGGATTTTACCAGATGATGTGCAACACAAAAGATAGCATGAGAATTTAAATTATGTTTTACTTCCCACAACCAATTTATAAATGCTTATATCTCTCCATTAATATGTAACATACGGCAACAAGAATATACCATAAATTCTTTTAGATTCAGTCTCAAATTATAACTTGTTGAAAATAGACCGCTTTCATTTGCTTAGAAATGATACTGGTCCTATTACGATTTTCGTGCTCAACAATTATTGTTCAAATAATATTGTTGAAAGAAAGATCAAATGAACCATGTCATCAGCAAATATGGATTCCATGCCATATGATGGGTGGTTAGAAATACTTAACAAGCTTGAGATGGTTTTTATGATCTTGATATATTCTAACCTCCAAATTAAGATTTGTCAGTTTCAAAAATCATGTCGCGTAAGCCATATCTCTATGATCATCATGGTCGCTGACTTTATCCTTAGATAAAAGCACATATTTTCTCTTATATATAACTTCTTTTACATTCTAGCATTTAATTTGTTACCAGCATTAAATGAGTTTTTGCCCATCACTATAAATAGTTTTATCATAACTCAACCCTATTATCTAGAAGGATGGATGGCTGCTCAATTATTGAATCAACAAATAATCTTGGATGGGGATATTTTTGTTGTTGTCTACATATGGTTCACAAGTCAAATGAATCATGAAAGTTAAAATAAATAACGAGATTAACATCGCATGAATCAGGTTTAAAATGCCCTAATCGCAATCGGATTCAATCAAAATCATCTCGATTTAAAAATTCGGTTTCATAAATGCGTTTAAAATATCAAAATTAATTAAATGTAAAAATATTGGATTAATTAATAACCGATCAATTAATTAAAATCAATTTTTAATAAAATTACGTGTATATCGAGTTTGACGTCCAACACCTTCGCTCGTTAAATGATTGCTAAACGAAATCTATCAAACGACGCCTTCTGCGATCAATTCGACTAAGTCTACGCGAACGTCAAGCAATTTAAACGCGACATCGATTAATTTACTCATTCGAGACGTATTCCAAATAACTTCCGATTTTGAAATCGCATGCCCAAAGATGGAAAATTAAAATTGATACACATATATTATTGATAAATAATATTTTGCATGAAATTAATAATAATATTAATATCATTATAATTAAATAATTAACAACCGCAATTTAATTTTGCTCTAAGCCACCCAAGCCACCATAGAGAAGTCATCCTATTGGGTGCTTTAAACCAAGAAAGCAATGATTTTTTCTACGTGTTGAAACCGTTGTTAAATCGAAGTGTTATATGTATTTTTCGCTTCGTTAAATGAACGAATCAATGTATTATTTTTTCCAAAAAAATTATTTATATTATATTATATTATATTATTATTATTATTATTATATTATTATTATTTATTATTATTATTATTATTATTATTATTTTATTACTATTATTTTTATTTTATTATTATTATTATTATTATTATTTTAATTTACAACTATTATTTATTACTATTATTATTATTATTATTATTATTATTATATATACATACAAACACATTTACATATCACAAATGCAGATAGTTTAGTTTAAAACTTTGTTATATAAAGATTGCCCGGTATCAAAAAAGCTCATTGTTCATTAATCTCATTTCATTGAGTAAACAAGTCAAACAATGTTATCGCTCGATAAATAAACACTAAAAAAAACAATTTTCAAACTACCCTCGTTAAGAAAATATACCGGAGTGACGTACTTTACATGCGACAACCATACACGTGTCAGATTTTTTCCGCTTTAGCGTAAAGCGAATCAACGGACGGAGAAAAGGATTTATTGACGACACTTTCTCACCCTACCGTAAGCGCCATTGAATGCGGAGGAATTTAAAAGAAATATATGACGATTTAGGATTTAGGTTAGTTTTTTCTGCAAAAATGAGAAGAGAATAAAATCTCATTTTTACAGAACCACAAGAAGAACGCTGATAAATAGCAACCATTGTGAGATGTATTAAATAAATTCATGGTAATATTTCATGCAATTTTTCTACTTTGTTTTATATTCCCGTCCAAGAATGTGTCATTACATTCCATTAAATTGATACTTTGGAATTTTTACTTTTAGTATTATTGCATGTACTGCATCGCCTTTGAGGTACAGCATCAGGACTTCTTTTCCGCTTTATTTTTCTGCTTTGAGATTTAGGGCATTCCAATGGAAGTAATTGGATGATTTTGTGAGTTTTTTTCATCAGATTCTCTCTACTCTGAGGGAAGATCATTTAGGACTTTTTCAATTTATTTTGCCTACTTTTGATTATATTTACCATTCCAATGGAAGTATTTGGAGTCGCTTTGGATGATTTCGATTTTGATCAGATTTCCTCTGTTGAAGTAAATCATTT
Organism: Cymbidium sinense; assembly: GCA_021442155.1. Classification (NCBI taxonomy): domain Eukaryota; kingdom Viridiplantae; phylum Streptophyta; class Magnoliopsida; order Asparagales; family Orchidaceae; genus Cymbidium; species Cymbidium sinense. The sequence continues at coordinate 4,879,839 of CM038226.1, forward strand.
ATGATCTTTTTCCGCTTTATTTCTATTTATGAGATTATGTTTAGCATTCCAATGTTTTTGAGGTCGCTGATGGTTTATTTGGGATATTTGATTGTACTTTCTAGCATTGAGTATGACTTCTTTTTCCATTTATTTTGCCTACTTTTCGATTATGTTCCATTCAAGCATTTGAGGTCGTTTGGATGGTTTTTAGTATTTTATCTCAGATTGCATCTCTTGAGAGGATCATTTATGACCTTTTTCCGCTTTATTTTGCCTTTTATTGAGATTATATTTGGGGCATTCCAATGGAAGCAATTTGATGGATGATTTCAGTTTTTTTTGCATCTATTCTCTGCACTTTAGAGGCATGAGCATTTGCGACTTCTTTTTTCCTATTACTTCTTCTTAATTATGTTCATTATATTACAAGCAATTTGATGCTTGGATGACGGTGATTTTGCATCAGATGTAACATATTTTGTATCTAGATGAATGCGATCAATGAGTCGTGATGACGTCGTGATGTCTAATGACCCAAATTTGGGAAACTCCTGACCACGCTCGTAATGAAACGATATGCACTATCGCGGACTATGCACATCAAATTGGCTTCGTTGTTGAAGGACCATACTGGCCAAACTCAAGAAATTGAAATCAAAAGATTTTCTATGTGCAAAAGTGGTAAGAAGTCTCCGCCTAAATGGCTTAACAAAATTCCGAAAGTTGATACAAGAATTGGTTGTCCGGCCATGATTAGATTCTCTATTGATTTGGAGGGAATTAACAATTAAAAACATATAGAAAGTCATAATCATTCGGCGTTTACCGACCTACATCTTCTGTGATCACACATAGCATACGAGAAGGCCCGTGTTGAAGACAATGAGAATTAGAAGAATCATGATGCATTCGCTATCTAACCGAGGAAGTTAGAGAATATTGTTCACAAAAGAGATGCTTTCAATTTTATTCAGAAAAAGATCGAGGAATGGTGCATGAATGCATTAATACAAATAAGAGCAAAGCGGAGATGGGATGTTTGAATGAGAAAGTGATGTCGATTGCTTAGTAACTTTTTTTTGAGCAACGTAATGTCTGGATAGAATATGATTGGGATGTGATAATTTTGATACAAGCTATCGACTCAATAAATATAATCTTATTTGTGCCCTCTTTGGAGTGAATCATCACAAAATGTATTATTTGGAGTAGCCTTTTTATCAGAAGAGATAATTGAGTCATTCTCATGGCTATTCCAAACATTTCTTCGGTTGATGAGTGACAGACATCCTATAATAATATTCACTGATCAAGATCGGCTATGAGCTATCAAAATTGTATGATTGCTGCATACTCATCATAGGTTATGCCAATGGCATATTTCAAAGAAAGATCCTTCCAAGGTTCATTACTTTAATAGACAAGATAAGATAAAGGCTATTTTATACATGAGTAAGTGTGACTGAGGAAGAGTTTAAAGAAGCTTGGTCATGCTAGAAGGCAATTTGCATGATCATGCTTGGTCCCTGAGCTTTATAAGATTAGATCCAAGTGGTCCACAGATTCAAGGACTCATTCTACATGAGCATCTTGTCAACGCAACGTAGTGAGTCCACGAACAACGTATGTCACGGAATATCTAAACCTCTTGGGGTTGGATAAGGTTACGGAGACATGGCATCAGAATGAACATGACGAAGACTTCAAGTGTAGCCAGTCATCGATTGTTCCTTTTGTTAAGACCAGTCCAATTCTAAAATAAGTTGCTATGTTTTATACAAGAAAGGTTTACACTATGTTTGAAGAGGAATTTTTGTATGGAGTTGGAGGCCTATCAAGAACTAAGTCGATGACGACCATGGAGTATTTGGTGAGAAACTTAGAGAATAAAAATGCATCCAAAATATGGACTGCATTTTGATAGACTACCCTAGAAGTAACTTGTACTTGCAAAAATTTGAAATGATGGGATTACTTTGTGCCCAATCGTATCGAAGTTCTTAGTGAAGATGTGATTCCGCATACAAGTATCTTCATGTGATGGTAAGAGCAAAGAGGATATTTACATTGAAAGATGTAAAATTAAGAGATGTAAAGCGATGGAAATGCTACCGGCATTATTTTGGAACCACATAAGTCGATATGCATATCAAATAAGCGTAGGCACAAGAGAGAGGACTATATGGATAAAACTATATGATGATGTCGACTCTATAATAAGTGGAATTCTCCTCCTTGATAGAAAAGAAGAAAGTCAACCACAAATGCATAAAGGGAAAAGACATCTTAAAGGATCCAAGCAACGCCCAAAGGGTGTTTCCAACTCAAGGCTTAAGGGATATTGGGAGAGATCCAAGAAAACCAAGAGTAATTTTCTATTTGCATATTTTTAGTATTTTAAATATTGTTGTTAATCTTCAAACCCTTCTACTTTTTTTATTGCAGAAACCAAAGTACAGTCTGATAGTGTTGCTGAACGTGTTTCATCACAAGTTGCATCACCTTTCTCTCGTATGCCGAGTATTTTTTAGAGATGTACGTAATATCACACATCGATGTCGTAAGAAATCATCAACTAATACGATGTTCTACATGCGTGAATTTAACTCGAAGCTCCACAATCAATCACCACAAAGGGTACACTAAGTCGATGATATATTAGGAAAACATTTTTGCATGACATTATCTAGTTTTGTTCTTCAATTCACAATCTTTTCGTAATACTTTAGAGTCCCTAAGATGACTCTCTTTAACTTAACACACACCAAGATGTTTAGATCAGATAGGTGATTTTCTCACTGGCTATTTGTAGCTCTTTAAGCAAGAAGGATTGAGTTAATCCCCGAGGACTTGTAATCATTGACTAGAATAAATATAAATATGTTTTGCATCAGATTATCCTGGGGTACGATCATTTATTTCCTTTTTTCCAGTTTATTTTGCCTGATTCTAGAAATAATGTTCATTACATTCCGCCTGCAATTTGAAAGGATAATTTCGGTATTTTTTATCTCAGACTGCATTCTTTGAGGGTACGAGCATTTATGACATCTTTTTCGCTTTATTTTGTCTGCTTTCGAGATTATGTAGACTCAACAAGCAATGATGGCTTGAATGATTTCGGTTTTTTGTATATATGTACTCTCTTCTGAGGGTACGTAACAACATTTCGATTTTTTTCAAGTTTATTTTCTTGAGATAATGTTCATTACATTACAATGGAAGCAATGGGAGTCGCTTTGGTTTGGGGGTATTTTGCATCTATATTCTCTATAATGCCTTTGGAGGGTAGATAATTTATTTTTTTCTAGTTTATTTTCCGATTCTAGAGATAATATTTATTACATTCCAAAATCAATTTGGATGGTTTCTGGTGATTTTGCATCTCAGACTTTGTACCTCTTTGAGGGTACGATCATTTATGGCCTTTTTTCCAGCTTTTCCACCATTGAGATTATATATGTGTATTCCAATGGAAGCAATTTGCGGTCATTTTATGGGGTATTTTGCATTCAGATCTCCTGCACTTTTGAGGGTACGACATTTAGTGGACTCTTTTTTCGCTTTATTTTGCCTGCTTCTTGAGATTATGTTGTGGCATTCCAATATGATGGACTTTTGATTTAGTTTTTTTACATCTCAGATTCTCTCTATACCTCTTTGGAGCAGAGTATTAGAATTTTTTTCTAGTTTTATTTTACCATTCTTTTGAGATATACATTACATTCCAATGGAAGCATTTGAGGCTATTTGGATGGTTTTGGTATTTTACATTCAGACTCTGCACTTTATATACGATCATTTATGACTTTTTTCGCTTTTTTTTGCCTATTATTGAGATTATGGGCATTAAATGGAAGCAATTTCACCGCTTGATGATTTTACATTATTTTGTATTTCATCTGCACTTTGGAGTGTTTTGGGACTTCTTTTTCCGCTTTATTTTGCCTGCTTGAGATTATATTTAGGCATTCCAATGGAAGCAATTTGATGCTTGGATGATTTCTGGTATTTTCTCTATACTCTTTGCATATTTTTTTCCGCTTTATTTTGCCTATTCATTGAGATTATGTTTAGTCATTCCAATGGAAGCAATTTGATCGCTTTAATGATTTTACGCAGAGCTTTGTACTCTTTGGAGAAACAGATCATTTATACTATCTCAAGATATCTATAAGAAAGGATATCTAGAATTAATTTTTTATTAGTACAAGTTAGTTGGAAAATTTAATCTCATAATGTGGTGGCAAATTTAAAAAGCCTCGATCTACAAGTATTTACACTATTCAAGAATTGAAAATAATTATTATATAATTAAATGTTATAAGTTATCTCTTTCGGACAAGTTTCATTATAGTTATAACATAATTAAATTTTTCATATTGCAATGAGACAAAAAAAATACTATTTTTTATAATAGATTAACATATTGCTAATAACAATCATAATCATATTTTAATACATATGAGTTAAAATTAAAACTGTTAAAATATCATGATTTTACAATCAAAATTTACTTACACCATCTACAATAATTTTACAATCAATATTTAAAAAAAAAAAAGATAATCCCTAATGGCCAGTAATCCCTAATTTAATTTTATGCATTATTTTATAACATTTATTTTATGCATTATGCATTAATTTTATGCATTACTCATAACAAAATGACCATACCATAAAAAATGATTTTAAATGCAGATTTCTTTCAAGAATATAGCCCCAAAAACAAATCCATAAGATAAAAAGATGATTGCTGGAGTAAAATATCATCCTAGAGTAAAATATCAAATCAAACTATATGAAATGAGAAAAGAAGTTACAAAAGCGAGTAAAATATCATCCCGATCCATAAACCATCCATTCACTTCAACAAAAAACAAGTCTTCAAGCCACCAAACCAATGCATTATACAAAATCTTATATCAAACTTATTGTTCTCAATTTGATTTTAAGTCCCAAACAAAATATAGCGTGTAACTAGCCTCTAAATATATTCATCTTCTTTGGCCAATCCGGTGGTCTACCCACCCACGAGGTTTCTTGATTGTCGCTTCCATGCACAAACATTCGCAATCGACACTATTTTCTTGACCGGTATCCACACCATTTCAATTGGCCATTTTGGGATCGCCGAAAAGGTCGCATCTTCAACAACAAGTAATTTGATCTAAATGTAACATAATCTCAATAAGTTAAAAAAAAAATAGTTAAGAGGAACCAAATTTGAAAACGTTTAATAATCTCGTGAAGAATGCTCTTATGGGTTGGTTTGGGTAATGAGTCATAAAATACCAGCCCACTTCATATGCCCAACCAGAGTGTCCAGTGACATTATCTATAAGCAGAAGATTAACTCACCGACACACGCTCAAGTGACATGTTGATAAACATTTTGCTCTTTAGTACTGCATAACTCGAAAAGAAGAGAACGATTATACATAGCTTTTATCTAAACAAACAAGAATTGAATCGTAATACCCAACATTCTGGTAACATACCCAATGCAAGCATGAAATGTACAAATAGGGACATACAGACATAGTAATACTTCTCGCAAGAAGAAGGCTAAGGCATCAATGTGCATCGAGAGATCCGTCAATAACTCATCGACCGCCTCGCAATAATGATATTCCTAGCCACAAATACTGTATCACCCCTGCAAGTGATAAATATTTTAAAGTGATCTTAATTAAACAAATAGGTTATTTTATGTATGAAGGAGTCGATTGAGATTGACTTACTTGTCCTCAATCGGAGCATGATGTGTCAATAAGATCGAGCATCGCCAGAAAAAATAGCTCGATGAGAACTCAACAACATGAAGTGCCTCGATGGTCGCAAGAAAATTAATGATGATGAAAGTTAGTGATGAAGAGCTAGATTCACTATGAATTAAGGATCGATCTACTGAGTATTTTTCATACCTCCGATTGATGCTCCTCCACCACAACGATAGCAGTCTGTGGGTAATCGACCTTTACTGGCTCATCTTTATGAACCTATAAAAACATTTAGTGAAATCTATTTCTATTATCTCAAATTTAAAAGAAAGTAACTTAATACCTCACTTCTCATCTGAGTGGAGGCCACCACATCACTTATTCTTGATCGCGGACTTCAAGTGTGTGAAGGGGAATTAACAACTTTCCTCTTCCGCCTGAAGCCACACCACTCAATGCCACCGAGTTTGAGCATCGCCATGTGTAGTGGCCTCCACAAGAACTTCACCTACCAATTCCACATGGCTTCCTGCTGTATCCAACTCCATAGGAAGCTCTGGTAGCCTCCACAAGAGCTTCCTCACTGCATTCCTCGTGGCTTTCCAAGTAGCCTCCCTGGGGTACCCCTCCAGTGGGAAGCTGGTAGCCTCCTCAAGAGTTTCCTGGTGACCCCCAGAACCTCCCCACACTTTGGTAGGACACCGCTCGACAAGCAAGAACCCAAGAAATCAAGCCCATCCATCCATCCTCCCATGAAAGACGAATCAGATATCTTTCAAGTCCTAAACCCGCAAGTATCCTCTCCACCGCAAAGTCTCATGGGGTAGCAGGGCGAATACACTGGATGGGGAGAATATCGAGGAGAGACATATGGAGAGTCGTAAATGTACTAATTGGACTTAAAATGGGACTACTATCTGCTGTGTAGAGTCGGGACACCGATCAAGGAGCCGCCCTCTTCTAATATGTCCTCGAATGAAAGGCAGACCTGTGATAAACCGATAAAAAAATGTGAAGACATACAACATAAATAAAGACATTCTTATATGAACTAAGTGATATTATTATATGTCACCTGTCCTCCCAAACCAGTGAAAGCATTATTTGAAACTCTATTTTTGCCCATCGCAAAGATAATGTGGTTTCAGATGGAAATGATGCTTATGATGCTTATGTGCTCACCATATCTACAATGAATATTTTAAACAAGAAACTTCAACGCATTAAATTACACATTCGGAGATATAACATACCATCAAGAGTGACAAAGCCACTCATGTAACCTACGCCTCTTCAATTTGATGTAATAACATCAAATTGGGAAACTAGAAAGTCCCAAATGGCCAGTATTCAAGAAATCTATCTATGTCATCGTAGAAATCAATTCGATGCCACCGTAATTATGATATATAAAAATAGATTTGACAGAAAAATGTATAACCGCATAAACGTACGTGCAACGAGCCATCTGAATTCTCAAGTTGATTCTTGTAGTCCGATGAATCAATCACATGGGATTTGCCATAACCTTCTCCTCTATTGGCATCCCTATCATCATCGCAACTTCATCGGTGAAAGGAATGCACCGCTTCACCCAACAAGAAAGCTTGCTTTTCTATGTCCCAAAGAAGATCGATGTAATGGCAACCGAAGTCTTGCTTAATTCTGGAGTCTAATGAATTGATGGAGATGAAGCCTCTTTAAAATGTCGCTTCATCAAGTGTGTAATATTATCAACACGCTTCTACAGGGTCTGATCTCAAGTTATCCTTTTCCCGACATGGTAAACTTCAAAAGAAAAGTCAAGAGGTAATGAGTACATGCAATCACCCATCAAAACTAACAGCTTCCAAATTATTCCTAAAAGTCAACCCTAAAGATGATAAAGAGGTACTGAGAGAAAAAATACCTAAATCATCCAAACAATTTCAAATTGCTTCCATTGGAATGCCCTAAAATCTCAATACAGGCCAAAAGAAACTAAAAAAAGTCATAAATGATCTGTACTCAGAGAGAGAGTACAGATGCAAAAATACTCAAATCATCCAAGCAAAATCAAATTGCTTCCATTGAATGTAAATATAATCTCATAATAGAAAATAAATTGAAAAAAAGTCAAATGATATGTATCCTCCAAAGAGGAGAGAGTACATGCAAAATACTAAACCATCCAAACAAATGCTTCCATTGAATAAATATAATCAAAAAAGAAGTAGGCAAAATAAACTAAAAAGAAGTCTTAAATGCTATGTACCCTCCAAAGAGGTGAGAGAGTACAAGTAAAAAACTCAAATCATCCAAACGCCATCAAATTACTTCCATTGAATGCCCTAAACATAATCTCAAAGAAAGTAAAATAAATTGAAAAAGTCATAAATTATCTGTACCTCCAAAGAGATACAGAGTACATATGCAAAATACCGAAATCATCCAAACAAATCTCAAATTGCTTCCATTGAATGTAAATATAATCTCAATAAAAGTAAAATAAACAAAAAGACAAATTATTTGTTCCAGAGGTAAAAGAGAGTACAGATGCAAAACTCAAATCATCCAAAAACCATCAAATTGCTTCCATTGAATGCCCTAAATATAATCTCAAGAATAAATAAAATAAACTGAAAAAGTCTAAATGCTCATACCCTCAGATCTGAGATACGATGTAAAAAAAATACTCCAAATCATCCAAGCGCCATTAAATTTCCATTGGAATGCCCTAAATAATCTCAATAAAGGCAAAATAAACTAAAAAAGAGTTCTAAATTTGTACCTCCAAAGAGGTACAGAGTACGTGATGCAAAATACCTCCAAACCATCCAAATACCTTCAAATTACTTCCATTGGAATGCCTAAATATAATCTCAATAAGCAAAATAAATTGAAAAAAGTCTTTAAATGATCTCAGACCTCCAAAGAGGTAGAGTACAGATGCAAAATCCAAATCATCCAAAAATCATCAAATTGCTTCCATTGGAATGCCCTAAATATAATCTCAAGAAATAGGCAAAATAAACCGGAAAAAGAAGTCTAAATTCTGACTCCAAAGAGGTAGAGATGATACAAAATACCCAAATAAACCATCCAAACACCATCATGCTTCCATTGAATGCCCTAAACATAATCTCAATAACAAAAGCAAAATAAACTGGAAAAGCCATAAATGATCTACCTCCAAAGAGATAGAGAGTATGATAAAATACCCCCCTTAAACTATCCAAACAAATTTTCAAATTACTTCTATAATGTAATGAATATTATCGAATAGGCAAAATAAACCGAAAAAGGTTCTAAATTATATGTACCCTCCAAAGTGTCTGATCAAAATACCCCAAACCATCCAAGCTCAGATTGCTTTATTATAATGTACATTATCTCAGAAATGCAAAATAAAGCGGAAAAGAAGTCACTAAATGCTCTGTATCCTCCAAATAGATGCTGAGAGATAAAAAAAAATCAGAAATCATTCATCAAATTCTTCCATTGGGTCAAATATAATCTCTCAAGAAATAGGCAAAATAAATTGGAAAATAAGTCATAAATGCTCTACCCCTTCAAAGTAGGTCTGAGATGTAAAATATCCCAAATAAACCATCCAAATCCATCAAATTACTTCCATTGAAATACTAAATATAATCTCATAAATGGGAAAATAAACTGAAAAAAAGATAAATGATCACACTCCAAAGAGGGTATAGAATGCAGATCAAAATATCCAAAACCATCAAAAGTCTTCAAATTGCTTTCATTAGAATCTGCAAATATAATCTTAATAATTAGGCCAAACTAAAAAAAAAATACCCAACTCGAGAGAAATAGAGTGATGCAAAAAAATTTCAAAATTATCCAAGCGACCATCAAATTCTTCCATTGGAATGCCTAAATATAATCTCGAAGAATGCAAGATAAAGCGAAAAAAATTTGCAAATGATCAGTACCCCGAGAGATGCAAAATCAATGTAAAATCTCAAAACCATCCAAATAGCCTTCATTATTAATTGGAATCTTTAAATATAATCTCAAGAAGAAGATAAACTGAAAAGTAGGCCACATGTACTCAAGAGAAAGAGAGAATCTTAAAAAACCCGATACCAAAAACCTCCAAATTACACATTTGAATGTAATGAACATAATCTCAAAGCAGCTAAAGCTGGAAAAAAGTCTAAATGCTATGTACCCTCGAGAATTCTGAGATAGATCTGAAATAACATATAAAAATAACCAATCTTTGGGATTGAGAAAAATAAAGTAAACCTAAATTCATTCAAGTTCGAGAATGCATGTGTAAACTCATGTAGTCACCTCTGATACCATTTTGATTTGATGTATCGGCGAAGAAGGCGGACGTCGTCGATCGAGCAGGGCTAGCAGAAAAAATCCTTCAAAGCACTAAACTATACGTGAGGAATGTCGAGCGACATCTCGTTCTTCTTCTCCCGCTTTTTGAATGACACGGGCTGGGTCGGGCCAGGGGAAGCGTAAATGGCGTCGTGAATATGCCATCCCTTTATAGCGTCGTTCGTTGATTCTCTGTTAGCTAAGGAAAAAAATCGGACCGCATCGCGGGATTGGAGTCCGCGCGTAAAGCTACGTCGACTGTATTTTCTCCTCGTTTACACCCCTACCTTTCCCAAAGGAGTCCTCTTTCATTCGGCCAGCCCCGTTCACGCGATTTCTCGTGAGACATTCCTCTCGAGCAACTGAGCGCTTAATTCCTCCCCGAACTCCCTCTTTTCGTTTATGTGATTCCCTTCCGGTGCCTCATCGTTGTCTCGGCGCCGGTTCGGTCCCTCTGTCCGTTGAGACAAAGCGGCGTAGCTCTCATTCTCCTCGTCATCTTACATGCGAGCTACTCAATATCAACATCAATTTTCTTCTTCTCTCTGAGCAATCTTCCTTCTTTGGTTCACCATCCCTCTAGCAACCAAGATCTCCAAGTATAGTTCTTTGACTTGTTTATAATGTTATTGTTGTGACTGTTTGCAAGATCCGGAGGATGTGTCATAATTTTCTTGCTTGCAAACATATATACCTTGCTTGGGATTCCTTTGTTATATTTTCTTTGGTATAGGCCATTATATCACACAATGAGGACTGATAGTGCCCTGAAGTTTGGTTTTCTTTTGTTACCTGATTCACATTAGCTTTTGTATCATTGCTGCTATTGCTCCTCCAATTGTATTCTGTGGGAAGTCATTGATAGGTATTCTAGCAGTAATTGATACCTTCTCAGATCAATTTTTGGTGGAGGTATTTTACTTGATTGGCTTTGGCTTGTTTTATTTGGAGACTCTTCTAAGCCTTTGGGTTTTTCGAAAAATTTACTTGTACTTCAAAGGGCACAAATGAGCATGTTTTTGGAAATAATGTTTGGTATATGATGGAGAAGAGCTCAAACTTGCTAATATATTGAACTTCTAATTTGTACACAATCTAATGTTGCTATATTTATGTTAATGAATGCTGAAATTGATTTACGCGTGTCCATCAAATTACCATTCCATTAATCCTTTTATTTGATTTGGGGAAAGAAATTGACAAGAGTACTAATTGCATGAGATTGCCTTAACTCTATTATGTCTCTTGCTATTATTTGACATCATGATATTATGTAAATGGATGCTTAATCAAATCTGAAGTTTTAGATTTATGTATGTTGTTCCCTTGGGTTACTAAAAAAAAAGGAAGGAATGTGTAAGGACTATCATCTACGTAGAGTTGTCTAGATTTTCTTTGGTTTCTTTCTAGCTATTGGTAATTTGTTATCATTCAAATTCATTTTCAGTTAGCTAAAAATTCCATGCTTTGTAGTGATGATTTTGGCATGATTGCTCGCCTTGCCATGTCCTTATCCTTTTCTATTATTTGGTTACTTATAATCATGCAAATGAGTGTTAAGCTAAAGTAAAATTTTAGATTCTTGCATTTGTCAAAACCTAACATGGTTGCTTGTCCTATGGGGGTTGAAGCTTGCTTGAATATCTTGCAAACAATTATTTTAGCTCAATCTAAAATTTTAGGTTTATATGTGTGAGTTTAGCATGTTGCTCACTTCCTCGCACTAGTTGCTAACGGTGGGCTTTATTCTCACTTAGTTTCATTTCTTGCAAGTGTTTTCTTACAAAATTTAAATTTTCTTGGCTTGCATGATATCAAATCTAGTATGGTTAGTTTGCTTTTGTCACCAAGCATTCCTATGGTGCATCTATTTAAGTTACCAAACAAATAAAAAAATGTAAAATTAGTAAGGTTGTGATCTTTCATGAGGGTTATCTTGCTTTGTTATGCCTCTTTCCTTATTTGATTACTTGCAATCATAAAGGTGGTTATCTTGTTTAGGCAAGATTTCAAATCTTCTAAACTTATCAAACTTAATGTGATTGTTTGGTTTTTGTGGCTTAAACTCCATGTAATTATCATGTTAAAGGAAGAGGATGAGGGGAGGGTTGATTGGCTTTTCTAGCATTGTGCTTGTTTTCCTCTTTTTTGTGATCACTAAATCAAAATGCCTTTGAAATGCAATCTGAAATGAGATTTTGTGCTAGTATAAAGCTTCCATTTTTGTTGTTTAGCTTCATTGAGGTTGCATATTGTCATATTGCACTCACAATTGATTCAAAGTGAAGAATGAAAGAAAAGAATTGTTAAAGATTCATGGCTTTTAAAAAAAATCTATGCTTGTTGTCCATGAGTAATTGGAGGTTGGGATCATGCAAGATCTATTATTTTATGCCTTTTTCTTGCTCTTGAATTATGAAAGCATATTGTGATAATGAAATCCTAGTTTCATTAACTTAAATGTTGTCATCTTTGAAGGCTCAATTTGGTCATTGATATGTGATGCCTATTTCTTTCTCTTGATTTGGGGAAGAATGAAAAGAGAGCAAGTTTATTTTTATTATTCATAGGTTTATTCAATCCAATGTTGATGTTTGGCTTGAAATGATAAAGTGGGATTATGATTCCCATGAGATCCTTCTCATTTCTGGTTTGCCCGCCTCGCCATTTGGCAATGTTTAGAGAATGTATTAGCTAAACCATGTTATCATGCAAGCAAATATTTTTGATGAATTGAAAATTTAAATTCATATTCATTAAATGAAGTTGATTGTTTTGTTCTATGCAAATCAAACACTACTTGCAAATAACTACCATGAGGTAAAGCATGATTTATATTATTCTCCTTTCTATTGTATCTTTTATCTTGCATTGATATTAAAGTGTTGAGAATTGGAGATATAGGATATGCAAAGTTTTCTTTGTGATTATCTATTAGTAAAAGATGAAATATATGCATATCTCTCGACATTTAATTGTTATTTTATTGGTGGGCATTGAGAAAGGTATTTCCTCCTTTATATTCAAGGTGAGAAGGATGGAATAGTGCTCACATGTGATGAAAATCTTATGTTACAACTTGCTATTTAAATATTTCAAAAGCAAAAAAAATCAATTTAGCTAAGATGATGATGAAAATCATGCTATAGCAAAGGAGTTTCAGCTATATTTTAATTCCATCCACATGTGAATGAAAAATTATGAAAATATGCTCTGATATAAGTACTCGTTCATATTATTTCAATGTGGGAAATTTGTGCTCCAAGTACCTGTTCACATTATTCCAATGTGGCAGGAAAATATATTTTCTGATAAGTACCCATTCACATTGTTTCAATGCGAAGGGAAAACCTGTGATATAAATACTTGCTCACATTGTTCCAACGTGATAAGGAAATCTATTTTATGATAAGTACATGTTCACATTATTCCAATGCGATGGGGAAACCTATGATATAAGTACTTGCTCAAGTTATTCCAACATGGCAAGAAAATATGCTTTGTGATAAGTACCCGTTCACATTATTTCAATGTGACGGGGAAACTTATAATATAAGAACTTGCTCATGTTGTTCCAACGTGGCAAGAAAATATGCTTAGTGATAAGTACTCGTTCACATTATTCTAATGTGGCAGGAAAACTTGTAATACAAGTACTTGCTCACGTTGTTCCAACCTGACAAGAAAATCTGCTATGTGATATAAGTATTTGTTCACGTTGTTTTGATGTGATAAGAAATATTATGTTATACAAACTTATGCTTTCATGGCGATAGGTAAATTATACTTTTGACGCGGTGTCTTTACAACTCTACCATGCGCCTTTCTTGGCGTGATGGAGAACTAGTCTCGGCTTATTATGAATGACACTTTCGTGCCAAAATTTTAAATAAATCAAATCTATAAAAGGTTTGAATTTGATATGATTTTAATTGTGCTTTTAAACTTGACAAGCCACAAAAGGAAAGTGAATCAAAACTCAAACTATTCATGAAAATATTGATCAGTTGATTCAATCATAAAGGTTCAAGTTGAATTAAATCTAAATCATTAAGGATTTGATAATTTGTTCACTAATAGAAGATATGATTTGATATCTTAATAATGAGCATGAATATGAAGGAGATGCTTTCATTAACTGTTGATATAAAAATGAATATTTGATTTAAGACTTATTTAAGTATTTAAATGAATGAAATTCTACATATGCTTATGATTAATCTTACATTTAAGTTTAATGTCTCATAATTTATGAAGTATTTAAAGAAATTAAATCCAAGCATGGATCATGAACCATTCTTACATGTGAGTTCATAGTTTTGGGCTTCATGCCAAATGTTTAATAGAATGACCTATTGTGCATATGCAAAAAGTTATGACATTCTATCCAATTTGAATGTCTTTAATATGCAAGTTAAATGAACTCTATGCTTACTTTATGAAGCAATTTTTTTTTCTTAATCACTTGATTCATGCAAATACTTGAAAGAATCAAATTCAAGCTCTACAGAATAAATGCATGTTGGTTTATTGCAACATATGCATACTTGATTTATTGTAGAATAGATACATGCTTAAATCACTATAAACATTTGAGAAAATCAAATCTTTATTTCACTGAACATATGCTTACATTTGATCTATAACAAACATTTGAAGAAGATCAAATATGCACTTTCTATAGAACAGACTTACACTTAATTTATGATCATTGGGTATCAAAACCTACATTTATAATTTGACATATGTCATGCCGAATATAACTACTTCAACTTAGACATATTAATATCCATACAATATTTTAAAGAATAGATATTTGTACGTATGTTGAAGTGTTCACTAGATCAAACATCTAGAGAAATATACAAGTCATATGCAAAAATGAATGAACATATATCTACATCCTGATTTGGTCTTAGGACTGGGTCCGAGTTAACAAAACCTAAAAATTTAATAATGATATTATAAGAATTTTCACTTAATAAATCTGAGAACCTAATTCTATCATAGAATAATAGAAGATAAATCTATCAGCATCATTGCTAATGTAGCTTTTCAACTTCAAATTATCAAGAGGAAAGTCCATACTCGATCCTCCATGCTCAAGCTAGAGTTGACAAGATTTGGAGGACTATAAATTTTGAAGCAATGAATTACCACGGTTGGGTTTTAGGATCGGGTCCGAGTTAACAAAATCTGTTAACCTCCTCATATGTGTCATAAATCAAGACAAGTCCCAAAGTTAAACTCGACGGACTTCGGAAGCAACTGCGCAAACTGAGGCTCAAAATGCACTGAATGTCATTGAAAATGATCAAAATAACCTCTGATCATTGAATGGACTTCAGCCGTCTCGTTCAGAATGTCAAAATTGATCATAATATAAATATTGTAATATTTAATGAGCAATCGATTAAGCGTTCGAGCTATTAATGTATCGACGCGCATATCAAAGTCAAGAAGATGCGATGATAACCAAACGACCTTCGTTCATAAATTGATCAGCTTTTAGCTCTAAAATGTAGAAACATATCAAACGAGACTACCCGCGCTCAATTCGGACGAGTCTATGTGAATGTCAAGCAATCGGAAGCAATAATGAGCATTTTTGAACTGAAAGTGACCCAATTTGGAGAAAATCCTCGTTCATGAAACGGACTACGCCATTACGTCTGGAATGTCAAAATTACCTAGCATAGATATCAAATTTGACTAAGGTTGTTGCGCTTAAAATTTCATCAAAATTAGTACATATTTCGTCCATCCAATTATCTCTTAATTGCCTCGAAACTTGTAGCCGCCGACTCCCATGCCTCCACCTCCCATCTGACTAATAAGGAGCTGCCACATCATCTTGCCCATACTAATCCATATGACAAAAAAGGGGGAGATCTCTCTTTCAAGCGGGGTTGATTCCCTCATTAAAAAAATGAGCTTCTCTTCCTCTCGCTATCAGGAACACAAAAAAATCTAAGCGCCTCCTCTCTTCTCTGCCCCTCATCTCTCTTGCCAACCGTTGCCTTGAGAACTAAGATGGCGGCCTCGAATCTTTGCTTTCGAACCGAGACGGCGAAATGCTCAATCTCCTCATGAAAGAGCCACCACTCGCATTTTGGAGAGCTTCCAAGAAATGGCGGCTGAGCCATAACGTGACCATCGCCCTCTAAAGAACTCATTCAACTTTATTTGTTCTCATCGCTGCAGACGAATCCACGATTGTTCGTGAAAGTCTCCCGCAGTGACCACATAACACGATCGCAACTCCCAACCAATGGAATGAATTCTTTCCTCTTTTCCCTTCCATCTCAGCGAGCAGCGCCGAGCGCCGCAAGCCTTCTTCCATCCCTCTGCAATATCCCATCACGAGCACGGCGGTAATGAAGCTCCTCAGTTCGGACTTCACGGCTCAACCCGTCCGGTTCCCCAAATCCCGAAACCCTGCTCAAATAAGCCGCGGAAGTCACGCGAGTGCTTGTGGGGTTTTGACCGGGGCGGCGTGTGAAGGAGAAGTTGAGTTCATGAGACTTGCTTATGTAAGTTAAATCATTCTTCTCTTGGTGTTTTTCCACCTTCGTGGAAGGAAAGCATGGTCGATCCATGAGCGTGCCGGTACTCCCATGGATGCGGAATCCTATTAATATTGAACTCTTCAATGATTGCCATATTGGTCTTGTTCCACTTTTAGATCCAAGATTATTGGAGGCTTTACAGAAAATGGACCTTCAACCATTATTTCTTATATAAGTACTTGCTCACGTTGTTCCAACATGGCAAGGAAATATGCTTTGTGATAAGTACCCGTTCACATTATTTCAATGCAATGGGAAAACTTATAATATAAGTACTTGCTCCTGCTATTCCAACGTGGCAAGAAAATATGCTTAGTGATAAGTACTCGTTCACATTATTCTAATGTGGCAGGAAAACTTGTAATACAAGTACTTGCTCACGTTGTTCCAACCTGACAAGAAAATCTGCTATGTGATATAAGTATTTGTTCACGTTGTTTCAATGTGGTAAGAAAATATTATGTTATATAAACTTATGCACGACTTTCATGGCGTGATAGGTAAATTATACTTTTGATCGTGGTGTCTTACTCTCTGCATGCCTTTCTTGCGTGATGGGAAGACTAGTCTTAAAGCGACCTTATGGTGACACTCAGGCGCCAAAATTTTAAATAAATCAAATCTATAAAAGGTTTGAATTTGATATGATTTTAATTGTGCTTTTAAACTTGACACGCCACAAAAGGAAAGTGAATCAAAACTCAAACTATTCATGAAAATATTGATCAGTTGATTCAATCATAAAGGTTCAAGTTGAATTAAATCTAAATCATTAAGGATTTGATAATTTGTTCACTAATAGAAGATATGATTTGATATCTAATAATGAGCATGAATATGAAGGAGATGCTTTCATTGTTGATATAAAAATGAATATTTGATTTAAGACTTATTTAAGTATTTAAATGAATGAAATTCTACATATGCTTATGATTAATCTTACATTTAAGTTTAATGTCTCATAATTTATGAAGTATTTAATGAAATTAAATCCAAGCATGGATCATGAACCATTCTTACATGTGAGTTCATAGTTTTGGGCTTCGTGCCAAATGTTTAATAGAATGACCTATTGTGCATGTGCAAAAAGTTATGACATTCTATTCAATTTGAATGTCTTTAATATGCAAGTTAAATGAATTCTATGCTTACTTTATGAAGCAATATTTTTTTTTCTTAATCACTTGATTCATGCAAATACTTGAAAGAATCAAATTCAAGCTCTGCAGAATAGATGCATGTTGGTTTATTGCAGAACAGATGCATACTTGATTTATTGTAGAATAGATACATGCTTAAATCACTATAAACATTTGAGAAAATCAAATCTTTATTTCACTGAACATATGCTTACATTTCATCTATAGCAAACATTTGAAGAAGATCAAATATGCACTTTCTATAGAACAGACTTACACTTAATTTATGATCATTGGGTATCAAAACCTACATTTATAATTTGACATATGTCATGCCGAATATAACTACTTCAACTTAGACATATTAATATCCATACAATATTTTAAAGAATAGATATTTGTATGTATATTGAAGTGTTCACTAGATCAAACATCTAAGAAAATATGCAAGTCATATGCAAAAATGAACGAATATATATCTACATCCTGATTTGGTCTTAGGACTGGGTCCGAGTTAACAAAACCTAAAAATTTAATAATGATATTATAAGAATTTTCACTTAATAAATCTGAGAACCTAATTCTATCATAAAAATGAAGATAAATATCGACATCATTGTTAATGTAGCTTTTCAACTTCAAATTATCAAGAGGAAAGTCCATACTCGATCTTCCATGCTCAAGCTAGAGTTGACAAAATTTGGAGGACTATAAATTTTGAAGCAATGAATTACCACGATTGGGTTTTAGAATCGGGTCCGAGTTAACAAAACTATTGACCTCCTCATATGTGTCATAAATCAAGACAAGTCCCAAAGTTAAATTCGATGGACTTCGGAAGCAACTGCGCAAACTGAGGCTCAAAATGCACTGGATGTCACCGAAAATTATCAAAATAATCTCCGATCATTGAACGAACTTTGCCGTCACGTTCAGAATGTTGAAATTGATCATAATATAAATATTGCAATATTTAATGAGCAACAATTAAGCGTTCGAGCTATTAATGTATCGACACGCATATCGAAGTCGAAGATCGGCGATAACAGCGGCCGTTCATAAAATTGCTCGCTTTTAGCTCTAAAATGTAGAAACATATCAAGCGACTACCCGCCAATTCGGACGAGTCATGTGAATGTCGATCAAAGCGCGCGATTTTGAATCGGTGACCCAATTTGACGCCGAAGTCGCTCAAACGATCTCCGTTCACGAAACGGACTACGTCATTACATCTGGAATGTCAAAATTAGAATAGATATCCAATTTGACTAAGGTTGTTGCACTTAAAATTTCATCAAAATTAGTACGTATTTTGAGGTAAATCCATCCAATTATCTCTTAATTGCCTCGAAACTTGTAGCCGCCCACTCCCATGCCTCCACCTCCCATCTGACCAATAAAGAGCTGCCTCATCATCTTGCCCATACTAATCCATATGACAAAAAAGGGGGAGATCTCTCTTTCAAGCGGGGTTGATTCCCTCATCATTATAAAAAATGAGCTTCTCTTCCTCTCGCTCGGCGTCGGCTACGGGAACACAAAAAAAATCTAAGCGCCTCCTCTCTTCTCCTGCCCGCTCTATCTCTCTTGCCAACCCGTTGCCCGCAGAACCAAGATGGCGGTGGCGCTCGAATGCTGCTCTGGTCGGCCGAGCACGGATGACGAAATGCTCAATCTGCTCCTCATGAAAGCTCGCCACCACTCCGACACATTTTGGCGAGAGCTTCCAGCGAAGAAATGGCAGCGCCTGAGCCGTAACGTCGGGGCGGCCATCGCCGCTCTAAAGAACTCATTCAACCTGTTTGTTCTCGTCGCTTGCAGACGAATCCACGATTGTTTGCGAAGCCTCTCATCTCCCTGCAAGTGACCACATAACACGACACTGCAACTCCCAACCAATGGAATGAACTCTCTCCTCTTTTCCCTTCCATCTCTGGCGAACAGACACTTCGAACGCACGGCAAGCCTTCTTCCATCCCTCTCGCGCAATATCCCATCCTGAGTGTAGCAGCCGAACGAAGCTCCTCCGTTCGGCCAGCTTCCCTGGTTGTTCGCACAACCCGTCCCGGTTACCCAAATCCCCGAAACCCTCCACGCTCAAATAAGAGCGGAAGTCACGACGAGTGCTTGCTAGAGAAGTTTTTGACGGGAGCAGCGACGTGTGAAGGAGAAGTTGAGTTCATGAGACTTGCTTATGTAAGTTAAATCATTCTTCTCTTCGGGTGTTTTTCCACCTTCAGGGAAGGAAAGCATGGCCGATCCGCGGCCCAAGACTGTGCCAATACTCCCATGGATGTGGAATCTTATTAATATTGAACTCTTCAATGATTGCCATCTTGGTCTTGTTCCACTTTTAGATCCAAGATTATTGGAGGCTTTACAGAAAATGGATCTTCAATCACTATTTCTATACAAGTAGCAATGTCGCAAGAAACTATTGGGCCCGGTGCATTTGAGCGAGACATTTGTGTCAACTCGCCAACTGGGAGTGGCAAGACATTGGCCTATGCTTTACCCATTGTTCAGATTCTCTCAATTCGAAAGATTACATGTTTGTGTGCATTAATTATTTTGCCTACTCGAGACTTGGCTATACAAGTCAAAGAAGTTTTTACTGCTATTGCTCCAGCGGTGGGCCTGAGTGTAGGAGTAGTTGTAGGGCAATCTTCTTTTGCAGACAAAGTTTCAAAGCTCATTGAGTAGCCTAGACTTGATATGTTCTCAGCTTTTGATGCAGAGGATTAGCAACCAGAATTGCAAAGTCCTATGGAGATATTAGTTGCAACTTCAGGAAGGCTAATTGATCATCCAAATGTAGTGATGGCATATTGCTCTTTTCCAGAAGGTCATCAACTCTCGGTTGGGATGCCTTACATGGCTGGTGGTTCTTGCCTTCATATAATGAAATTTGCTCATCCTGAAGGCTTTGAGGAACCTATTATTGCTACTCTTTTACATGAGGTTCTTAAAGCTCTTGTTTATGTCCACGAGGAAGGACAGATACATAGAGATGTCAAGGCACAACAGAGAAATCTGAACTAAGTACTGCTTCATGCTCGTCAAAGATATCGAGAAATCGATACTTTTATGCACAGTATGCCAAAGGTAGGTTAAAGACCACATCGCAGATTACAATCATATGCTCAAAATGACGGAAGGTGAATAGCCCGATGCAACCCCCATGGGAGAAGACGAAGGCGCTAAAATTCAAACTGATAGAGAACTTAATTAATTTAAAACAAAATAAACTCGAAGCTCAAAATTAAAATCTGAATTAAAATTATAGGTTTTTGAAGATCCTGTTATGCTCAGAGTCGGTGTTAGAAGGCGGGTCGAATGTCGCAAAGATATTGACCGCTATAATGAGACGGAAGGTCGAATAGATGCACTCTGAAGGGGAAGATGTCGAGGTCAAAATTCAAACTGACAAAAAACTTAATTAATTTAATGCAACATGAACTATAAACTCAAAATTTAAATCTGAATTGAAATTACAGGTATTTGAAGACCCTATTATGCCGCATACCGACAGTTAGAAGACCATGGTCGTAGTGTCAGAAAGATCGACCGTTATGCTCAAGAAAAGGAAGGTCGAATAGCTCATCTCTATGGGATCTATCAGAGGGTGCCGAAATTTGGACTAATGGGAGACTTAAACAAAAATAAATAAAAGTGTTGATGAGCTTAAATTGAATTTATTTGTGAATAATAATATAAAGAATAAACTTATATATATGCTATTTTATACAGGTGTTTGAAGACCTTATGCTCAAGAATCGGGTTAGAAGACTACTACGCATAAAGACACTAACCGTTATGCTCAAGAGTGACGAAGGTCGAATAGACTCCGACTCATGTGGATGCGGGAGGTCAAAATTCAAACTAATAGAAGACTTGATTAATTTAATGCAAAATAAACTCTAAGCTCAAAATTAAAATCTAAGTTAAAATTACAGGTGTTTGAAGACCTTATTATGCTCAGTAAAGCTAACGAGTAGAAGACCACGATCATGTCGCAAAGACACGTCAGATGAGAAATGAAGTCGAATAGCCTTATGCGGATGGAGGTCGCCAAAATTTAGATTGACATGAGACTTAAACATGGTCAAATAAAAGTATTAAAAAGCTTAAACTAAACTTAGATAAAAAAATAAATCAAAATTAAACTTTTAAATGAAATTTTAAAAGTCTTTAAATAAGAATGATTTCACAGGAGACTCGTTGAGTAGTTGACGAGCATAAATAGAACTTGCAACGGACTTGAAAGCTTATCACTTAACAAGAATAAAATTCAAGTAAAGCCTCTATTGATCTTGATAGTTGCCTACGAGCTTCTCAGTGATCACGAGCTAAGCTCCATTAAAACTTAAAGAGCTTTATAAGCTATGAACTATATGAAAATAAATAAGTATTAATCTAAATAATTAGACTAGATCTAAAATACTAAATGTCACCGGATTCGTAACATATCGTACAAGCGAACAGAAGAAATTAATTAAGACTTCAATTGAACTCTTGTACACATTTTAAAGCATGATTAAAACATAAATTGCAAGCAATACACTACACAATGCTTAAATTTAGTCTATGGATGCGTGAGTTGATTCCCGGTTGGGTCTACGGACTGGGTCCAGGTTAACAAAACCTAATGATATTGTTATAGCTTTCTCCGCTTAAAAAAATCTCTGAGAAGCTAATTCTGTCATTTGGCAATATAACGACCATCACCTATATCCCTAATGATAACTTAGTTGATCAAAAATATCAATTGGAGGGGTAATCATTATTATCAAAATATTTAAGATATTTATATTCAATATCCTCAAATCCAAAATTCTCAAAATATAAATCTAGATCTAATCCTTTATTATTAAATTAATAGAGTCAACATGTTATGAAATAATAAACTAAATGATCATGTAGACTTATATCCCCAATGATTTGATTGATATCAATCAACCTATGTAATCATTATTATCAAAATATTTAAGATATTTACATTCAATATCCTCAAATCTAAAATTCTCAAAATATAAATCTAGGTCCATCCTCATTATTAAATCGATAATTCTACAAGATCTAAAAATAATAATTAAATGAATTTACCCTGCCAATGCTTAAATTTAGTGTCTAATGATGTCAGGTGATTCTGCTATGCAGTCCCAAGTTAACAAAATCTAAAAATCTATTATATGAATTTCAACTTAGTAAAATATTTGAAGTTAATTATGTCATACGATACAGACGATCCCTCTATTATTAAATTAATAAAGTCGACATGATCTAAAATAGCGAAATAATAAACCATCTCGATAATGACTGTGTTGAATGCTGATTTCAACCGGAGGGGATACTTATCATAAAAATGTGCTTCCAACCTCACATTGAATTAATCAAACTCAAATATCAATATAAATATAAAATCAAATAAATCACCAAATTATAAATGCTAAAATAAAATTTAATTTTTAAAGAACTTAAAGCTAAAAAATCTAATTCACCATCTGCAATTATTTATCGAAGGTGATAAATTAAGAAAATTCTAGCTCATAAAGGAGCCAAAGTTAAATAAAGTACACAACTATGTTTACTCTCAAATAATCTCATGCCGCCAAAGACGGACGTTCCTCGACCGCGTATTTGAGGCTCAATGAGTCATTTACCAGTCTTCAATCGAAGTGGTTGTCAATGACACCATTATATTACCATGATCAGTAGATGCTCCCCAATGACTCTACCCTTTGAAGGAACCATATATTGATGAAAAACCCTCTGCTACTGGACTTAAGCTTGTCTCTTTAAATAAATAAACCACCCCGTCTACAAAGATTTCTTGGATGACGAACCATGTGTTTGATAGGATCCTTCGACAGTAATTAGACTACCTCCTCAAGACATGACGATCTGGATGACTAATCATGATCTGGGATCGCGGCCATCGCTTTCCCAACCATCCGCTTTAAGTTACACATAATGAGGTTCATAAATTTTAAATTTCAAAACTCCACATGCTGCTACTATATGTCACGCATTTAGCGATTTAACGACTAGCCTTAATCGAAAGTTCTCTCTCAGTATTGAGAGGGGTAATTAACTATAGGTGCTTGCGCCTATAGAAAACCTAGAATCAGATCTAAAGTCCTCATAAAATGAGGGTGAAATCTCTTGGTAGTGTCTTATCTGTTATTCCATCTGCCTTCTAAAATTACACCGACACTTTAAACACTCTTTTCATCGAGAGGTCAGTGGAAAATTTTCAGAGCCCACAGATTTCTGGCAACTCCACTGGATAGGTTTCTCTTTCCATCTTTGGCTAGTCAAATCTGAGCTATAGTAGTAGCGAATATACTAAAAAAAATTCTAAATCAATTATAAATAAAAATCTCCATATTATTTTGCTCTATAATACCTTTACATTTTGAAATTATGGGGTGAAATATTGATTGTTAATTATTAATTTCATCTTTCATTTGTAAAGAGTTTATCTACATAATACACTTTTCACTGTCCAACTTTGTTGTGGTAACAACATTCATTTGGTCAACATAATTATCAATGCAGGAAATGCTAGAGCTACTATTCAATTTGGTAGTGTAAACTTTCCAGCTATCGTTGTTGTAAACAATCCTCTACTTGAAGCACTTGCATATTGTACACACTAACCTATGCAGGAAAGGAGGACAATTGAATGTTTACTATGCAATTGAGGTTCCTCAAAAGAGAGCTTTTGTACTCGAAAGATTAGGTCATTCTGAGATGCTAGTGATGAAAAGAACCGTAATTGGACATAAAGTTTCAATCATGCCTGTGAGTGCAACTACTCTACTAGTTGAACCATTTGCTCCGGGAAGGCACAACACAGCAACTTCTTCATTTGGAAGCAAGCTAACCCTGAGGCAGTAGAGAAAGAAGGAATCATGCGAGCTCATTAGCTCTCACATGGGCCAGTTACATAACCGCCTTTACAAGGTTTAGTATTTCTACCTGCAATAAATTTGAAATTTTTAAATATGTGAAAAGGAATAGCTCTGTTGGTGATGTTAAGTAATTTTTTGGGGCTCAACAAACAATACCCAACCCTTCGAAGAAATAATAACCAAACTCTATCAACTCGAGTACATAGAGTCTTAAATATTGTAAACAAAAGGTCTTATGAATAAATGACATCAAAGGCCAATTATTAGAGAAGCTGAGAATGCTCAATAACGGAAGCTACTATCAGTGGTAGTAAGAACTCAAGACCACTCTAAACAAGCTCTGCATGATGAGCATCAGAGTGTGACACTTGGACTGTCCGTGAACTCCATCGAAAGGCCCTAGAAAGAAAATAAATCGGAGGACAGCTCAAGAAGAAGTCCTGCACGGTGAACATCGGTGCGTGACACCTAAACTGCATGTTCGGGGATCCACTATCAAAAGGTCCCGGTAGGAAGAAAAAATAAATATGGAGGCTGAAGCCTAGAAAAGAAGTAGGGACATAGAAGATTCTTCATCTGGAAGCAAGCTAACATAGAGACAGCAAAAAAAAAAAGAAATGCTGAACTACGTGCTCAATAACTATTGTTCAAGTAGAAAATTGTACAAATAGTTGTGAAACCAGTAGCGAGTGTTTCAACCATAACAGATTTGACAGCCTAAGATGGGTAAAGCGAAACAACTCTATTGATCAAATCAAACAGTCCTTTTAGACCCGACAACGTCAGGTTCCAACTTCACCAAATGCAAAAGTGCATCGAGTCCTCAAAGTTGTTAAGGAGAAATGACTGATAAAAAAAATTTTCAAAGTCCTATCATTAGGGAGGCTAGAGTTTTCCTCCAAAGAGACCTCCTCATGTCAACCAATTCAAGTTTAGCGGTGACACTTAGACCAGTTCAAAATTCATGCCGAAAGGTCTCAAAGAAAAGTTAAGCAAAGGCTAAAGCCTTAAAGTAAACTACCTTAAAGAAAGAGACGCGATCATCGACCCTCACTCACTCACAATGGTATTTGAAGCTAAAGCAGTCATGCCACTTGAAGTTGAACTACCTTTACTCTGAATAGCTATTCAACACAATCTCACCCAAGATTAGAATGTCCGTCTACGGATAGAAGAACTTGATGTGCTTGACAAAGCTAGGCTCCAAGCACAATAAAATTTAGAAGTCTATCGAGTGAGGATGTCCAAAGCATTCAATCATACAATACGTTCTTGAGCTTTTCAAGAAGAAGAATTGTGAGAAGACTAATTATTCCTCACTATCATTATTTGTGTAAGTTTTGCTTGGTAATTCTCTTATAATACAAGAATTCATTTATGAAATGAAGCAAAAATCTCACTGTCAGACAGGGGGCATTTTTTTTAATTTTACACCAAAATGTCAGGCTCTCCTTGTGAAACAACGGGCTTTTCTGTTGTATTTGGGTTGAATAGCACCTAAGGCAGAGATCCTCATATACATAAAGTTCACAAGTCTCAAAGTCTTACCGGCTAGAAAGACAAAATTTCAAGTTTGTAAAGTACAATAAATCAAGTTGGAAACACATATTTTATTCGTACATCAAATCTAGGGCTCGAGTGGGTGCATAAGGTCGGATGCAATAAGCCTAAATATGATCAAGTTGTTGACAGATCTACTTACTCAACACGCCACAAAGGCCGTAGTAAGTGATCCCCCATCTCATAAGCCTGATGATAAAATCCTCCATCAATTGCTCAAGTACAATACTCAAGTAGGTGCATAAGGTCGAACTCAACAAGCCTGAGTATGGTAGAAGTCGATGGTCGCTTACTCATACGCCATACGAAGGTCATAGTAAGGGATCCCCCTACTTTGTTAGTTCAAAGACGAGAATATTCAAATCTCCAAATCCTCCAACTTGTGAGTTTGGCCATCAGGAGATCATACATAATGGTCGTAAGGTCATTTTTTCAAAATCCAAAAAAAGATCCTCGAGAAAGCACTAAGCCGAAGTTTGGTATCAATATCAAATGAGAATGTCAACTCCTTTAACAAGTCCATAAAGCGAAAGCAAAGACCAAGGAAACTCTTGAAAGTCCAGTTAAGCAAAAAGCAAAGGACCGAGAAAGTCACTCTAATGTTCATACAAAGCCAAAGGCTGAACTAAGGGAGTTATGTCATCAATATGTCCGTTACGTGCAAAGTATAGGACTGATGATTCTTTGCCACTGACCTAACACAAGCTCTGAGGGCTAGGTCACCGGTAGACATCCTTCTATAAGACCATGAAAGCAGAAAGCTGGGGCGAAAGCTAATGTTGTATCACCTGACAAGTCTCCAAGACAATTCAGGACTTTCCTCCATCAAATCCGTCAAGATATGAAGTCAGTATAAAAGGAGACACAAGATACGAATTCTTAAGATGAAATCTTCAATAAGTCCATCAAAGAATGAAGCATAGGACCGAAGGCATTCTCATCTCATCAACTCCATCAAGTCTACTGAGGCACGAAGCCTGGAAAGGAGGAAAATATAAATTTCAAATTTCGAGATTGAATCTTCAATAAGTCCCACAGACAAAGCATTGATCAAGATGTTCCTCATCTCAACAAAAAACCATCAACCCCGTTAGGTCCAAGGCATAAACTCTCAAGAGAAAGTCTTCAAATAAAGTCCGAAAGCACAAAGCATAAGACCAATGACATTCCAAATTCTCTCTCTCAACAAGTTATCATAAAGCTTGCTGGGACATACAAGGGGCATTTTATATGTTTATTCGACATTGTGCTTTAAGCTGAGATCCTTAAATAAATATATGTATGATAATCAGAGCGAGCTCCATTTATTTATATTAAAGAAGTTCAAATTTTGTAATGCATTTTTAAACTAGACTGCAATCCCCCTGTTAGACAGGGGCATTTTTTTTAGTTTTTATAGATCAAAACTATTCAATCATTCCCTGTGAAATAGGAGAACTTCTTGCACATGCATTCAGGTTGAACATCGAGCTTTATGCCGAGATCCCTGAATATATCTATAACTATTATTGTTAAAGTTGCAAGTCTTACAAGAATAAAAAGAATATGTTTCAATGCATGAAAAAATGATCCTAAATGTTAAAAGTTTCTCTAAGATTCATCAAATATTGAAGATCAATTCAGAAGAACTCTAATTTTGGAAGCTTCAATAAACTAAGTTGGAAAAACATCAATCTCTACATTTTCAAGTCTAGGACACGGATGGGTTCTAAAGGTCGGACTCAATAAGCCAACAAATGACCGATCGACGCTTCTCCTCACAAGTCGCTGGAAAAGGTCAGAAAGAAAGAGCTCACGTCGTCCTAATGACAAGACCGCCAAGCCGTCACAACTCACAAGAATTTGAGTAGTTCTAAAGGTGACTCCCAACAATGCCGAATGGCCGACGCCTCCTCACTCAACAAGCCACAAGAAAAGGCCAAGAAAGAGCATTGCTTCACCCAATGATGATAGTTGTTCAATCTCAAACCAGATCTTAGTGACTACAAGCAACCAAAATTCAAGAGATCTTTCCATCGATGTAACACAACTGAGGAAACTCTCAATTCAGAGCTATCTTAAATCAATCCCTATATTACTTGCAAGGTAATATTTCAACCTCTTTTCAAGCAATCTGATGAAGCACAAAGCACAAATCAAAGCCAATTCCCTCATCAAGTCCGCAAAAGCAGAAAGCACAGGACCAAGGAAGTGATTTCATAGTTCACAAAGGCAATGGCCGAACTAAAGGAATTTCATGGTTATTCAGTCTGTTAAAGCACACATTGCTAGGCTGATAACTCAATATTGACTTAATATGAGTCAGAAGGCTGGGTCAATTGTATGCACCCATCAACAAGTCCCTCAAAGCAACAAGCATAGGATCGAAGACATACATATACTTCCTAACAAGTCAATATAGACAAATCAAGTCAATCATTCATCAAGTCTGTCAAGCTTAAAGCTAGGATATAAGAAATTTCAAATCTCAAAGCAAACAAACCAATTCCTCCATCCAGCTCGATCAAGCATGAAGCAAGAGTTAGAGGAAATTCAAATATGAAATAACAGAAAGAGATCTTCAAGAAACCCATCAAGAGAGTAGATGGTGGAAGAAGCTCTTCAAGGAATCTGGGGAAGTTAAAAGAAGTGATCCAAGACCCATAGCCTCCAAAGGGTCAATTTTCAACAAATGCACCGCTTCACAATCACATTTGTTGAGGCATCTTGACATCCTCATATGTGTCATAAATCAAGACAAGCCCCAAGTTAAATTCGATGACAAAGTGACCGCATAAATTAAGGCTCACCTGACGTCACCAAAATAATCAAAATGACATCTCGATCGCGGACTTTGCCGCCACATTCGAATACATCAAATTGATCAGAATATAAATATTGCAAAATCTAACGAGCAATTGATTAAGCGCCAGAACTATCAAAGTGTCGACACGCATATAAGAAAGGAAGTCGCGATAGAACGCTCGCTCATAAATTGATCACCGTTAGACTCAAATATCAAAACTATCAAATGAGACCATTCGTGCTCAATTCGGATGAGTTTAACGCTGAATGAATATAACGATTTTGAACTAAAAGTGATCCAATTCACGACTTGAACCAAACGCCTCCGACGAAACGACTACACGCGTATTGAGCATCAAAATTATCAGAAGTGAACACTCATGTTACTTGAGTTGTGTCACCAAGAAAAAAATTCATTTGCATGCGAAGCTCTTAAAAAAATAAAATACAATGAATGATCATAACTTATAAGAATAAAATAAATATTTACAAATTATTCAATTCAAAGCATATGATTAATATAATATTAGTATTTATATTAATGTTAACATCATTTTTTAATAGCAATGTTATAAATAAAAGAGGAGTTCTAATGCCCATCTCTTCATTTATTATCTTGATCATATAGCATGTGGGCTAATATATAGATAATAATATTATTATTAAAATCCTCTTCTGAGCTCTGTAAAACCACCTAAAGCATTAGAGTAGCTCCATACTTCTTCACGACAGCATCCAGTACCCATCCTTTACTGCCATTTCCAACCAATAGCAAGCCATCTTGCCTCTTTTCTCATACCTTGGAATGTGAAATAAAGCATAGATAATATTATGATGGAGCCTTTTTATTTCTACTTGTTATTGGCAGCTAATCAGCAACCCGCTCTCGGCTCCAAAATTTCGCACAGCTCCGACCTTCCCAGCTATCTCCTTCACGGGCGGCTCTTCAAGAGGGAAGACTTCCTCTCTCGCTCTCTCTCTGAGGTTCTCAAGTTCATCTAACGGAACTCTCCTGCTCAGCACTCCATCATCGTCAGAAGAACACAAAACCCACACGGCCACTCTTCTTCTCCACTTCCCCTTCCTGTGTGTAACTCTCTTTCGCATTCTGAGACGGACAAAATGGCTATGACACAGCATGCCATCAGCCGGACCACCGCTTCTGAAGAGGATCCGGCAAGCTCCAACTTCATCTAACCTCCGGTGAGGAAGAGGTGGAGTTGTAGGAGGAGAAGCCTCGAAGGACGAAATGGGTCGCTGCCCTCGACATCTTCCGTGGATTCACTGTTGCCCTGATGATCCTGGTGGACAGGGCTGGTAGCGAATGGCCTGTGATTGGGCATGCGCCATGGAACAGCTGTAAACCGGCACATGCCTTTCTTCTTGTTCATTGTAGGATGTCCATTCCTCTGTCCCTAAAGAGGTTGCCCAGCCGGGTTCTTACTATTAGGAGGGTTCTTGTGAGGATGATTAAGCTCATTTTCTGGTGCCTCATTTTGCAAGGCGGATACTCGCATGCTCCTGATGATTTGACCTATGGAGTCGATATGAAACATATAAGATGGTGTGGCATCCTTCAGAGAATTGCTCTTGCATATTTAGTGGTAGCAGTAATGGAAATTCTTACAAAGAGTGCAAAAGTTCAGAAAGAGACACAAGTAGGATGGTCAGTATTTAAGATATATTTTTGGCAATGGACTCTCGGTGCATGTATTCTTGTGATCTACTTAACCACAATTTATGCGACATATATTCCTGATTGGCAGTTCACTGTCCATAATACTAGTAGTGTGGTCAATGGAAAAGTCTTCACAGTTGTATGCAGTACAAGGGGGAGATTGGATCCTCCATGTAATGCAGTAGGATATATTGATAGGCAGGTGCTGAGAATTAATCATTTGTACCAACATCCAGCCTGGAAGAGGTCCAAGTGTTGTAGGCTTGCACTTACGACTCCCCCCATGAGGGTCCATTTCGGAATGATGGTCCTTCATGGTGTCAGGCCCCATTTGATCTTGAAGGGATACTTCGGAGTTTGAAGACCATATTATGCCGCAGAGGTGGCGTGTTAGAAGATAAGCATAGACCGCAAGAGAAAGACGAAGGCTTAATAGACACATGCCTACACGGAAGACGCCAGGTCAATTTTGATCAGAGAAGCAAAACAAATAATGAGCTTAAATTGAATTTATTTGAAAATGATAAATTAAAGAATAAACTTACATATATGTTTTTGCGGTATTTGAAGACTCTTAAGAGAAATTAGAAGACTACATCGAATATCGACACTAATCGCTATGCTTAAGAGAGTCAGAAGGTTGAATAGACTCAATATAACCCCATGGGGATGACTCGGAGGTTGCCAAATTCAAACGTAAGACTTGATTAATTTAATGCAAAATAAACTCTAAGCTCAAAATGAAAATTTGAATTAAATTACTGTTTGAAGACCCTATTATGCTCAGAGCTAACTGAAGACCATAATCGAAAAAAACACTCCGCTATACTCAAGAGTTAGAAGGTAACCCCTACTATGGGGAAGACTGAGGTTGAAAATTTGGATTGACACAAAGCTTAAATATTATTAAATAAGAGTATTAATAAGCTTAAATTAAACTTAAATAAAAAAATGATGAAATGAAGCCAAGCTTACTAAAAAAAAAATTTCTAAAGGTCTTCAAATAAGAATGAGTCTATAAGCTTCTTAGCAATCACGAGCTAAGTTTCATTAAAACTTAAAGAACTTAATGTGCTATGAACTAAATGCATACAGATGAATGTTAATCTAAATAATTGAACGAATAAAATGCTATGCCACCACCAATAATATCATACAAGTGAAGTAGACGATTAAGGCATTCTTAGATACACCGCGTTCTGACATAAAGATTTAAAGTGCAAATTTTAATGTCTGAAAAGACTGTGCAGACTAAATTGAAATCAATTAAATATTAATCTAAAAAATCTAATAAGATATTAGATCAATCTATAACATCTTCTCCACCACCGGATCTGCAATTCATCGTACAAGCAGACAGAATGCGATACTAAAACAAAATTTACAAAAATCGTGAAGCTTTCCTTCAATACAAAAATTAAGGAATTTCATTCTAATTATGATTTTCAAAATCAATGAAATCATTAATTAGGTAAAATTATTTAAGCTATAAATACCTACATGTGTTCGGACATAAAGATTTAAAGTGCAAATTTTAATGTCTAAAAAGGTTGCCCGCGCTAAATTAGAATTAATTAAATATTAATCTAAAAAATCTAATAAGATATTAGATCAATTTATAACATCTTCTACATCACGAATTCGCAACATATCATACAAGTAAATAGAAGACGTTAATTAAAATATTCTTAGATACACCTACATGTGCTCAGACATAAAGATTTAAAGTGTAAATTTTAATTCAAAAGGCAGCAAATTAGAATCAATTAAATATTAATATGAAAAATCTAATAAAATATTAGATTTATAACATCTTCTATTCCAATAATACATCGCATTAACGTAAAATTAAATATTCAATTAAACTCTTGCACACATTATAAAGCATGATTAAAATATAAATTCAATACCTTAAAAGTATGCAAGTAATCTAAAAATATACCCGCATGGGCCCCGACACTATGCTGAATGCTTAAATTTAGTGTCTGAGGATGTCGCTGGATTGATTCCTGCTTTTGTGACGTCCGAAGTTAACAAAACCTAAAAGTCTATTATAAGAATTTCAACTTAGTAAAATATCTAGAAGTTAATTCTCATGTGACAAATAGATCCGATCCTCTTAGAGCTAAACAGTCGAGGATCTAAAGTTCTTAAATATATTTGATTAAATCAATTAACCACCCTGATGATGGTTGTGTTGAATGAAGATTTCAACTGGAGGGGATACTTACCATAAAAATATACTTGCAATCTCAAATTGAATTAATCAAACTCGAGTATCAATAAATGTAAAATCAAATAAATCATCAAATTATAAATGCTTAAATGAAATTTAATTTATTAAAAACTTAAAGCCAAAAATTCAACTCACTTTCCGCAATAGTTTGTTAAATGATAAATTAAGAAAACTCTAGCTCACAAAGGAGTTAAAGCTAAAAGTATGCAAGCAATCTAAAAATATCATGGGCGATTATCTTTGAATGCTTAAATTTAGTGTCTAAGGATGGGTTGATTCAGTTAGTCTTGGGGTCGTTAACAAAACTTAAAAGTCTATTATAAGAATTTCAACTTAGTAAAATATCCGAAGTTAATTACGTCATGTGATAGTAGATCGATCCTCTAGCTAAAAAAGTTGACAGGATCTATAGTTCTTAAATATATTTAATTCAATCAATTAACCACCCTGATGATGGCTGTGTTGTATGAAGATTTTAACTGGGGGGGATACTTACCATAAAAATGTGCTTGCAATCTCAAATTGAATTAATCAAACTC
This sequence comes from Cymbidium sinense, assembly GCA_021442155.1. Classification (NCBI taxonomy): domain Eukaryota; kingdom Viridiplantae; phylum Streptophyta; class Magnoliopsida; order Asparagales; family Orchidaceae; genus Cymbidium; species Cymbidium sinense. The sequence continues at coordinate 4,913,301 of CM038226.1, forward strand.
AAGTATCAATGCAAATGTAAAATCAAATAAATCATCAAATTATAAGTGCTTAAATGAAATTTAATTTATTAAAAACTTAAAGCCAAAAATTCAACTCACTTTCCGTAATAGTTTGTTAAAGGTGATAAATTAAGAAAACTCAGCTCAAAGGAAAGTCATCAACTATGTTTACTCTCAAACAATCTCATCGTATGACATGGTGTCCCCATGCGTGGTTTGGCCGTAAGCTCCACACATGATGATTACTGAGTCCTCCCCGTGGTTATCGCCAATGATTATATTACGATTATCAGTATGTTCCCCAAGCTCTGCGAGTTGTGAACCATATGGTATATTTGATTGGGCAAAAAAGCTATCTAGTTAAGTAGACTTAAGCTTATCTCCTTGACAAACATCAGCTACAAAGATTTCTTGGATGGCGTGTGTTATTGATAAGGATCCTTATCAAGTTGTTACTACCTCGACTAAGTAGACTAGGGACCACACGGATGGACAGAACCATGGGATCCCAGATCGGTCATCTCCCCAACCATCCGCTTTAAGTTAAATATAATGAATTTCATCCAAACTTCACATCTTCTTCTTATATGCTACGCAGCGATCTAACTAGCCTTAATCCAAAGTTCTCTCTCGGCGGAGAGGGTAATTAACTATAGGTCTTGCTTTAGAAACCTGAACGATTTAAAGTCCTCACAAAATGAGGGAAATCTTTGGCGTGTCTTATCTACTATTCCATCCCCCAAAATTTGATATTGTAAATCACTCTCTTTATGAGAGGTGGTGGCAAATTTTGAGCACAATTTCGGCGACTCCACGGGATAGTTTCTCTTTCCATCTTTAATTTAGTCAATTTGAGCTATAGTAGTTGTAGCATGATAAAATTAAAATTTAAAATCAATTATGAATGAAATTAAATTTAAATCAATCATAATCTTATGACTAATTTGTTTGTTCTGTATATCGATGGATCTTCAAAACACTGTTCATCATGCAACTAAGTCAGGGAGCCCATTTTCATCTGATTAACGTTGTAATCAATACTGAGGATGTTGGAGCTACTTTTCAATTTGGTAGTGTAGACTTCCCAGCCATCACCGCTACAAATAATTCTCTACCTGAAGCATCTGCATATTGTACACACCAATCTGTGCAATGGAGGATGACAATTGGAATGGACACTATTGCTATTGAGGTTCCTCTAAAGAGAGCTTTTATACTTAAAAGATTGATTCATTTTGAGACGCCAGTCATGAAGAGAACCTTCACTAGGCAGAAAGTTTCAGTCATACCTGTGAATGCGACAACCCTGCTAGTTGAATCTTTCGCACTAGGAAGGTAGGATATTGAAGCTTCATCTTCTGGAGAAAAATTGAGTATAAGGCATAGGAGAAGAAATACTAAACTGCGAGCTCAGCAGTTGTTATATGAATAATAAGTCATACAACCAACCTTACAATCAGAAGCGAGTATTTCTATCACACAATAAATTTAAAATTTTGAAATGGGTGAAAAAATAGCTCTGTGTTAAATGGTGTTTTGCTCAAACGGTCGGCTCAACTCTTGAAGAAACAACTTGAAACTTGAAACTTTATCTCTTTCAGTACAGAGTCCAAGGTTGTCAAGGAAAAGGTCTTATGAAGAAGAGATATCAAAGGCCATCGGAGAAGCCAATAATGCTCCACTATAGAGACTATCATCAGTGGTAGTAAGAACTCAAGATCATTCTAAACAACTTTTGCATGGTGAACATCGGGGCATGACACCTGAACCGCATGTTCGGGAATCCGCTACTGAAAGGTCCCGGTAAAAAAATAAATAAATATGGAGGCTGAAGCTTCAAGAAGAAGTGACAACACAAAAGCTTCCTCATTTGAAAGCAAGCTAACCTAGAGGCAGCGGACAAAGAGAAATATTGAACTGCGTCTCAACAGCCATTATTAAATAAAAAAAATTGTACAACCAACTGTGGAACCAGAAGCGAGTCCATAACAAGTTGACAGTCTATGATGGGTAAAGCGGAACAACTCTACTGGTCAAATCAAGTAGTCCTTCTGGACTCAATAATATTAGGTTCCAGCTTCTCCAGTGAAGAAACTCTAAACTGTATATGCAAGAGTGTATCAGGTCCTTAAAATTGCCAAGGAGAAAGGACTGATGAAAAGAAAATATCAAAGTTCTATCATCAAGGAGGCTAGAGTTGCTTCTCCAATGAGACCTTCTCCTACACCCCTGCCAAAATGTCAACCAATTCAAGTCCCGCACGGTGAGCATCGAGGTGTGACACTTGGACCACAAGTCCAAGAATCTGCCATCGAAAGGTCCCAACAAATAAGGTAAGTAAATTTGGAGGCTAAAGCCTAAAGTGAAACTGCCTTAACGAAGGACAGCGACGTGACATCTGGACTGTACTCCTAGAGATCCACCATAAATGAAACTCAATAAGAATGTGTACCTAAGAAAAATATCTTATGTGATGAGATTTCTAAAGGTCGACATCTTGGAGCATCTCCATATATCTTGAGAAGAGGTCGTTGATCGTAGTCCTCAGCCGAAATTTATTAGAGGCATCGATCAGAGTTCCGCATCCAAGAGGAAGAAGCTGATGTAAAAGGATACTCCTTTCAAATAGGACAAAAAAAAATGTAGAGGCATTTTGTCAAGAAGTATCTAAATCGCTCATTCTCACAACGATCTAGAAAACCTCTCATCTTGTACAATAGGAGGAATCTCTACATTTATTGGTACACAATGAAGAGGAAAGGATATCTATATTACATCAGTCGAAGATTGATAAGAGCGAAAATACGCTATTCTATAATTGAGAAGCATTGTTTGATATTAATTTTTGCTTTTCAAAAGCTATGTCATTATATGCTACTCATAAAATTATTGTCATCTCAAGAATCGATCCGCTGAAGTTCTTGATGACAAGACTAGCATTGACAGGTCGCTTGACACGATGGGCTATTATCCCTTTTTGACATTAGCGGTGAAGGGTAAAATGAGACCTCCTTGTTGCACCCTATCCCGAGATTCACCTGATGATGATCTTCCTAACGAAGCGTCATGTATATATATGAAAAAAAAGTAGCAAATGTGGGGATTGTATTTTGATGGAGCTTCATCCATCAAATGCACTCAGCCCTCAAATATCCCAAAAGCTCGAGCTGGCATCAATCTCATCTTGATCAAGCTAGAAGGTGGTATAATGAGGTATTCCTACTGGTTGATTGAGCCACGAAGCATAATACGAAATATTAGTGATAGGTCTGGAGGAAGCCATCTCCATGGAAGTCCAAAATCTACAAGTTTTTGGCGATTCTCAGCTCGTCATTAATCAAGTGTTGGGTATCTATAAAATCAACAAGCTTGAATTGATTGTATCATGGCGAGTTCTGCTCATAAAGCAAATCTCAAATATCATTATGACTCGAGTTTTGAGAGCACAAAATAGAATGTTTAGCAAAGTTAGCTAAAGAAATGATGACTATGTGCTAATTAGTGTTTGCACTCGTTGGTTCCTAAAGCCAATAAATCAAAAATTCCCACTGAAAGAGGGGTCATCAAATGCAAGCCAGCAGGATGCAACTCACATTGCTCCTCATACTCCCTTACAAATTGCTCATCGAAATCAACAAGATGAGGCTCGGATTATTCAGGAGGCAAGACCTCAATCTAAAGAAACTCCAAGACCACAAAGTGAAATCCTTATAGTAGAAGAGAAGGAAGATTAGAGACACTTGCCTACTTTAAGGAAAGTAAAAGTAGCAATAAGGATGGATGCACAACTTGAAAAGGCTTGACTATATGCTTATGTTGGCAATACCTTATATCATAGATCATTTGAGCAGATGTGGCTACGATATTTGGGAATAGAAGAAGCCAACAATATCTCAGATAATGACCCAGCCTTCAAAAGCACTAAAATTTATAGGTTTGTTGATCGACATAAGATTGATTGACGATACTCGTTGATTTATAATTAGAGATCAAATGGCTTGGCCGAGACTTTCAACAAAATACTAGTCCAGCCACTCAGAAAAATCCTTACAAGAAATAAAAGGGAGTGACATACCAAGCCTGTTGAACTTTTATGAGCTTACCGCACCACCTACAAGACTCTCACAAAATCCACTCCTGATGCACTAATATTTGGAGCTAAAGTAGTCTTGCCACTTGAAGTTGAATTGCCTTCACTCCGAGTAGTCATCAACTCCTTTAAGTCCACCAAGGCACAAAGCCAGGACAGGAGGAAAATACAAATTTCAAACTCGTGAAGAAGCTTTTGTCAGAGCACAAAGCATAGGATCAAAGACATTCCAAATTCTCTCAACAGTTACTGTGAAAGCCCCTTAGACAAGGGGCATTTTTATATATTTATCTAAGTTGACATCGTGCTTTAAGCCGAGATCCTTAGATAGATACATATTATGATTAAATAAAAAATAAAAAATATCCTGTCTATTTTGCAGTAAAGGAAATCAAATCTTGGAATATATTTTTGAACTAATATGCAATCCTCCTGTTATATAGTAGTCTTTTTTTTATGTTCAAGGTTGTTCAACCCTCTCTTGCAAAACAGGAGGTCTTCTTGCATATATTCAGGTTGATATCGAGCTTTATACCGAGATCCCTGAATATATCCATAACTGTTATGGTCAAAGTTGCAAGCTCTTGCGAACCAAAAGAATCTATTTCTACATATAAAAAGATAGCCCTAAATCTCAAAAGTTTCTTTCTAAGATTCGTTAAAATTTGAAGATCAAGCTAGAAGAACTCCCAATTTTGGAAGCTTCAATCAACTAAGTTGGAAAAACATCAACCCCTACATATTCAAGTCTAGTTGGATGGGTTCTAAAAGTCGGACTAAATAAAAATGGTCGAGTCTTCTCCTCACTCAAAAGAAGAAAAGGCCGTGAAAGAGTCCTCATTCGTAATGACAAGACCAAAATCCTATCACACTTAAGTCAAGAACTCGAGGTTCTAAAGGTTGGACTCAACAAGCCCACAAATGGGTAGAGTTCTTTCTCCTTACTCACAAGCCACAAGAAAGAGCGTGAAAGAGCTCATGCTCGTCAGTCCAATGACGGAAGCTATTCAATCATAAACCAAATTCAGCTTAGTGGTTACAAGCAACCATAATCTAAGAGATTCTCCTACTTGATCAATAGATCAAGACAATCTAAGGAAACAACTCTTAATTCAAAGCAGCATCAAATCAATCCCTATATTGTTTGCAATGTGATATTTCAACCTCTTTTCAAGCAATCTGATCAAGCACAAAGCACATATCAAAGCCAATTATCTCATTAAGTCCATAAAAGCAAAAAGCACAAGACCGAGGAAGCGATTACATAGTTCACACAAAGGCAATGGCCAAACTGAAGGAAATTTGTAGTTATTCAGACTGTTAAAGCACAGTGCTAGATTGATAACTCAACATTGACCTAATATGAGTCGGAAGGTTGGGTCAACATGCCATCAACAAGTCGTCAAGCAAGCATAGGACTGAAGATATACATATACTTTCTAACAAGTCAGTATAGACAAATCAGTTCAATCCTTCATCAAGTCTGTCAAGCTTAAAGCTAGGACATAAGGAATTTCAAATTTCAAAGCAAACAAACTGATTCCTCCATCCAACCAGGTCAAGCATGTTGCAAGGGTCAGAGGAAATCCAAATCTGAAATAACACAAAAGAAAGAGATCTTCAGCAAACCCATTGAAGTAGAGTGTAGATGGTGGAAGAAGCTCTTCAGTGAATCCAGGGAAGTTGAAAGCTAAAGTGATCCAAGACCTATGGCCCAAAGGGTCAACCAATTTTCAACAAATGTGACTCGCTTCAAGTGCAAATCACATTTGTTGGGGGGCATTTATTGACCTCCTCATACGTGTCATAAATCAAGACAAGCCCCCAAGTTAAATTCGACTTGAGCGCATGGCGAGTCAAAATGCGATGTCATAGAAAATGATCAAAACGACCTCCGATCGATGAACAAACTTCTCCGTCACATTCAGAACATCAAAATTGATCAGAATATAAATATTGCAAAATCTAATTAGATAATTAATCTTTATTAATGTCGGCACATATCGTAAATGCGACGATAACCAAATGACCTCCGTTCATGAAATTGATCATGTTGTTAGCTCTCAAATATCAAAACCTATCAAACGAGACTACCCGCGCTCAATTCAGATGAGTCTATATGAATGTCATGCGATCGGAAGCGATAATGCATATTTTTGAACTGAAAGTGACCTAATTTGACGTCGAAGTCGCTCAAATGACTTTCGTTCACGAAACGGACTGCGTCATTGCATCCGGAACTCCAAAATTACCTAGAATAAACATCCAATTTGACTAAGGTTGTTGCACTTAAAATTTCATCAAAATTAGCATGCATTTCGAGGTAAATCCTTCCAATTATCTCTTAATTGCCTCGAAACTTACAGCCGCCCACTCCCATGCCTCCACCTCCCATCTGACCAATAAGGAGCTATCACATCATCCTGCCCATACTAATCCATATGACAAAAAAGGGGGTGATCTCTCTTTCAGGCGGGGCTGATTCCCTCATCATCACAAAAAATGAGCTTCTCTTCCTCTCGCTTGGCGTCGGCTACGGGAACACGAAAATAATCTGAGTACCTCCTCTCTTCTCCTGCCCGCTCTGTCTCTCTTGCCAACCCGTTGCCCGCAGAACCAAGATGGTGGCGACACTCGAATGTTGCTCTAGCTGGCCGAGCACGGACGACGGAATGCTCAATTTGCTCCTCATGAAAGCCCGCCACCACACCAACGCATTTCGGCGATAGCTTCCAGCGAAGAAATGGCAGTGCCTGAGCCGTAACATCGGGGTGGCCATCGCCGCTCTAAAGAACTCGTTCAACCTGTTCGGTCTCGTCGCCAGTCGAATCCACGATTGTTCGCGAAGCCTCTCGTCTCCCTGCGAGTGACCACATAACACGACACTGCAACTCCCAGCCAATGGAACGAACTCTCTCCTCTCTTCCCTTCCATCTCTGGCGAACAGGCACTTCGAACGCACAACAAGCTTTCTTCCGTCCCTCTCGTGCAACTTCCCATCCCAAACGCAGCAGCCGAACGAAGCTCCTCCATTCGGCCAGCTTCCCTGGCTGTTCGCACAACCCGTCCCGGTTCCCCAAATCCGTGAAACCCTTCACGCTCAAATTAGCGCGGAAGTCGCGACGAGTGCTTGCCGGAGAAGTTTTTGACGGGAGCAGCGGCGTGTGAAGGAGAAGTTGAGTTCGTGAGACTTGCCTATGTAAGTTAAATCATTCTTCTCTTTGAGTGCTTTTCCACCTTCAGGGAAGGAAATCATGGCCGATCCGTGGCCCAAGACTGTGCCAGTACTCCCATGGATGCGAAATCCTGTTAATATTGAACTCTTCAATGATTACCATCTTGGTCTCATTCCACTTTTAGATCTAAGATTAGTGCAGGCTTTGCAGAAAATGGACCTTCAATCACTATTTCCTGTACAAGTAGCAATGTGGCAAGAAACTATTGGGCCCGGTGCATTTGAGCGAGGCATTTGTGTCAACTCGCCAACTGGGAGTGGCAAGACATTGGCCTATGCTTTACCCATTATTCAGATTCTCTCAATTCGAAAGATTAGATGTTTGCGTGCATTAATTGTTTTGCCTCCTCCATACTTGGTTATACAGGTCAAAGAAGTTTTTACTGCTATTGCTCCAGCGGTGGGCTTGAGTGTAGGAGTAGCTGTAGGGCAATCTTCTATTGCAAATGAAGTTTCAAAGCTCATTGAGCAGCCTAGACTTGATATGTTCTCAGTTTTTGATGCAGAGGATTGGCAACAAGAACTGCAAAGTCCTGTGGACATATTAGTTGCAACTCCAGGAAGGCTAATTGATCATCCAAATGTAGTGAAGGCATATTGCTCTTTTCCAGCAGGTCATCAACTCTGGGTTGGGATGCCTTACATGGCTGGTGGTTCTTGCCTTCATATAATGAAATTTGCTCATCCTGAAGGCTTTGAGGAACCTATTATTCCTACTCTTTTACATGAGGTTCTTAAAGCTCTTATTTATGTCCACGAGGAAGGACACATACATAGAGATGTCAAGGCACAACAGAGAAATCTGCTAGACCTAAGTACTGGCATGCGCAAATCGAGAAAATCGGATACTTTTTATCTGGTGTTTGAAGATATTATCTTTAGTAAATACGGGTTAGAAGACCACGGTCGTGATGTCAAGACATTGACCGGTATGCTAGAGGCGGGGAAGGTCGAATACCCGATCGATACACGCGGGGGAAGACGTCGAGAGGCTGAAATTGATAGAAGAGAACTTAATTAATTTAATACAAAATAAACTCGAAGCTCAAAATTAAAATCTGAATTAAAATTATAGGTGTTTGAAGATCCTGTTATGCTTAGTAGAACTCGCAGGTTAGAAGACCACTGTCAAAGACGATCGTTATCTCATTAGAGGCCGGAAAGGTCAGATGATCACGACTCTATACGGGAAGAGGCAAAATCAAAATTCAAACTGACAGAAAACTTAATTAATTTAATGCAACATGAACTATAAACTCAAAATTAAAATATGAATTGAAATTGCAGGTGTTTGAAGACCCTGTTATGCTCAATAGAGATGGCGGGTTAGAAGACCGTATGTCCAAGATATTGTATCTGAGAAAGTGAAAAGAATAAAAATGCAACCCCTATCTTGACGAGAGGCGCCAAAATTGGGTGATTGGAGACTTAAACAAAAACAAATAAAAGTGTTGATGAGCTTAAATTGAATTTATTTGAGAATGATAAATTAAAGAATAAACTTACATATATGCTTTTTTTATGCAGGTGTTTGAATACCTATGCTCTTCAGAAAGTTAAGTATGGACATGATGCAAAGACGACAATCGATAAAGTGAGAAGGCTTAATAGATTCCCGATGTAGCCCCCTATCTGGGGATGACGCCAGGAGGCTGCCGAAATTCAAACTGATAGAAGACTTGATTAATTTAATGCAAAATAAACTCTAAGCTTAAAATTAAAATCAGAATTGAAATTACAGGTGTTTGAAGACCCTGTTATGTCAGTAGAGCTAACGAGTAGAAGATCACGATCGTAGTGTCGCACAAGCCATTATCTCGATAGGCGGAAGGTCGAATAGCCCGATTCTTATATGGGGATGATCTTGGGAAGGTTGTCGAAAATTAAGAGACTTAAACATGGTCAAATAAAAGTATCAATAAGCTTAAACTAAACTTAGATAAAAAAAATAAATCAAAATTAAACTTTCAAATGAAATTCTAAAAGTCTTTAAATAAGAATGATTTCACAGGCGACTCGTCGACTAGTTGACGAGCATAAATAGAACTTGCAACGGACTTGAAAACTTAACACTTAACAAGAACAAAATTCAAGTAAAGCCTCCGGTGATCTTGATAGTTGCTTACGAGCTTCTCAGTGATCATGAGCTAAGCTCCATTAAAACTTAAAGAGCTTAATAAGCTATGAACTATATGCAAATAAATAAGTATTAATTTAAATAATTAGACAAGATCTAAAACACCAAATGTCATCGGATTCGCAACATATCGTGCAAGCTAACAAAAGGCGTTAATTAAGACTTCAATTGAACTATTGCACACATTTTAAGCATGATTAAAACACAAATTCAATACCTTAAAAGTATGCAAGCAATCTAAAATACACCATGGGCACTGATGAATGCTTAAATTTGGTAATGGATCTTGCGTAGGTTGATTCCAGTTGGGTCCTGGTGGGGTTAACAAAACCTAATGATGTTGTTATAATTTTCTCCATCTGAGAAAATCTCTGAGAAGCTAATTCTGTCATTTAGCAGTATAACGATCATCACCTATATCCCCAATGACAACTTAATTGATCGAAAATATCAACTGGAGGGGTAATCATTGTTATCAAAATATTTAAGATATTTATATTCAATATCCTCAAATCCAAAATTTTCAAAATATAAATCTAGATCTGATCCTCTATTATTAAATTAATAGAGTCAGATCAAATAATAAACTAAATGATCATGTAGACTATATCCCTGATATAGCTAAGTTGATTGATGATATCAACTGGAGGGGTAATCATTATTATCAAAATATTTAAGATATTTATATTTAATATCCTCAAATCCAAAATTCTCAAAATATAAATTTAGGTCTATCCTCATTATTAAATTGATGGAGTCGAGATCTAAAATAATAAATTAAATGATTTAAATACACATTATCTTTGAATGCTTAAATTTAGTGTCGAGGATCTTTGTGTGGATTCCGGTTTAGTCTTTGGGGGGTTAGTTAAAAATTTAAAAATCTATTATGAATTTCAACTTAGTTAAATATTTGAGAAGTTAATTTTTTGTCATATGGATGATCTCATTATTAAATTAATAGGAAAGGATAGCAAAAAAATAAACCACCCCAATGATGGTTGTGTTGAATGAATATTTCAACCGGAGGGGATACTTATCATAAAAATGTGTTTCCAACCTCAAATTGAATTAATCAAACTCAAGTATCAATGCAAATATAAAATCAAATAAATCACCAAATTATAAATGCTAAAATGAAATTTAATTTTTAAAGAACTTAAAGCTAAAAAATCCAATTCACCATCCACAATTGTTTGTCAGAGGTGACAAATTAAGAAAATCCTATCTCACAAAGGAGCCAAAGTCAAATGAAGTATGTTTACTCTCAAACAATCTCTTGCGGGGCGTGGCGTGTCCTCTAGCGTAGTTTGACAGAGCTCCACACATGATCTGATTCACAGAGACCTGGCGTGGTTGTCGCTAAATGACACTATTATATTACGGTCACGATTGTAGCTCATATGCTCCCCAATGGCTCTGCCCTTTGAGTTGTGAATCATAGGGTATACTTGATTGGGAAAAAATGCCCTCTGTTAGCTAAGGTAGACTTAAGCTTATCTTGACAAACCCAGCTGAGGATTTCTTGGATGATGTAACCCATGTGTTACTGATAAGGATCATTCGATCATGTTGGGTCGACTACCTCCTCTAACTAAATAGATTACGGACCACGACAGTCAGGGATGACGGAACCATGGGATCTAGATCGGGCGCGTCATCGTTCCCCCAACCATCTGCTTTAAGTTAAACATAATAAGGCTCATAAATTCTAAATTTTAGAACTTCACATGCTGCTATTATATGTCGCGCATTTAGCGATCTAACAACTAGCCTTAATCGAAAGTTCTCTCTCAGCATTGAGAGGAGTAATTAACTATAGGTGCTTGCGCCTATAGGAAACCTAGAACCAGATCTAAAGTCCTCACAAAATGAGGGTGAAATCTCTGGGTAGTGTCTTATCTACTATTTCATCTGCCTTCTGAAAATTACACCGACACTTTAAACACTCTTTTCATCGAGAGGTCAGTGGGGAATTTTTGGAACCCACAAAAACCTAAAAATCTAATTATGTGATTATAATATTTCCAACTTAATAAAATCTAAGAAACTAATTTTGTCATAGAATTGTAAAAGATAAATCTATCACCATCATTAATAATGTAATTTTTCAAGTGTAAACCCTCAAGAGAAAGTCTCCAACCCAATCCTCTATGCTTAAGATAGAGTTAACAATGTTTGGAAAACTATAAATTTTGAAGCAATGAATTATCCCGGTTGGATCTTAGTACCGGGTCCGGGTTAACAAAGCCTAAAAATTTGATTATAATATTATAAGGATTTCAATTTGACAAAACCTAATAAGCTATTTTTGTCATATAATTGCAAGAGATAAATCCATTGACACTTCTCAAGTTCAAGCTCCTAAGAGGAAAGTTTCAAACCCGATCCTCTATGCTCAAACTAAAGTTGATAAAATTTCGAGGACTACAAATGTGGAAGTAATGAATTTAGACCCGATCCTCTACAAAGAAAGATGTAGAGTTGACAAGGTCTATTATCCAACAATCATATTATCAAAAGGCTATCACTATTAAGGTTTAAATGATCAATCTTTATATATTCAGATTTAAACCAATTATAAGATGATCAAATATTCAAATTAAAAAAATCTATATATAAATTAAAAGAAATTAATTATTTAAATTTAAAGTTAAAATTCATCCACCCCTCCGCAATCGTTTGTCGATTGTGACAATCAAATCAAATGTATAACTATTTTCACACTCAAATAATCTTAAGCCCGTAAAGATGTCGCTCGTGTCCTCTATCCGCGTGATTTTGCCACAAAATGGCACCACATAAATGACGGTTACGACTAGTGCCCTCTGACCGGGTGGTTCGTCGCGATATAACACCACTAAATCATGGTCACGGTCGTAGCCCGTATGTTCCCCAACGACTTTGCTCTTTGAGCTGTGAATTATATAATATATTTTGAATGGGCAAAAAGCCCTATGTTAGCTAAAGTTGACTTATATTTTTTTCCCTTAGACAAACTTTATCCCACGTCTACAAGGACACCTTAGATGACGTAACCCATGGTTGCTGACAAGGGTCATTCGGTCAAGTTGGGTGGACTACCTCCTATGACTAAGTGAACCAGGGACCGCGACAGCCCGGGATGATGGAACCATAAGATCTTGATCGAGTGCGTCATCATTCCCCAAAACATAAGCTTTAAATTGAAATAATAAATCTTATAAATATTCAAACTATACTCACTGTTATTATACACTCGTTATTTAACGATTCATCATTGCTTAATCGAAAGTGCTCTCGGGTATTGGGAAGGGTAATTAACTATAGGACGCGCTATAAGAAACTGGAACCGGATCTATAGTCCTCAAAATGAGGGTGAAATCTTTGGGTAGTGTCTTATCTACTATTCCATCTGCCTTCTGAAAATTTTACCGACATCTTAAACACTCTCTTCATTGCGAGAGGTCGGTGGTGAATTTTCATAGCCCATATTTGTAAAACATAAACACATAAAAGAACTTAATTAATTTACCTAAAGTATGTGAGATGATTTATTTCAAGGAAGCTTTACATGCATACCAATTACAACATAATTCTTATGCAATTGCATATCTAACACTTCTTATGCATGAAAATTTGTATTTTATTTTTAAAAATTATAATAGTGGTATTTTGATGTGATATTAAAGATTTAGATATTATTAAACACATAGCTATATGCTTTGTGCTATGTAGTTCACTAGTTAAAAGCTTTGTCCTAACTCCTATTACCTTTACATCCTTTTCTATACATACTAGAACATTCTATAGTATTTACTCTTGGTCCTCTTGTTTTCAAATTGACCTGTTTTGTTCTAAAGTTGGATATTTTTATTATTTTTTAATCTCTAATTATTTTCACCTTTTATCCCAAGCTGCAAATCTTTTATGTAATTATGGGAATCAATATGTGAATTAAGAGTAGACCAATACTTCTTTATACAATTTCTATTCCTCTGATAATGAATGTCAAATTCTAATAAGTTGCATTTTAAAGAAGAAAATAGAGTTAGTAGGAATTCAAATGTTTTCAAGTTGTCTTTATTTTATTGTTTCATTTATCATTTCTAATTGATCCACACATATTATGAATTTTTATTTTTCATAAATTATTTTCAACATTGCAAAATGAAAGATACTAATCATCCTCTGATATACTAATGAGTGACAGTTCATTGTGCCATGTAGGTGGGAACATAAGGAGACTTATTTCTAATAATTACGAATTTCATCTTATTAGTTACAAATTTTCTCAAGAAAACAACTCTACGCCTTTAGCATTCCTCATCTTACAGGAGGCCAGATAACAACTTAAGAATTCAAGGAAAATAATGTCTCGGAGGATCAATCAATGGCAACTACAATTAATAAGTGGCAATTGCAATTGTTTCAAAAATGATGTAAGATGACTTGGAATGATTTTTATGAGTTTTGAAAAGGAGATTTTTACCATTTGTTCATACAAAAATTCATTATATCATGACAAACTACTACTTTTGATTGACACGAAAGATTAGAAGTTTAATAAATATAATAATTTTGGTGTTTGTTGCGTACTAGAAACAATTGCAGATTAAGGCTTGTTGTTATTGTTGTTGCGTGCTAGAAAATCAGTTGTAGTAGAATAAAATTTTACGCCTTAGCCTTGTTGAGAAATCCAACATACACACAGATATTTGAAGAGAGAACGAGAAACTCGAGGATTTTTATGTGGAAAAATATCGAAGAAGGAGAAAAAATCACTTTCGAAAAAATGTTCCACTATATATCTGTTTTGGAGTACAAAGTTTAAGTTTTCCGATAATTGGATTCTGAGTTGTATGTGAAAGCGGCGAAATCTCGAACACGGTAACAACAATCACGTAGATGAAGAATATTAGTAGTACTGGCGATAATAAATGGCGGTTTGTCGGTGATCGAGTGGGGTAGTGGCGGCGGTGGTGACCAACAATGGTAATGGCAGCCGGTGGTCGGCGATGATCAACAGCGATGTGAGCGGCACCATAGCGGTGGTTAATGGCAGCAAGACCAGCCGGTGGTAGGCAGTGTTTCGATAGCGATGATGGCGGTGACCAGCGCGGTCGAAGCAATGACCGGCGGTGGTGGCGGCGGCGAAGCCGGTGGTAGTCCGGCGATAGCCGGCGACGATGATCGGCGGCAATGCATGGCCGCGGTGGTGATGATGCGATGATGGCGGCGTGGCAGTGTGGCGGCGAAGACCGGCGGTGGTGATAATCGTCGTCGGTGGTCAACCAATCCATGATTATGCTTGGAGGTTCTTCAAGCCTCTCTCTCTTCTTTAGCTCTTTTCTCCCCCTGGAATGAGGTATTTATAGGATTATGAGAAGCATTTTGGTTATAGTAGTCAAAATCTCAAAATACTCAATCGGACGGCCCGAAATGATTCCTTTGATCATCTCATATATTTTAAGTATTTAAATGCTCAAATAAAGTCAGAATCAAGAGATCTTGGGTTTGTTAGATCCGCCTCGTCAAGACGCTCGATTTGATCATAAACACTTCATATTTAAGAATTATTTAGATATTCAACTGATATCCCAAAGTTTTCAATGATATTTTATGTGTTTGATCTCGATTAGTTTTGACTTAGGATCAGATTTTTTTCGACATCAAGATTCGTGCTTCGACTAGTGAAATTTTCAATGGCATATCAGTTGACTCCCTTATTTTTGGATGGCATTACTTATTTCATCTAAAATATATTAAATTTTTTTAAATAAAATAACTTTACTTATTATTATGATTTGTAATTACATATATTATATGTATTAATTTATTTATTAACTAATTAATTATTAATATTTATTTATTTGATTATGCATATATATATATATATATATATATATATATATATATCGACATTTAGTCTTGAAAGAGAGGGAGTTTTTTTAATTAAATGTCATAATGAGAAGAGAGATTTTTTTTAATTAAAAGTCATAATGAGGATAGAGTTTTTTTTAATAAGGAGTGGATTTTTTTTAATTAAATGGCATAATTAGGAGAGGATTTTTTTTAATTTATTCCCTTTTTGCCCTTATAATAGAAAATCAGTTATAGTAGAATAAAATTTTACGTTTTAGCCTTGTTGAAATCCATACACAGATATTTGAAAGAAAGCGAAATTCAGGATTTTTTGTGGAAAAATATCGGAAGAAGGGGAAAAAATCAAAACTGGAAAAATGTTCATATATATCTGTTTAGTATAAAGTTTAAGTTTTCCGATAATGGATTACGAGTTGTATGTGCGAAAATCTCGAGAACACAGTAACAAATTATCGGGTAGTTGAGAACATGTTATTGGTGGTACTCGGCGATAATAAATGGCGGGCATGGTGATGATCATGACTGTCGGGTAGTAGTGGTGGTGGTGATGGTCGGATAATGGGGTGATAATCAATGATCAGCTGACGGCGATAGCAGTGGTGAGGAAGACAGTGGCGGTGGTGGTCGATGGCGATGGTCGGCGGCGGTGACCAACAGCCGGTGTCGATAACGATGAGGCGACGGTGTGGTTGGCAATGGCGGTGAAGCGGCGATGGCGGCGGCGATATGTCGATGGCGATGGCAAGCGGTGGTCGATGGCGATGATGATCGCGGCGGCAGCATGGTGTGGCGAAAACCGTGAGGTGATAATCGTCGGTATCAGCAGCAAATCAACGAAATGATTATGCTTGGAGGTTCTTCAAGCTTCGGAGCTCTCTCTTCTCTTTGGCTCTTTTCTCTCCTTCATGGCAAGAATGAGGTCCTATTTATAGGATTATGAGAGAGCATTTTGGTTATTGTAGTCAAAATCTCAAAATACTCAATCGACTAATGATTCCTTTGATCATCTCATATATTTTAAGTATTTCAAATAAAATAAATCGAGATCTTGGGTTTGTTAGATCCTAAGAGCTTCGATTTGATCATAAACACTCCATATTTAAGAATTATTTAGAGATTCAACTGATATCCCAAAGTTTTCAATGATATTTTAAGTGTTTGATCTCGATTAGTCTCGACTTAGGAGATTATTTTCGACGTGATTCGTCTTTATTGGTGAAATTTTTTCATATCAGTTGCCTTATTTTGGATGGCATTACTTATTTCATCTAAAATATATTAAATTTTTTTTAAATAAAATAACTTTACTTATTATTATGATTTGTAATTACATATATTATATGTATTAATTTATTTATTAACTAATTAATTATTATTTATTTATTTGATTATGCATATATATATATATATATATATATATATATATATATATATATATATATATATATATATATATATATATTATATATCGACATTTAGTCTTGAAAGAGAGGAGTTTTTTAATTAAATGTCATAATGAGGAGAGAGATTTTTTTTAATTAAAAGTCATAATGAGGATAGAGTTATTTTTAATTAAATATTATAATAAGGAGTGGATTTTTTTTAATTAAATGGCATAATTAGGAGAGGATTTTTTTAATTTATTCCTTTTTCGCCCTTATAATAGAAAATCAGTTGTAGTAGAATAAAATTTTACGCCTTAGCCTTGTTGAGAAATCCAGCATACACACAGATATTTGAAGAGACGAGAAACCCGGATTTTATGTGGAAAAATATCGGAAGAGAAGAAAAAATCACGCCTAAATTCAAAAATATTCTACTATATATCTGTTTTGGAGCAAAAGTTTAAGTTTTCCGATAATTGGATTACGAGTTGTATGAGAAAGCGCAATGAAAATCTAACGGTAACAAATGTACGCAAAATGAATGGTGTAATAATCGGCGCGATAATAAATGGCGGTTCGGTGATGATCTGCGACGCCGTAGTGGTACCGGGCGGTGGTGACCAACAATAGTGTAAACCGACCGGTGGTCAGATGATCAACGGCGGTGGTGCCACCAATCACCGGTCGACGCAGCGCGACCAATGCAGGTGACGGTGGGTGGCATGCGATGGTCGCGTAGTGACCAACGGTGGTGATGAGGGACCGACGGTAGTCGACGGCGGGCCGACGGTGTCAACAGCGATGACCTGGCCGGCGATGATCCGTGTGATGGCCGGTGGTGGTGGTCTGGCGATGATGATCGGCGGCAGCGTGGTCGGCGAAGACCGGCGGTGATAATCGTCGTGGTCAACGACCCAACCGGGTAAGATGATTATGCGGAGGTTCTTCAAGCCCGAGCTCTTCTTTCTCTTTTTCTCCCTTTCGCAAGAGAGTCTATTTATAGGATTATGAGAGAGCATTTTGGTTATTGTAATCAAAATCTCAAAATACTCAATCGGACGGCCCAAAATGATTCCTTTGATCATCTCATATATTTTAAGTATTTAAATGCTCAAATAAAGTCAGAATCAAGAGATCTTGATTTGTTAGATCCTCACAAGACGCTCGATTTGATCATAAACACTCCATATTTAAGAATTATTTAGAGATTCAACTGATATCCCAAAGTTTTCAATGATATTTTAAGTGTTTGATCTCGATTAGTTTCGACTTAGGATCAGATTGTTTTCGACATCAAGATTCGTGCTTCGACTAGTGAAATTTTCAATGGCATATCAGTTGCCTCCCTTATTTTTGGATGGCATTACTTATTTCATCTAAAATATATTAAATTTTTTTAAATAAAATAACTTTACTTATTATTATGATTTGTAATTACATATATTATATGTATTAATTTATTTATTAACTAATTAATTATTAATATTTATTTATTTGATTATGCATATATATATATATATATATATATATATATATATATATATATATATATTTATATTTATATATATATATCGACATTTAGTCTTGAAAGAGAGGGAGTTTTTTAATTAAATGTCATAATGAGGAGAGAGATTTTTTTAATTAAAAGTCATAATGAGGATAGAGTTATTTTTAATTAAATGTTATAATAAGGAGTGGATTTTTTTTTAATTAAATGGCATAATTAGAAGAGGATTTTTTTAATTTATTCCCTTTTTGCCCTTATAATAGAAAATCAGTTGTAGTAGAATAAAATTTTATTTAAATTGGTTTGAAATCCAAAGATAATACAGATATTTGAAGAGAGAACGAGAAACTCGAGGATTTTTATGTGGAAAAATATCACGAAGAAGAGGAAAAAATCACTGCCTACCCAAATGAAAATGTTCCACTATATATTTTGGAGTACAAAGTTTAAGTTTTCCGATAATTGGATTAGTTGTATGTGAGAAAGCGAATGAAAATCTCGAACAGAACAACAAAATGCCGCAGAGTATTGTAACAATTATCGGAATTCAGCGATAATAAATAGTCGGATGATCCGCGACCGGCCGTATGAGAATGGCGGTGGTGATAACAATAGTCGACAATAACGGCGGGTGTCGGCGATGATCAATGCGGTGGTCTACGCGACCAATGACGGTGGTTGACGGCGGCAAGGACCAATGGTGGTGGCTGACGGTGGTCGATGGCGATGGTCGGATAACCAATGGTCATTGCGAATGAGGACCGGTGACGGGGCCACGGTGGTCAGGCGATGACCGCGGCGACGATGATCGGGCGCGGGCGAGGTGGTGCGTGGCGATGATGATCGGTGGCGCCGGCTGGCAATGGTCAGCGGCGAAGACCGGCGATGGCGATAATCGTCGTCGGTGGTCAACGACCGTCAACTGGTGGCATGATTATGCTTGGAGGTTCTTCAAGCCTCGGAGCTCTCTCTTCTCTTTAGCTTGGCTCTTTTTTCTCCCCTTCATGGCAAGAATGAGGTCCTATTTATAGGATTATGAGAGAGCATTTTGGTTATTGTAGTCAAAATCTCAAAATACTCAATCGGACGGCCCAAAATGATTCCTTTGATCATCTCATATATTTTAAGTATTTAAATGCTCAAATAAAGTCAGAATCAAGAGATCTTGGGTTTGTTAGATCCGCCTTGTCAAGACGCTCGATTTGATCATAAACATTTCATATTTAAGAACTATTTAGGGATTCATGATATCCCAAAGTTTCCAATGATATTTTAAGTGCTTGATCTGGGTTAGTTTCGACTTAGGATCAAATTGTTTCCGACATCAAGATTCATGCTTCGACTAGTGAAATTTTCAATGTCATATCAGTGTTATTATATAAGAACAAAAGGGACAAAACTAAACATATGAATCACAATGAGGAAGAAAGAACAACAAAAATGTAATGAAAATGAAATTCCTCTTGTGAAAATTATGCTAACGGTTGATGAAGATTATTTCCATAAGTAGTACTTTATAATTATGATCTTCCTTCTTTGGAATTCTATCTCCATGGCTCGTGCACTCCCTCTCAAGGGATGCTTTGCTTCAATAGAATAGAGCACATGAGTAAATGCACTCTAAAAGAACTATATTTATTCACTCATCATTCAAAAAGTGCTTAATATTATAAGAAACTTTTTATTTATAGGAATAAGAGGAAGAGATTGAAAGACATTAAAATAAATACTTAAATAGACCATCATATCTATAACTATCACTATTTATGTACCTATTAATAATTTTATATATATAGTCAAATATGCCACCATTTAAATTTGGACTATCATGCTCTTGCTCAATGACAAAAAAAAGGGCCCCAAGCATAGGCCCGAAATATAGCAAGCGTATAATAAATATAACTAAAATATGACTCATGACTTAAAATGAACCCAAAAAACAAAAACAAAAAATGCATGGACTCAAATATATAATAACTCTATAACTGTATGACTCTTTACCTTAATCTCATGCATGACATCTCATTGGTACAATATTAATAGGTCTTAGTAACATGAATCTAAGATAATGAATTATTAAATTAGATTCAAAATGCATCTTTTATTATCCTCCCCAACTTGAAGAAATTGACACCATTGAATGAAGTCTAACTTCACAAGGAGATTTTCATTTATTGAAATATTGACAACATAAAATGAGGATAGAAAATGTAATGGAAGAAAAGTTTAATCTTGAGGTATGCAGTTATTTAACAATAAGTTAACATTACTCATTGTGATTTGGTTTTGAACTTAGACTTCATTCAATGGCTAGGTAGTTTTAACAATTGGATAATTTTCATAAGATTAAAAATGCTAGGTAGCTATATTATATGATTGGAAATAATTCATCACAGCCAAAAATGGAAGTCACGTGAATTTATCGCTTTTTCTCTTTTTTTCTCTCTTCTTCTCTTATTGTTTATAAGCCCACAACAACCACCCTATGCCTTTTCTTTCCTCGGCAATTTACGTAATTAAAATCATAGATAAGATTCTTCTTCATATGATAACCACATGAATTTCCAGCCCAATTAAAAGCCCGTCTCAAAATCCTTCAAAGGAAATAGTGGTTGTTGGTTGCTAAAAAAAAATTGCAAAACATCACGTCCCTTTGCAAAATCAAATTTCGATGGACTGACTTATAAAGATATATTTTAGATGGCATGTCATTCTGATCATCCATTGAAGTTTGTTGAGGTTTTTCAAAGCCTCAATTTATTAGTGTGATCGTCTTTGTAAGCATGAATTTTTTTCTCTGCAAGTCCTCTCAACAGTTTCAGTAGTTTCCCTACTTTCCCTAATGTTCCTCCCAAAGCATGAATATTCTCAAGTATTTCTCTGGTGCAATTTTCATTAATATTCATTAAGGATCCCACCGAATCGGAGTAACATGCTACTCGAGGATCACCTGCATTTATATAGAATGCCATTGCCAGGTTATACCGAGGAGCTCATGTTGCTTATTACTGGCCAAAGTACGGAGTGTATGCTTGTTTATATCAGTCTAGTTGCCACACTTAAGGACAATAATATATTGAGAAATCTAGCTTATTTGTTATTTTTGTTTTCAAACGTGACTCTAAAACATTTCCACCATCAATTGCTTAGCTCCATCGTATTGTGGCATAATACAACCTGTATGAAAGTCGGAATTACCATTGTCCCACACAGTAATGCACTCCAAGCCCATCCTTCATTCGTTACGGTGCAATACGGTCTTCCTGCCACAACTATTCTAGATCTATTAGGCCATCATCATTACAAACCTGCAAATCATATATAACATATACACACATATATATATACACACACACACACACACATATATATATATATATATAATTGATATGTCATTAGAAAATTTCATAATTGAAGCATAAATCTTGATGTATGTGAACATCACTTAGAATCAGAATCTTAATCTTTCAAACTATCTTTTGATCATCATAGAGCTGCTATCAAACACCTTGATTGGATCAAGAGCATTCTGATTCTGAGTACAGACTAGCCCAGATCAAGCATTTAAAATATAATTGAAAATTTTGGGATATCAATCGGATCCTAAATATCTTCTAAATATGGAATGTTTATAGTCAAATTGAGCGTCTTGACGAGCTAGATCTAACAAGCCTAAGATCTCTTAATTCTGACTTTATTTGATCATTCAAATACTTAAAATATATCAAATGATCGAATGAATCATTTTGAGCCACCCGATGGGGTGGTTTGGATTTTGCTTGCATTTACAAAAATATCACTCTCATAATCGATAAATATCTCATCATTCTTCATATGAGGGGACCTAAGATGAAGAGGAGAGAGAGGTCTGATACTCGAAGAATCTCAAGTCATAATCAAGCCACCGCCAGTCACCAATGTCGGTTGCCATTGCACGACAATCGTTGGACCACCGCGCCACCATCGCCGCCCGGCACGCGCCGCCACCGCTCACCGGGTTTTACGCCGCACCGCCGACGTCGCATGCCGTTGCCACGCCGCTACCGCCTGAAATCAATTTAGATCATTACTGCCGCTACACGGCTACCACCGCTAACCACCATCCGACTATCGCTGACGATCGTTGATTGCCGGGATTATCACTTCAAGCGAAGCTTCTTGATCCAATGCTTCTCACAAAACCTACTCTTGTAAACTATCATTTTCCAACTTTGGAGACAAGATAATAATTGTAACGACTACTACTATAGTAAAATTATTTCTAAGTGGGTTTGGCCCCGTGATTTTTTCCTTCTTGTGTTTTCTACATAAAACTTCTTATATCTCTCAAACTCTTTTGTTGTGTATGTGGAACTTTCATACAATATTAAGACATCAAATTCTCCTACTCTATCGACATGAATCTTCCTGCATGCAATAATAATCATTAGAAAAACTGCGAAGTTACTTTATTCTCACATACTTGATTGATAACATGCTGTTTTATAAACATTCACATGTAAGACATGCTGCTTTGCTACACTCTTGAGAGTCTTGTCCAAGGATTCACTCTTTTTCACCTCACGTCATGCTTTAAGGAGTTGTCCGATTTGGTGATTGTCTCAATTGCTCTTTCGCCTTATATGTAACTTCTGCCTACTATATTTGACCTCTTTTTATTTTATTTTATTTTTATCTTCTTGACGTTCTTGAGAAAGCTCTATATGTACTTAGAAACGCTAGAACTATGCTTGGACACTAGCTTAAAACATATATCCTTTTAATTGCTCTGAAAGTGGACATAGGTTTTAGGACTAAACCAATATAAATCCTTATTTCATTCTTCTATATTATATTCTCTCCATCACTTCATAGCATAACTCTCTCTCTCTCTCTCTCTCTCTCTCTCTCTCTCTCTCTCTCTGATTCATGATCTTTTGAATGTGTTTCTTCTGGGTTCTCTTAAGAAATTGAGTTTCCACTCTACACACCAGTCGTCTAGTGGCCTAGGTTTTTTGCTATATATCTTTTAGTGGGAGTTGTGTGTAAACTCTTATAATATGACCTTGAAAATAAGCTGATAGTTTTTTGTCTCAGAGAAATAGAGCACCGACCTTATCGATAATAAGATATCAATTTTATTGTCTGTAAGGATTTTGCTTATGTAGCATATTGACTATTGAAAGCCATTCTCGTTTTTGACCTAGATATAATTGAGGGCCAAACTGAAAATGAAAAAAAAAAAACAACGACCAAGTTTTACGAAGCATGAGCTTAGATAGTGATTGTGAAGAAGTCAAGATTGGTCCTCAGTTGTTTGATGTTTGATAGTGAAATGATATTTATCCCTTTGTTAAAATCCAACATGACGACCTCCTCCAAAGATATTGAAGATGGGCAAATATTTATCTCTCAACTGATTAAGGAAGTAGGGGAGAGCAGTAATTTGCCTACTTAGTTATTAGACCTCTCTGATGTTCTAATAAATTTATTTGCATCAAATAAAATTAACTCTACAGGTGACACAACATTGAGGAAAATTAACTTATTAGTTTGCATCACTTTCCCACCAACAACTGTCAATATCATGACATAAATAAATAAAAATATTTAAAATAAAATAAAATAAAGAATAAAAATGATCATAATTGCTCTTAGGGTTTTGTGATAGTACTTTGATAGGTTGACTGGGGACGTATTCTGCTACTATATAACTGCTATGGTGTGGTAGATTCCAACATCTGTATACAATTAAGAAGATTTTTTGTTTTTTTTTTTTTAATGGTAAGAGCTTAGCCTAATTTCATTCCAAAAGTTATTAGTGAAAAATACAGATGAAAGTTCAAAAAAATTGGACTTAGTAAAGTAAAAAACTAAGATAAAATAAAGGGGAATTAGTCTCCTAATTCAACGGAAAAAGGGGACTAAGCAATCTATCAGTAAGAAAACATATAGAAGCAACGAAAAGTGTTAAAACTTATCGAACTCAGAGACAAATCCACCCGATCATGGTGAGAAGGAAAACGCAGAGAGTGATCATACCTGGTCTGGAACAATCAATCATTCAGCAAAAACCAGCACTCCAACGATTACCTTAAACTGCCGTCCAAGAATCTGGATAAGGAACCTGAATACAAAAACATTGAGTGGCTGAAGGGATCAGATCCCATGGTTGCTGAAAAAGGTCGTCCAGGGAGGAGGCTGACAGAATGGTATCAAGATTGAACCACAACCACGTAAGAATGCCAACCAGGTTCTCATCATTGTCCGAAACAAAACCCAACGCCACGAAAACTTAAAAATCATGGTAACAAGCTGCTGAAAAATCAATAAACAAAAAAAACTACCAAATCAGTCCTCATAAGTTTTCCAGAAACTCAAGAGCTGTAAAACTGGAGCAGGCCACGAGGGATTGAGTTTCCATCTTTTCAGTTTATAAGCAACTATAGTTTTAATTCTATGGGTCAAGCCCTGCATAGTTGAGACTTCATTCCGGAATAATCTGCTATTCCTTTCCTTCCAGACGACATAAACAATTACGGCAATAATAAGATACGAAAGCTTTTGATAACTATGTGATCAAGGTCGGCAAGCGCAGCTAGAATTTGTTGGAGAGTGACTTGCATCAAGAAATAATTCCCATTAGGAAGAGTGATTCTAATTAATGTCATGGACACTAGGCATTCGAAAAAGAGACGCGAATGAGACTCAGGGTGTAATTGGCAAAGTTTGCATAAATGGGTAAATCCCAGCCCTCTAGATGCCAAGATATCAGTAGTTTTAAGGCCACTCTGATAGGCCATCCAACAAAAAAATTTATGGCATAATTTATGTATAACTTTTTTAAACCAAATTACTCCCACTCCAATGAACCACATCTTCCTCTTGATTTAAAGCAGTGTTCAGGATGGAATTGTAGTAGTGCGGATTACTCATTTTTAGGCTATCAAGAAGCATCCAATGGCCATTTGAGATAATAGAACTAAGGGGGGAGGAAGCCGGTTTATTAAAAATTTTGAAGTATAGATCCAAGGATATCAACCAACGAACTCCCAACTAACCAAGGGTCAAAATAAAGTGAGAACAATTTGTCATTCTCATGAGTATATAAAAGTTTTCCTTTGAATCTAGTTGCACAGATTTTCAAATCCTTCCATAGAGGAGAAGCTTTCAGAGGATATTTATTTCAAATGGAGCCGTACTTGTTTATACACCAATCAGCCAATAGGGAGGATCCACTCAGAATTTTCCAAAGAGTTTTTGTTTTGCATAAGAGATTAAGTGCATGAGCAGATAACAAACCAGTACCTCCATTCTCTCGAGGGAGAGTGGTTTTGACCCATGAAATGAGATGCAACTTGCTCTGTTGCCCATTGTGATAAAAAAAAATTTGGCTGATAAAGAAGAGATTTTTTTTATAATCCCCTTCGAAATGGCCACTGATCTAAACCAATAGGTAAGTAGATTATTAATAGATGATCTTAAAAGTTGAAATCTGCCTCCATAAGAGAGAATCTACATTTCCATCCAGCCAATCATGCATAAAGTTTATCAAAGAGAGAATGAAAATGGGAGGTTTTTAGTGAGCCTAGTGTCAAAGGAAGTCCAAGATATGTTATAGGGAATTCACCGAGGTTAACATTGAGAGATTGACAGAGAATTTCAGGTCTACGTGTACCCTTCGTGAAACATATTAATGATTTGTCACCATTAACCTCTAACCCCAATAGAGAAGATAATGTGTCCTTATTTTGTTTCAAGGAGTGGATAGTACCAAAATCAGCTTTGCCCATAACCAGAAGATCGTTCGCAAATAGGAGATGTGAAATATTGCAATTCCCTGCCAAAAAAGGGGAATATTTGAATAAGTTAACATCTCTTTCTATGAGGCATGAGAAGGTATTCATGGCCAAGGTAAAAAGGAATGGGGAAAGAGGACACCCTTACCTCAACCCATTAGTTGAATTGAAGATACCTTTAATTTCTTCATTTAACACAATAGAAAAAGGAACTTCAAAAATGCAAGCTTCAACCTAATTCGTAAATGGCATTGGAAATCCTTTGAGCCTAAGTCTTTGAATAAGTGATTTGCGGTTAACCATGTCAAATGCTTTACACAAATCAAATTTGGCCAAAAACATCTCCTACCTAGAAACAGTGGAGAATTCATAACTAAGTTCATGTGCCAAAGCTATATTATCTCAATGTCCCGATTTTTAATGAATGCAGATTGAGCGGGATTAATGATGCTAGGTAAGACCTTCCTAATCCTATTGGCAAGGATTATGGCTATCACTTAATAGAATGTATTACAGAGCGAGATTGGTCGATAGTCTGTAACAAAATTAGAGTGTTTGATCTTGGGAATCAATGTAATAAAGTTGTGTTTAATAATATTTGGGAGCTTTTGATTTCTGAAGAAATGGTATGCTGCCCTTAAGAATTGTTGACTTATAATAACCCAATTATGAATGAAAATTTTGGAGTTAAACCCATCAGGCCCCGGGGGCTTATTCTTACTAATACTGTGGAGGGCAGATATAATCTCTTGGTCATTGATATTAGAAGCCAGTTCAGCAGCTTGCTCAGAGGAAAGAGTAGTCCCAATGGGTGTGTCATGAATGTTTAAGGTAGATGAGCTTCCTTGATTGAAGAGGGAGTAGAAGTAAGAGCATATCTCTTCAACTATATCTTGGGAATCCGAAACAACCCTTGGGGTGTGTGAAGTTCTTTAATAAGATTAGAACCTTTCCTCTCTTTGATTGAGTAATAGAGAAATTTGAGATCATCATCTGAATTTTTGAGCCAATGAGCTTTGGCTCTTTGCTTAAGCCATAAGCTTTCCAATATAATCAAATTAGAATATCTTTTATTATTCACCTTGACATTGAGGGCAAGGGTAGTATTTTCAGGATCTTTTCAAGTAAAGATAGAAGCTATGTTTGTTCTTTCTTAAGGTTAGAAATCTGAAAATTGAAATAAGGAACCCCAACTCCGCTTCTTCAAGGCTTCACTGGTGTTTTTGAGTTTGTTGTAAAAAATAAACATGAGATCTAACTTCATCATAATTGGCATATGTTGTCCAGTAATTTCTAAACATGAATCTATGTCCTGAAGGAACTTAATAATCAAGGGTAGTGATGAGAGAAGAATGATCCGATGAAAGGGGACTAGCAGCTTTGTAGTAGGAGGAAGGAAAACGATCCAGCCACTTTAAGTTACATAGAACTCTGTCAAGCTTGGTAAGAATAGGATTATGAACTTGCTGATTAGATCAAGTAAAGAAAAGCCCAGAACTAGGGAGATCGATGAGCCCGCAGTCATGAATACAGTCCCTAAATTTGAGGGTCTTATTTATGTGGATAGGATTACCTCCACTTTTTTCATTGCTATGAAGGATGCAATTGAAATCCCCCGTTAGAACCCAAGGAGAATCCAACTCGGTGGCAATATTATGCAGTTCATTCTAAAGAGGAGATCTTCCACCGGCATCATTATAAGCACAAATGCAAGTAAAAAAAAGGAGTTAGCACTATTACAAAAGACTTCCCCATGAATGAGTTGTGTGGTTTTGTGGGCTCCGAAAATTCGTCGACGACCTCTCGATAAAGAGAGTATGATTTGATGTCGGTTAAATTTTCAGAAGGCAGATGGAATAGTAGATAAGACACTACCCAGAGATTTTGTTCTCATTTTGTGAGTACTTTAGATCTGAAATAAAGCAGTAAGCACCTATACACTCCCTCCCAATATTGGGAGAGCACTTTCGATTAAGGTTAGTCGATGAATCGTTAAATAACAAGTATATAATAGCAGTGAATGCGTTTAAGATTTATGAAATTTATTGTTTTAATTTAAAACTTTTGGTGGGGAACAATGGCTTAGATCTAGATCCATAGTTTCTTCCCAAGTTGTTGTCCCTAATTTACTGCCGAGAAGGTGGTAAATTGAATCGTAGAAGGATCCTTGTCAGCAACACATGGGTTATGTCATCCAAAAAATTCTTGTAAACTTGGAGTGGAGTTTGTCTAAAGGGATAAATATAAGTCAACCTTAGCTAACAGAGAGTTTTTTGCCTAATCAAACACACTCTATAAGTCACAGCTCAAATAAAATAAAGCCATTGAAACATAAGATTTGTGGTGGTAGTAATTTAATGGTGTTATATGACGTGAAATTCAAAGTCAAATACTTAGTCATTTATGTGGTGTCATTTTGCGTCAAAATCACGCATACATAGGACATGGGTCACGTCCTTACGGGCTTAAGATTATTTGATTGTAAAAATAATTAAGTATTTGATTTGACATTAGCTCTTTGTGAGCAAAAGTTTTCTTAATTTGTTACCCTTAACAATTGGTCGCGGATGGGTGGATGGATTTTATTTTAAATTTAAATAATTAATTTCATTTAATTTACATTTTTTGTTTGAATATTTGATCATTTAATAATGATTTGACATTAGAATTTGAATAGATTATTATTATTATTATTATGAAAATTTCTCCGGTTGAAATATTCAGTCAACATGGCCATCATCAGGGTGTTGATCACTTAATTTATTATTTCAGATCCTGTCGACTCTATTAATTTAATAATAGAGAACTAGATCTACTGTCATATGATAGAATTACCTTCTTAGAGATTTTATTAGATTAAAATTATTATAAAATAATTATTGAATTTTTAGGTTTTGTTAACCTGGACCCGGTCCTAAGACTAAACTGAGAATTTACCCATTCAGCATCCTCAAACACTAAGTTTAAGCATTCAGTATAATATCGGGACCCATGCGGGTGTTTAGAACACGTGCACTTTTGAGGCACTGAATTTATATTTTAATCATGTATCGTAATGTGTGCAAAGCTCACTTCATTGAGTTATTTAAGCGAATCATGATATCACAAATCTAAGTATTAGATTGCCTTGTGATTTGTGTACTATTTATTTTATTAAAATTTTGATTATTTGCATGCATTTTGAGATGATAAATTTGAATATAGGCTCACTTCATAATGCATGCAACAGTTCAATTGAAGCATTAATTAACGTCTTCTGAGTGCTTGTACAATATGTTGCAAATTTAGTGACGTAAGAAATTTGAAATTAACTTATTACTTTAACTTGATTCTATTTTAGATTTCTAGTAAAATACTCTTTCAAAAATTTGGCTTTACTTGGACGGCAAAATTCGTCTTTAGACAGCTTATTTTATTTCAAGTGGTCCTCATGATCTTTTGCTATAAATGACGGTATTGTTCATTTTCATTCAAATTCATTCAATTTTGTTAAGTCGTCAAGTGAGAAATTATTACTTGCCTTTTAGAATGAAGTTCTAAGTCCCCTAATAAATTTTATCTTTCTCCATTTGTATTTTAATTAATTTTATTTTACAAATAATTTTTTATTTCTTAATTCTTTATTTTAGTTATTATTATGCATTTTTTTTAGTTTATGAACTCTTTCTAGGTCTTTTTTTTATTTGAGCTATATTTATATTATACTTAAGTTCATTCGAGTCCATTATTAGTAAAATTTGTATCGCATGTCCACATGGGGGCTACATCAAGGTTATTGGGTCATCTATTTGATAACGATCAGTTTTTCTGATTCTATAGTCTTCTGCATTATCTCGAGTATAACTAATCTTCAAATTCGTCTTTCTTGAGCATAATAATCTTCATACCTTAACACAAAATATACATATATATTCTTGCATTATCTTTAATTTATCTATTAATCAATAAGAATAATGCATTGTCCTCAAACTTACAATAAGCTAATTTAAGGATGTTCAGATTACAAAATTTTGTAATTTTGACAAATGAGATCCTGAAAGGAAACTGTGAACACTAGCAATCCTCACAACCAAAAAAAAAAAGCCTTCTCGATTTATTCTGTTGAAATGAAAATGGAGTTGAAGTCCTAGTAAGAAGAATTTTTAGATCATGTTGGAACAATCCTATATGAGTCTATATAGCTTGATGGAGATTTTTTTATACAAAATATGAGTAGCCAGAATAACTATATGGCAGCAAGCACCTGTAGTCA
This sequence comes from Cymbidium sinense, assembly GCA_021442155.1. Lineage (NCBI taxonomy): Eukaryota > Viridiplantae > Streptophyta > Magnoliopsida > Asparagales > Orchidaceae > Cymbidium > Cymbidium sinense. The sequence continues at coordinate 4,943,550 of CM038226.1, forward strand.
TACAATTTTTGGACTAGTTTATGAATTGAGAAGCTGATAACATGGTTGATGCACTTCACATGAAATATGCATTCAGATCTCCATTCAAATGGGAAGGATAGGTAGTCGTATGATGTTGGAGATGAAGGTGAAATGCTGGAGAAGGGATGGCTAATAGTAGCAAATGGAAGGATGAGGTTGAGGCGCAAGGTATAGAGCAGCTAGGTACTTGGGTTGAGCAACCGAAGAGAGGGAGATCTAAGGGAATTAGATGCGAACTGCATATGTAGAGGAAGGAAGCATGCTGATTTTCTGCATCATTGGCCTGGGTTGAGGTGTTCGAAACAGTAAGGATTGTGAATAGGATATGCATGTCAGAGATGGGAATTGTTGGTTTCGGTAAGAACAAAGTGAGGAGGAATTGGCTTCGGTGGCTGCCCAGTTTGAGGAATCTATTACAGCAAGTTGGAGCAAGCTAGTTGCTGCTGTCAGCTAAGATGTGAACTGTGTTTAGGTGGAGCTAGCATTATGAGAGGAAATGAAGGAAGTCTTTTTTTGTTAGCTTAAAACGAGATTGAGAAGGGTGAAGGAGCGAGCTGACGAGAATAGGGAGAGAGAAGGAGAGAGACGGCAGGCTTGACCTGCTGTGTTGTGCGAGATCTTGGAGAGGGCCGGAGGAAACGACGCCGTATCGAGCTGGAGCCGGAAACGCAGAGGGAGCCTGCCTCCTTGCGATCTGCAGCGGACCAAGAGAGAGTGAGGGAGGGAGAGAGCTGTTTCTTTCGCTTTTTCTCCAAAAACCAGCCCGTCTCCTTTTTTTTTGTTTTCCTGACTCATTAAAAAATAAAATCCAATCACCTGTTTCACGCGAAGGCAATGGTGCTGATGGCTTGCCATTAGTTGGAAGGGCGGTGGAAATAAATGAGTTAGGCGGTTTAGGCGCCTCCTCTAAAGTGATATAAAAGAAAATAGGGAAGTTGTTTGATTTCTTTATCATAAAAAATATATATTATTTAATATAATATTATAATTTTTTTTTAACTCACTTGAACAAGTATGGGGATAACAAAGGATGGAAACTTATTGGATATTTGAGGCGGTGAAATCATTAAAAAATAGGTTTTTTTATTTTATTTTATATATTTTCTTTTTTAGTGTTTTGAAAGGAAAAGCAGGTGATAAGATCTTGGCGCCATTTTTTTTTAACTATATCACATTATATATATATATATATATAATGTATGTAATCTAATCTAATTTTATTTTAGTTTTAATTTAAATTAATTAATTTATTATTTTAATATTTGGTTGCAAAAAAAAATTTTATTTTAAATGATAATAGTTATGTTCAAAATGATAGTAAATATATATATATATATATATATATATTATGGATTATATGTACATTTAAATTTCTCTTTTTTTGTTAATATAATTCAAGTTATGTTAACTTTAATTTAATTAAGTTTTCTTGAGTCAACTTGTCTAATATTTCTCTCTATTTTTTTTTAATAATATGCATGTTACTTCTTTTTTTTTAATTCATTATTAGTATATTTCTAATTATGTATTATTACACTCATTATGTCATGAATTATGTTAATTCTCTCTTAATAATCTTTAACGATTTGAACGTCACGTAAGAGTAATTTTAATATTCTAAGCTCAATGACATTTTTTATTTTATGAATGGATATCATCCAAAAGGCTTTTGCATAAAATAAAGTCTTTTTAATTTGACTCGTGTAATATTAATTTATAATCTCGTTATTATACTGCCGTAGACTCGTGGATTATATACGACTGTCAACAGGTTTTTATAATAGGTCTGAAGGAGATGTGGTTTGCATTTCATTTGATCCATATACGATCTCTCGCGCATAAGTCAAAGTTGTTTACTTGATCCTCGTTGGGGAAGAGAGATAGCTTCTTCGAGAGGTGATAGTCGGTTATATAATCCAAGTGAAGTTTTGTTTCTAAGAGAAAAGATATCAGTATGATAATCCTTGATGATCCTAGAGCAGTTATTAATTTTGTCCTAGGCAAGTAACCCATGGACATTCCAACTTTCTATGGTAGGAGACCACATAATTAGTTGGAGGAGTTAGAAGGCTTTTTGCCTTTCTTCTTTTGATTGACTTTCTAGTTAGCACTTGACTGAGTTGCATGTGATTTGGATTGGTCCGATTCATGGGAGCTCTTCTTAGGGGTTTATCCAAATTTCTGGATGATTGATACTGCTGACCTACATATATGCTCCATCGTCAAGCGAATAACTTCGAACTTGGATGCATGCAAATCGAAGTTGAAATACACCGGCGTCCAAACCTAATAGTCTCCGTCGATGAACGAACTTTATCAGCGTTAAGAACACAAATTAATCGAGTATTTCACAATTCGAGAGTCGATCGATCGAAAGAAATCCATCATGCGCATATCAGGTCGGGAAGCTACGATGATGCCCAAACGACTCGTAAATTGATCTCGTTAGTGTTGAAATATCGATCAAATGAACTATTCGCTTAATTAGAATGAATCTGCGTGAATATCGGCGGTGAAAGCGCAACGGCTTAACGATTCGATCAACCAAATGACTCATCGAAATGGGGTGCGCATTGAGTTCAGAGCACCAATTTGTCTAGAAATAAAATCCATATTACATTATTTTTTCATATAAATATGGCCATGAAAATAACTAAATTCATATATCTAATTTAATATTGATCAAATCTGATTTTTAATATTCAAATTATTTCAGAATTAATTCAAAGAAATTTGAATATGAATTGTTTCCAAAATAGACCTAATTCTATTCAAAAATTTTATATCCCGCTCAACTTAATTTGGAAGAGCAATTAAGCTGCAATTAAGGCTCTCAAATCGCATAATTCCTCCCTTATTTTTCCCCTAACCGAAGAGATTGAAAAAAAAAAACTACCTTGCTCTTGCCCCTCGGGTTCGATCGAAAGAGCCTGCAACTTCTTCCATGTTCGCTCCTACCTCCTCTGCCGCAGATAATCTTCCATAATTCTTCTTCTCCCGTCACTCTTCCCAGCCGAACAAAGCTCATCTCTCCTCCAATCGTTGACCTGAAAGTCAGCCACCCTAAGATGATCGAAGCCATTCGCCTATAGCCAAATCACACCTCCCCTTTTCGACATCACAGCCAACCTAATCTTCCCGTCGCAACGCCCGCCTCTTTCCCTAGCCGAAACTCCCCCGCTTTTGTCTACACAACTAGCCGAAACTCCACGGAGTCCCGTCGACCGCTCTTACTCCAATTCCCAGCAACTGCGATTTTCCCTCCCTTCACTATGCTGAAGACTCCATCTTGTGTCTTGAATTGCCTTAGCTGTTTGATCCTTCAGATCTCTCTGTATTTCATTTTCTAATACCTCTCCTCGTCCTCTCCTCTTTTCTAGCCGAACAACCTACAATAGATCCCACCTCCATTACCTCGTCTCTTTCGGCAGCCCTGAATGACATCCCAGCAGAGCCGGACTTTTGTCCTCCCGTCTTTTATCTTTTTTTGATTTTCCTTGTCCCCACAGAAAGCCCATAGCCACAACCACCTGCAGCTCTTACTTCCACTTCAGGTCGGCTCTTCTTCCTCTTACCAATTTCACGTGGTTAGCTGTTAGGTGAAGAAGGGGAGATATTAGCTTTGATGGTATGTGTTAATTTGTCCCATCATCTAGATTAATAAAATCCATGAATCAGGATTTAAGACTGTTGACTTTCTTTGCATTTAACGGTTACAATGGAACGAAGCATTCCCTCCTGCTTAGGTATTTCGTCCGTCTCCTCCTTCAAACTGAACGATCTACTCTGCCCCTCTTTCCATCATTGCAAGCGGCGAAAATTGAGAAAGAATATCATCATCATGCGGGTTCTCCTCATTTTTTTTTTATTCCTGCAGTAAATAGTCTCTTTCCTTCCTTCAAGCGGCAGAATCGAAAAACACTGTCATCGACGGGTACTCTCAGGTTTATTTTCATTATTCATGCAGTTAAACAACCCCTCTTTCGTTCCTTGCAAGCAGCGAAAATCGAGAAAGATCATCACCGATCGTGAGTTCTTCTCTAGGTTTCATTTTCATCATTCCTCCTACTTTACTGTGTTTGTTGATCACTGCATTATTCATTAAAAATAATGAGATGAAATGAGTTTGGATGTGTAGGAATGAATATGTGAAAATTGTATATATGTTTGTATTTCTTTATGCAGGTTTGAAGGCCTCGTCATGCTCATCAAGGCGTGACGAGATAAAATTCGGTTGTGGTTTCACAAGAGCCGCTTTCACTCATCGAAAATAAGCCAAAACCGTTAGATGTTGTTCCCTATGCCAAAATGTTGTTGAAATTTTGACTAAATTGGGGAACAAAGAGGGGAGAAGAATATTTACATATATATTTATTTTTATGCAGTGATTGAAGACGTTATGCTCATCGAGCATAACGTGATTTCGGCCGGCGTCAACAAAATACCTCATCGCTCATCGAGGGCGATGGGTAGGCAAAATAATTAGATGTATCCATCACGGGGATGACACTTGTCGAAGTCTTGCTTCAAATTTTGGACTTAATAAAAAATGATTTAACATTATGTTAAATATAAAATATAAAGTCTAAAATGAATTGAAATTAAATATAAATAAACTTGAAATGAATTTGAAAAGACTTGAGTATAAATAAAATTGAAAATCAAATAAAAAAATAGAGATCAAACTCAAGTGAATCTATAAAATTTAAAATAAACTTGAATTCCTTCGATGCATGAACCAAAACTCACAAGAGATTTAAGATAAATTTGAAGTCTAGTTATTAAATAAATATAAGCGATGTGAAGTTAGGGATTTTGGAATTGATGTTTGTTTATGCGAATAACTCTTATTGAATACTCAAATATTAAATTCACAAATAAGTAATCATAAAACTAATTGAACAATTTAAAATGTCTTCAATGTCCTTGATACGAAACACATCATCGACGAGAGCGTTAGTTAAGGCAATTGAACCCTTGCATATACTTATGAAATATGATTAAAACTCAAATTCAATGTTTTAAAATTATGCAAGCATTCTTAAATACACCGCATGAATCACTTTTATAAACATCTAAACTTTGTGTGAGGATGCGGGGTTTTAAAAAAAAAAAGAAGAATGATGAAATCGATTCAATTTTTTAAGACTATATGCATGTAAATTAATGAATGTCTTCATATGCTAAATGAAGTCAATGAAATATATAAGTATTCAGCTCCATAAAATATGATCATAATAAGTCTGATCCTCTATGTTTAAAATAGAGTTGATACGGTTTACTAAATAATCAAATTCTAAATGAATTTAAATTACGTTATATCATAAGACCTAATCCTTTATATTTGTAATAGAGTTGACAAGGCCTGTCATGATATTAATTTCTTAAAGAATTTAAATTATACATAAGTCATAGACCCGATCCTTCTTAACAAAATAGAAGAGTTGACAAGGTCGATGATGATCGCATTGATTAAAATCTCAACTGAAGGAGATATTATCATCAAAAGGTGCTTGAGCTCTAAACTAATTCATCTTTAAATCAAATTTCAACTAAGTAAATATCTGAACTGAATGAAATTCATTATTTGAATGTTTAAAGCAAATAATTCATCTACTCATCCATCATCGTTTGTTGGGGATGACAGATTAAGAAAACTCTAGCTCACAAAGGAGCTAATGTCAAGTCAAACAAATCACTATATTCAAACTCAAATAATCTCATACCAGTAAGGGCATAGCCCATGTCCTCTGTCCGTGGTTTGACCAGTAGGCTCCACATATGATGAGGTTACGACCAGAGTCCTCTGATCGAGTGGTTGCCACCAAATGACACCATTATATTACGATCACGACCGTAACCCGTATGTTCCCCAATGACTCAGCTCTTTGAGTTATGAATCATAGGGTATTTGATGGGCATAAAGTCATTTTGTCAACTAAGGTGAACTTAAGATTGTCGTTGGTTCTTGTATAATAGAAAGTGCAAGGTCTCTAAAGTCGCATGAGAGTCATCATTGTCGGGATTAAGCGCCAATTCCTGTGAATCAATACAGAAACCAACAATTCTTGGTCACCATGCCGCCGCGTCATCTGCATTCACATCCACCGCCGATGTTCGGTCTGGACCACCCCGCGCCAACCATCGTCGTCGGTCACGCGCGACTATCATATCGCCGCCACCAACCATCGTCGGTCATCCCCGATTCTGAGCATTAGTCGCCGCCGTAAATGCGTCGCTGATTCTGCCGACCACCGTCGGTAGCCAACCAGCAGCGAGTCACCGTATTACCGTCGCCGGTCACTATCGCCGACCTTCAGGTCCTTCGACCGCCAGATCCTTCTGACCGACCATTCGGGATCTTAGCGGTCACCACCATCGTCGCGGTCATCCGCAAGCGTCGGTCGACGATCATCGTTCATTGCCGGCCACCCGTCGAACTACCATCGGTCTCTACCGACCATCGCAACTCGTGCGATCGAGATAAAAATTATTCAAGAAGAGTGCCCAAACTCCCACGGCATGTCAGCAGTGGAGATGAGGTGGTGAGGTTGATCCGAAGAGTGCCCAAACTCCCACCGGAGGGCTATGCACTCAGCTTGGTGGAGATGAGGAGGTGAGGTTGATCAGTGCCCAAACTCCCACCGGGGAGGCATGCACTCGGCTTGGTGGAGATGAGGTGGTAGAGGTTGATCCAAGAAGTGTCCAAACTCCCACCGGGAGGCTATGCACTCGGCGTGGAGATGAGGTGGTGAGGTTGATCCAAGAAGAGTGCCCAAACTCCCACCGGGGAGGCATGCACTCGCTCGGGGTGAGTGGATCAAAAGAGTGCCCAAACTCCCAGTATGCACTCTAGAGGAGAAGAGGAGATGAGAAAAGTGCCTTTTCCTCTTACCAGGGGTTTTATAGACTATAGCCGTAAAACCAAAAAAGCGACCCGGCAAACAGCGTCATTAAGACTGTAGGATCCCTTCATGGCCTTGTATACATGTGATGCCAGTAATATCCATGGATCCACGGTCGCCGTCCATGACCGCGGCCATGGTATCTTCACCGTGGTATCCATGCGTCATGAATTAACTCGTGAAGCCATGGCCATGGAACCTTCATACGATATTGTCCACCGCCGGTCCATGGTAATATGCGGCCATGGTATCGCTTCATGGCATGTAGACCTCCGAGCGCCGCGTCAAACCAGCTGGCACTCAGCGCCGCATCCGTATGCGACGATCCTCCAGCGACCCGTGACCAGCGATCATGAAGCGCAGCGACCGATAGTTCGGCCGTGATCTGAGCCGCGTCATTTTGCGACCCGCGAGATTCGCCAACCAGCAGAACCTGAGCCTGCGATGCCGTAGTATGTGGCGCCATGGCCGTATGTCGCCCAGCGCCAGCATCCATGGCCCAGAAACTCCGTTCTCGGGATGGGTCCATAACCTCAATCACTCGCGCATACAAGCATTGCGACGCATTACAGTATAATATTGTCTTTATTATGAAGATCTGTTCTCTCAAAATCATGATTGATGGACTCTAATTTCATTGAAGAATTTGCTATTTTTAGTATTTGACATATATTTTGGATGGCAAGATAATGTCACCCAAAAATAAATATCATCCTCGAAAATTCGATCGAACGAATCTCAAGGCATTTTTTTAGAAATGCTTTGATCTAATCACCGTTTAAACTTACAGGCCCGTCACCGATGAGGAACATAGACATCGAATAGTCGTCACGAGCTGGTCGACTCGGATCAAGCTATCGACATGAAAATGGATCACGATCCGCCAAATGGTCACCAAAAGCGACATATTTATTGTCGGTCGGCGGCTCGTCAAGACGAATCCAACGAATCTAAGATCACCCAATTCCGATCATTAAGGCACGGATCATCAAAATACACCGTCGATCGATGCTCGCGGCGTCGATAGTGGTTGGAGTTTTCCACCAATTTACAAAGCCACTCCCAAAATCTATAAGAGCTTCATTCTCACCTGGGGCATCGATTTGAAGGCAGGAGAACCACCGGTCGACCGGCCTTGACGATCCCCATCCGCCACCACCAGTAGTGCACGAATGTCGAGCTCGCCAGAGATCGCCCAGGAGGACTAGAAAAGGCCAGGTTCTTTCCTTTCTCGCGAAGATCAAGAGGTTGCTCCCGGAAGATCGATTCACTTTTGGGAAACTTCTCCCTTGAGTTGGAGTTGACCGATGTGTATTTTTTTTTTCGGAATATTGTTTAGCCAACACCTTCTTCTCAACTAACGAAAAAGGACAGTATCTTTGAACACATAGTGAAAGTTCTGTTGGGCAGTGGTTTCATCGGGTTTTCCACGTATAACCACTGTGTTCATATCATGTGTGTTGGATAATTTTGAGCTACACGAAGATCTCATCTGAATAAAATTCTCTAGCACGCAACACTAATATTTTAAATTAGATATTTATTTATCGGCTATTTTTTTTGTTGTGTGTTATGTATATAAATCCTCTAAAAAATCATGTTTTAATATTTTATGTACTTAAAAAATACATTAATATTTTTTAAATACAGGAATTATCAAAATCATATGCACTCTACAGGATAAAAAACTCAGAAAGGACTTTTCATCAATTATATATGAGTATTTTTATTTATATATTTTAGTATTTTTATTTTTATAAAATAAATCACATTGTTTTAAAAAAATTACTCAAAATAAGTTTTGAGTGTTTTGAATATTTTTCAAAAATAATTATTACAATTAAATATATTTTTATTTTAAATTAAAAATAAACAAATAAAAGTAATCCCTAATAGCCCTTTAGTAATGCTATTAATTCTTAAAGGGTTTAAAGAATTTGGAAGCGGAACCTCAATGGATATTTTTATGTCTATTTATTTATTTGCTATGTTTGCATACTTATTTTGAATTTTAATATTTCCCTTAATAAACTCTAATATTTTGGTCGACTCATGATTTTCCTTTCAGTTTAATAGTTGGCAGTTTTGCAATACTTCTAAGATAATGCATAGATTAAGAAAAAAAATCAAAATATTGTGATAAAATTTTTTTATGATAAATTTTAAAAACTTACTTTAAGTTGAGTCCGATATAAATTTCACTACAATATTTACATAATATATTCATCTCAAAATAAATTTAATAAGTTTAATAGGCTTAATAATTAAGTTTTAATCTGAGTATTCTGACCAAACAAATTTTCAAAATATTTTGGATTAATAATTTCTTGTAATTTATGATTGAATGCCAAAACTTCAATTAAAATTCTTAAACTTAGAAGAATTTAAATCAACTCTTTTTTATATTTTCAGCAATGTCTTCAGTGAGGAGGGATTGGCTTCAGTGGCTGCCCAGTTTGAGGAATCTATTACAGCAAGTTGGAGCAAGCTAGTTGCTGCTGTCAGCTAAGATGTGAACTGTGTTTAGGTGGAGCTAGCATTATGAGAGGAAGTGAAGTCAGTCTTTTTTTGTTAGCTTAAAACGAGATTGAGAAGGGTGAAGGAGCGAGCTGACGAGAATAGGGAGAGAGAAGGAGAGAGACGGCAGGCTTGACCTGCTGTGTTGTGCGAGATCTTGGATAGGGCCGGAGGAAACGACGCCGTATCGAGCTGGAGCCGGAGACGCAGAGGGAGCCTGCCTCCTTGCGATCTGCAGCGGACCAAGAGAGAGTGAGGGAGGGAGGGAGCTGTTTCTTTCGCTTTTTCTCCAAAAACCAGCCCGTCTCCTTTTTTTTTTTGTTTTCCTGACTCATTAAAAAATAGGGGGATTTACATACATACCACTCAATTCTTATTAATTTACATATCTCACACCTAAAGTTCCCTATTTACTCAAATAACACCTAAATCTTCTAAACACATCATTTTTACCACCCAACTCACGCCGTATGCATCTATTAACTCCGTTTTCGGAGAACCGTGAAATCCCTCCCGCGTCTGAACTTCCCTCGTCTGCGAACTCCTTTTGGCGGGATTAAAGACGAGCGAAATTTTCTAGTTCGTCTGTGAAGAAGGAAGCGTGCTCTTCAGGATTCTCCCTCCGTCAACTTCCCGTCGTTCCCCGCTCTTCCGTCGGCTACAAGTTTTGTTTCAGGTTAGCTTTGTTATACTCCTGTTTTGCGCCTTGCTCGAACGATCTCCTCTCTCCACTCTCTATCGTTCCCCTCCTGCCCTCAATTCTTAAGAGGAAAGTAAGGCCTCTTTCTACATTCTCCATTCCATTCCTCGGATTAGATAGATGAAACATCTTTGATTTAACTGTACAGAATAGAAACTCAATTTTTATAAGCAAATGATCATGTTAACTTCCTTTACACATGGCAAAATGTGGTAGAATTAATTGTAATGCTTCTTTGTAGGAAAAGTTGATTGAAGTTTTCCATTAAATATCCAAATACCTATGCATTATTCATTGGGGTTTGTTTCCATGGATGTAGTTATCCATACTTTATAATAATGTATTCTTCTATTTATTATAGCTTCATCACAAGAGGGGATCATACCGACAGAAAATTGAATTTTAAAAATTTATCTTATGATCTCTTCTATTTATTATGCTTCTTTGTAGGAAAAGTTGATTGGTGTTTTCCATTAAATATCAAATACCGGCACAAAATTTTGCAAACCAACAACATTTTGAAATGTCATGTAGCAACTCAAATTACAGAAACTGAGATGTTATCTTATTGTTCGTGTTATAAGTTATGTGCTTGTATAGTTGCAATTCACTCTAATATTGTTAGCTTTCTATTATCATCTTGATAAGATGATTGGTGGGGAATATTAGAATCTTACTTCTATTGAAATATTAGTCTTTTTGGTCAAACAAAAAAATGCATTTGTTTTCTGTCTACTTAGCTTTGCAATATGACACATTTGTGTTTGTGGAGAATTTAGTATCTTATCCTTCCTTGGTAAGATTTGTTTCATTCATTTGAACTTTTGTAGATATCGAGTCACGCATCGTGGTGGAGTAGAGATGCCACAAAACAAAGGTTTGGACAAGGGACATGCTACAATATGAACATTCAAGCTCACAATGATAGTCAATTTTCGATGAACTTGCTTTATATAATGAAGATCTATTAACTAGTCAAGTTGCGATAATATGTCATTAGTAGTTGGCACCGATTTGATGATGCAATGAGTTTCAAGCATTTTTCTTGATTAAGGCTATTCAAGAGAATTTTGGAGTGAAGATAAAAGCAAGTGACAAAGACGAGTCATTGCCACTTGTGCTTATGTAGGGTGTCCTTGGAGGTGAGAGCTTCTTTATGTGTAGATGGGCAAACATTTGAAGTCGAAAAGTAGAAGATTTACATGTATGTCCGTGTCAGCGGGCAAGCGGGCTACATCTAAATGGGTTGCTCAACAAATTCAAGATATAGTTAAAAACATCCGACATCCCTCCAAAACAAATAAATGAAGATTTAGAAAGTAAGTATGGGCTATCACTACCTTATATGAAATTGTGGCGTTCAAGAGAAATAGAGACAACCTCTTTAGGCAGTTGATGATAGCTACAAGTGGGTCCCTACTCTGGGAAGAGCTTATTAGAAGAAACCACGGCTCTCACATTACTTATGAGTATGATACCATTGACAACTCATTCGAAGATTCTATGTTTGCTTTAGAGTATGTATCGATGGTTTTCTAGTAGGTTGCACTCTTATAGGGCTTGATGCATGTCACCTAAAATCAAAATATCTTGGGGTGTTATTATCGAATTCATTAGATGGCAATAATGGTCTTTACACTATCGCATTTTGCGGTTGTTGAGTCAATCTAAAGCTCATGGCAATGGTTTTGAAGAATTTGGTTGACTCTTTTGGTTGTGAGGTGGTGCCACTATCTTTTATTTCTGATATGGAGAAGGGCTTGGGAGAAGCTATTAAGTTTGAATTTCCTAATGATAGTGTTGATACGTCCTCAGAAAATTAATCTGATCAAGCACGAATCTCAAGGCATTTTCAGAAATGCTTCGATCTAATCCGATTTCAGCAAGCTTACAGTCAAAGCGGCGTCTCGATGAGACGAACATAGCATCAAGCGAGCTCGAACGATCGAGATCGCTATCGAAGCATGAAAATGGATCACGATCCGCCAAATGGTCACCAAAACTAACATATTTATAGTCGGATCGGCTCGTCAAGGCGAATCCAACGAATCCAAGATCACCCAATTCGACATCATTAAGGCACGGATCATCAAAATACACCGTCGATCGGGGGATCGCCGGGTCAGATGGGAGTGGTTGGAGTTTTCCACAATTTACAAGGCCACTCCCAAAATCTATAAATAGAGCTTCATTCTCACCTTAGAGGGGACCGAATCGATTTGAAGACGGAGACGAGAACCACCGTCGACCTTGGCCAGGCGATCCCATCAGGTGCCACCACCGGTGGTGCACGAAGATCGGGAGCTCATCGCCAGGAGGACTAGAAAAGACATTGCGCTCCTTTCTCCGAAGATCAGAGGTTGCTCCCAGGAAGATCGTTCTGCGCTTTTGGGAAACTTCTCCCTTGGGTTGGAGTTGAATATTGTATTTTCTACACTCGAATATCGTTTCCCACAGAACACCTTCTTCTCCGAACTACGAGCAGGACACACGTATCTTTGAACACATAGTGAAAGTTCTCTGGGGCAAGGCCACGTGGTTTTCCCTTAACGGGTTTTCCACGTATAACCCCACGTGTTCATATCCCACCTTGTGTGTTGGATAATTTTGGGCTACGACGAAGATCGCATCTAGGAATAAAATTCTCAAGCGCATAGCGCGTCTGTGGAACAACGTTCCCCATTGCTATATCTCCATGGTTGGTAAGCGATTTTGCGCTCCTCATTCGGGGATCAGGGCGTCTCAACACTTCTCTACATAGACTTACGTCCCGGTGAGGGTGTCGGGCCCCTCTTTGGAAGATCGTTCAAGGATGGAGGATTCCCGAGCGAAATTCTTGACTCTGCGAGAGGACAAAAGCGTTCACACACGGAAGAGCCGCGGGTTCCATACCCTCGCATAATCCAGATTTTCTTCACGAGAATGATTACCGGAATGCGGATCAACAAGTAGAGAACCCTTGGCACCACATCCATCAACTTCGAATACGATTCTACTCACCCACACGAATGGCTCGACTGTATCGGTGAAACTCCACGTCACCTTATACGATGAACTTGGCAGTGCGGGAAGAGTTCCAACAACTGATCCATTCTCGCCGCCTCTTCCAAAACTTCGTCCCTTCGGCGAGAACTCGCACCCGATTCCGACGAGATTCAAGCTTCCCAGCATGGACCCTTACGATGGCACAACCGATCCGTACGAGCATATCGATCACTTTCGAACGATCATGCACATTCAGCGTGCAAATGACTGTCTTGTCGTATTCCGGCGACTCTCAAAGGGAGCTGTACTTGGTTCTATTCGCTAAGGGTCCGTCCAGATCATTTGGAGAGCTTCATGATTTTTTGTAGAGCGGTTCACAAACAAGAGAATCATCGAGATTCATCACATCTCTCAGAATCAGAGCGATGGAGAGTCCCTCAAAGAATACTTCAGGTTCTCCTCACGGCCCAGATACCGGTAGATCCGAGAACTTTTGAGGCGTGCTTCTGGAGGACTCCGGCGGATACTTATTCATCATTAATGGAGGCAGTCCATTCTATCTTTGACTGGTCCGAGGCACAAATCTCCGTGAAGCTATCGGTGCTCATCGACAGCAGTTTGAACCACCACAAGCGGAAGAAGGTTCCCAAAGATGATGTTCAAACATCTCGAGAAAAGAAGAAGGCCTCCCCAAAACCTCCTGGCGACTCGGATGACTCGACCGGAGAGGAAATATCTGACTCTCAACCGTCTGTGCGAACATCCTCGCTATTCGGAAGAGGATGGCGTAACGACCTTTAAAACACAGGTGGAAATCAAGAGAAATTACGCATTTCTGAGGTAGAGCACCATGAAGAGTGCCACCGGCGAAGGAGAGATTGAAAGACTAATACGTCGAGGGGTATCTAGGCGTTTATACAAAATCAACCCTCGTCCAACAAATCTTTGGGGGCAACCGACTCGAGGAAGCCATGGCGGTGGGAGATAGAAACAATTGCGGGAGGGCGGTGTTATCAGCCAAATATTCATTGCCTTTCAAGAGCGGGAAGAAGTCTGGTTGACCATTCTATCACCTTTGATGATTTAGATCTAGAGGCCGCATCCACATCAAGATCCCTTGTCCGAGTCGGTGATCCATGCTTCAATATTAAAGGATATTGATCGACAATGGGAGTTCGGTTGATGTTCTTTTTACTCCACTTTCCTTAGCATGGGTATAGAAGAGAAGCTTCAACCGGTCCGTATGGATTTGATAATGCGTATTAGTGGAAGGGACAATCGGTCTTCCGTAACTCTTGGAGAATTTCCCGACGCAACCCACTTGATACTGATTGTAGTCAAGTCTCACGTCTGACAATATTTGGGAGACCTCTCCGATATATTGGCGGTCACATCGTGCCTCACCTCAGATGAAATTCCCGACGCATCGGCGTGGTAAGTGGGAATCGACAGATAAGCGTCTATATCAAACAAGCCACCATTTTACGTGTAAGACATCCCAGATCGTTCGTCGCGATGAAATCGAATCATTAGATTTTTACGTAAAATCAAGATATCTTTGCACGGGCGCGCTCGATATTACGGGCATTGACGGTCATTACGCACTCCCTCAAAGTTGACTCAACCTGGCCGGTGTCTGAAGAAAAGAACCTTCAACCACGAGCGATTGCGGGTCATAGAACAAGAAATCACCAAACTTACGGAAGTCAAGTTCATTCGAAGTCTACTACCCCACGGTTGGCTAACGTAGTGTTAGTCGAAGGCCAACGGTTCGGAGAATGTGCATCGACTGCGACCTTGATCATGCATGCCCAAAGATAGCTTCCCCTTCCTTCGACCAACTAGTTGATGCGACATCGGGACATCAGTCTTTGAGCTTGGATGTCTCGCTACAATCAAACCCGGGATAGGTCAAAGGTCCTTAGTGGACTTCCACGACCTCTTCCATACGGTTAACGCCATGATGCGCTCGATAAACAACCTTGGATAAGTTGGCAATCCTCATAGGCGCCACAACTTTCTCCATAACAGTTAACATCATCGAGTAGCGGCTCAGATAAACAACCGGATAGGTCAAAAGGTCCAGTGGACTTCCCGACCTCTTCCATACGGGTTAACGTCATGTCATTCGACAAACAACCTCGGATAGGTCAAAATCTTACGATTCAATTCAACCTCTTCCACCAGCTAACGTCGCGAGCCACGACAAATGCCGGATAGGTCAAAGATCCCCATCGGCAAGTCGCCACTAATATATCATCGCCGACCATCGAAACAATCTCCGGTTATCTCCGGCAACCTTCCGCCGGTCATCGCCATGCCGTCATACGTCGCGGTTGTCCCGACCACAACCCACTTCGATCCGCCGTCATAGCCATGGTATGCCTTCGATAAACAACCTTGGATAAGTTGGCAATCCTCATAGGCACAACTTTCTCCATAAGTTAACATCATCGGTAAGCGATACACAACCTCGGATAGGTCAAAATCCTCGGGATTCAATTGAGATCTTCCTAGTTAACATCGTCGAGTAACGCTCGATAAACAACCGGATAAGTTGGCAATCCTCATATTTTACAACTTTCTCCATAAATAGGTTAACACGCCTCAGATACACAACCTAGGATAGATCGAGAGGTTCGAGAACCTCATAAATATATTCGTGCAAGTTTATGGTCGATAGCGCTCGATAAACAACCTTGATAAGTTGGCAATCCCATGCACTCTTTCTCCATAACGGTTAACATCGAGTAAGCGCTCGATAAACAACCTCGGATAGGTCAAAATCGCGGATTCTTCGACCTCTTCCATAGTTAACGAGTCGCTCGACAAACAACCTGGATAGGTCAAAATCGCGGATTCTTCGACCTCTTCTATGCAGTTAACGTCGCCGAGTCACGCTCGACAAACAACACCGGATAGGTCAAAATCCAGGATTATTTCGACCTCTTCCATCGGGTTAGCGTCGCCAGTCGCGCTCGACAAACAACCGGATAGGTCAAAAATCCCAGCGGTTCTCGACCTCTTCCATACGAGTTAGCGTCGAGTCGCTCGACAAACAACCGGATAGGTCAAAATCCTTAGCGGATTCTTCGACCTCTTCCATACGGTTAACGTCATCGAGTCGCTCGACAAACAAACCGGATAGGTCAAAATCTTGGATTCAATTCAACCTCTTCCACAAGCGTCATCGAGCAACACTCGGCGACAACCCGGACGGTCAAAGATCTCGGCGCAATTGACCCTTCCATGAGTTGCGTCGAGTCACACTCGACAAAGCGACGGATAGGTCAAAGATCCCGTCGGCGTAACCACGCGTGACTACGCCCCTACCGGCCCCGTAGCAATCTTGGCGGTCATCACCATTATCGCGGTCATCCGCGCTCGGCCGATTATCGGTCGTCAGCTGCCGGTCCGCGGCCGACCATCGTGACAATCTTCACTTCGGCGGCTTATTGCCAGGTCATCCGTCTCCGATTCGTTGCCGACCCCGTCGGCGGTCACCATTCGCCGATACCGTCGCGGTCATTCTACCGTCGGCCGCAATCTTCGCGGTCATCACCATTATCGCGGTCATCGCGTCTATCGGCGCCGGTCGCCGTCGAATCGGTCGGCCCGCTGCCGTGACCATCGGACAATCTTCACTATCGGCGCTTGTATGCGCCACTCGCAGGTCTCTCAGTTGTTCAGGCCACACCGTCGGTAGTCCCATTGTCGCGACTCATCGGTCTTCTGCGACCTCGCGATCTTCGGGTCACCACCATCATCGGGGTCATCCCTGCCACTCTGCATCTCATCGATACCGTCCGAATGGTAGGCCACCATCGTCGTCGTCGCCGTCGACCCAGTCTCGGTTATCGTCTCCTTCCTTCGCTCCAAACGGACGGTTGAGGCGGTTGAGCCTCTTCGAGATGAAAATTATTCCGAGGAGAGTGCCCAAACTCCCACCGGGGAGGGCTATGCACTCGGCTTGGTGGAGATGAAGGTGAGGTTGATCCAAAAGGTGCCCAAACTCCCACCGGAGGGCACTCTAAGAGGAGAGGAGATCAGAGTGCCCAAACTTCCAGGGAGGTAATGCTCTAAGAGAGAAGAGGAGATCCAGAGTGCCCAAACTCCCACCGGGGAGGCTATGCAGAGGAGAAGGAGATGAGAAAAATGTGCCTTTCCTCTTAGCCCTAGGGGTTTTATAGACCCCTAGGGGCAAAAGCGTAAACTCAAACCGCTCAAAATCGTCAAAACAGCGTTGGACGTGGGCCTTTGCCAGCGCCAGCCTAGCTCCCTGTGCCCAGCGCCATGCGCCCGTAGCAGCGCCAGCCCGTCGGCCGAAGCAGGTCGTCACAGATTGGCTTCGGTCCGCGGGCATGACCTCTGCCAGGTGAACTTCGCCATGAACATGGCATGCAGCCGCCAGCCGTGCATGACATAAGGACCAGCTGTGGTCATAACCAGCCGACCAGGTCATAACCTTCGCTGCGCTTAGCCGACCCGCCGACCGTTCACCGGTCTTGACCGGCGCCCAACCATCAGCATCCGATTCCCGTCAGATCCAGCCGTAGACCGAGCGTGACGTTAGTAGTGGCGTCTTGTGCTGCCATCTTGGCCAGCCTTGTATATCGCCCATCGCACCGCGCCGTGAGCGCCGAACACCGCGAGCTCTGGCTCCGGATCGATCCAGTAATCTCGAAATCTGGCCGCACCTACACATTTGCGACCACGGCTTCCATAGTCATAATCTTGTGCTCCATGAAGATGTTCTCTCATATCGCGGTTGATGGACTCTCAATTTCATTGAAGAATTTGCTATTTTCAAGTATTTGACATATATTTTTGGATGGCGAGATAATGTCATCCAAAAATAGAGAACAACGCGTCCTCGGAAAATTAATCGATCGACACGAATCTCAAGGCAATTTTGAAATGCTTCGATGTCATGGATTTACAACTTACAGTCAAGCCGGCCGTCGATGAGGCGAACATAGCAACATCAAGCTTGTCGTCCGAATCGAATCGACTCGGATCAAGCTATCGGAGCATGAAAATGGATCGATCCGCCAAATGGTCACCAAAGCGTATTTATAGTCGGTCGGGCTCGTCAAGGCGAATCCAACGAATCCAAGATCATCCAATTCGACATCATTAAGGCACCCGGATCATCAAAATATACCGTCGATCGGGGATCGCCTTGGGCCGTCCGATGGGAGTGGTTGGAGTTTTCCGCAATTTACAAGGCGCCACTCCCAAAATCTATAAATGAGCTTCATTCTCACCCAGGGGACCGAATCTAATTTGAAGACCAGGAGCTCAGAACCACCGGTCGACCTTGGCCAGACGATCTATCTATAGGTCTGCGTAGTGCACGATCGAGGAGCCTAGGAGATCGCCCCAGGAGGACTAGAAAAGACCATTCTCCTTTCTCCGAAGATCAAGAGGTTGCTCCCAGATCGGTTCGCTTTTGGGAAACTTCTCCCTTGGGTTGGAGTTGATTGGATATTTTTCTACACTCGAATATCGTTTCACAGCAAACACCTTCTTCTCTTAACGAGAGCGAGGGACGTATCTTTTGAACACATAGGAAAGTTCTACTGGGCAAGGCCGTGGTTTTCCTTAGCGGGTTTTCCGTATAACACGTGTTCATATCCCACCTTGTGTGTTGGATAATTTTTGCTACTGACGAAGATCTAGCATCTAAGAATAAAATTCTATGAGAGTGTATATATATATATATATATATATATATATATATATATATATATATATATATATATATATATATATATATATATATATATATATTATGGATTATATGTACATTTAAATTTCTCTTTTTTGTTAATATAATTCAAGTTATGTTCACGTGAATTTAATTAAGTTTTCTTGAGTCAACTTGTCTAATATTTCTCTCTGTTTTTTTTTTTAATAATATGCATGTTACTTTTTTTTAATTCATTATTAGTATACGACTCTAATTATGTATTATTACACTCGTATATCAATGAATTATGTTAATTCTCTCTTAACAATCTTTAACGATTTGAACGCCACGAAAGAGTAATTTTAATATTCTAAGCTCAATGACATTTTTTATTTTATGAATGGATATCATCCAAAAGGCTTTTGCATAAAATAAAGTCTTTTTAATTTAACGCGTGTAATATTAATTTATAATCTATCATTCTTATTATACTCGCTCGAGTAGACTCGTGGATTATATATGACGGTCAACAGGTTTTTATAATAGGTATGAAGGAGATGTGGTTTGCATTCCATTTGATCCATATACAGCCTCTCGCACATAAGTCAAAGTTGTTTACTTGGTCTTCGATGGGAAAGAGAGAAAGCTTCTGACAGTCGGTCATATAATCCAAGTGAAGTTTTGTTTCTAAGAGACAAAAGATATAAGTATGACAATCCTTGATGATCCTAGAGCAGTTATTTTTGTCCAGGCAAATAACCCATGGACATTCCAACTTTCTATGGTAGGAGACCACATAATTAGTTGGAGGAGTTAGAAGGCTTTTTGCCTTTCTTCTTTTGATTGACTTTCTAGTTAGCACTTGACTGAGTTGCATGTGATTTGGATTGGTCCGATTCATGGGAGCTCTTCTTAAGGGTCTTAGAAAAATTATCCAAACTTCTGGATGATTGATACTGCTGATCTACATGTATGCTCCATCAGTCAAGCCGAACTCACAAGCTGAATTCAACGAACTTCGGATGCTATGCGCAAATCGAAGTTGAAATACACTCGACGTCGCTGAAACCAGTCGGAATAGTCTCCGATCGATGAACGAACTTTGTCATCGCGTTAAGAACACCGAAATTAATCAGAATATATGTATTTCACAATTCGAGAGTCGATCGATCAAGAAAGAAATCCACTGATGCGCCAACACACATATCAAGGTCGGGAAGCTACGATGATGCCCAAACGACCTCTGTTCGTGAAATTGATCATGTCGTTAGTGTTGAAATATCGATCAAATGAGACTATTCACGCTTAATTCGAATGAATCTGTATGAATATCGAGCGGTCGGAAATAGCGACGCGCAACTTTGAACCAAAATTGGCTCAATTCGATGCCAACTTCACTCAAATGACCCTCGATCGCAAAATGGGGTGCACCATTGAGTTCAGAGCACCAAATTTATCTAGAAACGAAATCCATATTACATTAGATTAATTTTAATAAATTTTTCATATAAATATGGCTATGAAAAAAACTAAATTCATATATCTAATTTAATATTGATCAAATCTGATTTTTAATATTCAAATTATTTCACAATTAATTCAAAAAAATTTGAGTATGAATTGTTTCCAAAATAGACCTAATTCTATTCAAAAATTTTAAATCCCACTCAACTTTATTTGGAAGAGCAATTAAGCTGCAATTAAGGCTCTCAAATCGCATAATTCCTCCCTTATTTTTCCCTAACCAAGAGATTGAAAAAAAAAACTATCTTGATCTTGCTGGGTTCGATCGAAAGAGCGCAACTTCTTCCATGTTCGCTACCTCCTCTGCAGATAATCTTCCATAATTCTTCTTCTCCACTCTTCCCACAACAAAGCTCATCTCTCTCCAATCGTTGACTGAAAGTCCACCCTAAGATGATCGGCCATTCGCCTATAGCCAAATCACACCTCCCCTTTTCGACATCACTAACCTAATCTTCCTGTCAGAACGCCTCTTTCCTTGAAACTCCCCGCTTTTTTTTTTTTTTGAAACTTGCATATTGTATTTAATAATAGTAAAAAAGTAATACAAGAACTAGCAAAGGCTAGAGAGTCTAAAACAAGAAGCTAAATAGAAGCAACATGCTTCTTATCATCCTCAAATAACGAAATAAAAATAGAAGGTAAAGTAGAAACATCTAAAGACAACCAAGTAAAGTCTGCTGCAGCGAGCACAAGATCACACCGGAAGTCCGAAGCGGAAGAACGGAATGCTAGAAGTAAGCCCAAGTCCGGAACTTGAGGGAGAGAAGACCAGAAAGTCACCGCATGGTCTTCCTAAGTAAATTGACAACACTAATGTT
This sequence comes from Cymbidium sinense, assembly GCA_021442155.1. Classification (NCBI taxonomy): domain Eukaryota; kingdom Viridiplantae; phylum Streptophyta; class Magnoliopsida; order Asparagales; family Orchidaceae; genus Cymbidium; species Cymbidium sinense. The sequence goes on from CM038226.1 coordinate 4,964,715, forward strand.
GTCCCCCTTCAATATGATACCCTTGTACTCATCATACATCCAAGGGTCAACAAGCTTCTTAACAGCAAGCATAGCCTGCATTTCTATGAAAGCACTATCCCAATGGAGAAACCGATACCTGATGAAGTCACCAAAGATCATCCACGAAAATAACTCCAATGCCAAGCCGAGGAGAGAGAGTACCATCTACATTCACCTTTAGCCATCCCGGGAGGGGAGTCCGTGAAAGGGGAGTGGACGCTTGGTGGAGCTCCCATTGCCCCGAATAGAAAGGTAGATGCATTTGTAAAAGCCTCAAAATAGTAGCGAATGACCTTTGGTGTCCCATGTTGGCTACCATGTGTCTTTGCTGTGTGTCCTCCAAACTTGATATATCATCTGCAATAAACTCTACCCCAAGCCATGTCGACTTGGTGGTCCTGCTCAATGTCAAACAGGATCATGAGCATTAGAAAAGAGGGAGGTTAACTCCCAAGAGGACAAAACCTGTATGATAGAGGAAGTAAGAGAGGTGTAGTCGGGGATATGATCCGTGTCTTCAATCTCCATGCACCTGTGAATGAGTCTCCTCGAAGACCTGGAGTGGAGCCTGGTAGGTTGGTAAGGCATTCTTGGGATGCCACCAGAAAAACTTCTCTCGCGGGTGCAAACGGAACTTTTGTAGCCAAGAGTGGCTAGCGGGGGAAGGGGGGAAGAGGGCATCAAAGGCCAGCGCTGTTAGAGATTTCCCCAAAGGGAGGTGAAGAAGCTCTGGTCTGTCTTCATCTAAGTCTGAATGAAGCTCCACCTTGGTAATGTGCTTCACAAGATCCTCGCCAAAATGTCGCTCTAGTGTGTAATATCCCATGTCTCCATATGGATGAAGGCCACAGTCGATCCTCGCTACAGCATCTAAGAAAGTCGGTCTAAAGGAACAATCTAACCATGTGTGATCCAAAATCTGAACTTTCGCCATCCCGATCTTCCAAGAATGAGAGGTTCAAGACTTTGAGCCCCACTAAGAATGAGCCCAAGTCTTAAGCTTCTTCCACTCCAAATATCTTCCCATGGCCCCAATGCATGGTGAAGTAATGAAGTGGGCTTCAAGAAAATCCCAAGCCAACCTTGCTCGAGAGGGCACCAAGCAGTGGGTAGAGTGAAAACCAAGCCCCCATGCTTAATAGGTAAGCAAATAGTACCCCAACCGACATAGTGAATGCCCCTCGAGTCTTGTCCCATGGAAGGACCTACATAACCGCCAATCTCCGCAACACATTCAAGGGAATAGTTGTATGTGTTAGCGATAAACCAACGTATAAGAGGGAAATAAGGGTAGCTCACTGCATAGAGAGATGTCGAGTTCCCAACATAATCTTCTCTTTGGCCCACAATCGTGGAATCAAATCATGCTTGTAGAGCTTCCTCATAGCCAACTTAAAGCCAAGATACTCCATCTCTTGGACCTACTGAACCCAATAAGCCTAGCAATCCGATTAGTCCTCCATCTCTTAGCGGATTTGCTAAAGAGAATGGCGGACTTAGCACCGTTGATCCGTTGGCCCATCCAGCCACAATAATCATCAAGGATGGCTTTAATTTGCTTGGCATGCAAAATAGAGGCCTGAGAGGTAATCAATGTCATCGGCATATAAGAGATTAGAGATAGGTACCTCCGCCTTCACTCATACCTGTGGCCCTCTCGCTTAAATGCTAAAGAAAGCACTCATAACATAGAATAATGTAAGGTGAGAGTGGACACTGCCTAAATCCACACTCAAGGCCAATCCAGGGAGACCTTCTACCATTCAAGATGGAGAATCTAGGGTGAGTGACACAATCGAATCCACTTACCAATCTATCGTGGAACCCCATCAAGGTGAGCATCTTGCTCAATGTACGCCAGCTCATCTTATCATAGCTTGCTCCATATCAACTTTAATCGCCATGAAACCAACCCGGGAAGAAGAATCTTTGGAATTTGTTGATGATTTCTTGGGCAAGGAGGGCATGGTGAGAGATGTTCCTCGCACAAAAGCACCTTGTTCTTGAAACAAGGAGAGGTAGTAAATGCTTCAACCCTCACCAAAATCTTGGCCACCACTTTATAGATCGTCGCAGCTAATGGGCCAAATTTGGAAGGAGATAGCCCCAATAACTTTGGGGATGAGAACAATAAGTGTCTCCTTCCATGAATCCTCCATATGATCAAGTTCAAAGAACTCAACAAGCAGAACGACATCCTTCTTCACACAAGGCCAGAAATGCTTGTAAAAAGAGGTAGTGATCCCATCAAGTCCAGGTGAACGGTTACTCCCCATAGAATGAATTGCCTCCCAAATATCTTGATCAGTCACCGGAGCTTCAAGGAGAGATTTGGCCGACGGAGGAACCTGCCTCTCTATAGGTAGAATAGGCCAACCATCAAGGGAGACATCCCCCTCAACCCATTTTTGCCTGAAGAAGGAAGTGAAAATATCAGAAATCTCAAAAGGGTTCTCAATCATACCTCCATCCACCGATTGCAAGCACTGAATCCTGTTGGTCCGGTGTCTGGCAGAGGCAACCGTATGGAAAAAATGAGTGTTCCCATCTCCATCCTTGAGCCATCTAGCTTTAGCCCTTTGTATGATGTGTTTCGTATCCGATGACATTTATAGGTTAGGGAAACTCCCCCGCTTTTGTCTCCAACTCCTGAGTCCTCGACCGCTTCTTACTCCATTCCCAACAATCGCGATTTTCCCTCCCTTCTTAAGACTCCATCTTGTGTCTTGAATTGCCTTTTAGTTTTTGATCCTTGATCTCTCTCTCAGTATTTCATTTTCTAATACCTCTCTCTCTCCTCTTTTCTAGAACAACCTACAATAGATCCCACCTCCATTACCTCATCTCTTTCTAATGACATCCACAGAGTGGACTTTTGTCCTCCCGTTTTTTTGATTTTCCTTGTCCCCACAGAAGCCCATAGCCACAACCACTGCAGCTCTTACTTCCACTTCAGTTGGCTCTTCTTCCTCTTACCAATTTCAGTGGTTAGTGTTAGGTGAAGAAGGGGAGATATTAGCTTTGATGGTATGTGTTAATTTGTCCCATCATCTTGATTAATAAAATCCATGAATCGATTTAAGACTTGACTTTCTTTGCATTTAACGGTTACAATGGAATTCCCTCGCTTAGGTATTTCACCGCCTCCTTCAAACTGAACGACCTACTCTACCCCTCTTTCCATCATTACAAGCGGCGAAAATTAAGAAAGAATATCATCATCATGAGGGTTCTCCTCTAGGTTTCCGGCATTTTCATTATTCTTACAGCCAAATAGTACCTCTTTCCTTTCTTGCAAGCGACGGGAATCGAGAAAGAACACTATCATCAGACGGGTACTCCTCTAGGTTTCCGGCATTTTCATTATTCATGCAGTTAAACAACCCCTCTTTCGTTCCTTGCAAGCAGCGAAAATCGAGAAAGATCACCGTCATCAGGCGAGTTCTTCTCTAGGTTTCTAGCATTTTCATCATTCCTCTCACTTTACCTGTGTTTGTTGATCACTGCATTATTCATTAAAAATAATGAGATGAAATGAGTTTGGATGTGTAGGAATGAATATGTGAAAATTGTATATATGCTTGTATTTTCGATGTATGTTGAAGGCCTCGCTAATGCACGGTGATGAAATTCGGGGGTAAGACACTTCCTACGCCATCGAGCGTACCGAGTAAGCCAAAACCGTTAGATGTTGTTCCCCCTATGCGAAATGTTGTCGAAATTTTGACTAAATTTGGGACTAAAAAAAAGAGGGGAGAAGAATATTTACATATATATTTACTTTTATGCAAGTGATTGAAGACCTCGTTATGCTTATCAGGGCATAACGGGATTGAAATTCGGCCGACGTGCTTCAAAACACCTATCGTCACGCTCATCAGGGCTTGATGGGTAGGCCAAAACAATTCCGATGTATCCCCCTATGCGGGGATGACACTGAAATACTGTCGAAGTGCTGCTGAAATTTCGTCAAATTATTGAGACTTAATAAAAAAATTATTTAACATTATGTTAAATATAAAATATAAAGTCCTAAAAAAAATGAATTGAAAGTTAAATATAAATAAACTTGAAATGAATTTGAAAAAGACTTGAGTATAATTAAAATTGAAAATCATATTTCAAATAAGAAAATAGAGATCAAACTCAAGTGAATCTATAAAATTTAAAATAAACTTGAATTCTTTCGATATGCATGAACCGAAACTCACAAGAGACTTAAGATAAATTTGAAGTCTAGTTATTAAATAAATATGAAGCCTGATGTGAAGTTAGGGATTTTGGAATTGATGTTTGTTTATGCGAATAGAGCCTCTTATTGAATACTCAAAGTATTAAATTCACAAATGAGTAATCATAAAACTAATTGAACAATTTAAAATGTCTTCAATGTCATCGGATACGAAACACATCATACAAACGAACGTAAGACGCGCTTTTCAATTGCATATACTATGAAATATGATTAAAACTCAAATTCAATGTTTTAAAATTATGCAAGCATTCTTAAATACACCCGCATGAGCTACACCTATACCAAATATCTAAACTTTGTGTCTGAGGATGCTGTACGGGGTTTTAAAAAAAAAGAAGAAGAATGATGAAATCGATTCAATTTTTTAAGACTATATGGATGTAAACTAATGAATGTCTTCATATGCTAAATGAAGTCAATGAAATATATAAGTATTCAGCTCCATAAAATATGATCATAATATGTCTGATCCTCTATGTTTAAAATAGAGTTGACACGGTTTACTAAATAATCAAATTCTAAATGAATTTAAATTACGTTATATCATAAGACCTAATCCTTTATATTTGTATTAGAGTTGACAAGGCCTATCATGATATTAATTTCTTAAAGAATTTAAATTATACATAAGTCATAGACCTGATCCTTTGCTAACAAAATAGAAGAGTTGACAAGGTCGACCCCGATGATGGCCGCATTGATTAAAAATCTCAACTGAAGGAGATATTATCATCAAAAGGTGCTTGAGCTCTAAACTAATTCATCTTTAAATCAAATTTCAACTAAGTAAATATCTGAACTGAATGAAATTCATTATTTGAATGTTTAAAGCAAATAATTCATCTACTCATCCATCATCGCTTTGTTTGACGATTAAGAAAACTCTAGCTACAAAGAGCTAATGTCAAGTCAAACAAATCACTATATTCAAATTCAAATAATCTCATACCAAGAAAGTGCATGACTACGCCCTTCCTCATGGTTAGAAGAGCTCATATGATGACGTTACGTAGTCCTCATCGATTTTGCCACCAATGACACCATTATTATATTACGATCAACCGTAGATGTTCTTAAATGACTCTTTGAGTTATGAATCATAGGGTATATTTGATAGGCATAAAGTCATTTTGTCAATTAAGATGAACTTAAGATTGTCTCATTGGTCGTCCTTGTATAATAGAAAGTGCAGGGTCTCTAAAAGTCTGCATGAGAGTCATCATTGTCCGGGATTAAGAACTGTCAATTCCTCCATGAATCCAATACAGAAACAACGTCCACAGGCCATGTTGGGTTGATATTGCAACGTTCAACTTAATTTTTACGATCAGACTGGGGAAGGAATGTGCTGCCTTGGAATGAAATCTATAGTTTCGTTCCCCCCAAATGACATAAATAATAGTGGATGTAATCAGCAAGCTCAATCTTCTAAGAGCAATGTAGTTGAAAATGTGAGTCGTCAGGTTTAACCGATAGTTGATACTTAAAGAACAGTGGACCACTTAGTTTTAAGTTTCTGAAAACTTACTGAGCTTGGACGAACACCAAATGCTAGCTTTTTAGTACAATTCATGGGGTCACAGGTTCGATCCATCCGATCTCTTCCTCTACAATGTTGTGGAAAAAGGTTTGTAAAACTTCTCCCATGAGGTAGAACTTCATGTACAGGTGACAGTCTTTTTTCCTTTTTTGTTTTGTTTTGTTTTATTTTTTGTTGTCTTACAATTTGTGTTCACATAATATGAAGATACTCGGGTTAACTTCTTTGATTGATCAGAACTGTTGCCCTTTCTACACAGGATAAGTTCTTTTGTGTATATTGGCATGGAACAGTTTATTTTTCATAAATTATTTTGATCAGTACATACCTATGATATGGCCTGAAAATGTCAACTTTCCAAGCAATAACATGGAAATAGGTGTATTGTTAGCTTTTCAATGTTCCAAATTATTTTGATCTACAGTTTCAACATAACTTCAGCACTAAACGAGTCTTAAGGATTGATAACTCTACAATATTTGTAATTAACCTGAGGGCTTATTTCGTTGCTTGGAGTTTGGAATTATACTTAGAAAAATAATGAAGTTAGTTAACACTAATGTTGATTTCAAACTCCTCAAATTTTCTCGTAACTCCCTCAAAGATGATTTTATTTTTCACACTTGTAATGATTACAAATGTAATTATCATACGTTTACATTTTTTTCCCTTCATATAGAAGCAACCAAATGATCCCACACCATCATCTGTCATTGTTCTTATTAATGCTCTTCGGATAATGCTCCGCTATTGCTTTCAGCTTGGACTGGTAGATTTAATAACCTTTGTATGTTTTTTGTGGAAATTTGAGCTAATTGAAGCACTGTGCTACTGATTGATTCTTGGCGTATTAAAATTTCTTTTTGATAGCAACAATTAGGCTACATTAATCTGTCCCGAGATGGTTGTTATGTCATAATAATGAAAGAAATGGCTTTTGGATGCTACGTTGATGTCATTTTTAGTCAATTTCTTATGTTTTGTCGTGTATATGGCAGGTCACCTCATCTCTCGCCTTCCTATTGCCTAGATACATAATATAAAATAACATTAAAATTACGTATTATGTACGTAAATTTTCCTATAACTACTATGAAGTATTTCTAGTAGCAGATCTATAAATTCTTAATGTTTTACAGTTTATGAAAATCTTGTATTGATTGAATTGTCATGCAACTAGGGTTGCAAATGAACGTTTGAAAGCTACTGTATACATTGTTTCTCATGTTTTTGATTAACTAATTAAACAGCTTAAACATTTTTTTAAATACTGATTGCTTTAACGAGAACATTTTGTCGGATTTATGTCGATGAACATTATCATTTAAAGTTTCACGAACAATTTCGCAAAGAAATGATTATATGATTACACTGATTAAGGCTTATTTATGAACAATATTGTTCATATTATTATTCTTTTGGGCTTAATAAGCTTTAATTGATACATCTCATGTATATTTCTCAACAAGTTGGTCATGAACAAGCTCGATTAAGGCTTGATTAAAGTTCATTTGTTTTATTAAATGAGCTGCTCGTTAACAAGCTCGATAATCCAATTTGAACCGAGCTCGTGAGCACACTCGAATCGAGCTCGAACTCGATAATATTAAATAAGCTCAAGCTTGAACACATATATGCTCAGCTCGACTCGGTTTGTTTGCAGCCCTACATGCAGTGGAACATACAGAAATTCCTGTTCCTGTCATGTTGGATTAGATTAGACTGTTTTGACTTCTATGCTTCTATTGTTTGTTCTTTTCACCAGTGTTTCCTGTGGATCAGCAGAACTGAAAACTTTGGACCAACTCTTTTTTGTTTGATTCCTGAACTAAAGATGACTTCTCTCGCGGACATTTAGATGGATCCAAATGATTTTACCCTAATCTCTCTCTCTCTCTCTCTCTCTCTATGCAAAACACCAAATAAGTTTATTATTAAGATATTGGTTAATGGAGTTAAATTTTTCCCTTTATTACATAATGGTACTCTTAAGTAGCTTTCATCTAGGCTTTAATTCCTTCAACAAACCAAAATTCTTTTGTGCTTACAATGATTTAAAGAATGCTTTTGAAAGCATCGATAGCAATATTTTTTATTAACATATGCTGCAATTAGGCTTTCCTAAAACTTTATTTTGAGTTGGACTATAGAGTGCGCCAAGGGTTCCTTTTTGTTGCTATTAATGGAGAGTTTAAGGGTTTCTTTCAATTTACATCCAATATTTGATAAGAATGTCAGTTCTTCCTCTTTCTTTTCACTGTGATCTTAGACATTTTCTCTTCTATGCTAGATGCTAAATATGGTTTTATGACAATTTCTCACAAAAATGCTCGAGTGTCAGATTTGATCTAAGCTGCTGATCTTCTTACATTTGAAAAAAGCAAACATTTTTTTTTAAATTTTTTTTTAATTTATTTTTTATAGAAAAAAGCAAACATTAAATTTATAACATCTCTTAATTGAATTCTCTAAAGGTTTCTAAAGTGATTGGTTTTATTTTATTATGATAAACGTATAATTTGTTTTTTGAAGTTGTAGTAAAGTTAATGTTAGTGATATTTTTGATGTGATATTAAAAATTTAGATGTGATTTATGTAAATATTAAAGTATATATATATAAGAATTGTGTGGTATCTGTGTAAATTTCTCTTTTATTTTATTAATCACGGCTTTCTTAATAATTTTTCATTTTGAAACTTGTGGAAGGTTTTGTTTTAATTTTCTCTTTATATTTTTCTTATATAGCTAATGTCCTCTTTATATTAAATTAAGATTTTGCAATTAACATTATTAAAATATCACAAATAGAAAAAGAAGAAAAATGTTAGGTTGTGCAGGGACGGAATCGGACTATATTCTCAAGATAGGTAAATTTACATTCTAAAAGAAAAATAGAGAATAATAATTTTTAGGAGAGGACAAATAATTAATTTGACTATCTCATATAATCAAAATTATAAAATTTAGGGAGGGTTTCAATTGTCCTCTCTCTGTATTGGTTCCATCCCTGGGTGCGCTAGACTAACATGGGTTTTTTTTTTTTAAGTTACTAGGTTGATTCAATATCTCCTCTGTAGACATAGTATATTATTTTACTTGAATGATACAAATCTTTTATCTAGTACAATGATTAATCATGCACCAAATCTCAAGATGATTTTATATTTTTAAGCTTATTTATTGAAGCAAGATTCAAATACTCTAGAAATATTGAAGCTGTAAAATTCATAATAGCGCATTAGTTGACATTTATATAAAGATAATTGATAATTAAACTCTATGCATTATAGCTGTAAATTCTAGTGGATCAAGTTGCTTCAATTTCCTGATACTCATCCATGTTGGATCATCATGACTTGACCAGAAAAGCATAACAAAAATAATTATGTTGCAGTTAGATCAACTTCCAAGAATAAAAGAGATGTATATTTATAAATGAATATTGATATCAGATTGCACCTTCACAATATTTAAAGTAATGAGACAGCCACTTTAGATGTATGAAGATTCAATGACATATTTGATATGACACTTAAAATACTACTAGTCGAAGCACGAATCTTGATGCTAAAAGCAAGCTGATCCGAAGTTGAAACTGGTCGAGATCAAGCACTTAAAATATCCTTGGAAACTCTAGGATGTTAGTTAAATCCCTAAATAACTCTCAAACATTGAGTGTTTATAGTCAAATCGAGCGTCTCGACGAGCCGGATCTAACAAGCCCAAGATCTCATAATTCCGACTTCATTTGAGCATTCAAATACACAAAATACATCATATGATCAAGGGAATCATCATGAGTCATCTGATGCAGAGGAGCGATTCGGATTTTGCATATATTTACAGAGATGCCGCTCCTCCAATCTATAAATAACTCATCATTCCTCATATGAGGAGAGGCCAAGCAAAAGAGATGAGAGAGCTCTAAAGCTTGAAAATCCTCTCGGCATAATCATGCCACCACTGACGGCCGACCCCGTTGGTTACCAACCACCGCCGCCGCCATCGACCGCCACCACGATCCACGCCTTCATCAATCTCTCCGGTTCCATCATGACGACGTTCATCGTCAGTGGTTGTTCTCGTGTTCACCATCATTTGCTATCACTAGAACTTACAACCTGAACGTGACTATATGACTGTTGTTGTCTGATTTTGGGATTCCCATTATCAGCCCTTCTCATATACAATTATGTAATCCCGTTATCGGGAAAACTTGTACTCCAAAACAAATATATAGTGGAAGTTTTTTACTGGGCTAGGCCCCGTGATTTTTTCCCTCTTTTTGAGATTTTTCACGTAAAAATTCTGGAGTTTTCTTGTTCACTCTTTAAATACATGTGTGTGTCTTTGGATTTCACAACAAGGCTAAGGCGTAAACTTTCACTCTATCGCAACTGGTTTTCTAGCACGCAACAGTTTGGCCCCGTATGTGGGAAAACCGATTCCCATTATTTCATCTTGTATGGCGACCAAGCTTCCCAACAAGATCAAAATCACCATCGAGGTGGAGCATTTCAAGCTTTTAAGGAGAGCATAAGAAGAATGAAGATTCATCAAATTTCAATCCTTTAGCTTTTGTCAGAAATTGGGGGGCAACTCTTAATCTCAAAAGATTATCCAAATCAATATTCTAGATATCTAATCGATTATCATCCCAAAAAATAAGTAAAAGTTGGAGGATATTTCAGCATTGAGAAAAGATATAACTTTGCAAATTATGATTTTTCAATCATACTCATGAAAAAACAAGACCAAGGTTAAGGAGCAACTTTGGCTACAACCATAAATAGATGTTTTGATTCAACCTCTTCCACAGAGGTTAATGTCATCGAGCAAAGACTCTGACAAACAACCTCGGATAGGTCAAAAATCCTCAGCGGATTCCATTCAACCTCTTCCATACAAAACATCATCTGCAAAAACACCGACAAACAACTCGGATGGGTAAAAATCGCCGATTTAATTCAACCTCTTCCACACAGGTTAACGTCATCGAGCAAAGACTCTGACAAACAACCTCGGATAGGTCAAAAATCCTCAGCGGATTCAATTCAACCTCTTCCACACAGGTTAACCTCATCGAGCAAAGACTCTAACAAACAACCTCGGATAGGTCAAAAATCCTCAGTAGATTCCAATCAAACTCTTCCATACAGGTTAACGTCATCGAGCAAAGACTCTGACAAACAATCTAGGATAGGTCAAAAGGTCCTTGGCGGACTTCCCAGACTTCTTCCACATAGTTAACGCCACCGTAACACTCGACAAACAACCTCGATAGTCAAAATCTCGGATTCAATTCGACCTCATCCATACAGGTTAACGTCATCGGGTAACACCCTGATAAACAACCTCGGATAGGTCAAAAATCCTCTACGGATTTAATTCAACCTCTTCCATACAGGTTAACATCATCGAGCAAAGACTCTGACAAACAATCTAAGATAGGTCAAAAGGTCCTTGGTGGACTTCCCATGGCCTCTTCCACATAGTTACGTCATCTGCAACACCTCGACAACCTCGGATAGTCAAAATCCTCCGGATTCAATTCAAACTCTTTCACACAAGTTAACGTCATCGAGTCACACTCTTACAAACAACCTCGGATAGGTCAAAAATCCTTTGCGAATTCAATTCAACCTCTTCCATACAAGTTAACGTTATCAGGTAACACTCTGACAAATAACCTCGGATGGGTCAAAAATCCTCAGCGGATTCAATTCAACATCTTCTACACAAGTTAACATCATCGAGCAAATACTCTGACAAACATCCTCGGATAGGTCAAAAATTCTCAGCGGATTCCATTCAACCTCTTCCATAGAGGTTAACGTCATCGAGCAAAGACTCTAACAAATAACATAGGATAGGTCAAAAGGTCCTTGGTGGACTTTCCACGCCTTCTTCCGCGATAAACGCCATCGGGTAACACCCTGACAAATAACCTCGGATAGGTCAAAAATCATCAGTGGATTCAATTCTATCTCATCCATACAGGTTAACGTCATCGGGTAACACCCTGACAAACAACCTCGGATAGGTCAAAAATCCTCAGTGGATTCAATTCAACATCTTCCATACGTTAACGCCATCGGTAACACCTCGACAAACTACCTCGATATAAAAAATTCTCCGATTCAATTCAACCTCTTCCATATGTTAACGCCATCGAACAAAGACTCGACAAATATCCTAGATAAGTCAAAAGGTCCTTGGTGGACTTCCCACTCTTCTTCCACAAGGTTAACGCTATCGGGTAACACTCGACAAATAACTTCGAAAATTCTCGATTAATTCAACCTCTTTCACAGTGTTAACGCCAACAAGTAACACTCGATAAACAACCTCGGATGGGTCAAAATCCTCGCGATTCAATTCAACCTCTTCCATACGCATCGCCATCGAGTCACACTCGACAAACAACCTCGATAGGACAAAACCCCATTTGGTCACTAATCAGCGGCCACCGCCAATTATCAGAATTTTACCGCCACCACCATCGCCGGCCATATTCGCCGACTACCGACGCGCCGCCACTGTTGCCATTGCGAACCCCGCTGGCCAGAACTACTATAGGTCACTGCGGCCGTTACATCGATTACCACCATCAGGTAATTTCGCATTACTACATCATCGCCGGTTATCCCGCTGACTACTAACGCGCGCATTGCTGCGGTTGCATGTTGCCGCTACCACCCGCCGCTTGGATCAGATTGGCCACCGCTCTGACTACTTATTGGTCACTACTGCTGACCATCGCCACTAATTATCGCATCGGTTATCCGGCTGACTACCGATGTTACGGGCCGCTGCTGATAGTTTCGTTTGCGCCGCCATTTCTGGCCGACTACCACCACTGCTTGCACTTCCCGCCGTTATCGCTGGCAATCTCCATGGGTCACCACCATCATCACTCTATCTCCGCACCATCATCCACCATCTTCCGGCCATACCATCGTCTCCATTCCGCCGATCTAACGCCGGCCGCCACCCGTTATCATCACCATCGCCGGTTATCACCGACGATCATCACCTCCAAACCCGGTCGGTCCGACGAGGCTGAGCCTTTCTAGAAAATTGAGCCTGCCATATAAACCATGAGCCACGCCTCAACCCGGCCGTCCGACGAGGTCGGACACCTCTTTTGAGAGAAAATTGGAGCCTTATCATATGAACTATGGGCCTTGATCGCCTCCAAACCCGGTCGGTCCGACAAGGTTATTTGACACATCTTTCGAGGGAAAACTGGAGCTGTCATATAAACTACAGTCCTTGATCGCCTCCAAACCCAGTCGGTCCGACGAGGTTAGTTGACACCTATTTCGAGGGAAAACTGGAGCCTTGCCGTATGAACTACGGGTCTTGATCGCCTCAACGGTCTCGACGAGGTCGAACGCCTCTTCGAGGAAAACAAGCTCAGATGAATCTGGTCTTGATTCAAACGACCTTCTCTCAAGAAGAAGAAAATGTGCCTTCTCTCGCCTGGGGGTTTTATAGACCTATAGGCAAAATAAAATCGCAAAACCGCCAAAACCGTCAAAACCGCTTCAAATGGCGACCGGTGACGGCCAGCCGGCGGCTTCATGACGCCTCGCGACGCTTTCGCATTCTCCACTGCCACTTATTCGTCGCTGCATTCGTTTCATGACCCGGCCATGTCTGGCATGCATGCTGAGCCCTCTGTTCGCTTGCCGTAGACTGCCCACCGCGTTCAACCAGGTTGACGGCTCGACCCATCGGCCGGCGATTCATGATCCGCCGAGCATTGCTCGCCTGCCCACGCGACGCCGCTTCGCTGACCTGCCACCAATCGGCCACTATCGCGGACGCCGGCTTCGAGCCTGCTCACCGAATGAGTTAAGAATCAAAATCGACTCACGATACCTACACACATCCGCGGCCCTGCATCTGCTTTCGTAGTTATAATCTTGTGCTCCATGAAGATCTGTTCTCTCAAAATGTGTGGTTAATGGACTCTCAAATTTCATTGAAGAATTTGCTATTTTCAAGTATTTGATATATATATTTTTGGATGATTGAGATAATGTCATCCAAAAATAGAGCAACCGATATGGCGCTTAAAATACTACTAAGCACGAATCTTGATGTTAAAAGCAAGCTGATCCGAAGTTGAAACCGGTCGAGATCAAACACTTAAAATATCCTTAAAAACTCTGGAATGTCAGTTAAATCCCTAAATAACTCTCAAACATAGAGTGTTTATAGTCAAATCGAGCATCTCGACGAACTAGATCTAACGAGCCCAAGATCTCATAATTCTGATTTCATTTGAGCATTCAAATACACAAAATACATCATATGATCAAGGGAATCATCATGAGTCGTCGATGGAGGAGTGGTTGGATTTTGCATGTATTTCTGAGACGCCGCCTCCTCCAATCTATAAATGTTTCATCATTCTTAAGGGGAGGCCAAGCAAAGAGAGGAGAGAGCTCTAAAGCTTGAAAATCCTCTGCATAATCGCGCACACCAACTGCCGCCACCACCCGACCAACTACTGCCGGCCGCTATCACCGCCACCGCCGATCCTCACCGTCATCAATCTCCGTGGTTTCATCGACATTCATCGCGGATGTTCTCACTTTCACCATCATTTGCTACCACTAGAACTTTACAACTCAACGTGAATATATACCGTTGTCGATTTTGAGATTCTCATTGTCACTTCTCATATACAATTATGTAATCACGTTATCGGAAAACTTGTCTTCAAAACAAATATATAGTAAGCTTTTACTGCGCTGAATGATTTTTCCCTCTTTTGAAGTTTTACACGTAAAAATTAAGTTTTCGTTTCACTCTTTAAATATTTGTGTGTGTGCTGGATTTCACAACAAGGCTAAGACGTAAACTTTTACTCTATCATAGCTAGTTTTCTAGCACGCAACAAGATTCACTTTCAAGTTTAGTAGATATACCTTAGGTTATATTAATCATATTGTAGGAGTTAATCATAAAAATTATATTCAAGTGGCATACTTTGAATATGATGTGACCACTAAAATTGCCTCAAATCTAGACTATTTATGATCATTTAAACCATCATTATTCTGCAACTATAAATGCAGTTTACACCTTCGCAATATACAGAATAGTGGCAATAATAACCGCTACGAATTACTCGGGCTATTTGTTTTCTCCGTCGGCTCTAAATCTTCTACAGAATGCCTTTGCGATATAGAAAGAAAAAAAAAAGATTTTGTGGCAATTTCAAAATTGATGCAGTCGAACAATACTTAATGCTTCAACGTCTTGGGGGCTTAGATAACTTTGTTTGGCCAAGAAATGTGTTGCAGCAATTTTTTAATCAAGGAACAAAATTGCTATGATAAACCAAGTTTCCTAATGGCCCTTCATTGATTTAATAAGCATAGTTTTAGTAATTCATCTTAATTATAATTTTGATGATGTTTAATTTTTTGTTATTATACATGAATTATATTTAAATAGAAATTTAAAATAATTTTACTTACATTTCAAATATCACTTTCCCAAATTCTTATTATAGAAGAAAAAAAAAAAAAAGTTGAGCTGCTCATACTGCGCTATCATCATCATAGAGCAGTATTCAAGAGAAAATCATTTGACGTAAATTATATATCTCCTTTTATTATATCTACTATATGATCATGAATTTTATTTTTATTTGTTTAATTTAAGATATTTTGAGAGTTTTTTTTTTCGCTGTGAGATTATTAGTACTTGACTTGAGGAAGGGTTTTTTTTTTTGTCATTTATTTGTACAATTATAACTTTTAATAATAGATCTAATAGTTCTAGGCTATATCTTGACCAAATCTCATACTTCTAATAATTGATCTCATTATTATTATTATATGTATTTATCATACATTTAATAGAAAGAATCAATTTCACATAAATGAATAAATAATTTTCTTTCTGAAGCCATGGATCAGGCATAGTCGAAATGACGTACAAAAGGATGTTGGGCTTGCATGCATTTGGTATGGCTCTCATTTATTACGGCTAACTTCTGGATTGAATTTAATAGAGAAGAGCGGCTTATGTTCAGCGCCCATCTTCAGCGCATGTGATGCAACCACCTCTCTTTACTTCTGTCTCCAGAGAGGGAAAATTCGGCAGCCAGCAGTGCTCGTTGTCTTCGGAGAGCTGCTTTATTTTTACCAATTGCCCCTGCCGAAATTTGCATCTAATTACAATCTTAACCTTCGTATTTTGCACACCGAAAAATAATTCGAAGGTACATTTGCAATTTCATCGCTGTCATTAATTAATAGAATTTGAGGGCTTAGCACAAATGAAGAAGCCCTAGATTCCTTTTACAGAAGGAAGACAAAAGAAAGAAGATGAAAAAAAATTAGAAAAAAAATATATATTTTTAATCAAAAAGTTAGTTGAAAGTAGCTGACCATGAGCTAGATGATAAGAAATGAGGATATTTTTAAAAAAGGTTTTGATAAATATTTATGAATGCTTTTAAACATCTACCGTATTTTTAATATGAAAGATATATATTTGCTTAATTTAAGATCCCATTGAATAAAATATAAAAAAGAGTTGATTTTAATTCTTCTAAGTTTAAGAATTTTAATTGAAGTTTTGGCATTCAATCATAAATTACAAGAAATTATTAATCCAAAATATTTTGAAAATTTGTTTGGTTAGAATAATCAGATTAAAACTTAATTATTAAGCCTATTAAGCTTATTAAATTTATTTTCAGATGAATATATTATGTAAATATTGTAGTGAAATTTATATCGGACTCAATTTAAAGTAAGTTTTTAAAATTTATCATAAAAAAAATTTATCACAATATTCTGATTTTTTTTTCTTAATCTATGCATTATCTTAGAAGAATTGCAAAACTGCCAACTATTAAACTGAAAGGAAAATCATGAGTCGACCAAAATATTAGAGTTTATTAAGGGAAATATTAAAATTCAAAATAAGTATGCAAACATAGCAAATAAATAAATAGACATAAAAATATCCATTGAGGTTCCGCTTCCAAATTCCTTAAACCCTTAGGATGCAGTCACTTTCAAATTCATTAAGAATTAATAGCATTACTAAAGGGCTATTAGGGATTACTTTTATTTGTTTATTTTACTTTATTTATTTTTAATTTAAAATAAAAAATATATTTAATTGTAATAATTTTTGAAAAAATATTCAAAACACTCAAAGTTATTTTGAGTAATTTTATTAAAACAATGTGATTTATTTTATAAAAATAAAAAAAAACTAAAATATATAAATAAAAATACTCATATATAATTGATGAAAAGTCCTTTCTGAGTTTTTTATCCTGTAGGGTGCATATGATTTTGATAATTCTTGTATTTAAAAAATATTTATGTATTTTTTAAATACATAAAATATTAAAACATGATTTTTTTTAGAGGATTTATATGCATAACATACAATAAAAAAATATTAGATAAATAAATATCTAATTTAAAATATTAGATATGTAAATATATAAAAATTATGTAGTAAATATGTAAATCTTTCTTTTATTTGAATAAAAAAAATGAAAATTAAGATGAAATAAAGATACACTAGATTGAAGTTATACAATAAGTAACTCCAAATTAATTACGAAAATGTGTACCTATTATTATTAATTAACTTTATTTTCTTATATAGTATACTCATCTATTTCTAAGGAGTTGTTTAGTTGGAAGAATTTGAACTCCAGAGTAAAGTAAATGCATAAATTTTAACTTTTTTGATGTTTAATTTGAAATAAATTAATTTTTTCAAGATAATGTAATGTAATCCAAATACATTACATATGTCATTTTTAGTGTATTTGAAATTATTTTTAATTAAATACAAAAAAGTGAAAAATAATAATAAACCGTTGCCGCCATGCTTACGCTCGACGCCGACAGCCGACATAATAAGGCCAAAACCTTCAAAATATTTTACGTTATATTTTTTACCAATAAAAATACAGAATCTAACCAAACAATCAAAATAATCCTTTATATTATATTCTTTTACATATTTTTTTAGAACCAATACTTAGTGATAGATATCACATCAATAAAAATTGTTTAAAATATGTTAACATAATTATTGTGTAAATTATTGATACTCTATTATGATTATGCATCATGTAAGTCATGAGTGCATACGAAAAATTAACTATTTCTCATAAAACTAATAATTTAGGGGCTCGGATCACATTTATTTTTTATTTTATTTTAATGTTATTTTTAAAAATAGATTTGTTTAGAGTATTTTTTATGTGATTTTATTTTTTATTTTAAATAACAAAAAATGTTGTGTTTAAAAATACTCATATTTTGAGTGTTTTTAAAAATAATAAGTACAATCAAATAAATTTATTTTTAAGCAAAATACATAAATAAAATAAAATAAAAATATAAAATAAAAAATAAAAAACAAAAGTGATTCCAAACGGCTATCACTTTTGTTTTCTGTTTTTTATTTTTATTTTTATGTTATTTTTGAAAATATATTTATTTAGAATATTTTTTATATGATTTTATTTTTTATTTTCAAAAATTAAAAATATTATTTTTAAAAATACTCAAAATATTTAAAAGATGTTTTGAGTATTTTAAAAATAATAAGTCTAATCAAATAAGTTTATTTTTAAGTAAAATATAAACAAAACAAAACAAAAATACAAAATAAAAAATAAAAAAATAAAAAATAAAAGTGATCCCAAACGGGCCCTCGTCAGTTTTATTTTATATTTTATATTTTATATTTTTATTTTGTTTTGTTTATAATTTGCTTAAAAATAAAACTTATTTGATTGTACTTATTATTTTTAAAAATACTCAAAATATGTTTTAAATATTTTGAGTATTTTTAAAAATAATATTATTTATTTTTTAAATAAAAAATAAAAACACATAAAAAAAATACTCTAAACAAACATATATTTAAAAATAGCATAAAAAATAAAAAACTGAAAACAAAATTAATCCTAAACAGCCCCTTAATTTTTTAGATTCCACTTAAAAGTTGGTAATATTATCAACAGTATAGCATGATTTTATAATTAAATTTAAGAGTTATTTTGACATGAATTTGAAGTTAATTAATTAATCAAATTTAAATTTGAGCTCAAACTTTATTCTCCAAGTTTAAATTAGCTTATGAGCAGACTAATTTAGCAAAAATAAATAAATAATAATCTTAATTCAAATAAATATTGTAATAAAATGATAAAAACAATATAAACACAAAAGTAGATAAGATAAAAAAATTATTTGATATAATAAAATAAGTTATAATTATTAAAACTAATTTTATACTTAAATTATTAAATTTTAAAATATTTTCATTATTTTTATATTAATATTTTTAAATAAGTCTATTCATAAACTAATGAGTTGAGTTGAGTTTAGTTTAACTTAATTTTGACTTTTTAGTAGATTGAGTTAGACTTACATCCATTTATAAAGTCGGACTTGAGCCAACTAATTTGTCTCACTTACATCTCTAAATAGGAATTGAGTGCCTCCAATGATTTTGCTTGATTATCTCATTCATTTAATCTAATTTATGAATTTGGCATCAAATTTTATTTCTGAATCAAAGTAATTTATTTTGGAAAAAAAATAGTAGGGCCAATTCTAATTATTAAAAAATGATTTTGAATGGACTATATAAATAATCACACAAATAAAATTGTCATAATAATTGAAGGTGGTCCAATTCCCCTGCTTGGGTTTTTTCCCAAGCACGAGTTCAATTTGACAACAATAATTTCAGAATAATAATTACAATTATAGGCTGTCGAGTTTCATGAGACCCACCTGCTTAGAAAAAAGAAAATTATACTAACATTATTTTTTTAAAATTTTATTTTAAATAATTTCGAAATAATTTATTTTAAATAAACAATCTTTATTTTTTAAAATATTATTTGGAAAATTTTTTAATCGGAGCTTTATATAGATTTAGGGGCTATTTGGATAACTTTCTATTTTTTATTTCTTATTTTTTTCAATTTTTATTTTATTTTACTTTTATGTTATGTGAAAACAAAAATATGTTAGATATTTTTATGAATTTTTTGTTTTAAAATATAAAAAATAAATAAACACGTTTAGTTATTATTTTTTTTAAATTTTTAATAAAAAAATAAATAAATTAAATTAATTATTATTCTAAGAGTCTGCTTGGGACCGCTTTTTGTTTTTTATTTTTTGAATTTTAAAATAAAATAAAAAAATATTTGATATTTTCTTATTTTAACATAAACCAAAAAAAATGTTTGGGAACATAAATGAACATAATGAATGTTGACATATATATCTATTCTATTGCTCGAACCAAATCAAGTGTAATGGACTCGATGATTGAAGAAAGTTATGTGCATAAATTAAATTTGAATCATCCTCGAAACAACCAGAAGTGCTCATAAAAAAAATCACTTAGAAAAATTTTAAATGTAAAAATTTATCAAACAAAAATTTTCATAATTGATTCAATTACACATAATAAAATCGACAAGTTACAAATGTATCATCATGTGAGTAATATTATTCTGATCATCGCCGATGCTACTTAAAAAATATATGCTTATAAGATAAACTACACCGATGATTTGAAACTTTGAAAATGCAAAAGAAAAATATCCATTTGTAAAAATTGATGCATAAACTTGAAATATAAAATACTTACATGCATATTTAAATTTTATGATAAAAATAAAATTTATGAAAATATATAATTATATTTTCAATAGTAATGATTTATGAAATAAGTTATATTATTATTATTATAAAATCAAATTAAATTTAATTAGAATCAATAAAAATTTAATATATAAATTCATATATATATATATATATATATATATATCTATATATATATATTAAAATTAATCTATTATTATCCAACATTGAAGATAAATCTTGTTAGATTAAATTAATTAAAATTAATAATATTATATAATATAATTTAAAAAAATAAAAATATTAAATTTAAATCTTTAAAAATCTAAAAAATATGAATGGGTGTTTTAAAAATAAAGAAAAATAGGTTTTACATATTTTTACTTTTGAAAATAAAAAATAAATTTATTTAAAAATAGAAAAACAAAAATAATAAAATAGATAAACAAACATATTTTTTCTGTTTTTTAAAAATAAAATAATAAATAAAAAACAAAAATTGACCAAACAGGGCCTTAGATTTTCTTTTATAATGTGAATTTAAATTGTCATTTGAGAATAAAATAAAGTATGGCAGTATATTATGATATGATTTATATCAGAATAGCATGTAAATTGTTTAGTCTATCCAATTCTTTAAGAATTTAAGAAATAACAAACAATGCTTTATGTATATTGTATGATAAAAAAAAAAGATGTTTAGGGGTTGTTTGGGATTAATTTTATTTTTTGTTTTTTATTTTTATTTTTATGTTATGTTTGAAAATATATTTGTTTAGAATATTTTTTATATGATTTTATCTTTTATTTTCAAAAATAATTAATATTAGTTTTAAAAATACTTAAAATATTTAAAAAATATTTTGAGTATTTTTAAAAATCAGATTTACAATTAAATAAATTTATTTTTAAGTAAAATATAAATAAAACAAAACAAATATATAAAATATAAAATATAAAATAAAAGTGATCCCAAATGACCCGGCATATCATTTCATTTTATATGCTTTATTTCTGCATTACGTATATTACAAAATATTTAAAAGTAATTTACATACATACCACACAATTCTTATGCATTTACATATCTAATACCTAAAATTTAATATTTATATTTTTAACATTTCACCTATACATTTCATTCTTTTTCAAAAAATATAGTAAAATTTTATTAAATATTTGAATGTTATTTATGTAAATATTAAAATTTAGATATTAGATATATAAATATATAAGATTTCTGTGATATATAAATGCTCCAATATTTAAAAATTCATTTTATGAACATGAGAAACATAATATTATTTTCTTGCAAAACAAAAATATAGTTAGTTAATGTTTCTCAATTATACCGCTGTAAAAAATTAAAAGTTATACATGTATGTGACAAATATATCTCATATCAATATCATTTATTTAACTATTTTAAATATATTTCAAATTCAGCATTAAAAATCATAATAATATAACCTTTTTTTTATATATCGAACATATTTAATCTCATTACATATATAATTATACATAAGACTTTAAATTTAAGTGCTTTTAATTGAAAACTTAAACTCTAAAAGAATAAGTTGATTTTTTTTGAAACATTTAAATAATTTAATCACAAATGTAAACTCTTAAATATTAGATTAAGAATTTATTTGGAGCAGTTGTCATTTTTTAAAAAAACTGATTATAAAGCAAAGAAATTATTTAAAAAATTATTATGTTATAAATATTTTTTTTAAAAAAAATTAAATAATAACTTTTTCATAATTATCATACTCTAAAAGTTTTGATTTTCAAAATAAGTTTTTCATCATAAATTTTTTTTAAAAAAATAATAATAAAACGATAGTCAAATATAATTATATTATTTTTTATGATTTTTAAAAAGTAAAGTAGTTAAAAAGTTATTTTTATTGTGCGCAAGAGACGCTCATGAGCTCTAGGGTTTTGGGGGCTTTGGCGACTCCTCTGGTGGTATCTCTCTTAGTAACATTCCGCAGGTTCGTGTTCCGATTCTTTCTTTTTGCTAACCCTTCTCCTTGGCGGAGGCTGCCTGCCTCCCCCCCCCCCCAGACTCTTCCGGGGTAGGTCGGTCTCCATGGAGATAGATCCCTCCTTTTCGGCTACTTTTCCCCTTCTTTCATTCGCATCCCTTTTCGGCTCTATTCTTGGGTCGGCCCCTACGGGTATTCCTCCTTTCAACCCTAGTCTCCCTAACTCTCTTAACTGGAAAGACCTCCTTACCTCCCAGAACAAGAAGAGCAAATCACTATCCCTTTCATTCATCCCTTTTGAATCTAATGAGGGTACCTTCTCTCAAGAAGAATTGAATATGGGGCAGAAAGAGTGGAGTTTATCTCTCGTCGGTCATGTAATAGGTAAAAGATCCTACTACGGTTCCTTGCTAGCGACTGTTAGGACAAAATGACAGTCCAAGGGAGGTATAAAACTTCTAACCTTAGAGAGGGATTTCTTCCTTTTCAAATTTTCTTATCAAGAGGATTATGATCTGGTTTGAGACAATGGTCTTTGTTTTTTGAATAGAAGACCTTTTATTTTTTAGAAATGGACTTGAAATTTCAAGCCTTCAAAGGAGCTTGTTTCTGAAATCCCCTTGTGGATAAAATTACCTAATTTTCCTCTCTATTGTTGGAACGAAAAGGGGTTCTCCAAGGTTGCTAGCAAAGTTCAGATCCCGTTAGCGTGGACAACCTTACGGCCACTAAGTCTAGAATGTCTTTTGCTAGAATCTGTGTCCAAATTAATACTTCTTCTCCTCTTCCGGATTCAATTTCTATCAATCTTAATGACTTTAAATTCAATCAGGAAATACTTTATGACTGGAAACCCTCTGCTTGCTAGAATTGTAGTACATTTTCACACGACCATTCCTCTTGCCCTCTCAATCCATCTAACAAGGCTGATTCTCGATAGTGGCAGGAGTAGGAGCAGGCCTCCCCAACCTCAACCTAAGATCCTCATCCCTCCCAAAAGACTGGCCACCATTGAACCAGAACCCTCTGATAATCCCTCCTTGCTGGAGACATACTTTGAAGCTTACCTCCAGTGAGATTCCTGAGCAAGACCCCTCTCCCCCACCCACAACCTCAATAATAAATGATATGAACCAATTACATGTTAACTCCCCCCGCCCCAAGAGGAAGGTTTAGATCCTACTTCTTCTGCCTTACTTAATATCTTCACAATAGACAATACCAATGCCTCCTCCTCTTCCTACGAGGTGTTGACCCCGAATCGTCTATCCTCAGCCAAGTTCTCTGAATACTTCTCTTCCCCTTGTAATGGATCTCAGGATCTAAGTCAGGGTAAAGCAGCTCAGTCCCATCAGAATACTGGATAGAAGAATAACTAGAAGAAGAATGGCAAGAAGCCCACAAGCTCATCTAATTCTCAATGACCAATGCCTCCATTGGGGGTTGGAATGTGCGGGGTCTATTGGTAACTGGTAGATTGATTGATTGTGCTAGGCTTATCAAGGATAATAAGCTAGACATCCTGTGCTTATTTGAAACAAAGTTGTCCAAGGATTCTCTTTGTGAGAAGTCTCTCGTGATTCATTCCAAGCTTTTCCCGGGGGAGGAGAGTTGTCATAACTTTAACTGTTCTAACGGGGGTCGAATCTGACTTAAATGGAACTCTTCTACCATCCACTTCAAGCCTCTGGATTGGTCACCCTAATTTATCCATGGTGAGATTACCCTTCTTGGTTCCTCTTCCTTCTTTGTCACTTGGATCTATGCCTTCAATGATGCTAGAGATCGTTTGCCTCTGTGGGACTCCTTGAGGAGTATTGCGTCAGCTCTCTCCTCTCCTTGGGTTCTTATGGGTGATTTTAATAGTGTCCTTTTCAACAACGAGAAAAGTGGAGGGAATTTAATCCCCATAAATTAAACTTTAGATTTTAAGGACTGTGTGTAGGATTATGGGTTGTTGGATCTTCCTAGTACATGCCTCTTCTACACATGGTCCAACCAATAGATCGATAATCCTATCTCTTCTCAAATTGATAGAGTCCTTTGCAACTCCTTCTAGTTGGATCAATTCCCCTCTTCTTTCTACAATGTAGCTAATCCTCTCTCTTCAGACCACTCTCTTTAATCACCCATCTCTCTAAACCTCCTATGGTTAAACCTCATTTCATGTTTAGGAACTATTAGATAAAATATGAAAAGTTCATGGAGGTCGTTCAAAATGTTTTGTTGGGTTTTATTCCTGGAGACCCTCTCTTTGTGTTCTTCAAAAAGCTTCAGTTGATCAGATTGACTCTCAAAAAATAAGTGTGGGACACCTCTCCCATTAAGGTTCAGCTTGCTGATCTTAAAATGGAGCAGGATCTCCTTCTCTTGGAGCTGAACAAAGATCCCACCAACTCTATTTTGGTTAGTACTATCAAAGAGCTGAAGGATAGATATCATGATCTCCTCTCCAATGAGCATATGTGGGTTAGGCAGAGAGCTAAAGCCCATTAGTTAACTAATTCTGATGATGACATGAAGTTTCTCTATGGGTTCATAAAAGAAAGGAAAAATTCCAACTCCATACATTCCCTACAGTCTCCTAATGGTCTCTTATCTGATCCCCAATACATAGTTGAAGAGATTAGTAACTTCTACTCTTCTGTTTTAAATTCTGATCATATTTATGATCTTGGCTCCCTCGATATTCCTATAAGGGATTCTTTATCTTTGGAATAAATTAATGAGTTGGACTCTGAGATTAGTGATGCAGAAATTGTCTCAGCTCTTCATAATATAAATGAGAACAAAGCTCCTGGGCCGGATGGTTTCAATGCAAAATTATTTACCTTCTGCTGGGATATTGTAGGTGAACAATTCCTCAAAGCTGCTCACTTTTTCTTCCGCATTAGGAAGATGCTGGATATCTTTAAACATAGCCTCATTACTCTCATACCCAAGAAAAAACACTCTATTATCATCTCAAATTTTAGACCTATCTTTTTGTGCAACATATTTTATAAAGTTATTGCCAAGGTGCTGGCTAATAGGCTTAGCAAGGTGCTCCCTTTCATTGTTCATAGATCTCAAACAACATTCATTAAGGATAGAGACATTGCTGAAAATATTACTTTTGCTCATGAAATCTGCAATGACTTTTATTCATCCAACTCTGAAGAAAGGTTTATTGCTAAGTTTGATCTTAATAAAGCCTTTGATATGATTAGTCGTGCCTCTCTCCTGTAGAGGCTCAGGCTAAAAGGTTTTCCTCCTTCCTTCTTACACTGGATAGAGGCCTGCATTATTAAGGTCCCTTACTCTATTATCTTTAGTAGTGAGATTAAAGGGTATTTTCAATCTTCTAATAGGTTAAGGCAAGGATGTCCCTTTTCTCCCTTTCTTTTTTCTGTGGTCATGGATTCCTTCTTCTGCTTTCTGGATAGAGAGGTTAATCTCTTAAGGTATAATCCCCTATACTCGGGAGATTGCGGTGTGTCTCACCTTTTATTTGTTGATGACTTATTGGCTGTTGGAAAAGCGAATGCCTCAACAGTTGATTCCCTTAAACCTGCACTTGAGTTTCTGTATTCATTAATGGGTCTTTCAATTAATGGGGATAAATCTCTAATTTGCTTCTCGAAGGAGGTTCGATTAGTTGATCAATTCTGTAGAGAGCTTAAGGTAAACCTTGCTAAACTCCCATTTGTTTATTTGGGCCTCCCATTGGTGTCTGGACCTCTTAAAGTAATTCACTTCAACTCATTGCTTGATAAACTCTATAATTAGTTGGCTGGTTGGAAGAGTAAATTACTCTCTTTTGGTGGTCGGCTTCAACTCATTAAATCTTTCATAAACAGTCTACTTTCTTATTGGTTCAGATCTGTTGCTTGCTCAAAAGATGTTATCAAGAAGATTAATTCTCTTACCTTTAATTTCTTCTATCATAGTGGTGAGAGTAAGAAAGTCCACACTATCTCATGAAAAAAGACTACTCTTCCCGGGGACCGTGGAGGAACTGGTCTCAGCTCTTGCGCCACCTTGTACTCAGTTTGTAAGGTAAAAATTTTATGGAGACTACTAAAAGGTCCCTCAATCCTGGCTTCCTGGCTCTTCAACAGATATGACTCTCTATGGAATAAATATCTCATTTATTCCTCTCCTCACTGAAAAGATTTGAAAACCTATGCTACCAGGTTTAGAGAGAATCTCAATTTCAAGGTGGGATTCAATTCTTCCTTTTCTCTCTACTTTGATCTCTGGTGTGAGGGCCCCTCTCTGTTGGAAATTCTGGGTCTGAAATGCTTCTCTATTTTTAAAAAATCACCTTCCACTCAATTGAAGGCTTTACTCCCGAATGGGATTTGGGCCCTTCCTGATGAGTTGAGAACTAAGTCCCCAACTTGTTTTGAAAGAATCAATAGAGTTTCTGTATCGAAGGTGTGTGATTCTATCCTTTGGAAGGGTAAAAATGTCATCACTGCAAACTTGATTAAGCTCTCTATATTTGAAAACATACCTTCAGTTAGTTGGCATGGGAAAGTTTGGTTTAAGGGGATGACCATTAATCAAGCCTTGTTTTGCTGGATGACTCTCTTGGGTGGCCTTAAAACATCTGAGATTTTTTTTGCCAGGGGTTTGGGATATAATTCAACATGTTGTTTCTGTAAAAAGGCTAATGAAACTCATGCTCACCTATTCTTTGAGTGCTCTCACTCTATGTTCTTGCTCAAGCAACTTCTGCCTAATGGCTCCTTCTTTCTTTTAAACATGACCTTGTCTCAAGTGTTTTGGTTCTCTACTTCCTTGGAACACAAGGCCTTAAAGAGGTTAAGCTACCTTATTATTGCTATGGCTGTTTATCACATATGGAAGGAGCGAAATCGGAGATATCATCAACTGGAAGAGCTCTCCTCTTCAGGTCTGATTGCTCGCATTAAAACCCAGATTGGCTTTAAATTGAAGAGATGGAAGTTCAAATCTAACTGGCCGGCTCCTGTTTGTTTACTATTGGAGAAATGGAGGAACTTCAAATCCTAGTGTAACATGTGTTTTTGCGGGGGGCTCAATGGATGATATACTGTTTTTTGCTATGCTTTCATTGTTAGTTTTTGGTTTTGTCGCTTCGCATTTTGAAATACCTAGATAATGATGAATTTTGGTTCCTTGTTTTCCTTCATTGGATCATTTGGTTTTAGGGGAATCTATGCTGTCTTTTTACTGTTGGACTCTTGGATGGCAGTGCGGGTCACCGTTGATGAATCAGTTTCGTTTTCTGGGCATAGGAGGCTGGACGTTTTGTGATGTTCTAGCCTTAGTAGTGACTATTTTTTCCCTTTTGTTCTGAGTCCAGGGGAGTCATTTTTGACTTTGTGCTCCTTTTCGTCCTCGCTTTTGTATTTCCAAAAAAAAATTATTTCAAAAATATTATAATTTAAGAATTAAGTTGATTTGTCTTGCACTTAACTTTACATTTTGTAATGTATTAAACGTTGGGACCATCGGGAATAGCCATAGTCATTTATTGTATATCAAAACTCTTACCAACTTTTCGCTCGCACCTTGAACGGTCGCTACTTAAGTACTTCTTTTAAGGCCTTCTTTTAAGGCAGGACCATTTCTCCACACACACATACACACACAAATACACACGCATATGACAGAACCAATGAAGGAATTTATTTTTTTCGCTCGTTTAAATTCTAAGGCTGTTAGTTGTAAGTGAAATAAGGTTTAGTTTATACTTTATACATTGCATTTTGTTATAAAACGTTTGAAAAATTCATTGGAAACTGCAAAACCCTGCGGCTCCCATATTACTAGTATTCGAAACATATCTTTAGTGAAAAAAAAAATCCGAATATAATAATATCATCAGTATTAGTTCAAAATTATTAAATTTATTTTAAAATTAATGTAACATAAATTATTTATAAATAAAATTAATTTTAAATATATTAAATAATTCTTAAATCTTCACACACACACATATATATATATATATCATGTGTGTATTTTTTTAGTAAATCTAATACTTATAATAACATTATAAAAATAAAGTATCAAATTTATATAGTTATACACATATCACGCAAATTATTAAGAACTTGATAAAAATTAAATATAAGTTAAAATTTTATGATAAATTTTAATAAAAATATTTGATAAATAAAAATTGAAGATAATTGAATAATAAAATGTTGCAGGAGAATAACTTTTACATGTAACTTCAACCATGACCACCGGAAGAGTTAGTAAAAGGCGGATGTAGAGGTGCATTTGACAACTTACTAAGTTCGATCTGTATTTTTATTAAAATGAATAAATTAAATTAAATATTTAAAAATAAACAAATCATCTAAATAATGTATAAAATCAAACAAATCCAATCAAATTATGATTTTATTTTTTAAATTCAGTTTTTGGTTAAATTGAATAATTTATTAAAAATGAGAATTTTTTTAATTTTATTATGAATTAATTAATTGAAATAAAATCTAATAAATTTGATACATTAAAAATTTATTAGAGTAATAGAAATATATTGATTTAATCAGATTTATACAAATAATTAAATATTTATAATTGTTGCGTGCTAGAAAATCGATTCGCGGTAGAGTAAAGTTTCTCAACTTCTTTGAGTCAGCACACACAGGTATTTAAAAGCAATAAAAAAAATTTTACGTGGAAAATCTCAAAAGAGGAAAAATCACGCGGCTGCTTGATAAAAGCTTCCTATGTATGTTTGAGTACAAGATCTTCCGTCTGGGATTACAGTGTATATGAAATGAACGATTCTTGGTAATACAATGTGGCACGATGTTGGACAAAATTGGCGATGATGTTGGACGAAGTTGGCACGATGTTGACGGCGATGTTCGATGTTGCAGAATGGCCGATAGAAGTCGGTGATGATGGCCGGCAATGGTCGGCAACGATCGGCGGTGGCGGGATGGCGGCGGTGGTTGAAGACCGTCAGTGGCGGCCGATTGTGCTTGGAGGATCTTTAGAGCTCTCCTCTCTCTTGCCTCCTTCTCCTTCACTTGGCCTCCCCATATGAGGAATGAGGTATTTATTGGAGTGGCGTCTCTGTAAAACATGCAAAACCCGTACCACTCACTTGTCAGGCTCAAAATGATCCCCTTGATCATATGATGTATTTTGTGCATTTGAATGCTCAAATGAGGTCAATTGTAAGATCTTTGGCTTGTTGGAACCACTCATTCGAGGCCTTCGATTTGATTATAAACACTTTCATATTTGAGAGCTATTTAGGGATTTAACTGATATCCCAAAGTTTCTAAGGATATTTTAAGAGCTTGTTCTCGACCAGTTTCAACTTTGGATCAGCTTGCTTTTAACATCAAGATTCGTGCTTGTTAATAGTATTTTAAGTGTCGTATAATTACTATTTTTGGATGACATTATCTCGATCATCCAAAAATATATATTAATCTTTGAAAATAGCAAATTCTTGATGAAATTTGAAGGGTCAAATTCTTACAATTTTTGAGAAGAAACAGATCTTCATTGCAGGAGCACAAGATTATAACTACGGGCGATGGCCGTAAATGCATGTAGGTATCTTGTGAGTCTTGGAATTGAGATTCTGGACCCTCATGAGCGCCCATGGCAAGAGGCATGCGCTTGTAGCGGCCGGCTTATGCGTGTAAATGGCAGTTGGCAGCGATGCAGGCCGGGCTGGTCGTCTGATTTCTGATCATGGCCGGAAGATCTCAGTGCTAGCGGAAGCTGAGCTTGGCCAGGGGTGAAAGCGGGTTGGCAGAATTTTGGCGGGTGTGAGCGACCAATTTCCTGGTCAGCCAGTTGCGCATGAATACGTTCCGGCCAGTTCCATGCGTGGCGTTCTGATGCAGCCATGTAGGCGCCCGGGCGGCAGTTGCCGCCGTGGCCGGCGGTTGCGCCAATCGCGGCTGAGCCGGTTCGCCGTGGTGCGGTGCGGCATGCCGCATGCGTACATGTGGCCATGGTTGGCGCCCATGAGAGCGGTTCATTAGTGATGACGGTTGCGATGACATGGCGGCCAAGCGCCGGTCAAATAAGCGGTTTTGAAGGTTTGAGCTTCCAGTGATTTTTTGGCTTTTACCCACCCTAAAGTCTATAAAACCAGGGCGAGGAGAAGGCACACTTCTTCATGCTTCTCTTCTTCTTAGTGAGGTTAGTTGGGCGACCAAGGCCCATGGTACTTCGTTGTTCGATTTTCCCTCGAAGAAGCGTCAACGGCCTGTCGGACCGTCCGGGTTTGGAAGCGATCAAGGCCACGATACTTACGTCGTTGTTGGTTTTCCCTCGAGCGTCGGCCCTCGTGACCGGGTTTGGAGCGATCAAGGCCACGTTACTACGTTGTTCCGGTTTTCCCTCGAAGCGTCCAACCTCGTACCGTCCGGGTTTGGAGGTGTTCAGGCACCTTCGTCGTTGTTCGATTTTCCCTTGAAGAGGCGTCGGCCGACCTCGTCGGACCGTCGGGTTTGGAAGCGCAACGGTACTTACGTCGTTGTTCCATTTTTCCTCGAGAGAGGCGTCAACCGGCCTCGTCGGACCGTCCGGGTTTGGAGGCGTTCAAGACCCACAGTACTTACGTCATTGTTCCGGTTTTCCCTCGAAAGAGGCATCAACCGGCCTCGTCGGATCGTCCGGGTTTGGAGGCGATCAAGTCCCGCAGTTCCAACTTTTTCTGTCAGGAAATTTGATCTCTCACGACTTTAATGGATGATTCAGTAGTTGATAACCGCCAAGATGGCGAGGGAGCGTTAGCTAGGAACTATCGTTCAAATGACTCAGAAAGTTTGGCGTTTTATGAGCATCATCGAGGGAATATCTTCTCTCCTCTTTTTTTATCTTTTCTCATATGTATGTGTATCCTTTTTTGTCGGTCGTGCGAAAAATTTTTTTATGTAAGCTATCAGTGAGAGAGCCAAAAAGGGCGTAGCGTTGGGGTAAGTGAGTTGCTTTTACAAAATTCTCGATTTTTGTCATTTCTCCCTCTTTATTTATTATGTATTTTCACGGTGATGGCCGAAAACCCATAGTGTCGGCTGACGATATACCATCCAGTCACATCGGATAGTTTAATGGTGTTCGAAAGTTTTCTTCCTAATGAGTTGGTGGCCATTGGTTGCCAAAATGTCGTCGAGCGTTCACCTCGCCAGGGCACTTTACTATTTCGAGATGATTCTTATGCGGCGATTCTTTGGCTCAGTTGATTAAGATATTCAAAATATGTGGTGTAGCTTTGTCACAATTTTCATTTCGAGCTTTAATGGTCATCGTCGATTTGGTTGTCTACTTCAGGGAGCATGGTGTTACTTTGAACATCAAATACTTGTGTCGAATAATGCGATTTACATGTGATACCAGGGGCGTGTTTCTTATCGGACTATAAAGAATTGGATAGAATTTTGCACGGATCAATCTAGAAATTGGTTTAATGGATTCTTTTTTGTGAAAAATGAGTAGGCCTTCACGAGAGATGGGGAAGATTGAATGACCTTCCAGATCCATTCGATGTTGGAGAATGAGATCCTGGCAACTCTTAATATCCCTAATGTAGGAAGCTTCCAACATGAGTTACGTCACATTGGCAAATATATAGTTGAAGATAGAATGTTCAAGGTTGGCCTTTCTATCCAGGCAGGGAGATCTCATTCTTTTCCATTAAATCAAATAAAGGTGATGAAAGGTCTCCTCATATTCATAGGGTTCTTTTAAGAAGCCCGTCACAAAATCAGGGTGGTGGCAATGTTTCTTCCCTAAAGAATAAGAAGACATGCGCTGAAGTGACTACGTCAGATATCTGTGAAGAAGATGTTCTCCCCCAGTTGACCTCTGAGAGTTTAGCTATTTCAACTCATGATGGGGAGTTCGTTTCTCGAAGCCGCACATTCCTGAAGAGGTGTTAAATCACATATGTATTGGGCGTCAACGAGCAGATGAATTGATACGTTGTCTTCCCTTCTTTCTTCTTTTCTTCTTTTTTTTTGTGTAATATTTATGATGGTTTTTTTTTCTTTATAGGTAACTCAAACATTAGGGCAGATGGCTCATTTGAGTGTCGCTTTAGATGAGTAGAATACTGAATTTGTGAAAATAAAATATCTGAGAAAGCGAAAGATGAGTATTAAAAGCCAAAGAAGTGGCGACTTTGGAGGATCGGTGGCCAGTGCGAGAAATAGCGACTTCTCTTTCTCTCGGTGTCGAGGAGGTGGGCACTCGTGATGAGCTGATTGAGATGAGGGCGAGACTCGTAGAAGAGAAAAGACTCAAGGCACTTGCTGGAGAAGAGAGCTCTCGAGAAGAAAGCATTACGATCTTTCTGAGAAGGAGCATATAATGTCAGAAGCGGAAGCAAATGAAATCTCCTTGAAGGCGGTGGAAGACTTTAAGAACTCCCTGGCTTATCTCGGTACACTTGAAGACCATGTTCAGGAAGCTCGTAATCATATACTTGATATTGAAGTGAAGGACTTGGAGCACCAATGTTTAGAGGAGGGCTTCATCCGAGGGTTCTAAAAGGAATCCGCTTAGTACATCAAGGCGGAGCTAGTATTGAGGATCTATCTCCATCCAAGTATCAAGACTCTTAGTCCATTGGAGATGAAGGAGTTGGGAGTGAGTCCAAGGAGTATCTAGTGGTGAGGAGGGCGTTGATATCACCGCGATATGATGTAGCATCACTTGAGGATGCATTTTTTTATGTATTGTTATTAGTGTGTATAAGAATCTTGATTCTTTCTTATACCACCATGTTAATGCTAAATTTTATTTTATTATTTTTTTATTTTTTTTTTTTTTTACTATCAGGGTAATTGGTGAATATTTCGACGACGCTAACACTGTCGGATGAGGTTGAATTGAATCCACTCGAGATTTTTTGACCTATCAGGGTTATTTGTGAGTCTCCGATGATGTTAACGTATGGAAGAGGTGGTGAGGAGTCCACCAAGGACCTTTTGACCTATCTAGGTTGTTTGTCAAAGTCTTAGCTTCGATGGCGTTAACTTTTGTATGGAAAGAGGTGAAGAGTCCACCAAGGACCTTTGACCTATCTGGTTTTGTCGAGTCTTATTTCGATGACATTAACACATGTGGAAGAGGTGGAAAGTCCCAGGATTGATCATGCCGATTGAGATATAGCGTGAGTTGTATATTTCTCAAGTGGGAGGATTAAATAAAGAAGAAACAAGTTTGTAAGAAGAAAGCTATAAATTCATTACTCTGATAAGTTCATGATACAATCATAAGATGATTTTAACACGGATATGAGTTTTAAGAGAAAATGACAACAACAACAAGTCTTTATCCCACTAAGTGGGGTTGATTACATGAAGAGGAAATGATAAACGAGATAAAATAAAAGTTGTGATAATTATGCAGTAGGAATTACTGATAATATTTTTGGAGATTCTCAGTGTTCGAGTTGGTAAGGTTTTCCCTCAATCCTTGAGCTTGAAAGTTCCTTCACCATAAACATATGGGTCATCCCAAAGAGGTGAGAGTTTATTTGCGTTGAGGGCCTTTTACTGCAGCTTTGAGACTTCATGGGACCAAGTCACCAACGATATGGGGCGAGGTTTTACTCTTACTTTGAGTGAGCTACCCTTTGGTGATATAGAGTCAGAAGTAGGGCCATGTCATGAGTTTGGAGTAGTCCGGTCTTGTCGGAGTTTTCTTCATTATCGTCATGATTGAATAATTGAACTCTTAGACTTGGAACCCCGATATCTACTGGTATAATAGCTTCTGTGCCGAAACACAAGTTATACGGTGTCTCACCAGTCGGGGTCCGCGATGTAGTGTGGAAAGCCCAAAGAACATTAGAAAGCTCATCAACCCATTGCCCCGCCTTCGAGATGTGTTTTAGTCCTTTGAGTATAGTCACGTTGGTAGCTTGTGCGTTAGTTTGAGGATGTGCTATA
Source organism: Cymbidium sinense (assembly GCA_021442155.1). Classification (NCBI taxonomy): domain Eukaryota; kingdom Viridiplantae; phylum Streptophyta; class Magnoliopsida; order Asparagales; family Orchidaceae; genus Cymbidium; species Cymbidium sinense. The sequence continues at coordinate 4,999,113 of CM038226.1, forward strand.
CCGCGCATGAATGTGAAGATCTTTGCAAAAGGGCATAAAGACTTTTCCGGAATTGAGTTCATTGTCAGTGATGATCTTTGCAGGAAGACCGAATCGACATACTATATTTTTCCAAATAAATTATTTAGCATTTACCTCCGTAATTTTAGCGAGTGGTTCAGCTTCCACCCATTTAGTGAAGTAGTCGACGGCTAAAATGATAAACTTTCGTTGCACGATCTTGTCGAAAAGGTCCCATGATATCAATCCCCAGCAAAGGCGGGCTTTGAAGAGATGAGAGCTCATGCGGCATGTGAGAGGTTAGAGTGCAAGACAACTTGCACATTTTTTTGTGAACTCCAAGGTCTTGTTTCATCGTAGGCCAATAGAACCCTTGCCTTATAATTTTAAGGGCTAGCCTTCCTCCTAGGTGTTCTCCACATATCCACAGTGAACCTCTCTTAATCGTGTCGACCTCGAAGGTGAGAGGCATTTGAGGAGTCTAGAAAAAGCTTTTTGTATAGTTCACCTCAGATAATAGTAAAGTTTGAAGCTTATCTTGAGATGAATTGCAAGTTGGGTCTTGGAAGAGTTCCTTCTGTAGAAAAGACAGGATGGGGTCCATCCATGAATGTTCCTTTATCTCATCAATTGCTTTTGGAAAATATATTTCTTCAACATGCCTTCACTTAAACAGATTCCTAGTAGCAGATGAAGCAAGCTTAGCGAGAGCGTCAGCTCGAGTATTCTTCTCTCGCAGTATGTGAATGATTTGATGTGTCTTGAAATGGTCAAGAAGGGACTTCACCAAGTGGAGGTATTGTCTTGGAGGGATTATGAGCATTAAAGTTTCCCTCAACTTGGGGACAACAAGTTGAGAGTCGGTGTATCACTAAGTCTTGAGCTTCAGTCAATGGCAGTCTCAACCTACTTGTAAGAGCCTCATATTCACCATATTATTAGTTGAAATTTTAGTGAAGTCCATACTCTGGGTATTCTGGGGAAATAAGTAAGATTCCCTTGACACCGGTATTTCTGAGCTCCATCAACATAGAGGGTCATTGAGGAGATGAAGGCATGTATAGATAGCTCCTGAGTTAGGGGCGGCATTCCACTATAAAGTCTGTGAGTACTTGAGACTTTATAGCGGGGAGAGAAAATTTATATCAAACTCTCCCAATTCCTGGACCACTTGATTAACCTCCCGGATGCTTGGTTTTGTAGGATGACCCTTAATGGTAAATAAGTGTAAAACTCGATAGTGTGAGCTTGGAAGTATGGGCAATTTTTTCGAGAAAACTAAAGCGAGCCACCTTATGAGTGGATAATGACTTTCTATATCGAGAGAATTTTGACATAATAAATTGGTCGTTGTATCCACTTTCTTCTCCCACTAAAAGCGAGCTTATCGCGTGGGAAGACTGCGAGATATAAGTATAACATCTCTCCTTGAATAGGCTTGGATAGTAGGGGTGGAGATGCTAAATACTCCTTAAAGCAGCGGTCACATCATCATTAATTGAAAATTATTATTTTTAGCTCCCTTTAATATTTTAAAGAATGGCAAGTATCATCCCGAGCGGGATAGGAAGCGGGATATAGCGACAATTGTCCATTCAAAGCGTTGAACTTCCTTAATATTCTTGGAGAGTCATATTTTTTGAGAGCTTTGATTTTCTCGAGCATCTATCCAGGTTACCAAAAATAAATTTTTCCGACGTAACCCCAAAGCATTCACATAGTCCATGTTATAACGTCTTAGCATATTTTAAGTAAATATGTTGTGATTCTTCCAAGCTTTTCACTAACATGTCATCCACAACATATATCTCCATGTGATATCTTTAAACCAAACGCATAACTGGTAACAAGATAAACCTTTATATGTTTGAAATGTCGATTCTTCATCCATTGTTCATTTTATTTGGTTGTAACAGAGAAAGCATCCAAAAAACTGAGCATTTGATGTCCGATGTAGATCAACCAACCGATCAATTCGAGGAAGAGAAACTATCTTTCGGGAAAGCCTTTGGTCTGTAATCACACATTCTCCATGTTCCGTTTGTTTTCTTAACCATGACAACATTCGCTACCAATGGGGGTTAGAAATTTCATCTTAAGATGAGATCAAGTGACTACACCAAAATTGACAAGGGGCCTTCCAAAGATATATATGCCAATCGACTTGACCACCATGAATTGGATTAAATGAGCCACTTGTCGAGAAAATTCACCAGGATAGGAAGGGTGATTGTCCCCTACTCGCATGCAGATTATCAAATCGCATAATGGTCTGCAAAAGCTTTTCCTAACCGCACCATGTTAAAAATGTGGAGTAAAATAAGACATCAGAACTCCCATTGTCAATCAAAATTCTCTTAACATTATAGCATGGGTCACCGATCCTGCTATGACAAGTGGATCTTGATGAGGAACATGTACTACTTCTAAGTCTGAGTCATTAAAAGTGATGGAATGATCGAGAGACTTCTTAACTCTCTCTTCGAGATGGTAATGAGAACTTGATTAGATAGTATTGGTCCTCCTGCGATTGTTTCAATTTCTCCAACTATTTGATGATTGTTTTGTTATTTCTGTGATGATTGTCCTAGTTTTCCCCCTAGTTGGAGGTATGTTTGTTTGAGTCGATTGATTCTTCACAAATCGACGTAGATATCAATTGAGCCTCTCAATTTCTTTTTTGAGTTATTTGCATGCCTCGAAGTATGTCCATGACTTCATGGAAGTGACAATATTGCTCGATTTCGAATTTGATTTCAGTGGATGCGGCCACTTGATATTTTCTTCATCTCGAATAGCCATTAGGAGGTTAACACGAGATGTGTTCAGCGGCGTGTATTCCTTTTCGGCCGTGGTTCATGTCGTTGATATGGGGGTTGTGTGGGGAGATCACATGCCGCTTCTTTTTGATAGAGGTTCCCACATTCCCTGGGTGCTTTTACGTTTTAGATTGCTCAAATTATTTGCGATGGGTAGCAAATAGCTCACAGAGATTTGTGCTTCCACATGAACCAAGTCGCATATGCACTCGGTGTCTATTAAGACGAGTAAAAGGCTCAGAGTCTCCAAGAAAACTCCTCTTAATAGTCGTGGTCAGTATTTGGCGAAGCTTCTAAGGAGAACCTCCCTTAAGTGATTCTCCCTCATTTTGATGAATGGAGAGAGGAATCTTTAATGATCCTGATTGCAATAAACGCTCTACAAAAATCTTGGCGAGTTCGGTATGGATGGATTCCCTGAAGGGGAGTAGAACTGTGCGAGCTTGCCCCTTGAGGGTAACTAGAAAGACCGATAAAAGCAAGGTGTGAGCTCGGATATGCATGAGTCCTGTAATGGTCGATGTGTTCATGTGGGTCACGCCCATCATAGAAATCAATGTTCTGAAGCTTGAAACCCACCTGAATGGATATTGCCTAAAGGTGAGGATTCCTCATAGCGAGGGGAAGATGATTTCTATCTTGAGGTGAAATTACCTGCATTGCGCCATAATTCTCGCACGATATAACATGATGAGTGAGGTCAACAGGACGAGAGTGTCAAGCTACCAAAGAATAATGGTGGATTAGCAACGGTGAGTGCACTTGATGGATGAGTGAACTAGCGTCAAGGAGATCAAGATCACGGTCTCTACACCTGAGGAACTTCGCCACAATGAAATTAGCATTTTGACCTCCCCATAACGATCGATCTTGGGGAGATGTGTTTTCGCAGAAGTGGCGTGTGTTCCTTGCAAAAGTCGGATCATCTCATTTTGAGACTCTTCCATTCGACACGATCTTCTAAAGAGATTTCACCGCCTTCACCCAGTGGTCATTCTATCGTGGGGAAGTGAGGCGTAAGGTTACGCCCCTTGGTTCAAGGATTGGTTTCGAGAGTGATGGGAGTTGAGCGAGGCTTGTTGAGTGTTGCCTATCGGCCATAACAAGTGGTGTTCACAGAATTGTGATTGAAGGGTCTCTTCCCACGTGACGCCAAACTGCTAGAAAACCGCCATAGAGTTAAATTTACGCCTTAGCTTTGGGAGTCCAAACACAGTGTATTTAAAGAGCAACAATAAAACTTTAATTTTACGAAAATCTCAAAAGAAAAAACCACGCAGCAAGAAAAGCTTCCACATGTATGTTTGAGTACAAGATCTTCCCCGGATGAATTATATATGAGAAATGGACAACGCCGAGTAACGATAATTGATAATGACGACGTTGACGATGCGACCGATGTTGACGCGATGACCAAGATGATGACCCGACAACAATGGTGACGACGGAGATCGATGGCGGCGGTGCACAATGGGTGACGACCGGATGCAGCGACGACAGGTGGAGGATCTTTAAAGCTCTTCTCTCTTGCTTGCCTCCTTCTTTCACTGGCCTCCTCATATGAGGAATGAGGCTATTTATGATGGAGCGTCTCAGAATACGCAAAACCCGCACTACCACTTAATCGACGGCTCAAAATGATCCCTTGATCATATGATGTATTTTGCATTTGAATGCTCAAATGAGGTGAATTGTAAGATCTTTGGCTTGTTGAAACCGCTCGAGACGCTTCGATTTGACTATAAACACTTCATATTTGAGAGCTATTTAAGGATTTAACCGATATCCCAAAGTTTCCAAGGATATTTTAAGATCTCACCGCCAACTTCGGATCACTTGCTTTTAACATCAAGATTCGTGCTTCGACTAATAGTATTTTAAGTGTCATATCAATAATCAAAATTATAAATTTATATTTAATTATTTTAATTTATTCTCTTTAATAGATTTTTTAATCAAATTAAAAATAAAAAATTAAATAACTCAGTATTTACAAATAAAATCGTGAGTTTACAAACTAAATTAAATCTATCACTTAATATCAATTCGGCTAAATTTTAGATCTAAACAGGCTAGTGCACACCCTAGACAGGAGCCAAAAATATTAACTTGATTTAGACGACCCAATGCACAATTTAAAAGATTCTTTCGATTTGTGAGCTAAAGCTTTTAAAAATAAATCTGATTTAGAATGAAATAAAAATTATATTTCAATGTCCACTAAAAATTCATAAAATTAAATTTAAATTTTGATGAAAGAATTCAAACCTGAGTCAAGTATCCAATCTTAAGGTGGGGAGATCATAATGAGGCAAAGTCCATATAGGCAAGAATGATGAGCTAAACTTATGCTCACTCTTCACGTACAATTTTCTTTTACTTGAGGAATCATAATTTTGTTTTCTATCTTAATGGATCTTCCATCATTTTCTCCACCATAGATAAGTTCATCACCTTCATTTAAGTCATTAATGTTCTTTTAGTATTTGTTTAGCTAAGTGTAAGTAACAATATTCACAACTACCTCTGTGGGTCGGAATTTAGAGAAATTATTAGGCTCCTCAATTATTTAAGGTTTCTTTGTTCAATGCCATTGCCCTATGGAAGTACATTCAATCTTGATTTAAAGATTCCAAAATTTTCTTGATACAAAAATTTTCTAGCAAAATCACTCATACATAAACTAAATATTTTAAAATCCTACACATATATATTGATATGACAATTGAAAATTCCACTAATCAAAGCACGAATTTTGATGTCGAAAGCAATCTGATTTTGAGTCAAGACTAACTCAGATCAAACACTTATTGAAAACTTTGCGATATTAGTATGCTCCTAAATATAGAGTGTTTATAGTCAAATCGAGCACATTGACGAGCCGGATCTAACAAGCCAAAGATCTCCTAATTTTGACTTCATTTGAGCATTCAAATATTTAAAATACATCGATGATCGGAATCTTTATAAATGGTTGATTTTGCTTATATTTACATAAACACCACCTCTAATATATAAATAGCCTCATTCTTCATGAAGGGAGGCTAAAGAAAAGAGAGAATTCGAGCTAAGAACCTCCAAGATAATCATAATTAACGGCCAACCACTCCGCTGGTCATCACCACCGCCACTATCGCTATATCGCCACGACCACTGCCACACACATCGGCATTACACATCATCGCTAACCACTTTTGGCTCGCTTATCGCCACCACCGCAATCTCGCCATCAACCACCGCTTGGTCACTTCGACAACCATGCTGTCACCACCGCTGGCTTCTCCCGCATCGACAATACTTATTGTCACCGCTGACGCATTGCTGACCATCACTACCGCTGGTTCGCTGCTGACCACGCTGAGCCGCTCGACCGCTGCGTTAAAACACCAGCATTAATTACTGCATTGCTGCGACTATCGCCATTGTCACCGCTGCTGACACCATTCGCAGAACTTGCCGGCCACTGCCGCCACTATTTTGTCACCACCGTGTAATTATCATCATGACACCGCCGGATCATCACCGATAGTCGCCATCATCAAGCCGCATCTAACTACTATAAACTACCATCGATAGTTATTGTCACTTGATTCTGGGATTTCTGTTGTCAGGCTTTCTCACACACAACTCTGTAATCCCAATATCGAAAAAACTTAAACTTTGTACTTCAAAATAGATATATAGTAGAACATTTTTACTAGAACTAGGCCCCATGATTTTTTTTCCTCTTTTCGGGGATTTTTCATGTAAAATTCATGGAGTTTCTCGTTCTATCTTCAAATATCTGTGTGTGTGCTCAACAAGGCTAAGGCGTAAAATTTTATTCTACTACAACTGAGTTTCTAGCACGCAATAGTTTGACGTCGTCGGGAACGCTTTTACGCCTTTCACAATGGTTGACAACTGAATTTTATGTTCGTAACAACCACCTATATGGTGAAGAAAATCTTACTCTCGAGAAACATATTAGAAGAATGAAGATTCATCAAACTTCGATCCTTTAGCTTTTATTGGAGACTAGGGGGCAACTCTTAATCTCAAAAGATCATCCAAATCAATATTCTGGATATCTAATTGACATCGTGAAAGCAGTTAGTAATACTCATGAAAAATGCAAAGATCAAGAGCAACTTTGGCTACAAACGAATATTTTTGATTTGACCTCCTCCACACAGGTTAAATATCACCGAGTAACACTCTGACAAACAAACTCGGATAGGTCATAACTTTGTATCTACTTCCCACATGTTAATGTCATCGAGTCACACTCTGATAAACAACCCTGAAGAGATCACAACTTTGTACCAATTCCATACAGGTTAACGTCATCGAGTAATACTCTGACAGATAATAAAAATCTTTTAAAAATTAATTAAATATAATTTTAAATTAACATGAAAATAAAAATAAAATTATAAAATATAAAATATAATTGATCCCAAATAGGCTTTTAAAGTAATTTTTTTCTTTTCAAGAATTTTAGCATCCTTCATGTCCTTAATCTCAAAATGAATTCTCCTCAAAAAGTTTATTTCATGCCTAGATATTTCTTCTTGGATATCACTACATCAAATTAAGTATTTAAAACAACATTCAAGATATCACAATTGAAAAGCAAGAATTCATTGATTGAGGAACCTAAACAACTTCAAAGCTCCATATCAATAATATTTTAATTACAGCTCACATCTTAAAAATTGATAATTTTAATTTTAACAATACTAAAGAATATCAATAATCAACTTAACATCTAAAAATATTAATTTTCAATCACGTGAAGGATTCTCAATTTTGGATTCAGACACATGATTTATGAACTCTAAGCTCTTTTTTAAAACTTTTTTATCCGTAAAATCTTATCTCTAATTATGTTATAGCTATTGTAATACCTCTGAACAACAGTTAAATACAACATCAGAACTATTTTAATGGATGTACGTTAAATGATTGCATGACTCAAAATCTCTTCTCTTATATATATATATATATATATATATATATATATTCTGATAATGTAACTCTATTTCTCTATAGAGCAACTTCAATCATTGTACATTTTTATTTAATTTGAACCTATATGTGAACAAAGCTCTACCACCTCAGAATTAACATATTCTCTCTCTCTCTCTCTCTCTCTCTACTTTACTATTCTATATTAACTTTCGGATGCAGCTCATTACTACTTCACATCCGGTAATACAGTAGCATATATCACATCGATCTTATTGTCCCTTTAGTTCAATGTTCAAATCTTTTTCAGGGTGAAGATACATGATAAAAAATAAATGAAGATCTAATATACGTGAATGATAATATGATACTAGATCCCATAAGATTAATCATAATGACATTATTAAGTGGATACTCATTCAAAAAAAGAAAAAAAAAAGAAAAAAGTACCAATAAAAAAAAAGTGAAAAAAAAGAACAACTACATATATAACATTTATAAAATAAGACATGGCATTATTTTTTAAATTGTCGCTCAAATCAAAATTAACAACAAGACTTAATTTATATTTTTCATTTTTATCAAATTTTTAATAAAAGGGCAAATGACAGACTGAGTTGATTTGAATAAATATATTGAATGTTCTTAATCTAAAAATATATTAAAAAAAACACACACAACTTCTCGGCTGTCGTTCCCTGTATTCTCCGTCTATAAATAATCAACCCCTTCACGTGGCCCCGCTGCTCCGGGTGCAAACCTCAAAGCCACTGTAATGTTTTACAAAATAAAATAAACAGAGATAATTTCAAATAATCGGTCAGCTACTTTCTCCTGGTTCTCTGGCACCTAATTTCCCCTCTCCACGATCTCAGCCCCGCTCCAAGCCTGAACACTCCTGACCCTTCCCACTTCCATTACTGCCTTTGCGCTCGCTCTCTCTCTCTCTCTCTCTCTCTCTCTGTGTGTGTGTCTCTCCAGGACTAGAGACAGCATTAGCAATGGGTGAGAAAGTAGGAAGAGTAGTAATGCCGGACGAAATGGGCGAAGGAATGCAGTGCAGCGATCATCCTTACCGCAGCAACCCCGGTGGCATCTGCGCCTTCTGCCTTCAGGAGAAACTGGGCAAGCTCGTCTCCTCTTCCAAATTCTCCGACCCCTTCTTCTCCACCCCTCCACCTCCCTCCTCTTCCTCCTCACCCCCTTCCTTCCCCTCCTCTGATCTCGCGGCTTTCCCCTCCACCCGCATCTCTTTCTTCTCAGCCAAACATCGCCGTCGTAAAACGAAAACCCACTCCACTGCCGCCGCCGATCCAAAGGCCGAATCGCTTCTACTCAATCGAAGCAAATCAGTCGCCCCACGACGACGCGGGGAGATCACCGATGCATCTGACAGCCCTCGGAAGAAGAGCTTCTGGTCCTTCATCACCCTCTCGTACTCTTCATCCACTTCTTCCGCTCCAATCCCGACCTCCTTCACCACTAAGCGCAGATCCACCTCGTCCACATCTTCATCATCCGCCGTCACCGGCAACTGCGTTTCAGATCTTCCGAAGACTACGAAGGACGACGAAGCCTCAGCTGGAAACGACGATGCCAGCCCTAGTGGAAGCCAGGCGTCATCCTCGTTCGGGCGTAAGGTGGCTAGATCCAGATCGGTGGGGTGCGGGAGCCGAAGCTTTTCCGGCGATTTCCTCGAGCGGATCTCTAATGGATTCGGCGACTGCACTCTCCGGCGAGTGGAATCTCACCGAGAAGCCAAGCAGAAGGCCTCCATCCACCGCGGCGACCGCCACGAAAATGAGGACGAGGAGCTGCGGATCAAAGAGCGAATCAAGTGCGGTGGCATCTTCGTTGGTCTCGGCATGGCCACCTACTGGCTTTCCGCCACAGCCGCCGCCGATGCGTGCGGTGAATCCGTCAGTTTACCGGTGGCGAGGCGTGGGAGCGCGCCTCATGGTCGGAGCAAGAGCTGGGGATGGACTTTTGCTAGCCCGATGAGGGCGTTCAGGGCTGGAGGTGGAGGCGGTCAAACCACCATAATAGCTTCTGGCGGTGATGTCGCCACCGCCGGAAGCGGCCGAAACCATCGATGTTAGTTACAGCAGTAGCATCTTCCCCGCTCTTACCTTCTACTTTCGTTTGTTTTATTTTAGTTTTTACCCTCTTACAATCTACAGTTTTGCGAACACTGGAATTCGCCTTTCATAGTTTCTTTTTGTTGGCAGGGTAGCATTTATCTATGCTATCGTGATGTGATGGTAAATTTGTAATTTTTAGTTTGCTGCGTTACTTCAGTGGCGAACACAAGCTGCAAATAAGCTCTTTGTTTCTTCCGGCTTTTTAATTTTGTGGACGATCAAGATTGAAGGTAAAGAGGTGATGGTGACCTTTGATACGTGAAGCTGGTGCGGCGGTACCGGCAGGGTCATAATTTTCTCCCTTTTTTTTTCTTTTTTTTTCGGGAAAACGTCATAAATTAAAGAGAAGAGCCGATGTGAGAAATTTTTGATAAGATATTCTTGTTTAAGTTTGTAATTATTAGATTTAGAAAAAAATAATATATGCTTAATTAATTAAAATTTATATTATCTTTATTTTAACCAGACTTGCATAGAGATGCTTCTACACGTGGTCCATGCGCTTCAAAAATGCTAACGGACCAATCATTTATTTTCAACTTTGGTACGACCCAAACGTTAGATCGATCAATTTATGTATCCGATTGAATTTGGAGGATCGTATGGTTAATTAGCAATACGTAACTGAACGAAGTACATCAGAAAGAATAAAGATCCCTCTGAGAGATTTTGGTCATCACTAATTATCATAATAATTTTAAAAAATTAATTCTTAAATTCAAAGTTTTTAATTCATATTGAATAACTGGATTAATTTTTTTAATATTATTATTGACATTTAAAGTTGATTAGTGATTAAAAATTGTGAAATTGATCTTCTAATTATCATAATAATTGAAGGGGATGAAAATGCATTGATGCATCTTTAAGCTAATGGTTTATGATAATTTTGATTTGAATTTAGATTTCATTAAATACAGTATTCATTTTAATCTTTTATTTAAATAAATAAAGTTTTTCTTGTACTTGGCTTTTTAAGTGTTTGTTTAAGAAAAAAAAAATGTTTGAAGCTATGATAAGAAATTATCTAAGACAAATATTTATGTGAAATACGTTATATTTGATTGAAATAACTTTTCGCCTCAAAAAATAATCATACGTGTGATATAACTAAAACTAATATAAAGCAAAATTTATAATCATAAATTAATAGCTTAGACGCTTATTTGAACCGTTACATCATGTGTTGAGTTGGTTGCAATACAATCAAAGAAGAATAATAGTAAGGAACACCCATAGATATTATGAGATTTGTAAAATTATGAGCCAAATTATCATCATAAAATAACTCAAATATAGCAGCAACTACATTAAATAATTAGTAAGTAATCAAAATTAACATCACTAAAAATTCACAACTAAAATGTTAATATAAGCTCAAAAAAAAAAAAAACTACATAGCTAATCAATCGAAGGAAGAAAAAGTACAAGCAATTAAGGGAAGTATTTAGAGATCGATATTCTCAAAGTTTTTAGCACTATTTTCAATCATTATGTTTACATATAAAGTAACTTCAATTTTATGGAACCAAATGATAATTTAGAAATAATTATGATCATATTTTGTTGCGTGAAGACCGGCCAGGTAGAGAGTGAAAGACGCTTGTTTGATTACCCGACACAATATTTAAAATGGTGAGAACCTCAGAATTTTAACGAAAACCTCAAAAGGAAACCAGCAACAAAAAAAATGTTCCATATGATACGCCTTACGTGGCTCGTGGCGTCATGGCACTCAGGGTCGCAACGCGTCTGCGTGGGTTCGCGCGGCAGGCTCGCTTATGGTCTTAAGGGCTTTACGTGGGTTCGCGGATCGGCCCAGCTGGGTGATGCCCGCGACGCTGGCCGCTTTATGCGGCACGTCCCGCGCCCTTACGCGGGTTCTACATATGCCAGCCGCTCATGCGGGCGCTCAGCGCATGAAGGTAACTCGCTATCAGTCCCCGAACGCTGAAAACTTCCGGTGTCCGAACGGTCCATAACCTCAAAATATCGCACTTACATACTTATGCGATTGCGATTTCGACTTTTCCAGTTATAATATCTGTTATGAAGATTTGTTTCTCAAAATGATTGATGACTCTCAATTTTCATTCTTTTATTTTCAGATTATATATTTTGATCATAATGTACCCAAAAATAGAAATCATACATCCTTAAAATTAGTCAATCACGAATCTCAAGCGCAGAAATACCGATCAATCAGATTTTAGCAAACTTAAATAAATGATCGTCTCGATGAGACGAACATAACAAATATCAATAATCATAATCACTCGTTAGAACATGAAAATGGATCCCGATCCGCCAAATGGTCACAAAAATAGACATATAGTCGATCGAGCGCCGTCAAGACGATCGACGAATCAAGATCAAATTGACATTAAGGCACCCGATCAAAATACACCGTGATCGGGGATCGCTTCTGCCAGAAGGGGAGGAGTGGTTTGATTTTCCATGTTACAAGACCACTCTTCCAAATCTATAAATAATACCCATATATATAAAAGGACTTTGGACCAAGAAGAAGGAGTCAAGCAAAAGGAGGAAGTTTTGAAGCTCAAGATCTAAGATCGCATTCACCGCCTGATTGCCGCCAACCATCATCCACCATACTGACCCTCGCCATCGCATCACCTAATCGCTTTTAGAAGTTGTTCCTATATTCTGCCATGAAATTGTTCTTATCTCAAGTAATATAGCCACCATCACTGGCCATTATAGTAACTATTACAATGAGTTGTTACATACATGTTCTTTAGTACCATCTTGTAATCCTTTATCTAAGATTAAGATATACATAAGTAGTCAGTTTTTTTTTAAGGGTTTTTTATGATAATATGTCATATCGTTGTGTGGATAATTTTATAAGATCAAGATCTATCGAATAAAAATTCTAGATAACATTTTTTAATAATTTCTTTCACTCAAAACCTGAAAAGGGATGAATTGGTTGAAAAAGAAAATAAAAATTCTTAAGTTTTGAATAATTGCTCAAATCAGTCATGTTTTATGAATTTTGTAATATATATATATATATATATATATATATATATATATATATATATATATATATATATAGAATGAACTTATAACATAAAAATAAATTATTAAAAATATTTTAAAATAACATATAGTATAAATCTTAAAATATATAATTTAAATTCATAAATTTCTAAATTTGCTATAACTCTTGGGTCATGAATCGTTTCACTATTAAATTAACAGAATAATATATTTAAATTAAATAACAGCAGGCAAAAAAAGCGAAAAGTTCCAGTCTCACCAAGACGCGGCTTAGACGGCTCTATTCACTGGAATAGTGAATTTGAATATATATGTTTGGACGGTAGAGATTTATCGTCTAACTTTTTATTTTATTTATTTATTTAGAAATATAGTGGCTCTCGATGAGGCTCCTTCATGCGAGAATAAATCGGGGCATGCGGACAGATGGATCATTATTTTCTTGTCACGTTGTGGGTTTGCGTGGTCGTGTTGCGCTGCCTGACGAGTCACGTGACGGCACATGACAGCTTCGCAGCTGAAGTAATGCACTTTTAAACATTTTATACTTTCTGCTATTTGTTTTGCTCATCTTCCAAATCTATTCCTCAATAAAATCTTATAAATATTTTTTTTTCTTGCCTCCGTTATTTTGCCCTTATTCAAAATTATAAAGAGGTCGAAGATGCTGCACTCTCTGGATTGTTCATCCGTTTAGCTTGACTGTTCTCTGTCTTTTGTGAAGTAATAATTATTTTATTTTATATATAAATAAAAATTGATGTGTAAACAAAATAAAAACTTGCAATCTACTGTTTATTTCTAAATTTATTCTTTCAAATGTTTCGAGGTTATCTAAAAAACATGTATTATATAAATAAATAAGGCTATGATCTTTTATTTATTTTTATAATCCTTTGATTAATTTTTATTATTATTTAGCTTTAATATATTTCAAATTTAATAATGTTTTATATAACTAATGATGATGTCATATTAAGATGAATTGAAGTCTCATATGTACTAGATCCTATAGTGAAGATATGCTTTTGTATACAAAATATATTAAAATTTCAAGAAATATTAAAATGTTTATAATTATACAATTTAATTTCTTTAAAATTAGAAATCACAATTCTATCTTGAATTTTAAATTATTTTAATATATAATATTTTTTCAGTTAAAATAATTTTTCTTAGAAATAATATTTTGAGAAGTACCAAAAACGAGAAATTACACGGAAGTGTTAAGATAGTGCTTATGCCAAAAATTTCACATAAATTTATATAATTTTTAATATCTGTTTGCACACATAAAAAAAAAATAAAAAGAATTATTGAGCATAATAAACAATAATAGCTTAAAAAAAAAAATTCTTTTATCCATGTCATTCGAATTATTATACAATATTATTGGGCAACAATTAGTAAATTATTTTACCTTTAGATAAGTGATGTAAAACAAAAAATCATCCATATTTTGAATGTCCCTATACATTTAAACTTTTAGTGGACCATTTGCCTTGGGCTAAGAATTTCCATCTCAGACCAAAGTTATGGCAACTGTTAATATGTATTAAGGAACTTTCCTCTCTCCTTTTATTTGGAGAGAGAAATAATAGAAAATTTGGTTCATCCATTAAAGTTATTCCAAAGAGAAAAAGCTGGAAGCATTCTCAGGTTTTATGATGCTTTTCTATACCGGAAGATTTCTCTCTTTTGCTTATGGAAATTCTTGCTTCACAAGACTTAGCTTCCTCATATGGATGCTATGGCAATGATGAGTGATATGACATTGAAAATTTTACTAATTAAAGCAAGAATATTGATATCGAAAATAATCTGATTCTGAGTCTAAACTAACCCAGATCAAACATTTAAAATATAATTGAAAACTTTGGGATATCAATCAGCTCCTAAATATGGAATATTTATAATCAAATCGAACGTCTTGACGAGCCAAATCTAACAAGTTCAAGATCTCCTAATTCTAACTTCATTTGAGCATTCAAACTCTTAAAATATATGAGATGATCAAATGAATCATTTTGAGCCGTCAGACGGAGTGGTTTGGATTTTACCTGTATTTACAGAGGTGACAATCCTATAATTTATAAATAGCCCATCATTCTTCACATGAGGGGTGCCCAAGCTAAAGAGAAGAGAGAGGTTTGAGGCTTGAAGATCCGATAAGCAATGATGGTCACCACCACCGCCGCCACTTATCGCCGAACACCGCCAACCATCGCCCCGCCATCGGCCACCACCACCACCGGTCCTGCCGATCATAACCATCGCTGAATCATCGCTGGCCACTATCGCTCACCACCGCCACCGCCGCTGGGCACCATCGACATCATCATCGCTATCCACCACCACGCCGGCTGCGCATCGCTGTCACCATATCGCACACCGCTACACCACTGCTGCGACCACTGGGTTGCGCACCACTACCATCCGCTGCCGCCACCACCATCGATCATGCCGCCGGCATTATTGCTGACCACTGCCGCCATCGACCACCGCCGCCATTATCACCGCTACCGTCGACATTATTGTGGTATCATCGTCACTACCCCACTCTTCCACACCCGACCGCCGGATCATCACCATGATTTCACTCCACTACTGCTTACCATAACACCATATGCTTAACTAGCGATAACTATCTTTACTTTGATTCCTTTAGTTTTGTAAACATCTTTGGGAAAACTTAAACTTTGTATTCCAAAGTAGATATATATTAGAAAATTTTTACTAGGCTAGGCCCCGAGATTTTTTCCCCCTTTTCAGGATTTTTTCACGTAAAAATTATGGAGTTTCTTGTTCTCTCTTCAAATATCTTTGTGGTGCTGGATTTCTCAACAAGGGGTGTCTCAAAATTCTCCACCAACCTCTCAAAAAATTGAATTGAAGAGAGTGATTTAAGTGTCGGTGTAATTTTTAGAATACATATGGAATAGCAGATAAGACACTACCCAGAGATTTCATCTTCATTTTGTGAGGACTATAGATCCGGTTCTAGGTTTCCTATAGACGCAAACGCCTATAGTTAATTATCCCTCCTAATAAGTGAGAAAGAACTTTCGATTAAATGGATCACGAATGTAGTATATAGTAGCGATGTGGAGTTTAATTTAGATTATGAAATTCATCATTTCGTTAATAGGATGGTTGGGGAATGACGCGTCTGCCTATCCCATGGTTCCGTCATCCGGCTATCGCCCTTCTTTATCGTGAGAGAGGTAGTCAACCCAACTTGAGGAAGGATCTTTAATGAACACATGAGTTACGCCGTTCAAGAATCCTTGTATTGGTGTTTGGTTTGGAGACATGTTTATAAGTTTACCTTACTTTTTGCCCAATCAAGTATACCTTATGATTCACACCAAAGCTATTGGGGAGCATAGGCTGGTCGCGATCATAATATAATGGAGCGGCCAAACCACTGATCGAGGACTCGATCATGACCGCATCATCTGTGGAACCTATCGCATACATGAGACATAATTCCACATCCTGGCATGATTGATTGAGAATGAACATAGTAGAGTACTTGATTTGACATTAGCTCCTTTGTGAGCTAGAGTTTTCTTAATTTGTTATCCCCGACAAATAATTGTAGAAGGTGGATAGATTGAGTTTTACTTTAAGCTTTAATGATTGAGTTTTATTTAAATAATTTTTAGATTGACACTCAATTTGAGTTAATTTGATTTAAAATTAGAATAATATTTTGATGGTAATATCCCCTTCAGTTGAAATCACCATTCAACACAATTATCATCGGGGTAGTTACTTAATTAATTTGAATATATTTGAGAACTTTAGATCTTGTCAACTTTGTTTAGCTCCTGATAAAGGATAAGATCTACCGTCACATGATAAAATTAACTTTTCAGATATTTCACTAAGTTGAAAATCTTATAATAGATTTTTAGGTTTTGTTAATCGGACCCATTCCTAAGACTAAACCAGGAAGTAACCCGCAAACATTCTCAGACACATAATTTAAACATTCAGCATAGTGTCGGGGCTCATGCAGGTGTATTTGAGAATGCCTTAATTAACGTCTTTTATTCGCTTATACAAAGTGTTACGAATTCGATGGCGTAGAAGGTGTTGCAGGCGTTGTGAATTGATCTAGTATCTTATTAGATCTTTTGGATTAATATTGAATTATTTCTTTTATCCCAAGTTAATTAGTCTTTAAATATTCAATAGACCTCACTTATGACGATTCTCAAATTCATCGCCAACTATACTCAATTTCTTCTTGATCCAATTCGAGTATTTAACGAGATAAATAACATGCTTCAAATATTTTTCAAGAATTTCTTGATTATGCTTATTTGCAATCATTCAATTTCATTAAGAATCTCCTATGGATTCTTTGATTTTATCCAATTCATTTATTTGAAAACTCTCATTAGCTTTGAAGCACTTGGATAAGGCATATAATTATTTCAAAGACATATGTAAGAATTCATTCTTTTGTCCAAGCTCTCACATATATTTCAAGATATCTAAATTAAGAATGTGATTGCCTTTTCATATGCACAAATATTTGTTTCTTTAAAATGCTATGTGAAATTTAAAATATCTGAATTGAAGCAAGGATATTTGCATATCTCATAATGTATGAAAGTGTCACATCGTTATATTTAAAAGCTTGCACAAGTTTGACACGAGTGAGTGAAACTACAAATCGCTTCAAAATATGTGCAATCAAGTTTATTTGAAGTTCATTGCATGCTTGCTGATGAACTTTCAACTTCATTATAAGATTTCTTTAACTTTTTTTTTCATTTGCTTTCAGGTAATTCTCAATTCTTAAAATGACAGCATCATTAAATCATTTATGAATACCAAAACAAGTTTGATTTGTCTTTGCACATTAATTTTAATTTTGGGACTTTGCACTTTCATATTGTTGCATTGTTTATGTGTTTTCTCCTTTTTAATGACTTTTGATTCTTTCCCCTTTTATTTCTAAGTCTAAAAATTCGATAAAATTTTGGTAGCATTTTGGCTAGGGGGAGCGACATCTAACAGATGTGGCTTACTCGGTATGCCATAATAAGCATAGCCAGCAGTGTCTTGGGACACCGTAGCCTATTTTTCATCTCGTCGTGCTCTAATAAACACGACGTGGCCTTCAAATCTGCAAAGAAACAAGCATATACATATACACATTCTCATATATATCTCACATGTTTAGACTCATTTTTCTCCATGTTGCAATGATCGACAGAGAGACGGAGTTGGAAATGCTGGAGACCAAGAGAAGAACCTACCTAATGACATTATTCTTCTTCAACTATGGAAAAAGGAATTGTCGGAAGAAATGAAGCTAGAGAAGAACCCACTGATGACTGTTCTTCTTCTATGCAAAAGGAATTGGAAGGGTAAGGCGATGCCAAAAACTGAGAGAAAAACTTGCCTAATGATGGTGTTCCTCTCCGGTTGTGGTAAAATGGAAATTGAAAACTTCGGATTGGGAGAAAATAATAGAAAATGGAAGAATATATTTTCAGTTTTGTGGAAAATGAGAGAATTTGAAAGTAGGTTTTCAGTTTTGGTGGAAATGAAGGGAAAAAAAGGGAATTTCAGATTGAGGGTGAGGTAAAGAGGATTTTGGTTTTCTGAGAAGAAGGGGATTTAGGTTAGGTTATGGCTTTTAAATATATATATATTTTTATTGCTTAATTAGCTTAAGAATTTTATATATATATATATTATATATATATATATATATATATATATATATATATATATATATATATATATTATAAATTCAAGTTATTCCAATGTAGAACATAAGGCAACCGCTCAATCAAAGGCCATTTGGATCAAGTCGGTGACAAATTGGGTCAATTTCAACTCAAAATGCGCGTTATCATTTTTGATTGCTCAATTTTTGAACAGACTTATTCGAATTGAGTGCAAACAATCTTATTTGATAGATTTCGATATTTTGAGACTAACGGTGCAATCAATTTTATGAACGGAGGTCGTTTGGTTTACATCGGTGCCTCCTGATCTCAATATGCGTACAGGAGTGTTGACAACTCGATCGCTTGATCAGTTGATCATCAAGTTGTGTAATATTTATATATTTAGCCAGTTTCGATATTCTGAATGCAATGGCGAAGTCCGTTCTTCGATCGATGGTCATTTGGATTTTGGCGGCGTCAGCGTAATCTCGATTTGCTGTCACTCGATCATTTGATATTTGCATCATCCCAATTGAGTGGATAGTCTTATTTGATAGTTTTCAATATTTCAAAGCTAATGACGTGCTCAATTTTATGAACAGAGGTCGTTTGAATATCATCATAGCTTTCCGACTCTGATATGCGAGTCGGCACATTGATAGCTCGATCGCTTGATTGGTTAATTATCAGATTGTGCAATATTTATATTATGATCAATTTCAATGTTCTGAATGTGATGGTGAAGTCCATTCATCGATCAAAGGTTATTTCAACCATTTTTGGTGACGTCTAGTGCATTTTGAGCCCGATCATTGCCACTCATAATTCACTTAGAAGTTGGCTCAACTTATGACACATATATGGAGGTCAATAAATGTCCCCCAATAAATGTGATTCAAGCATGGAGTGAGTCATATTTGTTGAAAACTGGTTGCCCCTTTGAGTTGGCCACAGAACTTGGATCATTTCAGCTTCGATTGCAATAGCATACAGAGCTTTGATATGATTTATCATTAGTATGATGTCTTATTTAGGACATGATAAATGACGATATTGACCGATTTACTAGTATCGACTTGTTAGATAGATAAGAGTTCTTACACCATCTACTCTCTGCTTTAATGACTTTGTTGAGATCTCTTTATTTTATGTCATTGTAGATTTGAGTTTCCTCCAACCTTATCTTCGTGCTTGGTTGGGTTTCGTGGAGGGATTGGTCAGCTTGTTTTGAGATTTAGAATTCCTTTTTTCCTAACTTTAAGCTTGATGAAATTGATGAAGGATTGACCTGATTTGTCCACATTAACGTGTCAGAAAGTGTATGTACACCATAAGTCCTGTGCTTGCTTCCTTGACGGAATCATTGAAGGGTGCATACAAATGACCTAACCTTTTAGATTATATTAGGTCTATAATATCGAGTTATCAGCCTAGCAATGTGTGCTTTAATAAACTGAATAACTACAAAATTCTTTTAGTTCGACCATTGACTTTGTATGAACTATGGAATTGTTCTTTCGATCCTGTGCTTTTTGCTTTGTCGGACTTGATGAGGAGATTGGATTTAATCTATGTTTTGAGCTTGATCAAATCATTTGAGAATAAATTGAAATATCACCCTACAGGTAATATAAAGATTGACTTGTGGCAGCTTTTAATTGAGAGTTTCCTCAGATTATCTTGGTCTATCGATCAAGTAGAAAGATTTCTTGGATTCTGATTACTTGTAGTCATTAAGTTGGATTTGGTTTGAGATAGTTATCGCCATTGACAGCTTTTGCGCTTTTTTCTTATGGTTTGTTGAGTGAGGAGAGCGTCAGCAACTCGGCCACATTTAGGCTTGTTGAGTTCGAACTTTAGAACCTACTCGAGTCTTCGACTTAAGCTGTGGTGAGTTTGTGGTTTTGTCATCAGGCTAATGAACGGGGGCTCTTTCATTGCGGCCTTTTCTTGTGGCTTGTTGAGTGAGGAGAGTGTCAACCCCTTTTGTGAGTTCGACCTTTAGAACCCATCCGTGTCCTAGACTTGAATGTAGAGGTTGGTGTTTTTCCAACTGAGTTGATTAAAGCTCCCAAAATTAGGATTTCTTCTAACTTGATCTTCAGAGTTTGACAAATCTGGGAGATAAACTTTTGATATTTAGGGCCTTCTTTTCATGCATGAAAATATATACTTTTGCTCCTACAAGAACTTGCAACTTAACAGTAACAATTATGGATACATTAAGGGATTTCGATGTTGTTGACCTCATTTTTAGGATGAGTTCTCAACCCCTTCCATCCGAGACATAGGACTCCTCTTAGACTTTAAGAGATCCTTAGTCTTAAGACACATCTAGTGATTAGGTGGACACTCAACCCAGCAGGCTTAGAAGTGTTAGCCAGGAGTAAGTCATGCCTTGTGGGTGTTAGAAAATTTCACCCTATAGCTTGAATCACAATCCTTACTTCCTTCCTCAAGTCAAACTCCAAATCAAATCAACATCAACCTAAATCAATTCCAGCTTAATTGATTTCTCCCAAACCCAAATCAATGCCACATGATTGAAACCCATAATTAAAACTTATGATTGAAGCCCATGATTGAAATTACAAATCTTGCTTGAGTCCTTTAATCCCCTCTTAAGGACCTAGCCTAAATCGCATTCAAATAAATTCAAACTCATGAAATTTTCTCATAACTCATTTATATTCTCATTTATATTCACATATATAAATGAAATATAAATTCAAATCAACCCAACTAAATCCAAAATTCAATTCTAAGTTTAAGATATTTCTTAAGTCCTTAATTATCTCTTAAAGACCTAACCTAAATCAAATTCAAACCACCTTAAATTCATGAAATTTTCTCACAACCCATTTATATTCTCATTTATATTCACATATATAAATGAAATATAAATTCAAATCAATCAAACTAAACCCAAAGTTTAAATCCAAATTCAAAATCTGTTTTAAGTCACTTTAATTTTCTCTTAAGGACTTGGCCTAGATCATGTTCAAATCACTTCAAATATTTGAAATTGTGTCATAACCCATTTATATTCTCATTTATATTCACATATATAAATGAAATATAAATTCAAACAACCAAAACCAACTCCAAAAATCAAACTCAAATTCAATCAAAATCCAACCTAAACCTTTCAAGTCAAAATCTTGAACTTAGCCAAATCAATTTCAAATCAAGCCAAACCCTTGATTTTTCTTCATGATTCAATCAACCCTTCAATCATGAATCAAAATATAATCATACTTCAATCACCAAATCAAAAACTCAATTCAAAAATCAAACCTAAGTCAAACCCATGTTCACCAATTGAACTTGAAATTGTCAAGTGAATCAAAACTCATTTGACTTCAAACCACTTGCAAATGGATTTATATTTCAATCATAAGTCCATATGTGAGTTCAATCAAGCTCAAATCAAGCTTTGACCAAGCCATTTGACCCACTTAGGCTCACTTGACCCAAAGTGATTTAAAGTACACTTATGAGTCAAATTCTAATCCTAATCAAATTGGATTGAACCAAGCCCACCTAAACCTCTCATCATGATCAACAATCATCATGAGATGATCAATCACTCAAATTGGGTCAAACCAAGTCAAACCTAAGGGTAAAGTCAACACTTAGCCAAAATGAAACCCATAGCCAAAAGGCCAAATTGAAAACCAATGATCTAAGTTCATTCATGATCAATGTTTGAACTTGACCAAGTCAACATTTGAGCCTAGCCTGGCAATTACTTGACCCAAGTTGACCCAACTTGACCTAAAAGTCAAAATGTGTCAAAACTTGATCTAAGCCAAATTGATTGAAACTAATGAGTCAAGTTCACTCCAAAATTGTTGAACTTGACCAAAGCCTCAATTGGCCAACTAGACCCTAGCTTGACCATGAACCCAACTTGACCTAAAGGGTCAAATTGATCCAAATTCAAGCTTAAACCAAAATTGATTGGAAACAAATATACCAATCCATTTCATATGACCAACCAAACATGAACCAACCCATGACCTAACCCAAATAGATTAAATGGGTCAATTTGGTCAATTTAACCCATTTGACCTAAATGAACTTAATTGAACCAAAACCAAATATAAACCAAATTGAATCAAAACAAAACCACCAAAATATTTCAAATGGTCATATGAACTTGACCCAACCCTTTGTTTGACCTAATTTGACCAAGTGGTCAACTTGACCCAAGTTGACCCATTTTGATCTAAATGGGTCAACATGAGCCAAATCACATTAAACCAACTCCAAATTCAATGAAACTTGGCCTAACCCATTTTTCAAACATATTCAAATTAAAACCTAAGCCAAATGATCTTTTTAACCCTAGGTCAAAGGGTAAATTTTGTCCAAATCCACTTAGAATGTGATCAAATCCTCTCTATAACCACTTGACACCCTTTTAGTGGATCAAGTGAACACTAGGAGTGTGGTGCACCCAACCCAATAAGTTTGGGTCAGCCAAACTTAGCCCAAGGTCAAAACTGACCACTTGCTTGACTATGGGCACATGGAATGATTCCTCCACTCATTTCAAGCATATGACACCTCACCACTATTCCTCAGGCCAAACCAAATGCAAGGACACTACTAACAGCCTAACAAACCCATTGCATAAGCTCAATTGGATAAAATGGGAAGGGAGAAGCACGACTGTCCGATCCTTCAAGGGGGAGATATACTCCCCCTAATTCGAATTGAATCCATTAGTCCCCAATTCGATTGAGTGATAGGAAGCCAGAGGAGTCATTTCCCAGCCTCCATAAGCTCTCTCAAGCATTTCCTAAACTCTATCTTCTTGATTTTCATAGCTTAAAAATAGGGGAGCTCCACTGAAAATTGAACTTACTCCACACTTCAAATCAACCCAATTCCCTTAGCAAGCTCCATTAGTGAGCTAAATCGAACTTTCCTAAGATTTTTCCCAAGCTCCAAAGGTAAGGGAGGTGCTACCTTGATCAAGCCGTAGCTCAAGTCAAGGAGGAGTTGGCCCATAAAAGGATCCACCTAATCTCAAGACCTTAAACTCTTAGCAAAGCTTCATCTCCACTGGACGAAGCTTCTCCAAGGGAATCGAGCACTAATGATCACCTCCGATGAGATTATCCATTAAACCGAGCTTAAGTTCAATGTGGTTTGGTCCTTTGTGAAGTGAATTTTAATCCTATACAAATCTAGCCATTAGATGTGTTTTCCTTTGTGCCTAGATGTTGTGGTAAATTTTGGGATCAATCTGAGCTCAATCGAGCTCGGATGACCCCCTAGAAGATGGATGATATCCATTCTTCACAAAGAATTATAGGGATAGATCATGGTTCATCCATCCGCATGTTTTGGATGGATGATTAAGATGTAGGATGACACGTTTAATCCCTTAGATCTGCGACTTTAATGTCAGCAGTCCAATCCTTGATCAGATGGGTGGGGAGAAAAGGTGTAGCCATCGTTGACGTGATGCTATGATGTGACAACTTTATTATCAATGCCATATGGAAAGCATGTGTCAATGGCCCACGGCGGATTAAATATTTAATTAGGCTATTTAAACTATTAATCATGGAAACTTATTAAATTCATATCTAAGCCTAGAAAAATCAAAAAAATATGAAATAAATTGCATTTGTTAGATAATTAAACATAGAATATTCTAAAAAAATGATTTGAATGGATTTTGAATTATATTTTTCTCTAGATTTGGGTTTTATTGGGAATGTTATTTTGCTAATTATCCTCTAATTACTCTACTAATTAATCCCAAACTTCTTGTGCTTAATTAGTGAGATGACCCCTACCTCTCATAATTTTCTTGGGATTTATTGGTGTTTTAATTAGAGGAATTACTAGTTCATTCCTTAATCACTCCCTTAACATAATTAAGCTTGATTAAGGGTATAATTATTGGTTTAACCCCTTGATTGAGTCAATTAAGTTTTGATTAAGTGAATATGAGATTTAGGGAATAATTTTGGAATATCTTCCTTAAGATATTCCTTAAACCCCCTTTTCTTTTTAAATCTAATCTTAATTAAGGGTTAATTCACTAATTACCCCCTTAATTAATTTTATAAAATTCTAAAACTTTCAAGAACTCAATTAATCTATCTGGGATAGATGCTTAGGTGTTCAATAACCTAAGTACATTAAGAAAATCAAAACCCAACTCACATATGTGAGAGGGGTTATGAAAGTACTTAAGTTAAACCCCTTAGTTTAATTAATCATTAATCATGAGCCAATTGTATTAGGCCCTTTTCTTTCCTAGGTGCATTGCTGATTTAAATTCCTTGTATAGTTTTATGTCATCTCATTGGCTCATAATTATTTGATTAGGTGTGCTAAGGTGGTATAGGTAAGGGGTAATTAACACATTTAATTCATACCTTAACCTAACCAAAGAATAAAATTGATCTAATCACCTAAAAATTAAACAAAAATAATAAACATATATGAGAATGGGTTAGGAACATCAAACTCATCTCATATTTCTCAAAATTAAATCAAACTCAAAATAAAATAAAAACTCCTTTAAAAATATATTGATTTGCTTTAAGCTTTCTTATTTCATAAGATTATCTTTAGGAATTAGTTAGGGTGAATGTGTTTACATGCCTTCACCACTTTAGTTCTTTCTTAACATGCTAAATGTGTATGCCATATGGGTTTCATGCATTCATGCTTTTCAAAAGTCAAATTCAAAATGAAATGTTTTCTTTATGTCAAATTATATGCCTTGGCTAAAGTAAAAATATGAATGATTATTATCACTATTAAATTCAAAACTATTTTTTTAAAATCTATAAATCAAACATTTAAAACTGAAAGTATGCTATTTATAATTATTTTTGAGCTTGCATGTGTATATAAACATGAAGATGTGCATAGTGTAGCTTTCCTTCTCTTTCCTTTTAGCATAATTTTGAATAGGATTTGGCAAAGTGTATAGTTCATTTGAAAAGAACACATCACTTGCCAAATCTCATTCCTATTCATTCTTATGCTATTACTAAAGAAGGACATCTACACTTGCACATATAAATTGCATAAATAAAATAAATAAACAAATGCAAACTTTCTGCATCTTTCTTTTTCCATTTTTATCTTTTATACATGTGTTTGTATTTATGAAAAGTGGTATATTAGTTTGGACAACCCCGAGATTGCGAGACTTTAAGTAGCCCCAAGTAGGTCTTGTACCTTACACCCCTGGTGCTAACAATGAAGCCATACTCACTTATGCCTTTCATACATACATGTGTGCATGTGAAAAATTGATAAGAAAATCTCTTTTCTACTTAATGAAAATCATGCATCATAAAACATTCCAATTTTCTTAAGTAATATTTCTTGTCATTCATCATAAGGTGTGCTAAACATTTCCACTTGTATATATAGATATGCTTAGGATTCATTCATATGCATGTTATACATGTTGGGAAAGAAAATGAAGTAATGCGTGTTTTGTGATCTTAATTCACTTTATTTAATCTTAAAATTCATTTCTTCTTGAATAGGTTTATTTAGGGAAAATCTAAACTAAGGATTAATTAAAACACATAATAAAATATTCACTAAATAAAGTCAAATATGAATTCACTTTAGAAATTACTTAAGGTAGGGAAGGAAAGAGAAGTTCTCTTCTCTTTTTTCTCTCTTTAAAATTTAGTAATTAATTGTAGGATTCACCTAAACCAAAGGAAATCACCAAATAAAAATCCACTAAATCAACTAAATACTTAAATGAAACCACCCCTCAATGTTGAACATCTTCATACTTAGCAAGCCCAAACCTTAAAGCCACATACCACACAAACCTTTTTAAAGCACACATTAGGTTAAGTCACCATTTCTAACCTTAGGTTAGGTCGGTGCATGACTTGATGTTTGCTTTTATTTTGTGACACATTATTTTTAGTATAGATGCTAGGGTGAATGTGCGTAGAATGAATGTTAGGATGATCTAGTCTAATCATTATTTTGTAGGAGATTAAGCTGTAAAAAAAATATAAATATTTTGTCGGTGCTTATACCCCTAAGCATACTCCAATATGTCAGGTGGACAGGACTACCTATGTGTGAAATGTTAAGTCCAATATACATGCTTTGGATTTGTATGGTTTATTTAATTAATATATTTTTTATAGGTGTTAGTTAGATTTACTTTTTCTTTTTATGTAATTTTTGCAATTAAGATTTTGAAATGAATACTATGGGGGATTAGGATAATCATTGGTCATAAGATTATATCTTATGTACCATGTGAAGCCTTTGGAGCAACCACCTTCCAACCATCCAAAAGAAGTAACCAAAAGAAGAAAGAAGAAAGAAGAATAAAGAAGAAATGAAAAAATGAAGACCCCCATAACATGAATTTCCTTACTTGATTGTAAATTAATTCATTTGTAATCCAGGTTGTATAAGGGTAGAGCTCGGCTACTCATTTTATTTTTGGGTTTGTGCGGTGGTGTCTGACCATAAATGGCCTTTTATTCTTTTGCGTTAGCTTTATAAAATATTTGATATTTTGTTTAGCTTGTGCATTAAAATGGCAGGTTTTCCTAATTTCTTCCTTGCTTGATGTATGGCCTGGATGATGATTAGGCTCTTAAGAAAAATAAATTTTTTACCAAATTAATCAACTCAAAATTAAAAATAAACAACTCATAACCTCATTTAAAGCCTAAGTTAAAATCAAGATAAAAGAATTAGCAACCCCGTAGTTGGATGAGCATTTCTTTTCTAACATCATGCATAAAAAATATATTGATTCACTCTTGATTAGAGGGCTTCCACCTTTTCTAGAGAAACTTGGCTTGACCTTTGAGAGTCATGGTGGAAACACA
This sequence comes from Cymbidium sinense, assembly GCA_021442155.1. Taxonomy (NCBI): domain Eukaryota; kingdom Viridiplantae; phylum Streptophyta; class Magnoliopsida; order Asparagales; family Orchidaceae; genus Cymbidium; species Cymbidium sinense. Next base: position 5,026,610 of record CM038226.1, read on the forward strand.
TTTCCTCCCTTCTCACTAATTTTGGCCAATAATCTTAGTTCTCATGCATTAGACATATGAATCCTACAAGCATGAGTCAAATGATTGTCCAAAAATAAAAAAAAATAAAATGTAATATGTGTTGCATTAGATCAAGGTCAGTTTTCACGCCCTTACATGATCTAGTCTCTTAGGAGTGAGTTTAAGACTTAGTCTCTTTCTAAATAAATAGTACCTAGCTATCTTGCATAAAGCATAAGACTTTACATGAATTTAAAATCATAGGAGGAGTTAGTTGGCGACCACCCCTAAGCGATTGTAGTCCAAGTAGTCAGGTGGTTTGTCCTCTCTTGTGGAGGCAAACTAAATACCCATCTTCACCTTAGATTTAGGTTGTGCTTTTGGCCCTCGCCAAAATTTTCTAGATTTAGGTTCTAAGGTTGCTTCTCCCTTCAATGGTCATAAGCATAAATCCTCACCTCTTAGGCATTTCCATAACCTTGTATTATGAAATTATAAGCCCTAAACTTCTAATAAAAATTTAACTCAAATAAATAATTCAATTTCAAAAACATAAAGCCCAACCATAAGATAGTTTGAGATGCTCGCTAGATTTTCCTTGTATCGTGAGCATCTCCTACTTATCTTCCTTTGGCTTTGATAATAACTCCCTCTCTTTGATCAATCCCATTTGATCTTCTAGAATAAACTAATTGATTGATAGTCCTACCTATTAAAATCTTTGGAGACAATGATCATTTACCTTAATCGAGAGTATTCCTAAAGAATCTCATTCCTTAGGATGCAATTAATTATAGGGGTTTGCCCCTATAGGGAACTTAATGAACCCAGCTAATGAACCTGATTTAAAATAAACCCTACTTTACTTTTTCATATAAAGTTAGGGAAGAATCTTTGGTACACATGCAGAACCATTGTATTAAGGAGTCCTTGTTTAGGTGATTAGGTCCATTATAGGGTGGTGACTTCTATCTTTCGAGATAGTACACCTCTCCTTAATGTCATACCCAATCACCCTCAATAAGAACATCTGCGGATCTATGTGGTGTCAAAAATTCATAAAAAAGAAGAAATATATTTCTATCTTCATTTTATTCCGCATAGAGTGAAGATGGAAGTATGCATTTCTCTCTTTTAGAAATTCTCATATATAAATTTCACCACATATTTTTCTAGAGACTCTACTAGGGATGGTTCCTCTCTCCATCTGTGGTAAATGATCATTGTCTCTAAGTATCGATAGTGGGACTATACTTTGGTATAAATTCAAGACTATCATTCTTTCTATTGGCACTTAGCTTATTTCATCCTTAAGTTAAGTTAGCTAACATTTTTAGGTTTTAGGACCTCACCACGTATTGGTCTTAAAACCACCATTGTGTTCCCCAATGGGTAAAAATAAAAAGTTTAATAAAAAAGAATTAATTAAAGTCTTCCTCCTTACCATTCTCATGTTAAGGAAAGGTTCATTCTAAAATAATAAAGATAAAATAAATCCTTCATAAAAATCTTGCTTCTCAAAAAGCAGTCTTTTAAAAATACACATAATAAAATATTTTGCACAAAAAATTTCCTAAATCACCTTCATCTAATAATCTTTATAATTGTTATATGTAGGATCATCTTTACAAAAATAAAATGCCAACAATCACATTTTTATAAAAGCAAAAATGAGTTTCTCCCCCCAATTCATTTTTGGGTGAAGATCTCATTTTCAAAAAATAAATAAAATTCCAACAATCATATTTTGAAAAGCATGAAATTTGAAGATGGGCCTTTCCATTCAATACATCCAAATGTGTTGAATGGATATTACATTTTCAAGCAAAATCACAAGTTTGAAATTCCACTTAACACATTCCATATGCGTTAGGTTGGAACTTTCATATTTTTTTTTTAAAAGGCACATATGAAACCTCTCCATCCAATATACCCACACTTATTGGATGGAGGTTTCATTCTTAAATAAAAATAAAAAATAAATTTTCAAGAAGCACATATGAATATCTCCATTCAATATACCCAAGTTTATTGAACGAAATTTCATTTCCAAATAAAGTAACATTATTTTCAAATGCCACTTAACATATTCTATATATGATTAAGTTGGGATTTCCTTTTTCAAAAAGCAATAATCACACACAAAATATACTTCTTTGGAGAATGAAACATAATTGATTTCCATCTTACATACCCAAATTTGTTAAGTGGAAATATCCCTTTTTAAAAATCAACAAAAATAAAATTTTTCAAAACATATTTGGAACTTCAGTCTAGCATATCCCATTTGCTAAAATGAGGTCTCCCTATTTCTAAAAATAAAATTTGAAACATACTTTTGGAGTTTCATATATCATACTCAAATTTGCTAAATGAAATCTCCCTTCCACAAAAAGTTTCAAAACATATTGGAACTTCAAATTAGCATACCCCATTTGCTAAAATGAACTCTCCCCTTTTTTAAAATCCAAAACAAAAATTTGAAACATACTTTTTGAAATTTCATTTAGCATACTCAAATTTGCTAAGTGAAATTTTCATTTCACAAAATTTTCAAAATACTTTTTGGAACTTCATTCTTTAGCATACCATATTTTACTAAAGTAAACTCTTCATTTTCAAAATAAAATCAAAACACCAAAAATTTTTAAACACATTTTTGAACTTCATTCTAGCATACCAAATTTGGTAAAATGAAGTCTCCACTTTCAACCAAAAATTAAATCAAAATCAAAAGAAACACATTAGGTTTCCTTTAGCATACTTAAATTTGCTAAGGATCCTACTTTTCAAAATCAAATTAAAATAAAAGAAACACATTAGGATTTTCTAAGCATATTTAAAATTGCTAAGAATCCTATTTTCAAAAGTTTTCAAAAACAAAACACACTTGGATTTCCTCATTTAGCATACCAAATTTTTAAATTGATTCCATTTTCAAAATCAAAATGATTCACAAAGCAAAGAAATAAATAAAAGAAGAATTGTTTTCAAACATCTCCCAAAGATACCCAAATTTGCTAAGTGAATAAATTCCAAAAAAATGTCAAATCTAAAATAAAAAAAAAACAAATTAACCCTTTATTTTTAACATACCCAAATTTGTTAAATAAAGGCTCTATATTTGAACCCATTTTCAACATATCCAAATTTATTTTAAAATGGATTCTATACTGTTGAGCTCATTTTTATAATGAACTCTCAACCCCTCCATCTTAGGCATAGGACTCCTCATATACTTTAAGAGTTCCTTTATCTTAAGACACATCTAGCTCTAGATACTTAGAAGAGTTAACCATAGGAATAGGTCATGCCTTAGAAGTGTTAAGAAAATTTTCCTACCCTTAGCTTGAACCATTCCTCACTTTCCTTCCTTCAAGTCAAACTCCAAATCAATCTTATTTTATTTTCTCCAAATTCCAATCAACTCCATGTAATTGAAATCCATGATTGAAACCCATAATTGAAATCCATGATTAAAATCTATGATTGAAACCCATGAATAAAATTTCTTAAGTTTCTTAATCTTCTCTCAAGATCTTAGCCTAAAATCATGATCTAAACCAAATCAAATCCTTGAGATTTTTCTCATAATTCATTTATATTCTCATTTATATTCACATATATATATGAAATATAAATTCAAACCAATCAAATATAAATCCAAAATTCAAATTCAATTCAAAATCTTCTAAGTCTTAAATTCCTTTAATGGACTTAGCAAATCAAATCAATTCAAACTCATGATATTTTCTCAAAACTCATTATATTCACATATGTAAATGAAATATAGATATAAATCAATCAAATCAAATCCAAAAATTAAATTCCTAATCTAAAATTTTTCTAAGTCCTTAAATTTCTTAAAGGACTTATCCAAAATCATGATCAAACCAATTTAAAGTCATGGGATTTTCTCATAATTCATTTATATTCTCGCTATATTCACATATATAAATGAAATATAAAGTCAAATTAATCAAATATAAATCCAAAATTCAAATTCAATTCATGAAATCTCTTAAGTCCTTTAAATTCCTTTTAATCATGTCAAAAAATCAAATCAATTCAAACTCATGATATTTTCTCAAAACTCATTTATATTCTCATTTATATTCATATATATAAATGAAATATAAATATAAATCCAAATCAAATCCAAAATTAAATTCAAACTTTCTTCAAGTCCTTAATTCCTCCCTTAAGGACTAGCTTAAATCATGATCAAATCACCCAATGGATTTTCACATAACTCATTTATATTCTCATATCAAATAAATACAAATCAATCAAACCAAATTCAAAAAATTCAAACTTACCAAAATTTCCTAAGTCCTTTTCCTTTAATACTAGCCCAAATCATGATCAAATCACTAAATCCTTGATTGACCAAGTCAATGATTGAGTAACTGACCCAATTTAGCCAACCAGCCCAATTGGCCACTTGACCAAGTTGACCCAACTTGACCTAAAAGTCAAAATGTGTCAAAACTTGATCTAAGCCAAATTGATTGAAACCAATGGGTCATTCTAAATCACTTGTTGAACTTGACCAAAGCCTCAATTGGCCAACTAGACCTAACATAACCCAATTGACCTTAGACCCAACTTGACCTAAAGGGGTCATATTGATCCAAATTCAAACTTAACCAAAATTGATAGGAAACAAAGATATCAATCTGCTACATATGATTAACCAAACCTAAACTTACCCTTGACCTAGCTCAAATAGGTCAAATGGGTCAAATAGGTCAACTTGACCCATTTGACCTAAATGGAGTCATATGAGCCAAATTCAAAACTAATCCAAATTGAATCAAACCAAAGCCACCGAAATATTTCAAATGGTCATATGAACTTGACCCAACCCTTGATTGGACCCAATTTGACCAATTGGTCAACTTGACCTAAGTTGACCTATTTTGACCTGAATGGGTCAACATGAGCCAAACCTTATCGAATGAACTCCAAATCTCATGAAACTTGGCCAAACCTAGTTTCTCCACATACCCAACATATCCAAATTAAAAAATTGGCCAAATGACCATTCTACCCCTAGGCCATAGAACAAATTATGGACTAATCCATGGGTAATTTGGTCAAGCCCTCTTCATATCAACTTGATACCTTCCTAATAGCTCAAGTGGACCCAATGGAGAGTGGTGCACCCAACCCAATGAGTCCCAAAATGGACCCAAGGCCAAACCCAACCCCTCTCAAATTATTCAAAATCCTCCTTCCACTCAATTTGAACCACATGAGAGGTTATTAATCCTCTCAAGATCTCAAATCGACCATGTGCAAAGATATAATAGCCTAAACAACCCCTCCCATATGGTCAATTGGATCAAAATTACAACTCATGGTTCAGTCGTCCGATTACCATAGGGGGAGATATACTCCCCCGAATTCAATTTGAATTGATCATTCCTATCGATGGGCTGAGTGTTAGAAACATCGAGAACAATCCTAAGCTTTCTGAGATGGATTTGAGATAATTTCTCGCTTTTCTTCCTTAGAAAATAGGGGAGCTCATCTCAACTTCTTCACCTTCACTCACATTCTCGCACACCTCGGGATCAAGTCGAGTGCACCCAAGCATTCAAGTTCTCAAAGTAAGGGTGAAATCAAACCGCAAAAGGGAGTGTGGTGTTGGTCCATAGGGAGATCTACTCAACCTCAGGGCTTGAAACTTTCAACAGGACTTCGTCTCCACTAGGCAAAGCTACCTCATCAAGCTCGAGCATCGGTGATCACCTCCAGTGAGGTATGAAATTTTTCGACCACCAAGCTTAGGAGGTGTTGGTCCTTTATAAAAGAAATTATCATGGCATGTAAAATCCACCATTGGATAGGCTTGTCCTTAGCTTTAGAAGGTGTGGGTACAATCTCATTCCAATCCGAGCTCAATCGAGCTCAAATCCCCTGATCATGGACTCTGTTGAGGGAAGAACTTGGATAATCCTGAACATCCATCCGCACATTTTGGATGGACGACCAAGATTACCTGCACGTTTTAGAAATGATTTATTCCTTTAGAAACCATGGGATGATCCTTGTCGTCGAACCCTAAATCACATGGATCAAATCGCTTCGCCACGCGCCACATTTGATGCGACACTATGGATGCTGTGACGATAAGTGCACCGCCACATCCGCGTCACAATGGAGCTAAGGATTAGATTTAATTAATTTTAATTAATCTCCTAACACTCAAAAATTCATATCTTCCTCAACAAAATTTAAAAAAATGTGAGATAAATTTTTATGGAAAGATAATTCAACCTAGATTATTTTAAAAATGATTTCAATGGATTTTGAGTTATACTTTTTTTCTAATTTTGGGTTTTAATGGAAATATCATTTTGCTAATTACTCTGTAATTAATCCTCTGATTAATCCCAAACTTCTTGGATATGTTTTAGGGGATGATCTCTACCTCCCCTAATTTTCTTCAAATTTATTTAAGGCTTAATTGGGGGAATTGCAAATGTGTTTCCTAATTACTCCCTTAATATAATTATGGATAATTAAGGTTGGATTACTATTTTAATCTATTATTAAGGTTGATTAATGTTAGATCTAGTGAATAGGAGGCTTAGAGAATACTTTTGGGGTATTTCCCCTAAGCTATTCCCTAAACCCCCCCGTTTTCTTTCCTTAATCCTCTCTTAATTATGGGTTAATTCATTAATTATCCCCTTAATTAATTTATAAAAATTCTAAAACTTTCAAAACTTAATTAATCTACTTTAGGTATATGCTTAGGTGTTTAATAGCCTAAGTTCAATTAAATAAATCAAAACCCAATTCATATGTGTGAAGGGGTGTTTTAAAATTACTTAAGATAAACCCTTAGCTTAATTAACCATTAATCATGAACCAAATTGCATTAGGCCCTTTTCTTCCTAAGTGCATTACAAGTTTAAATTCCTTGTGAATTTTTTATGTCATCTCATTGGCTCATAATTACTTGGTTAATTATGGTGTGGTGGTAAGGGTTAATTAACTTGCTTAATTCATACCTTAACCTAATTAATATATAAAAATAAATCTAATCATCTAAAAATTAAACAAAAATATCAAAAAACATGTGGGAATGGCATAGGAATAGTAAACTCAACTCACATTTTCAAAATTAAATCAAACTTAAAACTAAATAAAAATCACATTGAATAAACTTTAATTTATTTTAAGCCTTCTTATTCCATAAGAATGTCTTTAGGATTTAATTAAAGTGAATGTGTTTACACGCTTTTATTATTTTTATTCTTTCCCCAACATGTTATATTTGTATGTCATGTGGTTTCTTGCATCCATATTTTTCAAAATCAAATTCAAAATGAAATTGTTTACTTTATGTCAAAATTGTATATGTTGGCTAAAGTAATAATATGAGTGGCTATTATCACTATTAAATTCACATTATTTTCAAAACATATAAATCAAATGCCTAAAATGTTCTACTTATATTTTAATTATAAGCTTGCATGAGAAAAAATATGGATGCTTAGCATAGGTTTTCCTTCTTTTATGTTAGTATAGTTTTGAATAGGAGTTAAGATGTGGTTCATTTGAAAAGAACCTAACACTTGCCTAATTCCACATCCTATTCATTCCTATGCTAACACTTAAGAAAGGTTACCTATGCTTGCACACATAAATTGCGTAAACAAAAATAAACTTTTTCATTCATTTCTTTTGTACATATGTTTGTATTTAAGAAAGTGGTATATTAATCTGGACAACCCCGAGATTGTGAGGCTTTAAGTAGCCCTAAGTAGGTCTTGTAGCTTACACCTCTGGTTAATAATGGCGCTGTACTCACTTATGTCTTTCTTACTTTCATGAGTGCATGTGAAAATTGGATAAGAAACCCTTTTCTACTTAGTGAAATTCATGCATCTTAAACTTCCAAATTTCTTTAAATGTATTACTTAGAAAGCATCATAAAGTGTGTTAAATATTCTCATTTGTATATATAGATATGCTTAGGACTCATTCATATGCATGTTATACATGTTGGGAAAGAAATGAAGTGATATATGTTTTTAGAATTTGGTTTATTTTATTTAATCTTAAAATGCCTTTTTTTGAACATGTTTGTTTAGAGTTCATCTAAACTTAAGATTAATTAAAAGACTTAATCAAAAAATTCACTAAATAAAACTAAAATGTGAATCTACTTTAGAAATTACTTAGGTTAGGGAAGGAAAGAGAAGTACTCTTCTCTTTCCCTCTTTTAATAACTTAGTAATTAATCTTAGAATTCACCTGAACCTAATAAAAACATGAAATAAAATTAACCCAAATCAACTAAACAACTTAAATGAAACCCTCCTCTAAGTTGAACATGCTTCACACTTAGAAAATTCAAACCTAAAGCCATAGCTAAGAATACCACATAAACCTCTAAAGCACACACATTAGGCTAAGTCACCACTTCTAGCTTTAGGTTAGGATGATGCATGGTTTGAAATTTATTTTGTTTTATGATATATGTTTTAGACTGGATGTTAGGATGTATGCTCATAGAATGAATATTAGGATGATCTTAGTTTAACCATTATTTTCTACAGGGGATTGTGCTTAAGGGGCATTGTAATAAATAAAAATATAAATACTTTTGCTTGGTGCTTATACCCCTAAGCATAATCCAAGTGGACTTAGTCACCCATGTGTGGGGTGATAAGTCCAATATACATGCTTGGGATTTGTGTGGTTTATTTTAGCTAACCTTATTTTGTAGGTGTTAGTTAGATTTTCATTCTTTTACTTCCTTTTCATGTAAATTTGTGCAATTAGGATTTTGGAATGATTGTTATGGGGATTAGATGAATATTGGTCATAAGATCTATCTTATGTACCATGTGAAGCCTTGAGCATCCACCTTCCAACCATCCAAAAGAAGAGCCAAAGAAGAAAAAAGAAGAAGAAAGAAGAAAAGAAGAATGAAGAAATGAAAGCTTGAAGACCCCATAATAATAATGAATTTCTTGCTTAATTGTAATTTAATTCATTTGTAATCTGGTTGTATAAGGGTAGAGCTACCAATTTATTTTTTTTGGGTTTTGCGTGGTGCACCACAATCTTTTATTCTTTTATGATTAACTTTATAAATTGATTGATGATTTATTTAGCTTGTGCATTAAGTGGCATATTTTTTTAGTTTTTTCCTTGCTTTATGTATGACCTGGATGTGGATTAGGCTCCTAGGGAAAAAATAAATATTTTATGAAATTTAACAATTCAAAATTAAAATTGAAGAACTCATAACCTCAACTAAAGCTTAGGTTTAAAATCAAGATAAAAGAATTAGTAACCCTTAGATGAGTATTTTTTATAATATCATGCACAATATGCATCTTATTTTACTCTTGATTGGAGGGCTTCCACCTTTGCCGAGAAACTTGGCTTGACCTTTGAGAGCCATGGTGGAAACACACTCCTCCTTCTGATTTTGGCCAATACTTTATTTCTCATGCATTATATGAATCCTATTAGCCTGAGTCAAAATAATTGTCCAAAATAAAATAAAATGAAATTTGAATTGCATTAGATTTAGGTCATTTGAAGCATGTCCTTACATGATCTAGTCTCTTTAGAGTGAGTTTAAGGACTTAATCTCTTTCTAAATAAATAATAGCCTAGCTATCTTGCATAAGCATATGACTTGCCTACATGTATTTAAAGTTGTAGGAGGAGTTAGTTGGGGAACATCCCTAGGCGGTTATAAGTCCAAGCAGTTGGGTGGTTTGTCCTCTCTTATGGAGGCAAACCAATTACCCATTTTCATCTTAGATTTAGGTTGTGTTTTTGGCCCTCACCAAAGCTCCCTAGATTTAGGTTTTGAGGTTGCTTCTCTCCTTTGTGGGCCATAAGCTTAATTCCTCACCTCTTAGACATTTTCAAAACATTGCATTAAGGAATTATAAGCCCTAACATTCTAATGAAAATGCAACTCAAATAAATTAAATCAATTTCAAAAATGTAAATCCCAATAACATGATAGTTTAAGATGCTTGCTAGGTTTTCTAGCATCGTGGGTATCCCCTACATATCTTTCTCTTGGCTTCGATAAATAACTCCCTCTCTTTGATCAATCCCATTTGATCTTCAAAAATGATCCAATCGATTGATGGTCCTTTCTTATTAAAATCTTTGAAGATAACGATCATTTATCTTAATCGAGAGTATTCTTAAGGAGTCCCGTCCCTTAGAAAGTAATTAAATATGGGGGCTTGCCCCTGTAGGGAACTTAACAAACTAGTTTAAAATAAATCCTACTTTGCCTTTTCATGTGAAGTAGGAAGAACTCTCGTACATGCGTAATTCATCGCCCTTAGAGAATCTCTACACATATGCACCATCATCCTTAGAGTTATTGGTGATTAGGTCCATTAAAGGGTAGTGACTTCTCTCAGAGATAGTACAATTCCTTGATGATGTATCAATTACTTGAATAAGTATATCTGGATCTCATGGCATAAAAAAGATTAATTTTTATATTCTTACCTCTTCTAACCAATAGATTTGAAGGCGGCCATATAGAAATTTTTAACCAACATATACCCAAATAATTTCTCTTTCCAATCAAAATTTGAAATCGATTCTAAATCATTTGAACTTGACTTAACATTTTCAAAATGATGAGTATGAGTTCAAACTCTAAATTCAAAGTCAACAGAATCGATTTTATTTTTAACATTAGATTTTCATCATTTTCAATTTTTAATTTAGTTGATAGAGATGGCCGCATTTAAGTATGTGTTTACCTTTTCTCATGGACATACCGCCTTCCCGATTACACCTCTCGTCATTTCAAACTAGGTTTTGAGGGGGGATTACTTGAGGCATTCCCCACATTATTAAGGACCACAATGAGCAAGTGATCATTGATTGATACATGACTCGACATTCCCTCACTGAGAGGAAGAGTTGTAGTTCCTATAATGTCAGACGCACTCGGATGCTCACATGCCCGTCTGCTAGTGGCAGCACCACTCATTAGCACCTTCCAAGGGGAAGGCTCCCCTGATCCCAGGGATAGTCTCCTTTGCTTTTGAGGTCGGGTCTAGTTCTTACTCCGCTCGCCCCACCAAGACCTAGAGAATGAATAAAAACTACATGATTAAGTGGTACCATCAGGAGATGGAGGCGGAAGATCTTGTGAGGCCACTTTGATTTCCTCAGGTTACAAAACCCATTCCATCCTCTCTAGGTCTGAGGAGGATGCTAGAGGATCCCTACTTCACCTCCACCAACCATTCCCACCCGCAAGAGAGGTATGTCGCCTCGCCTCGCCTATTGGGTAGCTGCTTAACCATGATCGAGGCTCAATTTGACTTAAGATCATTATCCCCATAGTGGGGGAAGCATTTATAGGAGAGGGCTAGGAGGCCCATACAGTTCATATCACTAGAGGAGAGGTTTTATCAAAGGTCCTCGCACTCATTGATTTTCTCGACCCATGTTTCATCACATGCATATTATACTAGGGGACTACTACCATCAGGAGGAGAGATCTATTTTGAGAGAGTTGGTGGTGTCTCCACCACACCGCTCTACCCCCCATTCACTATCGTCCATTCATGTATCAGTATCTCCAGTTTCGCCAAGGCCATGAAGGAAACATATGGGTAGAAGAGACCCGCTGGTGATCACTATGGCCAAGGGATCACATTCCATCCACACCACCTACTATGGCGAGGCCGAGCTCTCCTACTCGACCTTTTGCCCTAGTTGTGGTGATGAAGGAATGGCAACCTCGAAGCAAAGTGGTCATCCCTTCATCATCACTACCACAACAGGATTTGGAGACGGTTACAGCAATTGCAAAGGGAGAGGGTGGCAACCCAGTTGCGCCCATGATCATAGAACCTTCTAAGAGTGTCACCCCGTACAAAGTTAGTGATAGCCAAGAGTGTATATCTTCTAGTGAGTACAACCCTCACAGGGTTGATTCTCAAGCAGTAAGGGAGGTCCGATGCCTCACACACATGTGATCCCATCCGGCCAAAAGCATTTGTGCCGCTAAGATCATTCTTTAGACGACATAGTAGCTCACTATTTCATAGAAAAAAAGGAGATCCTTGGATACGACTGGTCTGATGAGGAGAAGATCAGCTTTGATCCCAATGAAGATGATTTGTTGGGAGACTCAGCTAGGGTTTGCATGGTAGATACTAGGGATCCCTCCTCAGAGAGCAGTAGGCTATGGAAGGTGATGAGGCTGAGCAAGAAGACACGGCCCAATCAGCCCAACACCTCCGATATTAATTAAAACAAAAAGATGGACAAATAGATAGGATGACAAGGCAGCTTGAGGACTTGTTAGCAGCAGTCTCAGTACTTTAGAAACAAGCACCAGTAGTTTATCCTACCACAATTAAAACTAGTCAGCTAGAGTTGGTGCATGTCTTGGACCCATCCAAGACTTTACCTTCATTAGAGCAAGGTAGAACCAGCATGTATAGGAAGGTAGTGAAAAGTACCTCCATATAGGAGAAAGATATCAAGTCTATGGTTGAGCAGTAAGTGAAAGAAGAGTTGGCTCAAGCTTGAGGATCATCGGCCCAAAGGGTAGACCCTACGAGAATTTGATAACCAATCCAATATCCCAAGGGTTTTGTGCCACCTTCCTTCAAGAGTTTTGATGGCGGAAACCAGAAGACATCACCCATTTGAGCTAGCAACCGGTGGGAGTGATGCTTTACTTTTTTCGCTCTTCATTAGTAGGATAGTTTCATTGGTATGTTGAACTTTCCAATAGTTTAGTAAAGACTTTTGCTGAGTTGGAGCAACTCTTTATTAAGAGGTTTGTTGGAGCTCAACAAAGGGTTACTGTTGGCATCTCATTGTAGCATAACACCACCCAGATGAGTCCCTTGTTGATATTCTATGATAACTAAGTATGAAATGCAACCACAACTATTTGAACATGCCATTGAGATTCTTCTAAGAATATCCATGGCCCGCTTCATGCTTAAGGGCTTCACCATTAAAACTGTTGAGAAGTTAATCAACAAGGCAGCTAGTCTACAAGGAGAGGCCAAACAGTTGTCTTTTCAAGACCAGTTGCCCAAATCAACCACAGAAGGTATATGAGAAGAAGCTCGGGTAGTGACAATAGTGGATAAGGGGAAGCAACTAGCTAGAGATCAATCTAAGAGACCACAACCTCAAAGATCCTTGCTTCCACCTCCTCTACACATCGAGGGCCTACCGCCGCCACAACATCCTCTATAGCCTACACCACCACCTCCTCAGCCACATCATCAAAGCAATGGTACACATACACGTCAGGTAGCTATGATCCACCTACTCTTTTGGATAAACTCAATAAATCTTATTCATTTAAGGGGGGAGGTAATCAAAAAAATCTTTAAGAATCTCTTAAAGAAGCCTGATTTTTAGCTACCCAAACCTAGGAGATTGGAGGAAGTGGGCAAAATCCATGATTCTAACTTTTGCCCCTACCATCGTATGATATGTCATGTTTTGGAGGATTGTCATACATTGAAGGACTACCTTGAACATAGCTTCAAGAAGGTGTAGTTATCTCAAGGAATACCTCGGAAATAACCATCGCCATTAGGTAATCCTTGGGGATACTTATGATCCTTCCAAAACCAAAGAAGGTTGGGATATCTCCTTATCCAAAACCTTTAATTGTCGAAGATCAAACTTTTCTTAGGTGAGTGCTAAACCTCCAACATCAAGAAGGTTTGCAAGTTGCAGAGCCAACTCAAGGAAAGGGGAGCTCGAAGCAAAGAACATGTGTACCGGATAGCCAAGTAGCAACCACCGACCTACCTCAGTCCACCATTGTAACTACCACATCAGCAACTACAACTACTTTAGTTAGTTCTTCTTCTGCTACTAGACATCATGTATCGATGGATGAGGGCATCAAATCCCTCACCCCTCTTACTTTACTTGATTTCTACTTTGTACCTCCTATCAAATCCAAGAAATTAAGAATAAAGCTAGCTTGAATTACATCCATGTCACTGATGGGTTGTTCAATCTATTCTAATGATAACTCTTCAAGTCTAAACAACTATAAAATGATCTCCTTTCTAATTCAGAGTTAGATTTTCCTACTTTGAATACTATGGGTTCTCCTCTTGAGATAGACTTGGAATCATCGATTTTGAGGGTCCCATAGGAGAAGGTAGGTGAGCCTAATGTGCATGTAGAACCTTCCATTACCCTACCACAAGAGATCACCAAGTCAACCATAGTGGCAAGGTTCTACCTATAGCAGCACCTCAAGATAGGGAAAATAAGTCATTAGTTTAGAGGATCAAGAAGCTCCTCCACAGGATGCTCTACCCTTGGATATGCTTGTGGAAGATCAGCCCAAGGTGGACTACAATGTCCTATCTCACCTAAGAAAGTCATCTAAGTATATATGATGCCCTTACCTTATCCAAAGAGATGAGGGAATCATTAATCAAGGCTCTCCTTGATCCCGAGATATGCTTAGCTCAGTGACCACCAGAGGAGGCACATTATTCCAAAGAAGCCTGTGGGATCACTTTCGATGAAGACCTTCTTCGGGGACATGGAGCACAACCGCCCCTACATTACATTGACATGGACAGATTCACTAGCCAGAGTTCTCGAGTGCATCAATGAACATTATGAGTCTAAAGACCCTTGCCTATTTGAGATCGACATCTCCACACTCGGAGATAATGATGTTGAGAGGATTCAATGAACAAGGTGAGGGCTTTAGGTTCCATAGTGTTACCTTTGGAGATAGGTGAAAGATGAAGCCAAGTTTATATCATTGATTTGAATACTTCATTCACTACTTTTTGGTAGGCCTCGGATACATTAGAATAAGATAATTCCATCCTCCCTCCATCGCATCAAGTTCAAGAAGGATGGGATTGAGTCGTGTCAAAGGAGATGAAAAGTCATTTTCGTAGAGAGGTTGAGATATATGAGGATGCGACCTAATATCTTCCTCAAAACACCATTTCTCATGAACTTGGATAAATTCAAATTGAAAAAAAAAAGAAAATAAATAAAAAGAAAAAGAAAAAGAAAAGAAAAGAAAAGTGAAAATCCAAGTGAACAAGAAAGGGAAAAAGAAGAAATAGAAGATATCACATTCCACCCAGTTCATTCCATCATATGGACATGTGGGTGGATGACTCAATCCACGTAGGTAGAGGTGAGGTAAATAGAGGCAATTCTAGATGGAAGACCCTTGGCCATCGCCAACAGGGTTATGTTCTAGTCATACCTACTATTCACATAGACTTGGAATCTAGTTCAGAGGATGAGTCTAATGTGATTAGTATACCAACCAACCCCTCTCAACAGATTTCATTGGAGGTGACACTCGAGCCAAAAAGTGACAAAGATCAGGCCTCCAGACAAAGCAAAGTATTCAAATTAGATGCATGTAAAACTATCAGGCAGTAGTTAGGAACCTTAGCTCTAACCTCACTTTCACCCCAAAAGTTGAAGGTTTAGTAGTTAAGGAATCCCCTAAGTCTTCCAGTGATATGATGCCAAAGAGATTCTTTTGATCATCATCCTCAAGTCCAAAGTTGATGTAGAACTTGGAGAATTCACAAAGAATTAATGGAATTACTTGACTTTTACTGCCTTGTGTTCATAATCTTATACAAAAGGTTTGGTTCCTCATACATGGTCTAATAGGTCAAAGTATTTTGAGAAGCTATGGAATAATATGTGGGAAGCACAATCAAGAGAAGACTAAGATTTGATACAAGTCCAAATGATGACGATGATCGCTGTTACCAATCATTTGGAGTCTGATAGGTTCTTTTCAGACAACACCAACTCTTATGAGAATGTGTGTTTAAAAATATTAGATGATCTCAAAATCAAAGATGCACTGCCATAATTTGAAGAGGAGATCCATTCAATAATTGACAAGCTTAAAAAAATCAACCTCGGGACAGAAGAAAATCCATGCCCGACATACATCAGTTCATTGCTGAATGAAGAAGAAACCAATGACTTAGTTAGGCTATTGAATGAGTTTAAGGACTGCTTTGCATGGAGTTATGAAGAGATGCCCGATTATCTCTACGTAGTACCATAATCTAGAAATAGATCCTAGCGCTAGCTCTATCAAGCAAGCTCCTAGATGCATTAGAAATTGTACAACAAGTCATTTCTAAAGTCAAGAAACTGATCGATGTTGGTTTCAGTAGGGAAGAAAAATATCATACCTGGTTAGTCAGTGTCATACCAGTTAAGAAGAAGAATGGCCAAATTCACATATGCATCAATTTTAGGGACTTAACCAAGGCATGTCCTAAGGATGAGTTTCCTTTCCTATACCGTAATTAATGGTGACATCACCTCATCTCATGTAATTTTCTTTCATGGATGGGTCATCCGCTACAACCAAATCAAGATCTCAAGATGAAAAGAAACACTACTTCCAAACCCCGATCAAAATCTTTTGTTATAGGTCATGCCTTTCGCCTAAAAATGTGGTGCATACCAATGGGCCATGACTCAGATCTTCAATGAACTCATCCATCATTAGGTTGAGCTATGTTGATGATCTAGTAAGTGAGAGAAAAGGAATACCATCTCTTTGACTTGAGAGTAATTTTCAAATGGTTAAGATAATATATCTCAAAATGAATCCCAAGTGCATTTAGCTTGGAAATTCCTTGTTCAATCAACCATGATGGTTAGAATATCTAAGATGCTTTATTTCTAACATATCAAGGAGATGCAAGCCATTCTAAGCACTCATCAAAAATAATGCCAAGTTCAAGTGGGATGATAAGTGTCAACATGCCTTTGAAGACATATCAAGCAGAATTCCAGCTTTAGCCTATCTCAAGCCACTCATCCTCTACATCGCATTGGATGACTCTCTCTTTTGGCCCAAGCCAATGATGGGAAGGAGAGTGCTCTCTACTACCTCAATCGCCATTAATTCCTCCTAAGTAAACTATCCACCTATTGAGAAATATTATAGCTTTGATCTTTGCATCTCAAGCTATGACACTATATGATTTCTCATAAGGTGAACTTGATCTCAACCAATCCACTACATAACTTATGACACACCAATGCTATCTGATGTTTGGCATGATGGTCCATGATTCTCTCAGTTTGATATCACATTTGTACCCTTGTGGGTAAAAGGATAAGCACTAGAGAGATTTCTTAGAAGACACCCACTACTGATTCTCCACTTAGTGATCTCCGATGAACAAATCATGAACTTGGGGAGGTCAACCATCAATGGGAGATATATTTGATGGTGCGCCTTCTTTTCATAAAGGGAAGCACCAATATCTACTCTTCCGGAAAGCGGGGTAGAATAGTTCTCTTAACTCCAAACTGATGTGATGAGATTCTCATACTATCTTTCCAACCCACACCAACAATGAAGATGAGGCTATGATTTTGATTGCAGAGTTATCCATCACTATCAGTGTCAAGAGCATCAACATCTTTGGGACCTGAGTCATCAAGTCATCCAAATTGCCGTCCTACAAGGTTCTCAAACCCAAGCTTCATCATTACCATGAGTATACCATGAAGCTGTTGGCCCAAATTCTTGAAGTCACCATCTATAAGGTTCCTCAAGCAGAGAATGCAGTAACAGATGCTTTGGCCAAATTTTTTAAAGAATTGACATGTCGGAAGATGAGTCCATTCCAATAAGGGTCCAAAATAAACATGGCTTATCTCTTATTGATGCTGAACTCATCAAGAGGCTTTCTCTTGAAGGGGAGGTTGACGTTGCCTATAAGGATAAGGAGCTAGATTGGAGGCAACGTTCATAGAATATTTCAACACTAGTAAACTACCTCAAGAAAAGTTGCAAGCCCATCAAGTGAAACATAGATCTCTCTCTATTCTCTTGTTGGCACCCTGTACCGGTCCTTTGATCAAATGTGGTTATTGTTTAGATAAAAACAAAGCCCATAATTATAATCGAGGTACATTCGTGTCTATGTGAGCACATCAATCTGAAGATGAAGATGAAGATCAAGAGACTAGGATACTACTGCCTTCATGATTATGCATACATGGATGTAACTAGAGATGCCATCAGGAGGGAGTGGTCCTCCACCAACCACCCAACATTCTACACCACATTGGCCTCATGGTTTTGAGTGTTGGGGTACCACATGGGTCTATCGATCCTCCTTCTTCCAAGGGTCATCTATTCATCATTCTACCAACTACTTTTCCAAGTGGGTAGAGCAATCCCACTAGAGGTCATAGCTCGATGTGCTTCAATTTTTAGAACCATATGTATAGGGTGCCTCAATAAATTATATCGATAATGTATTATTCAAAAGCACCAAAATCAATATACCAAGAATGGTATAGATTGAGATACTCCACCATCTACTACCCCGGAGCAAATGGCTTAGTAGAAGCATTCAACAAAACTCTCATCCAAATACTAAATAAGACTTTCGATGAGAATAAATTGTAATGGAATGAGAAGTTGATTGAAACATTGTGGGCCTACTGTCACAACTCAACTCAATCACCCATTTCTTAGTGGGTTCAAGCCATTCTACCTTTAGATGTTCAACTCCCATCACTAAGGATAGCATTGTAGCAAGATCACTATGACGTAATGCAAAGTTAGTTAGAAGAGCTTAAAGGTTTGGGGAGTGTCGCTAGAACCCCGAGTTGAACAAGGCCAAAATGATTCAAGCTCAACAAGTGGTCCACCCTAGGTATTTTTAAGTAAGAACTTGTTCCTGAGACCAATTATTGCCCATCAAGATGGGAGGCAAGTTTGAACCCACTTGGGAAGGCCCCATGTCATAGAGAAGGCCTACCAAGGAGGATCTTATCACCTTATTGATTGTAAAGGGAACATCCAATCTTCCAATTAATGGGCTCTATTTGAAAAATATTACCCATAAAATCATGTTTGAAAAAAATTATAAATCAACAAAATCTAATTCCATTTCATCAAAATCTTCTCTTCTTGAAGCATTGTGCTTATCTTCAATCCAATGGGTTTAGGTGTAAGAGTCCCCGAGCATCCTATCCCTCTTTCACAACATAAACACATTTCACATTAGATAGGTGTGAGAGAACCCAAGAGGCATCCTTTTGATTAGCACAACTAAGTTTGTAAAAGAACTGGCATCCTTTCTTAGTGGGAATTTTCATTTTCCATCTGATCGCTTCATTATTTCGTAATTCCATTTCATCAGGGGAATTCTCCAAGCGTGTTTAAGGTAGGAATGAGAGAACCCGAGAGGCATCCTATTCCCTTTAATACATCAAAAAATAAACATAAATCTTTTACCTCAGGCTATTTTGATGTGAGAGCAATCCCCCTGTAGCACTCACTCATTAGCTGCTCTAGGTCATGTCTACATGCTACCTTACTAGTATGTCACCCCAGTGGTCATTTGTTGGAGGATGTGAGTCCCCGTGCTTTCTTTCTAACTTGACCATTGCAAACCAATGAGTACTTGTTAGTATAGTAGACTTCTCTTCCAAGAAGACCTCATGTTGATTTTGTTTAAGAAGATATGAGTCCCAGCTTGAATTAATCATCATGATCTAACCAGTCAAGTATATTTGAGGTTTAGGATAAGTCCAAAGGTTCCTTTCCTCTTGACTACTTTGAGTTGACATAAGTCCCCAAAGGGCATTCAAAGTCCTTATCGGATGGCACTATCGACCAAGATGATAGACTATCCCATCATATAAGAGGATGTAAGTCAGCTCTTCTAGCACATTGCAAATTGAGCACCTTTGGTTGATATTCACTATGCCAATCGACACTCTAAGGGATACACCACTCTGGCATGTGAGTATGCTTTCTCCTTGAGTTGGCCATCCAATACCTATTTGATATGACATGTCATCTTCTTGGTTTTGGATTAAGCCCCTAAAGGCCCCTCTCCTCTAATTTTGTTTGGATCATGTTTCAACCCATTTAGACATTACCTACAGAACTTGATTGTACATTCCCCTTTTCTAGTATCCACCCCTGTGGTTGGAGAATTTGTTCAGTGGATGCACAGATTTTCCCTTGGTTTAGTAAATCAAAAATAGGTCTAGGCTGATATAAGCTCCTTCTTTTGATCTTCACAAACCAATGTGGGTCCACAATAAATAAACTAAACAAAACAAACAAATTACTTTTGTGGATTAGAATTCAAGCCCAAAACCCCTTTTCCAAGTGCATCCTATTTTTAGTAATATCATAACTCCCTATAGAATTGTGATTGAGATAAATCCTAATCACCCATAGTTGCTCATAGGTTGGGTTCAATCTATTTTCTATACAAGTTACCATGTCATTCTCTTTGGAAGATATAATACTACACATTCTTTTTAGCATGATTATCAAAAAGATACACCCTACTTTCAATTTGTTGCTCAAAATAATATCAATGTCTTATAGAAGATGTGAGTCAGTTTTCTTCCCTAATTGATCATTAAAGAAAGGCAATCCTTTGGTGATAGTTCCCGCTAAAGCTACTCTTTGAATGGATAGGTCTAGTTGATATAATCTCTCACATGATCCATCGCAAACCAATGGAATCCATCAAAATAAATTAAAATGAAATTAATATTTGACTATCTGTTGATTTTAAGTCCTCCAATGTATTCATTTAGCCTATTGACTATTGCCATGCCAAGATCATGTGGTTCCTTATTTTGAAGATGAGTTACGCTTTTAACTTGACCATTGCACAGAAAGGCATCCGATTGGATAGTCCTACCTTATGGTGGTGACTACTCATTGGATTAGTAAGTCTGAAATTACCTTTCCTACTTATAATACATCACAAACAAATGGGATCCATCAAAATAAATTAAAATGAAATTAACCATTATCCTTGAGTTGATTTAAGTCAGTATTCACTCAATAGTCAGCCTAGGTTGGGTTCATATTTCATGAATAGATCACCCCAAAGAATTTACTTTAGAGGATGTAAGTCTACTATGCTTTCTTTAGTACATGCACAAGTAATGACATCTCTTTTTAAGTCTACATGTGTTTAGTAGACTACCCTTTGGATGTAAACTGAATTTAGCTAGTTAAAAGATCTAAAGCAATGTAATCAGATGAACAAACTCACTTTACTTAATTCCTAAAGATATTCTTAAAGAATAAGAAAACTTAGAATAAATCAAAGTGAATTTCAAAATAATTTTTGTTTGTTTCAAGTTTGATTTAATTTTAAAAGGGTAAGATTAGTTTGATGTTCTTAACCCATTCTCACATGTGTTTTAAATTTTAGTTTAAATTTTAGATAATTAAATCATTTTTAAATGTTGATTAGGTTAAGGTATGCATTAAGTGGCTTAATTAACCCTTACCTACACCACCTTAAAAATTAAAATTATGAGCCAATGAGATGACATAAAACCCACAATTTAAATTTGTAATTCACCCTAATAATGAAAAGGCCTAATGCAATTTGGCTCATAATTAAAAGTTAATTAAGCTAAGGGGTTTTAGCTTAAGTAATTTAAAACACCTTTCACACTTATGAAAGGGGTTTTGATTTCAATTGACTTAGGCTATTAACACCCAAGCATCTACCCAAAGTAGATTAATTAAGTTAGGAGATTTTTAGAATTTTTTAAAATTATTAAAGGGATAATTAATGAATTAACTTAATTAAGAAGGATTAAGAAAAAAGATAAAGGGAGTTTAGGGAATAGCTTAGGAAAATGCCCCAAAATTATTCCAAAACCACCTGGATCAACCTTAATCCAACTTAAACATAAGGAAAATCTCCTTAATTTACATGAAAGGGGTAATTAGGAGTGAGTAGCAATTTCTAATCAAGGCCTCAATAAATCTCTGGGGAGGTACATCATCCCCTAAAATGAACCCTAGAAATTTAAGATTCATTGGTGACTTCATTAGAAAGTAATTAGCTAATTACCATTCCCAAAGAAACCCAAATTCAGAGAAAAGGGTAATTCAAAATACTTTAAAATTATTTTTAAAATATTCTAGATGAAATTATCTATCCATAGCATTTTCCTTTTTTTTTTTGATTTTTGAATTATGATTTTTGAAGTTTCTAATTAAATTAATAATTAACTAATCCTAACTAATCCCCACCCGCTATGTGGCGGCGCACACGCTTTACATGCATCACGCCGGAGTGACTTAAACATCACAAGAGGTGGCATGACGCGCTTAGAATCTCTTTGCCATCAAAGATCGGATGGTGAGATCTCCAGCTTTATAAAATGGATAAGAGATTTAAAATGTGAATAATCTCCATCCATCCAAAAAGTGATGGATGACCGAGATTCATCCTTCCAAAGCTTAGAAGAAGGGAGATCGCCCACCTTTAAAGATCGAAGCCGATTGAGCTCGATTATGCTAAAATTTAGCCCACACCTTCATCATGCACAATCAAAAATCCAATCTAAGATCCATGAGATTATCACTTCACAAAGGACCAACACCTATGAGAATTAAGTTGAAAATCCAACCTACCTCAGGTGATCAGTGCTTGATTCTCTTAGAGAAGATTCATCTGGTTGAGATGAAGCTTTGCTGAAGTTTCTAGCACTTGTGGTCAAGTGTGGAGCTCTATTGATCAATTCCTCTTCACTCCCTTTACTGCGTTGGTGGAATTGAACTCCCCCTTGCCTCTAGAACGAGAGCTTGGTGCACTCACTTAGCTCCCAGATAAGTGTGCAAGAATTGAGGAGATTGGGTGTGGAGAAAATTCAATTATTGAGCTCCCCTATTTTGCTAAACCAAAGAAAGCAAGATTCAAAACCTCTAGGGACCTTGGGAGATCTCTCCATGTTCTCTCAAGCTTCCTAGACTCAATGAGTAAGAGAGTGAATGAAATTGATTAGAGGAGTATCTCCCTTGACAATCAAATGGTAGAGCCTATTCATGCCATTTTGATCCAATTGTTACAATGGAATGGGTTGTTTGAGTCGTTAGAGGTGTGCACATTATTGGTTTGGCTAGAGTAGTGGATGCCTAACTCCCATGTGCAATCAATTGAGGTTTGGGGGGAGTTTGGAAATTGAATTTGGCCATGGGTGGTCGGGTTTGGTCCATAGGCCAAATGGGTTGACCCAAACCCATTGTGTTGGGTGCACCACTCATCACTAGGCCCCCTTGATATTTTAGAGAGCCTCAAGTGTTTGTGATGAGTGCATGACCAAAATACCGGGACTAGGCCAAAATTTTTAAATGGCCTAGGGGTATAAGTATTCATTTTGCTTTTTTTTTTGGGTAAGTTTGGTATGTTGAGAAATAGGTCAATTTAGTTCATTGAATTTGACATTTGACCCATTTGACCCATTTGACCTATTTGGGTTAGGTCAAGGTAATTAGGTTTGATTATTCATAGAGGTGGATTGGTATCTTTGTTCAATCAATTTGGGTTAGTTACTTTGGCTCAACATGACCCTTTAGGTCATGTTGGGTCTAAGGTCAATGGTTGGGTCTAGTTGGACAAGAGGCTTTGGTCAAGTTCCACAAGTGATTTGGATGGACTTTACCCATTGGTTTCAATCAATTTGTCTTAGATCAAGTTTTGACACATTTTGACCCTTTAGGTCAAAATGGTCAACTGTCAAGGCCAAATGGGCTAGGTAGGCTCAAATGTTGATCTTCAAACATAGGTCATGAGTGAACTTAGATCAGGTTTCAATCAATTTGGCCTATAATGGATTTTGGCTAGTTGAGTTTCATTTTGGTTAAGTGTTGACTTGGTCAACCCTTTAGGTGACTTATTTTTGACCCAATTTGATTGATTGATCATCCCATGATGATTGTGATCATGATGAGAAGGGTATATGAGTTCAATCCAATTTGGTTAGGATCAAAAGTTGGCTCATAATGGTACTTTAGGTCACTTTGGGTCAAGTGAGCCTAAGTGGGTCAAATGGCTTAGTCAAAGCTTGATTTGAAGTTGATTGATCTTGTATGTGGACTTATGATTGAAATATAAATCCATTTACAAGTGGTTTGAAGTCAAATGGATTTTAATCCATTTGAAAATTTTATATTCGAAGGAAGAACATGAAGGAGTATTAGGTTTGATTTTTGAGTTGGATTTTGATTGAAGGATTAAGGTTTGGATTTATATATGAGTTCATGATTGTAGCATTGATAGAACCATGAGAGAAGATCAAGGGTTTGGCTTGATTTGAATTGCTTTCGCTAAGTTCAAGATTTGACTTGAAAGGCTTAGATTTGATTTTGATTGATTGAATTTTTGTTGGTTTTGATTGTTTGAATTTATATTTCATTTATATATGTGAATATAAATGAGAATATAAATTGATCATGAGAAAATTTCAAGAATTTGAGAGTTTAATCATGATTTGGGTTAAATCCATTAAAGGAGTTTAAAGGATTTAATTGAATTTTAATTTGAAATTTAATTTTTGAATTGGATTTAGTTGATTTATTTATATTCATTTATATATGAGAATATAAATGAGATATAAATTGATTTTGAGAAAATCCCATGAGTTTGAAGTGGTTTGATCATTTTAGGTTAAATCCATTAATGAAATTTGGGATTTAAAGGAATTTCGGATTTTAATTTGAATTTAATTTTGAGTTGGATTTAATTGATTTATATTTATATTTCATTTATATATGAGAACATAAATGAGGATATAAATAAGTTTTGAGAAAATCAAGAGTTTGAAGTGATTTGATCAAGGTTTAGAGTTGATTTTGGCTAAGTCTTTAATGAAAATTAAAGGACTTAAGAAAATTTCATGAATTGATTTGAATTTTGAATTTGATGATTTTGAATTTATATTTCATTTATATATGTGAATATAAATGAGAATATAAATGGATCATGAAAATCTCAAAGATTTGAATAGATTTGAGATCATGATTTTGGCTAAGTCCATAAGAAAGAGCAAGACTTAAATTTGAATTTGGAATTTTTTATGGATTCTGATCATGGGTTTCAATCATGGACTTGAATCAAGGGTTTCAATCATGGAATTGATTTGGAGTTTGAGAAAATAAAACATAATTGATTTGGAGTTTGACTTAAAAGAAGGAAAGTGAGGAATGGTTTAAGCTAAGGGTAGAAAATTTTCCTAACACCCCTAAGGCATGACCTATTCCTATGGCTAACCTTTCTAAGTCTTCTAGGGCTAGGGGAGTGTCCACCTAATCACTAGATGTGTCTTAAGACTAAGGAACTCTTAAAGTCTAAGGAATCCTATGTCTAAGATGGAGGGAGAGCTCATTCTAAAATGAGGTCAATCACAATAGGTGTGACCGACTGGAACACACACATATTGGTGTTGACCAAATGATCAACAACACCAGAGATCACAAGCACTAATAGAAAAATCTATCCTTAACCCAAGAAGAAAGAAGTGAGTTTAATTATGCAAGGCTCTACTTATGTCCAAGACATAAGAGAGAGAAGAACTAAGGGATAGTGTGAACCTTCCACAGGGAAGAAGTCATCCATAAGGGGATGACAGCTTTGATTTGAGTTTCACTGAGGGAGAGGGTTGAATTTTTTTCAATTTTGTTGTTTGTTGAATTTGTTTGTGTTTGTTGGTTAGACTCCACGGGGAATAAGAAAATGAACTCTTCACTAAGGAAGCAAGTTCAAATCATCCACAAGGGAGGAATTGAGAAATCCACTGAGAGATAAGAATCCTAGATCCACCGGGGGACTAGAAAGATTTGCATCTCACGGAGGGGAAGAAAAAGGGATTGATTTAGATTAATTTATTTTTTTCATTAGATTTGATAGTCAAATTTTTAGATTTATTTAAATTTGTTTTGATGAACCCATGGTTCATGATAGAGAGGGGCCATGGAGGCTTAGACCCAACTTAGATATCACCAAAGGGTAGTCTACTCACACAAGTAGGACTATCAACCAAAGGGATGCCTTTGGTACACAAGTATAGGAAGAAAGCATAGACTTACATCTTCCAAAGTAGAATCAGGGTGATCTATTGGCAACAATTGAAACCCAACCTTGGGCTAACTATTAGTGAATGTTGCTGGGGACAAATAACTCAAGAATAGTCAAGATTAACTCATTTTTAGATTCATTTATTTTGATGGTTTTGTTGTCTATTATGATTATCTAAATTTATTTATATTTTAGATTATTTATCTAAATTTGTGATGAATCATATGAAGGGAGTAAGACCTATCTCAAATTTATCAAGTAAAGGGAGTAGCTTCCCAACCGATGGGAGAACTATCCAACCAAAGGAGTGTCTTTCAGTTTGCAATGATCAATTGAAGGGAAGAAAGCTTGAAGACTCACATCTTTCACTAGAAAAGATCACTAGGGTGATCGGTTATTTTGGGCAATAAATCGAACCGACCTAGGGCTGCCCATCAGTTTACGACAGTCATGCTAGAAAGAATGCATCATAGCCTTACATCTTTCAACGAGGGATGACTGCTGGGGTAACTTGCTTGTGGAAAAATATTGAACCTAATGAGACTACTAAGTGTGACACCGTGGATTTATCTCAACTCAGGTAGTCAGGCAATTCCTATAGGAGTTATGATGAAACCGCCCTAAAGATAGGATGCCTGCTTGGGAGAAGGGGCCCTTTAGGGGCTTCAATTCCTAATCCTCAAGCAAATTAATTTATTTTTTTAATGCGAACTCTATTGGTTTGTGAGGGATCAAATTGAGAAGGAGCTTATATCATCCTAAACCTATCTTAGATTTACTAAATTAAGTGAGAATCTGCATATCCGCTAAACAAATTCTCCAACCACAGGGGTGGCTACTTGGAAAGGGGAACTGTCCAATCTAAAAGTAACTTGGGTAGTGTCTAAATGGGGTCACAAAGGACTTGATCCAAATAGAGTGCCCACGTGGGATGGGGCGAAAGGCTTAATCCAACACCCAGAGAAGATGACATGGCTAGTCATATATCCAATAGGTATTCACTGTCCAACTCAAGGAGAAAGCCCGGGAACTCATATCTGCCAAGAGTGGTGTACTCACTGGGTGAGTCACCATCAAGATGAACATCAACCAACCTAAGGTGCCCGATTTGTAATAATAACCTATGAAGAAAGCTCGGGACTCACATCCTCTATGACAAACCGAAGCTAGATAGTCGCCTCGGTGCTATCCAACCTAGGAGACTCGAGTGAATCCAGGGGACTTATATCAACTCAAAAATAGTCAAGAGGAAAGGAGCCTCTGGGGGACTTATCCTAAGCCTCAAATATACTCAACCTAGTTAGAGCATGATGGCTAGTTCAAGAAGAAAGCACGGAGACTCACATCTTCTTAAACAAAGTTAATATGAGGTAGCTTACTGGCTGGGCTAAGGAGCCTACCATACTAACAAGGCTCATTGGTTTGCAATGATCAAATTAGAAGAAAGTTTTGGGACTCACATATTCCAACAAATGATCACTAGGGTGACATACTAGCAAGGTAGCATGTGAATCCAACCTAGAGCATCTAATGAGTGAGTACCCTAGGGGGCTTGGTCTTACATCAAAGTAGCCTGAGATAGAAGATTTGTGTTTGTGTTTGTGTACGAGTTTAAAAGGAACATGATGCCTCTGGGGACTCTTACACCTACCTTAAAACACATAGGGGAATTATGAAATGATGCCACAGATGGAAAGAAGAATTCCCACTAAGAAAGGATGTCGCTGGGGGACTCTTACACCTAACTTAGTTATGCTAATCAAAATAGGATTCCTCTCTGTTCTCTCTTACATATTCTAATAAGCATCGAGATTGTGTTTGTGTTTGTGAAAGAGGGATAGATGCCACTGGGGACTCTACACTACCCTAAACATGTCACTGGATTCACATGACAAGCAAACAACACTGAAAGAAGAGAAGATTTGATGAATGGAATCGATTTTGTTCTTTTATTAATGATTATTTCCAAACATTTTTATTTCATGGGTAATATTTCTTTAGATAGAGCCCATTAATTGGAAGCATCAGTGTTCCCCTTTACAATCAATAAGTTGATAAGATCCTCCTTGGTAGGCCTTCTCTATGACATGTGGGCCTTCCCAAGTGGGTTCAAACTTACTCCCATCTTTTGATGCAATAATTGGTCTCCTTAGACTAACACAAGTTCTCCTACTTGAAAAGACCTAGGTGGACCACTTGTTGTGAGCTTGAATCATTTTGGCCTTGTACAACTCGAGATTTTGGGATGCCCGTAGGCGCTTCTCCTCTAAACCCTTGAGCTCTTCTAACAACAACTTGGCATTCTGTTTTGAAGTGATCTTGTTACCCAATGCTATCCTTAGTGAAGGGAGTTGAACTTCTAAAGGAAGAACAGTTTCAGACCCATACACTAAGGAAAATGGGGTAGACTGAGTTGGAGTTCGGTATGTGGTGTGGTAGGCCCATAAAGCTTCAACCAACTGCTCATTCCACTGTCATTTGTTGTCATCAAGAGTCTTCTTTAGTATCTGGATGAGAGTTTTGTTGAATGCTTTGCTAAGCCATTAGCTAGGGTAGTAGATGGTGGAGTATCTCCAATCTATACCATCTGGCAAAGATATTGATCTTCTTTTTGAATGCGCATATTATCGAATATAATTCATCGAGGCACCAAACCTATATATGATATGGTTCAAAAAATTGAAGCACATGGTATGACCTCTTTGAGTGGGATGATTCGCTTGGAAAAGTAGTCGATGCCTAAGATGAATCGATGCCCTTGGAAGAAGGAGGATCGATCGACTACAATAATACCAACACTCAAATGGCCATGAAGCCAAAGTAGGTGTAGAATGTTGGGTGGTTGGTGGAGGACCACACCATGCACGACATGATGGCATCTCCTAGCTACTCCATGCAATCTATTGATCATAGAAGGCCAATATCCAAGTCTGATCTTCAACTTCATCTTCGATGATAATGCACTCCATAGATAATGTACCTCATAATGCCATGAGCTTCATGTTTATCTAAACAACATAACCACATTTGGTCAAAGGACTGGTATAAGGTGCCATCAAGAGATAGAGAGAGCTCTATTTCCCGATGGGCTTGAGATTTCTTGAGGTAGTTTATTGTTCAAGTAATCTATGAATGGTTGCCTCCAATCCAGCTCCTGTCCATTTTGGCATAACCTCCCTTCAAGAGAAAGTCTCTCGATGAGTTCAATCAATAAGGGATAGGACTTGTCTATTTTGGACCCTTATTGAAATGGACTCATCTTCTGGACATGCCAACTCTTTGGCAAGTTTGGCCAAAGCATCTACTATTGTGTTCTCTACTCAGGGAACCTTGTAGATGGTGACTTTGAGAATCTAGGCCAATAGCTTCATGGTATACCGGTAATGATAAAAGCTTTAAAATTGGTAGGACCCACAACTGTTGATGACCAACCGAGAATCCCAAAGATGTTGATGCTGAGATGAGATAGGATGACTAATTTGAGTTCCTACCCCTCGCTTTCCGGGAGAATATATCATGGTGCTTCACCTTTAAGAAAAGAAGCAAAGCACCATCAAAATACATCTCCCATCCGTTGTCGCCCCTCCCTAAGTTCATGATTTGTTCATCGGGAGATCATCACTAAGTGGAGAATCAACAGAAGTGGGTGTCGCTAAGAAATCTAGTGCTATCCTTTTACCATGGGGTATGAAATGTGATATCAACTATGAGAGAATCATGGACCAACGAGCCAAATGTCTGAATAGCATTAGCCGTGTCATGAGGTACTGTAGTTGATTGATTCGGGAGATCAAGTTCACCCTATGAGAAAGCATATAATGTTGTAGCTTCTGAGATGCAAAGATAGCTGTATTTCTCAATAGGTGGATAGTTTGTTTCAGGATCAAACGATGGCAGGTAGTAGAGGGCACCTTTCCTTCATCATTGGCTTGGGCCAACAGAGCAGAGAGTCATCCAATGCAGAGGATAAGTGGCCCGCCGATAGGGAACTAGCTTCACCAAGTACTTTGATATCTTTGAATGCATCTAGCACTTATCATCCCACTTGAACTTGGCATCCTTTTGACAAGTGAGAATGGCTTTGCATCTCCCGATAAGTTTGAGATAAAGCATCTTATATGCCACCATCCTTGAAAGGATGTTGAGTTAATTAAACTCTTAGTTTTCTAAGATAGCTTTAATCTTTTCAAGATCTATTTCTATTCCCCGTGTCAACAACAAACCAAGGAATTTCTTGAAGCTACCCAATGCACACTTCGGATTCATTTTGAGGTTATATTATCTTAACCTCAAAAACTACTCTCAAGTCAAAGAGGTGGTCTTCCTTTCTTTTGCTTTGACTACTAGATCAAACATGAACTCAACCCGATGATGGATGAGTTCATTGAACTGAGTCATGGCCCGCTGGTATGTAGCACATCATTTTAAGGCCGAAAGGCATGACCCTATAATAGAAGATTGATGGGTTCAAAAGTAGTGTGTCTTTCATCTTCAGGAGACATCTTGATTTGATTATAGCTAGATGACCCATCCATGAAAGAGAAGATTGCATGAGATGAGGCAATGTCCACCATTAATTCTCGTATAGGAAGAGGAAACTCATCCTTAGGACATGCCTTGTTTAAGTCCCTAAAATTGACATAAATGCAAATTTGGCCATTCTTCTTCTTAACTAGATGACACTAACAGTAGATATTTTTCTTCCCCGATGAAACCACATCGATCAAATTCTTGACTTTAAAATGACTGTTGTTCAATTTCTAATCGCATGCATCTAGGAGCTTGCTTAATGGGGGTTAATCTGCTTGTGGACTATAATGTTAGAGATAATCCATGCATTTCTTCATAACTCCATAAGTAGTCTTTAAACTCACCAATACCTAACTAAGTCATTGGTTTCTTCTTCATTCAAAGAATGAACTGATGTATGTCGAGGATTTTCTTGTCCCGAGGTTGATTTCTTTAAGCTTGTATTGTTGAATGAATCTCCTCTTCAAACTCTAGCGCCTCTTTGACTTGGAGATCATCCGATCATCAAGTTTCTAAACACACATTCTCATAAGAGTTGGGATGTGTGAGGAACCTATCGAGACTCAAATGGTTGGTAACAACTAGGCAATAATCAATCACCGACCCACTATCAAATCCTAGTCCCGCTCTTGATGCTTCGCTTAATTGTTCCATATTTTGAAAGTACTGACCCTTGGACCTTGTGTGAGGAACCAAACCTTTCTGTATAAGATTTTGAACACAAGGTGAGTTAAAATCAAGCAATAATTCCATTAATTCTTTAAAGGTATCTTCCTCAAGCTCTACATCAACTTCAGGGCATGAGGAGGATGAACCTAAAAAGAACCTCTTCTGCTTCATGTCATTGGAAGACTTAGGGACTTCCTTAACTACTAAACCTTCAACTTTCTGAGATGTAAGTGAGGTTAGAGCTAAGGTTCCCAACTGCCTAATAGTTTCACATAAACCAGATTCAAATACTTTGCTTTGCTTGGAGGCGGTCTTCATCTCGCTGATCAAAGTCACCTCCAATGCCCAAGAGGGGTTGGTTGGTATACTAATCACATTAGACTCACCCCTTGAGCTAGATTCCAAGTCTATGTGAATAGTAGGGGTACTCCTGTGAACTGGAACATGACCTCTATTAGCTGAAGTCCAACTACGGGGTCTCCCACCACTAGATCTACCTCTATTTCTGCCTCTGCTTGGTGGAGGTTGAGCCATCCTACCCACATGTCCATATGATAGAATGAACTGTGGGTGGAATGTGATATGCTGATCTATTTCTTCTTCAATTTTCCTTTCTTGTTCACTTGGACTTTTATTTTTCTTTTCATTTTCTTTTATCTTTTCTTTTTCTTGATTTTCTTTTGCTTTTGAATTTGCATCTGAGTTTTTCCCAAGTTCATGAGAAAGGGTGGGTTGAGGAAGTTAGCAGGTCACATTCTTATAAATCTTAACCTCTCTAACAAAAAATGGCTTTTCATCCCCGTTGACATGGTATTCAATCCCATCTTTTCTGAACTTGATTCCTTGATGAAGGGAGGATGGAATGATCTGATGTATCCAAGGCCTACCAAGCAAAGCTATGAATGAAGTATTCAATCAATGATGTAGAACTTATTCATCTTCCATCATCGATCTCCAAAGGTAACACTATGGAACCTAAAGCCTCTCACCTTGATCATTGAATCCTCTCAACATCATCCTATCTCTCGTGAGTGTAGATAGATGTCAATCTTCAAATAGGCAAGGGTCTTTAGACTCATAATGTTCACAGATGCACCTATGTCCATGAGAACCTAGTGAGTCCGAACTCCATGTCCATCAATGTGATGAGGGGACGGTTGTGCTCCAAGTCCCCGAAGGTCTTCATATGAAGGTGATCCCTTGGGATTCTTTTGCATAGATGTGCTTCCTCACCTATAGCGTCACAGCTAAGCATATTTCGTGATCAAGGAGGGCCTTGATTAGTGATTCCCTCATCTCTTTGGATAAGATAAGGGCATCATATATGCTTAGCTTAGATGAAACTTTCTTAGATGAGAAAGGACGTTATAGTCCACCCACCTTCCACAAGCATATCCAAGGGTGGAGCATCCCGTGGAAGGGCTGATCGCACCAATGACTTATTTCCCTCATCTTGAGGTGATGCCTAGGAGGTAGAACCTTGCCACTATGGAGGTTGACTTCAAATCTTTGATCAAGGTGGTGGCAAGTTCTACCGCACTTCAAATTTCTTATGGGACTCTAATCGATGATTCCAAGTCTATCTCAAGAGGTGAGTATTCAAAGTTGGAAAGTCTAACTCTGAATCAGAAAGAGGAAGATTAGAATTGTTATAGTTAATTAGACTTGAAGAGTTATCATTAGGAATAGAAAAAGATAACTCATCAGAAGAGACACAGATGTAATTCAAATCAGCTTTATTCTTCAATTCTTTAAGTTTTGGAGGGGGTACATAGTAGAAATCGAGTAGAGTAGTAAGAAAAGCCCTTACATACAAGAATTCTACTAGTAGAAGAAAAAACTAATGAAGAAGTCACGAGTGGAAGCCGCAACCTGGTTGGGTCGGAGTGACACCTGGTGCTAAAAGGGCTATCCCGGGCGACACATGCACTGTTCGCGCCACTGAGCTCCCTTTCTAGAGTTGGCCGGCAACTTGCAAACCTTCCTTGGTGTTGGAGGTTTGACACTGTGCACCAAAGGAAAGCTTCTTAATCTTCTAAATTATTTTCTTTGAGATTTTAGACAAGGAAATGTCCCAACCTTCTTTGGTTTTGGTAAGATCACATGTATCCCCAAGGATTACTCTGATGGAACTGGAAGGTTGTTCAATGATATATTCCTTTGGGATGACTATAGCACTGGTCTCAAAACTGTGTTCAAGCCATTCCTTGAATGTGAAGCAATCCTCCAAAATGGCCTAGCATATGGTGGGCAAAAGGATCATGACTTTTGCCAACTTCCTCCTCAGGCTCGTAGCTAAAAATTAGGTTTCTTTAAGAGATTCTTAAATATTATTTTAATTACCTCCCTCTTAAAAGAATAAGGTTTGTTTAACTTATCTAAAAGAGTAGGTGGACCATAGCTACCTGGCGACAGGAATGCATGCCACTACCGCTGTGTATATGAGTGTATCGTGGAGGTCGGTGGAGGCCGTGGGCTCGGGTGGTGGCAAAGGAGGTGGACTCTGCCGATCATGGTCTCTGATCGATCTCAACCGTTGTTTCCCTTATCAACCGCTACTACTACTCCTGGCTTCTTCTCATAAACCTTTGGGATTTCACCTTTGAAGATCTTGAAAAGAATTATTTGGCCTCCTTAGACTAGCCTTGTTGATTAGCTTCTCAAATGTCTTTATAGAAGCCCTTAAGCATGAAGGTGACATGTGGATATTCTTCAAGAGAATCTCAATGGCATGCTCAACAGTGGTTCATACTTCATACTGGTTGTGCCATTGAGAATATAATCAACAAGTGACTCACCGAGTGTTGGGCAACGAGATCACTATACAACCCTTGAGCTCCAAAGAAACCTCTTGATGAAGAGTTTCTAACTCAAATATCTTAATGAACTTGGGAAGTTCAACATACCAATCAAAAGATACCCGCTACTACTAATAAAGAGTCTAAGAGTAAAGCATCACACCGCTGCAAATAGCCCCCAAGTGTAT
Source organism: Cymbidium sinense (assembly GCA_021442155.1). Lineage (NCBI taxonomy): Eukaryota > Viridiplantae > Streptophyta > Magnoliopsida > Asparagales > Orchidaceae > Cymbidium > Cymbidium sinense. The sequence goes on from CM038226.1 coordinate 5,060,708, forward strand.
ATGCTACCATGGATTTCCACTACCATCAAAGCTTTTGAAGGAAGACAAAACCCTTGGGATATTGGATGCATCAAATTCTAGGGTCTACCTTTGGAACCGATGATCCTCCCCTGCCAAGCCCTTCACCGCTGCTCAACCATGGATTTTAGATCTTTTCTTGTATGGAGGTACTACCACTACCTTCCTATACGCTAGTGCTACCTTGCTCAATGGGAGGTAGAGTCTTAACTGGTCTAAGACATGCACTAGTTCTGATGACTACATCGTCGCTAGATGAACGATGGGCTAACAATAACAAATCCTCAACTGCCGTGCCATCCTATCAATATGCTTCTTTCTCGCTTAATTGAGGTGTGATGGGGTGATATTGTCTTCTTGATCAACCTCATCACCTTCCATGGCTTGATGCTTCCTAAGAAGAGAACCTTTAGTATCGACCATGCACACTCCAGCTGAATCTTCCATCAAGTCATCTTCATTGGGATTGAAGCTAACTCTTTCTTCATCAGACCGTGCGTACCCTAAGAACTCATTTTCTCCATAAAATAGTGTGCAACTATCTCATCTAAGGATCGATCAAACTCTATAGGTATAACAAACATGACCGTGATCATTATCATGAATTGAGGCATTGGACCTCATATGAATGGGAGTCAATCGTGGTCACTTGGAAGAATGATAACTCATTAATGCTAACTATAGGCAATCTAGAATATCCTCTACATCGCCAATCATCGCCATCTAGAATATCCATATAGTAGTCACCATCTCCATCAGAATGGGTGGAGTTGGGAATGACCACGATGCTCGGGTCGCCACTCCTTCCGCACTACCACTAGGTAAGGTCGAAGTGGGAGCTCGGCCCCAACCATAATGAGTGGTGTAGAGGAGTAGATCCCTTGGCCATAGTCGATCACCAACGAGGTATTTTTTTGATGGCCTTCATGGCCTTGATGGAATGAGATGCCGAAACTGACTGTGAGATGGGGGTAGAGGTGGGTGGAGACACCGACTCTCAGGTACGTGAGCGCCTCCCATGATGGCTAGTCCCGAGGAGGATACTATCGCGATGATCGACCGATAGGTGCTGAAAGTCAAGCGCGTAAGTGCCGATGAATAACCTCTCCGCCTCAGTGATATATGATGTATGGGCCTCTCCCCATCGATTTGCCTCCCATGCAAGGATAATAGATCAAATCAAACTTGTACTGACTCAGCATCCGTATGCCCGCCACCTATAAGAATGAAGGCTCGACGACCTCTTACCGAAACTGTTGCAAATGCACCACTAAAGGAGGTGATGAATGAATCCTCCTGACATCCTCTCAATCTGATCCTGAGAGAGGATGTAATTTGTTTCGAATCGCAGATGTGATCAGACTCATCCATGAACTGATGCGCTCTAACTCCTGCTATCCTGGTATGGAACTGTTTGATCATACGGTTCTTATTTCGACACTAAGTGGGAGAGAGGACTATGAGCTAGACCCACGTTCAAATGTAGGGGAGGCAATCCCTAAAACTAGGGGAGCCTTACCCTTGAGGGTATATGGTGTTAGCAGCATGTGGGCAACTCTGGGGATGTGCATCGCAGGAATGAACCATACATCGACGCAGACTAAAACCATAAGGTCGTGGTACTTCCACTTTCCTCTTCTGAGGAAGTCAATCTGAGGGTAAGTCACCCCGATGATGCCGCCCACCTTCTAGCTTTATGGTGGGAAATGCCCTCACAAGTAATCTTGGCTCCCCTCCATGGCCAAAGTGGATCAAATGGGTATGATCCAAGGGAAAGTCACCGGTCCAAAGTAGGTCCATACCATGTGGGAAGGTGAAGACAAATTTGTGAGCCCCGCCATTATAACAGTAAACTACAAAATTACACCGACCGAAAAGAAATCGCAATGAGAAATGAACTTGTATCCATTTCTCTCCATAGATTTTGAATTTTGAATTTTGAAAATTTGAACCCACATCCAACAACTTGGAAGTGTTAAGTGGGGTTCAAATGGATTTGGAAAAGATTGATTGAAAGAGAATTTGAATATCAACTCTCAACAAATTTAGTATGTTGAAATATGGATTCAAGATTTTGAAAGATGCTTCATAGGTTCATTTGTTTTGAATTTTGAATTTTGTTTTGATGAGGACCCTTCCTTTAACAAATTTGGGTATGTTAAAGTAAGGGTCAAATTGATTTGTTGTTTGATTTTGATTTTCACTTACTTAGCAAATTTAAGTATGCTAAGTAACGTAAAATGTGGTTGTTTCTTTTTTTTTTAGTTTTAATGTTGGAAGATTTTAGAATTCTTACTTAGCAAATTTAGGTATGCAAAGTGAAGAATCCAAGTGTGTTTTGTTTAATTTTGAACATAGGATCCTTAGCAAATTTAGGTATGCTAAGAAGATCCTAAGTGCTTCATTTGTTTGGAAAAATTTTGATTTTTGAAAAAGGTAGGATCCTTTTAGCAAATTTGGGTATGCTAAGGGAATCCTAAGTGTTTTGTTTTTGTTTTTGAAATGATTGAAAGTGGAGATTCAACTTTTAGCAAATTTGGTATGCTAAGGTTGAAGTTCCTCTTCATTTTGTGAAATGGAAATTTCATTTAGCAAATTTGAGTATGCTAAATAAAACTCAAAAAAATGGTGTGCTCAAAATTTTGATTTCATTTTTGTTTTTGAAAATGGAAACTTCTCCTTAGCAAGTTTTGTATGCTAAGGGAAGAAATTCCAAAAGGTGTTTTGAAGATTTTTTTTTTGGCTTTGGAAATGTCTTGAATCATAGATATATTAAGTAAGGTTCCAAATGTGTCTTCAAAAAGTTTAGCTTTTTTGGATCTTGAGACTCTACTTAACAAATTTAGGTATGTTAAATGAAGTTCCAAATATGTTTTGAAAAATTTTTGTTGATTTGGAAACTTCACTTAACAAACTTGGGTATGTTAAATGAAGTTTCAAAATGTGTTTTGAATTTTGAAGATTTTTGGAATTAGAAACTTCACTTAATAAATTATGTTGAGTGAAATTCCAAGGGGTTGTTTGATAAAATTTTTGAAATGTGATTGTTGATTTTAGGTTTTGGAAAAGAGGATTTCCATCCAATAAATTTAGGTATGTAGAATGGAGATCAATCTCATTTTTTGGAATGTAAAATTTTGTGTGTGTGATTGTTACTTTTTAAAAGAGAGGAATTCCAACTTAAAACATATGTGAGATATGTTCAAGTGGGATTTCCATTTTTTTTTTTTTTTTGAGAATTAAATCTTCATTCAATAAATTTAGGTATATTAAATGAGGATGCTCATACGTGCTTTTAAAAATTTTAATTTTGTTTGAAAATGAAACTTCCATTAAATAAGTGTGAGTATATTGAATGGAAAGATTTCACATGTGCTTTTTTTTAAAAAAAAATTTGATTTTGATTTTTTTTTAAAGATGATTGTTTATTTTTTTTGAAAATGAAATCTCTGTCAAAGAGAATTGATGGAAAAATGTTCATTTGTGCTTTTTTTTTATTTTATTTTGAAGATTCCTACATGTAATAATTACAATAATTGTTAGATGAGGGTGATTTAAGAAATTTTTTGTGAAAATTTATTTTACTATGTGCATTTTTTTAAAAGAGTACTTTTTGAAAAGCAAAGTTCTTTATGAAAGATTTCTTTATTTTTAGGATGAACCTTTCCTTATCATGAAAATGATAAGGGGGAAGTCTTTAAAATGTTTTCTTTTTTATTTAGAACTTTTTTATTTTTACCCATTGGAGAACCCAACGGAGGTTTTAAGACCAACAAGGAATGCGGTCCTAAAATCTAAAAAGGGTGGCTAACAAAACTTAAGAATAACATAAGCTAAGTGCCAACGGAAAGAAGGATAGTCTCAGATTCATACCAAAGTACAAACCTGGTATCGATACTCAAAGACAACGATTATTTACCAAAGATGAAGAGAGGAACCATCCCAAGCGGAGTCACCAGAAAAATCTATGGAGAAAAATTCCACATAGAGTCCTCAAATCTATTGGTAGAAGGGAGAGGCGAAATTATATATGTGGAAAATTCATCATGATAAGATGCCATGCAGATCATATGTACTTATTGGTGGTGGATGCATCAAGGTATAGTGTACTATCTTAAAAGATAGAAATCACTGCCCTTTAATGGAACTAATTGCCTCAATAAGGACTCCTAAGGACGATGAGTCTGTATATGTTCCAGATGTTCTTCCCCTACTTCACATGGAAAAGTGAAGTATGGTTTATTTTAAACTGGGTTCGTTAAGTTCCCTACAAGAGCAAGCCCCCAAAGTTAATTATATCCTAAAGAATGAAGATTTGTTAGGAAAACTCTTGATTAAGGTAAATGATCATTGTCTCAGAAGATTTCAATAGGAAGGACTATCAATAAATTGGTTTATTTTTGAAGATCAAACGAGATTGATCAAAAGAGGGATTTATTATTGAAGCTAAAATGGGAATAAGTAGGAGATACTCATGATGCTAGGAAACCTACCAAGCATCTTAAATTGTCCTAAGATCGCGTTTTACATTTTAGAAATTGATTTAATTCATTTTAGTTGCATTTTTCATTAGAAATTTAGGACTTAAGATTTCTTAACATAAGATTAAGGAAATGCCTAAGAGGTGAGAAATAAAGCTTATGGATCATAAAGGGGAGAAGCAACCTCAGAACCTAAAGCTAGGGAGCTTTAGCAAGGGCCGGAAGCACAACCTAAATCTAAGGCAAAAAATGGGTAATTGGTTTGCCTCCAAGAGGACAAACCACAAACTTGGACTTACAATGCAGGGTGGGCAACTAACTCCTCCTGATTTTAAATTCATGTAGGCAAGTCTTTATGCTTATGCAAGATAGCTAGGCTATTGTTATTTAGAAAGAGACTAAGTCCTTAAATTCATTCCCTAAAGAGACTAGATCACGTAATGGGACATGCTTCAAATGACCTAAATCTAATGCATTCTAATTTAATTTTATTTCATTTTTGGACAATTATATTGACTCAAGAAAATAGGATTTTTTATGGCTAATGCATTAGAAAATAGATTATTGGCCAAAATTAGCGAGAAGTTTAGGAGGTGAGTTTTCACCACATGACCTCAAAGGTGTGATTAGGCATTTAAGGTGAGGGTTATGAGTTATCTTATTTTAATTTTTTTGATTTGTTAGTTGAATTAGTTTGATTTATTTTTCCTAAAAGCCTAATCTCATTCAGGCCATATAGAATGCAAAGAAGAAACTAGGAAAAGCATGCCACTTAATACACAAGTTAAACAAACATCAACCAATTTATAAAACTAGCACAAAAAGGAATAAAAGGCCGTTGTGGTCGGGCACCACCGCACAAACTTGAAAAATATCAAATATGCATAGCCTAGAAAATTACTCTTATACATCCCAGATTACAAATGAATTAAATTACAATTTTAAGCAAAGGAATTCATTGTTATGGGGGTCTTCAAGCTTCATTCTTCTTTCTTCTTTTTTTCTTTCTTTCTTTCTTTCTTTCTTTGTTCTTTGGATCTTCCTTTGGATGGTTGAATGGTAGATACTCGAAGGATTCACATGGTACATAAGATGGAATCTTATGACCAATGTTCATCCTAATCCCGCATAACAAATCATTCCAAAAAATCCTAAATATACAAATTTTAACATGAAAAGGAAAAGCAATCTAACTTGCAAAATAAAAGGTTAGTTCACCACATGTGTACTACATGGGTATATTAGATATATGGATTATGCTGGGTATATAAGCAAGAAGCATTTATATTTTTTTTCACAGTAGAATGAAAAGTTAGACTAAGCACATCCTACCATTCATTCTATGAGCATACATCATACCATTCAACCTAAAACATTCATCACAAAATAAAACATACCATCAAACCGCATGACCAACCTAAGGCTAGGTGACTTGACTTAGGCTAATGTGTGCTTTGAAGGTTTGTGTGGTATGCTTAGGACTTTGGGTTTAAATAAGTGTGAAGAACATGTTCAACTTAGAGGAGGGTTTCATTTAAGTTGTTTAAGTATTTAGGTTATTTTTATTTCATGTTTTAATTTGGTTTTAGTGAAACCTACAAAAAATAAAGTTATGAGAGGGAAAGAGAAACTTCTCTTTCCTTCCCTAATCCTAAAATAATTTCCAAGGTAAGTTCACATTTTAATTTCATTTAGGTGAATATTTTGATTAAATATTTTAATTAATCCTACATTTAGATTAACTCTAAACAAACCTATTCAAAAAGAAAGGCATTTTAAGATTTAATAAAATGAATCAAAATTCACGTAACACACATCACTTGAATTCTTTCCCAGCATATAGGTAACATGCATATGAATGGATCTTAAGCATATCTATACATGCAAAATGAGAGTAATTAACACACTTTATGATGCATGCTAAGTAATCCATTCAAGAAAATTTAGAAGTTAAGCATGTATGATTTTCTTAAGTCAAAAGTTTTCTTTATCCAATCTTCACATGCACATATGAATCAAGAAAAGGTATAAGTGAGTACGACGTCATTGTTAGCACCAGGGGTATAAAGTACAAGGCCTACTTAAGGCTACTTAAATCCTCTCAATCCTAGGGTTGTCTAGACTAATATACCACTTTCCTTAAATTCAAACACATGTGCAAAAGAAATGAAAGGAAAAGGAATATGCAAAAAGTTGTTTAAGAGTTTTATTTTTTTTATGCAATTTACTCATGCAAGTGTAAGCAATCCTCCTTAAATGAGAGCATGGAGATGAATAGGGTTTGGAATTAAGTAAGTGATGGGTCCTTTTCAAATGAACCCTACATCTCACTAACCCATATCCAAAACTATGCTAACATAAAGAAAGAAGGAAAGGTTACACTAAACATGCTTTATAGTTCATCACATGCAAACTAATAATTAATATATGAATATCACACTTTCAGATTTGATGTTTCATTTATGAGTTTTGAAAATATTTTAGATTTAGTAGTGATAATAGCCATCCATATTCTACTTTAGCCAACACATGCACATTTGACATAAAGTAAACAATTTCATTTTTAAAATTTTGAAAACATAAAATCATGGATGCATAAGTCATATGACCTACAATTTAACATGTTTGAAAAGATCTAAAGCAATGTACTCACATGAACAAACTCACTTTACTTAATTCCTAAAGACATTCTTAAAGAATAAGAAAACTTAGAATCAAAGGGAATTTCAAAATGATTTTTTTTGTTTGAAGTTTGATGTAATTTTAAAAGGGTGAGATTAGTTTGTTGTTCCTAACCTATTCGCACATATGTTTTATATTTTAGTTTAATTTTTATATAATTAAATCCATTTTAAATGTTGATTAGGTTAAGGTATGCATTAAGTGGCTTAATTAACCCTTACCTACACCACCTTAGGAAAATTCACTAAGTAATTATGAGCCAATGAGATGACATAAAACCCACAAGGTATGTAAATTTGCAATGCACCTAGTAATGAAAAGGCCTAATGTAATTTGGCTCATAATTAAAAATTAATTAAGCCAAGGGGTTTTAGCTTAAGTACTTTAAAAACACCCCTTTCACACTTATGAAAGGGGTTTCAATTTCCTTAATAAGACTTAGGCTATTGAACACCTAAGTATTTAACCAAAGTAGATTAATTAAGTTCTAAAGATTTTTAGAATTTTTGAAAATTATTTTAAAAAATAATTAATGAATTAACCCTTAATTAAGAAGGGATTAAGGAAAGATAAAGGGGTTTAGGGAATAGCTTAGGGGAAATGCCCCAAAATTATTCCCTAAAAGCCCTACTCATCGGATCCAACCATAACCCAACTTAAACATAAGGAAAATCCACTAATTACATCTTAATTACCCTTAATTATATGAAAGAGGTAATTAGGGAGTGAGCTAGCAATTTTTCTAATCAAGGCTCAATAAATCTCAAGAAAATTAGGAGAGGTAGAGGTCATCCCCTAAAATGAACCCTAGAAAATTAAGATCCATTAGTGACTTGATTAAAAAGTAATTAGCTAATTACCATTCTCAAAGAAACCCAAATTCAGAGAAAAGGGTAATTCAAAATACTTTAAAATCATTTTCAAATTATTCTAGATAAAATTATCAATCCATAGCATTTTTCCTTTTATTTTTTTGATTTTCTATCTGTGGTTATGATATTTGATCTAGAGATTATTAGAATTATAATTAACTCATCCCTAACTAATCCCCACTGGCGTGCATGGCGATGAAGTTTACGGCATCGTGCATGAGTTAAACGTCACATTGGGAGGGGGCGCATGCATCATCGTCCGATCAAAGATCGATGCGGGAGATCTCCCGTTTATAAAATGGATAAGTGATTTAAAAATGTAATAATCTCAGTCCATCCAAATAATGGATGGGACGAGATTCATCCAAGGAAAAAGCTTTGAAGAAGGTCGTCCACCTTGAAGCTCGATCAGCTCGATTGAATCAAATTAGAAAACCCACCTTCATCATGCAACAACCAAAAAATCCAATGATCATGATTAATTCACTTCACAAAGGACCAACACCTATGAGCTAAGTCAAAATCACTAACCCTCGGTGCGATTCCCTTGGAGAATGAGATGAAGCTGTTTCTAGTATTTATGGTTGGGTGTGGAGCTCTATAGATCAATTCCTCTTCACTCCCTTTGAGGCCTTGATGGAATTGAACTCCCCCTTGCCTCTAGAACTTTAGAGAAGGCTTATGCATGCTTGACTTAGCTCCTATATTAAGTGTGCAAGAGGAATTGAAAGTGGGTGTGGAAAATTCCTTGTTGGATTGAGCTCTATTTTGCACTGCAAATGAAAGCAAGATTCAAATCCTCTAGGACCTTGGAAAGCTCTCGATGTTCTCTCAAGCTTCTAAACCCCAATGGAAGTGTGAAATTTTGGTGGATTAGGGGAGTATATCTCCCCATGGAAATCCAGTGAGCCATTCATTCCATTTTGATCCAATTGATCATAATGGATGGGTTTTTTTTGTGGTTAGTGTGCACATGGTGGTTTGGCAAGAGTGGATTGCTCCCATGTGCAATCAATTGAGGTTTGGGGAGTTTGGAATTTTATGGTGGGGTTTGGTCTGGGCCAAATGGGTTGACCCAAACCCATTGGGTTGGGTGCACCACTCATCACTAGTCCCCTTGAGCTTTTAAGAGCCTCAAGTGATTGTGATGAGTTATGACCAAAATACCCATGGGCTAGGCCAAAATTTGTTCTATGGCCTAGTATATGGTCATTTTGCTACTTTTTCACTTTGGGTATGTTTGGTATGTGGAGAAAATAGGTTTAATCAAGTTTCAATGGATTTGGAATCCATTTGATAGGGTTTGGCTCATGTTGACCCATTTAGGTCAAAATGGGTCAACTTGGGTCAAGTTGACCAATAGGTCAAATTGGGTCAAACAAGGGTTGGGTCAAGTTCATATGACCATTTGAAATATTTTGGTGCCTTTGGTTTGGTTCAATTTGGTATATGGTTTTGGCTCATATATTTAGGTCAAATGGGTCAAGTTGACCATTTGACCCATTTGACTATTTGTTGGGGTCAAGGGTAGTTTAGGTTTGTTAGTCATATGGAGTGGATTGGTATCTTGTTTCCAATCAATTTGGGTTAGGTTCAATTTTGGCTCAACATGACCCCTTTAGGTCATGTTGGGTCTAAGGTCAATTAGGCTAGGTTGGGTCTAGTTGGCCAATTGAGGCTTTGGTCAAGTTCCACAAGTGATTTGGAATGGACTTGACCCATTGGTTTCAATCAATTTGGCTTAGATCAAGTTTTGACACATTTTGACCCTTTAGGTCAGAATGGGTCAAGTTGACCAAATGGGCTAGGTTAGGCTCAAATGTTGGCTTGGTCAAGTTCAAACACAGGTCATGAGTGAACTTAGATCAAAAGTTTCAATCAATTTGGCCTTAGTGGATTTTGGCTATATTGGGTTTTATTTTGGGTTAAGTGTTGACTTGGTCAACCCTTAGGTTTGACTTAGTTTGACCCAATTTGACTGATTCATTTGGGTCACATTGGGTCAAGTGAGCCAAAGTGGGTCAAATGACTTGGTCAAAGCTTCATTTGAAGTTGATTGATCTTGTATGTGGACTTATGATTGAAATATAAATTCATTTACAAGTGGTTTGAAGTCAAATGGATTTTAATCCATTTAAAAATTTCATATTCAAAGGAAGAATATGAAAGAGTTTTATGTTTGATTTTTAATTTGGATTTTGATTGAAGGATTGAGGTTTGGATTTATATATGAGTTCATGATTGTAGGATTGATTGAACCATGAGAGAAAATCAAGAGTTTGGCTTGATTTGAATTGATTTTGGCTAAGTTCAAGATTTTGGCTTGAAAGGCTTAGATTTGATTTTGAGTTTATTTTGAGTTTGATTTTTGAAGTTGGTTTTGATTGTTTGAATTTATATTTCATTTATATATGTGAATATAAATGAGAGTATAAATTGATCATGAGAAAATTTCAAGAATTTGAAAGAGTTTAATCATGATTTAGGTTAAATCCATTAAAGGGAGTTTAAAGGATTTAATTGAATTTTTAATTTAAAATTTAATTTTTGAATTGGATTTAGTTGATTTATATTTATATTTCATTTATATATGAGAATATAAATGAGGATATAAATTGATTTTGAAAATCCCATGAATTTGAAGGGGTTTGATCAAAGTTTAGGTTAAATCCATTAATGAAAAATTAAGGGATTTAATGGAATTTCAAGGATTTTTTAATTTGGAATTTAATTTTTGAGTTGGATTTAATTGATTTATATTTATATTTCATTTGTATGTGAGAACATAAATGAGGATATAGATAAGTTTTGAAAAAATGAGTTTGAAGTGATTTGATCAAGGTTTAGAGTTGATTTTGGCTAAGTCCTTTAATAGAAAATTAAAGGGACTTAAGAAAATTTCATGACTTGATTTGGAATTTTGAGTTTGATGTGATGGGTTTGAATTTATATTTCATTTATATATGTGAATATAAATGAGAATGTAAATAGATCATGAGAAAATCTCAAAGATTTGAATGGATTTATATCGAAGTTTTGGCTAAGTCTATAGGAAGAGTTAAGGACTTAGGGAATTTGAACTTAGGAATTTTTGATGGATTCTGATCGTGGGTTTGAATCATGGACTTCAATCTAGGGTTTCAATCATGGAATTTATTTGAGTTTGAGAAAATAAAATAGAATTGATTTGGACTTTGACTTGAAAGAAGGAAAGTGAGGAATGGTTTAAGCTAAAGGGTGGAATATTTTCCACCCATAAGGCATGACCTATTCTTATTGCTAACCTTTCTAAGTCTTCTAGGGCTAGGGGAGTGTCCACTTAATCACTAGATGTGTCTTAAGACTAAGGAACTCTTAAAGTCTAAGAAGAATCCTAAGCTTAAGATGGAGGTGTTGAGAGCTCATTCTAAAAATGAGGTCAACAATAACACACTTTCAGTTTTGATAATTGATTCATATATTTTGAAAATAATTTGGACTTAATAGTCATAATAGCCACTCATATTCTTACTTTAGCCAACACATGCAATTTGACATGAAGGAAACATTTTTTTTCATTTTTTTAATTTGATTTTTTTAGAAGCATGAATGTATGAAAACATATGACACACACATTTAGCATGTTGGGAAAGAACTAAAGTAATTAAAGTATGTAAACACATTCACCTTAATTAATTCCTAAAGGCAATCTTACGAAATATGAAAGCTTAAAGTAAATTAAAGTTTGTTTAATGTGATATCTTGACTTTGATTTAATTTGAAAAATGTGAGGTGAGTTTGTTGTTCTTAACCCATTCCCATATGTGTTTGATATTTTTGTTCAATTTTTAGGTTATTATATTCATTTTATATTTTGATTAGGTTAAGGTATGAATTAAGTATGTTAATTACCGCTTACCTACACCACCTTAGCATAGTTAATCAAATAATTATAAGCTAATGAGATGACATAAAACCTCACAAGAAATTTAAATTTGCAATGCACCTAGGAAGGAAAAGGCCTAATGCAATTTGAATCATGATTAATGATTAATTGAGCTAAGGGGTTTAACTTAAGTAATTTCAAAACACCCCTCACACATATGAGTTGAAGTTTGATTTCCTTAATTGTACTTAGGCTTTTGAACACTTAAGCATCTTCCCAAGAAGAATCAAATGAGTTCTAGAAAGTTTTATAATTTTAAGAATTAATGGGTAATTGGAATTAACCTTTAATTAAGAGGATTAAGGAAGAAAGGGGTTTAAATAGCTTAGGAAATGCCCCAAAATTATTCCTAAATCTCTATTCATTTAAACATAAATCTTTGATTAAACCACTAATTAAACCCTTAATTAACCTAATTACATTAAGGGAATAATTAGGAAATGAATTAGTAATTTTCTCAATTAAGCCACTAATAAATCCCAAGAAAATTAGGGGAGACAGAAGTTATACCCCAAAATATACTCAAGAAGTTTAGGAATAATTAGTGGATTAATTAAAGGGTAATTAACAAATTAAGATTCTGAATAAAACCCAAAATCAGAGAAAGATACTATTCAAAATCAATTAAAATTAATTTTATAAAATTTCATGTTCAATTATCTTTCTAATGCAATTTATTTCATATTTTTCTGATTTTTTTATGTTGAGATATGAATTTTAAAAGTTTAGGTAACTAATTAGAATTATTTAAATCCTAATTAAATCCTTAATCCCTACGGATGCCATGCATACAGGTGATGCAACATGTGCCACGGATCGATACTATTTAAAATGTCCCATCGTACTTGGTGGCTTCGCTTTCTCCTTAGCCATCCGATCAGGGATCGGAAGGTTGAGATTAAATCTACGGATCTAAGGAAAAAAATAAAAATATTATGCATTTTAATCTCGGCCGTCCATCCAAAATGCATGGATGGACTACTAGAGATATCCTATAATTCCTAGTGAAAGTGAATCTGTCCATCTTACAGGCCATGATCTCGATTAGCTCATTGGGAAATTTAACACCTCATCATGCATCCTAGATCACATCTAATAGTCAAAATCATATGCCATAAAAATTTCTTTCACAAATATCCAAATCATATTAAATTAAGCTCAAAATGGCTAACCTCAGGTGATCCGGTGCTCGATTCCCGGAAAGTAGTTGAGAAGATTTGTTGAAAGTTTGAGCTCATGAGTGCATGGCTCTATGGACTAGCGCCCCCCAGCTCCTTGCACATGAGCTTGGGTTTGGTCTAGAGCACCCTTCCTTTGCCTTTGGAGCTTGGGAAAGATCTTATGTGAGCTCGACTTAGTCCTCTAAGAGTGCTTGCAAAAGGAATTAGGCTGAGGTTGAGCATAGAGCTAGTTGGTAATCAAGCTGAGCTCCCCTATTTTCAGTGTATGAAAATCGAGAAGATGAACTTTCAATCTCCCTTTAGGAAGTTTAGGATCACATGCAAATGGCTCCTCTGGCTTCCTAACACTCAATCGACAATGGATCTATTAGAATGAGCGTGAATTAGGGGGAGTATATCTCCCCTTTTGGAAATCGGATATTCGAGCAAGGAGAAGCCATTTATGATCAATTGCCCTAATTCAAAGGGTTTGTTAGGCTATTTAAGATGTCCTTGAATTCAGTTTTGGCCAAGGAGTGGAAGAGTGAAGTGGCATGTGCTTCAATTGAGTGGGAAGAGGTTTTGCCATTTTCACACATGTGGGTTTTGGCCATTGGTTGGGTTTGGTTAACCCAAACATTGGGTTGGTGCACCACCCTAGATTCACTTGATCAACTAGGAGAGTGTCAAGTGGGTATGGAGAGTATTTGACCAATTTCCAAGTGCAATTGGCCAAAATTTACCCTATGGCCTAGGGTTAAAATGGTCATTTGGCTGATTTTTGAATTTGGGTATGTTTGGTATGTTGAGAAAATTGGTTTGGCCAAGTTTCATTGGGTTTGGAGTTCATTTGGTATGGTTTGGCTCATATTGACCCATTTAGATCAAATTAGGTCAACTTGGGCAAAGTTGACCAATTAGTCAAATTGGGTCAAACCAAGGATTGGGTCAAGTTCATAAGACCATTTGAAATATTTTGGTGCCTTTGGTTTGATTCAATTTGGTTTAGGTTTGAATTTGGTTCATTTGATTTTATTTAGGTCAAAAGGGTCAAGTTGACCAATTTGACCCATTTCACCTATTTGAGCTATGTCATGGGTAGATTTAGGTTTGGTTGCTCATGTGAAGTGGATTGGTCTCTTTGTTTCCAATCAATTTTAGTTAAGTTTGAATTTGGTCATTATGACCCTTTAGGTCAAGTTAGGTTTAAGGTCAATTGGGCTAGGTTAGGTCTAGTTGGCCAATTGAGGCTTTGGTTAAGTTCAACAAGTGATTTAGAAATAACTTGACCCATTGGTTTCAATCAATTTGGCTTAGATCAAGTTTTGACACATTTTGACTTTTTAGGTCAAGTTGGGTCAACTTGGGTCAAGTGGCCAATTAGGCTAGGTTAGGCTCAAATGTTGACTTGGTCAAGTTCAAACATTGATCATGAATGAACTTAGATCATTGGTTTCAATCAATTTGGCCTATGATGGATTTTGGCTATGTTGGGTTTCATTTTGGCTAAGTGTTGACTTGGTCAACTTGGGTTGACCTAATTTAATTGATTGATCATCCCATGATGATTGTTGATCATGATGAGAGGCATAGATGAGCTTAGTTTAATCCAATTTGGTTTGAATTAGAATTTAGCCCATAATGGTACTTTAGGTAACTTTGGGTCAAGTGAACTTAAGTGGGTCAAATGGCTTGGTCAAAGCTTGATTTGAGTTTGATTGAACTTACATGTGGACTTATGATTGAAATATAAATCCATTTGCAAGTGGTTTGAAGTCAAATGGGTTTTGATTCATTTGACAATTTCAAGTTCAAAGGGTGAACATGAAATGGATTTGGCTTGATTTTTGAATTGAGTTTTGGTTAAGTGATTGAAGTTTGTATTTATATTTGGATTCATGATTGAAGGATTGATTGAATTATGAATGAAAATCAAGAGTTTGGGTTGATTTGAATAATTTAACTTGAAAGGCTTAGGTTAGATTTTGATTGAGTTTTGAGTTTGATTTTTGGAATTAGTTTTGGTTGTTTGAATTTATATTTCATTTATTTATGTGGATATACATGAGAATATAAATGGGTTATGAGAAAATTTCATGAATTTGAATTGATTTGAAGATGATTTAGGATAAGTCCTTAAGATGGAAATTAAGGACTTTGAAAAGATTTTTAATTTAGAATTTGAACTTTGAATTTAGTTTCATTGATTTGAATTTATATTTCATTTATATATGTGAATATAAATAAGATTATAAATGGGTTATGAGAAAATTTTATGAATTTGGAGTGATTTGATCATGATCCATGCTAAGCCCTTAGAGGAAAATTAAGGACTAAGGAAAGATTTGTGAATTGAACTTGACTTTTGAATTTAGTTTGATTGATTTGAATTTATATTTCATTTATATATATGAATATAAATGAGAATTTAAATGGTCATGAGAAAATTTCATGAGTTTGAATTGATTTGAAGATGATTTTGGCTAAGTCCATGAAGGGAAATCAAAGGGAATTTCAACTTGGAATTCAAACATGGATTTCAATCATGTGTTTCAATCATGGATTTCAATCATGTGGCATTGATTTGAGTTTGGAGGAAATCAATTAGGCTAGAATTAATTTAGGTTTGATGTTGATTTGATTCGGAGTTTGACTTGATGGAAGGAAGTAAGGAATGCGGTTCAAGCTATAGGGTAGACAAATTTTCCTTACGCCCATAAGACATGACCTATTCTTATGGCTAACTCTTCTAACTCTCTAGGGCTAGGTTAAATGTCCACCTAATCACTATATGTGTTTTAAGACTAAGGATCTCTTAATGTCTAAGATGGAGGAGTTGAGAACTCATCCTAAAAATGAGGTCAACAATGGGTTTTATAATCGCCCTGTGCTAGTGGAGGGGGCAGTCACCCTTCCTGTTGTCCTCAAAGAATTTTTTTGACAAGTGACTCATTCAATTCAATTCATGGTGGTCAAGTCAGATTCATCATACAATGCTATCTTCGAAAGGCCCCTTCGACCAATCTTTGGTGATGTTACTTCGGTATCTCATCTTAAGATGAAATTTTCTACCCTCGTTGGGGTTGGAGTGACCTATGGAAATCAAGCACAATCATGTTACTTTAGGCAAGCTCAACCACCCCCTTCAGTGACCTTCAACATCAAGAATTCTAATTTTCAAGATGAAGAAGAATCTCAGAGGGCTTCTCCAGAATACTTATATTTCATTATCGATGAGCTTTACCAACAATGCAAGTCGGATCTTTGCTCTCAAACAAACAGAGGGTAAAATATGTAGACATCTTATGCAATAATTAAGACATCTTTGCTTGAGTCGATGATATGCACAGGATGACCTAATGTGATCATGCACTCCCTGATTCTAACATTCAATAAAGAAAGCGGATTTTGCATGCTTCCAAGATATTAAAAAAGAAGTTAACAAGCTCTTAAAACCAGGATTCATACGAGAAGTATTTTACCCTACATGGCTAGCAAATGTTACCATGGTTAAGAAAGCAAATGGATCTTGGAGAATGTCTATTGATTACACTGATCCCAATAAAGCTTGTCTGAAAGGTAGTTTTCCCCTCCCCTGAATTGATCAATTGGTTGATGCTACGTCTTGGCATCAA
Source organism: Cymbidium sinense (assembly GCA_021442155.1). Lineage (NCBI taxonomy): Eukaryota > Viridiplantae > Streptophyta > Magnoliopsida > Asparagales > Orchidaceae > Cymbidium > Cymbidium sinense. Next base: position 5,077,481 of record CM038226.1, read on the forward strand.
ATACTCAATTTTTTAGATGCTTAGAGGCTACAATCAAATAAAAATGGACCCAATAGATGAAGCTAGTACATCTTTTCAAACATATAAAGGTTTATATTGTTACCAAGTTATGTCATTCGGGTTAAAAAAATGTTGGTGCTACCTATCAACACCTCATGAATAAGGTTTTAAAGACCTCTTAGGCCACACAATAGAGGTATATATGGATGACATGTTAGTAAAAAGTTTGGAAGAATCATAACATATTTCTGACTTAGAAATATGCTTTAACCTTCTTCGACATTATAACATGCGACTCAACCCAACTAAGTGTGCTTTTGTGGTTACGTTAAGAAAATTTCTTAGGTTCATGGTCACCTACAGTGAGATTGAAGCTAATCCCAAGAAAATCAGAGCCCTCAGAGATATGGTTCCTCCAAAGAATATCAAAAAAGTTCAATGCTTGAATGGAAGAATTGCTGCCTTATCCAGCTTCTTAGCTCATTATGGAGATAAATACTTGTCAATCTTTAAAATATTAAAGGGAGCTAAAAAATAATAATTTTTAGTGGAATGATGAATGTTAAGTTGCTTTTGAGCAACGAAGGGAATACTTAGCATCTCCACCTTTACTATCCAAGCCTATCCAAGGAGAGATGTTGTACTTATATCTCATAGTCTCTTCCCACATAATAAGTTCAGTTTTAGTGCGAGAAAAAATGTGATACAATGACTAATTTACTATGTTACCAAAATTCTTTCTGATATAGAAAGTCATTATCTACTAGCAGATAAGATGGCTTTGGCTTTAGTTTTCTCAGCACAAAAATTGCATCCATACTTCCAAGCTCACCATCGGTGTTTATACCCATTTATTGTTAAGGTCCATTCTATAAAAACTATAGGTATTTGGAAGGTTAATCAAATGGTCCATAGAATTGGAGAGTTTGATATTCATTTTCTATCTAGGTCAGACATAAAGTCTCAAGTACTCACAGACTTTATAGTTGAGTGCACTATCCCTACTCCAAATGAGCTATCTATTACACCCCTTTAATCTCCTTAATGGACCCTCTATGTTGATGAAGCTTCAGGAAATACTGGTGCCAGAGTAGGAATCTTACTTATTTTCTCCCAACAGGATACCTTAGAGTATGAACTTCAAAATTCTCTACTAATAATGTGGCCAAATATGAGGCTCTCTTTGAAGGGTTAAGACTTGTCATGGATTGTGATGCTCAAAACTTAATGATCCACACTGACTTTAATGCTCATAATCCCCAACTATCACAATACCTTAGTTTAGTGAGGCCACTTCTTGCCCAAATCAAGACACATCAAATCATTCATACACTTTGAGACAAGAACACTTGAGCAGATGCTCTCGCTAAACTCACTACCTCTGCTACTGGGGATCTATTTAAGAGAAGGTGTGTTGAGAAAATATATTTTCCTAGTATCCAAGGGTCATGGGTAATACAAGCAATTAATGAGATGAAGGAACCTTCGTGGATGGACCGCATCCTATCCTTTCTACATGAAGGGACCCTTCAAGACCCTGACTCATCTCAAGATATACAAATTTATTCTTATCCGAGGTGAACTATACAAACTAGCTTTTTTTGGGACATACCTTAAATATCTCTCACCATCAGAGGCCGATTATGCATTAAGAAAAGTTCACTCTGGAATATGTGGAGAACACCTAGATGGAAGGGTGCTAGCCCTTAAAATTATGAGGCAAGGGTTCTATTGGCTTACGATGAGGCAAGACACCTTGGATTTTATAAAAAAATGTGCGAGTTATCAGTTGCACTCTAACCTCTCTCATACATCACATATAGAGCTCTCATCCCTTCAAAGCCCATGGCCTTTTGCTCAATGATGAAATGATATCATGAGACCTTTTCAATAGCATCACGACAATGAAAGTTTATCATTTTAGCTATCAACTACTTCACTAAATGGGTAGAAGTTAAACCACTCTCTAAAATCATGGAGGCAAACACTAAACAATTTATTTGGAAAAATATAATATGTCGATTTGGTATTCCTGCAAAGATTGTCACCGCTAATAGAACCCAATTTATTGGAAAAGTCTTTATATCTTTTTATAAAGATCTTCACCTTCAACTGCTACATACGACTGTAGCCCATCCTCAAACAAATGGACAAATTGAAGCTACCAAAAGGACTATACTCAAAGGGTTAAAAATGCGCTTCGAGAAGGCTGGGGGCAATGGGTTGAGGAGCTCTCTAATGTTCTTTGGGCTTATCACGCTACATCACAAACTCTGACTGGTGAGACACCATATAATTGGTGTTTTTAAAGCTATTATACCTAGATATCGATTCAAAATCCAAGAGTTCAATCATTCAATCATAATAGTAATGAAGAAAAACTTTGACATAACTTGGGCCTACTCTTTGAAACTCGTGACATGGCCCTACTTTGAACGGCTTCCTACCACTAAAGAGTAGCTCGTCACATCAACATAAGAGTGAAACTCCATCTAATCTCTGTCGGTGACTTGGTCCAGTGATGTCTTGAAGCTATATAGCGCCCTGCTTAAGCTCTCTTTAGGATGAACCATGTGGTTTACATAGTCAAGGGAACATTTAAGCTCAAGAATCTAGAGGGAAAAATCTTGCCTCGAACTTGAAACATGATGAATCTCTGGAAGTATTATCAGTGATTCTTATTGCATAAATATTGCAACTTTTATTTTATCTCATTTGTTATTTCTTCTTCAGTTCATATCTTTGTTAAGTTATTATGGTGAAATATATATCCCCCTTCATCTAATCCCTTTTGAAAAGAGATGAAGGAAAACAAAAATATATGCCTTGGTAGGGACACCACACAGATCCGCAGATATTCTTATTAGGGTGATTAGGTATGACATTGAGGAAAGGTGTACTATCTCAAAAGATAGAAGTCACCACCCTACAATGGACCTAATCACCTGAATAAGCACTCCTAAGAACTATGGGTCTTCGTATGTACTAGAGATTGTTCCCTTACTTTACATGGAAAAGTAAAGCGGGTTTATTTTAAATTGGGTTAGTTAAGTTCCCACATGGAGCCACATAGTTAATTACATCCTAAGAAGATTCAATACTCGATTAAGATAAATGATTGTTCCAAATATTTCTAAGATCTATCTTGGTTTATTTTTAGATGATCAAGTGGGATTAAAAAGAGGAGGGAGTTATTCAATCAAAGGAAGATAAGTAGGGATATTTATGATACAAGCCTAGTAAGCATCCCAAACTATCCTATTGTTGAGCTTTATATTTTTGAAGTTGAGGGGGAATTATTTATTTGAGTTGAATTTTTATTAGAAATCAAGGTCTTACAATTCCATTACACATGATCATGGAAATGCCTAAGAGGTGAGGATTTATGCTCATAGCCCATAAAGGGAAGTAGCAACCACTGAACCTAAATCTTGGGAGCTTTGGTAAGGGCCAAAGCATGACCTAAATCTAAGGCGCAAAATGGGCATATGGTTCACCTCTACAATAGAGGATAAATCACACGACTTACTTCAAGCTTGGGGTGGCGCCAACTAACTCCTCCTATGATTTTAAATACATGTAGGCAAGTCATATGCTTTTGTAAGATAGCTAGTATTATTATTTAGAAGAGACTAAGTCCTTAAACACACTCCCTAGAGACTAGATCATATAGGGCATGATTAATGACTTAAATCTAATGCAAATTTTATTATATATTTTTTTGGACAATTCATTTGACACAGGATTATAGGATTCATATGCCTAATGCATGAAAAATTGGATTATGGGCCAAAATCAGTAAAGAAAGAAGGTGTGTTTCCACCATGGCTCTCAAAGGTCAAGCCAAGTTCTCTAGCAGCGGTGGAAGCCTTCCATAATAAGAGTGAAACAAGATACTTTTTATGCATGATGTCAAAACATACAACATTCAGCTAAGGAGTTACTAAATATTTTATCTTGTTTTATAACCTAGGCTTCAAGTCAGGTTATGAGTTGTTAATTTTTAATTTTGAGTTTATTAATTAAATAAAAAATTTATTTTTCTAAGAGCTTAATCATCATCCAGGCCATACATCAAAGCAAGGAAGAAACTAAAAAAATATGTCATCTTAATGCACAAGCTAAACAAACACCAATCAATTTATAAAGCTAGCACAAAAGAATAAGAGGCCATTTGTGGTCGGGCTCCACCGTACAAACCCAAAATTAAATTGGGTAGCCAAGTTGTACCCTTTTAAAACCTAGATTACAAATGAATTAATTACAATCAAGAAGGAATTCATGTTATGGGGTCTTCTATTGACCTCATTTTAAGATGAACTCTCAACCCCTCCATCTTAGACATAAGACTCCTCTTAGACACTAAGAGTTTTCTTATTTTTAAGGCACTTCTAGTGATTAGGTGAACACTTAACCTAACCCTAGAGACTTAGAAGAGTTAGCCATATGAATAGGTTATGCCTTAGGGGTGTTAGAAAATTTGCCTACCCAATAGCTTGAACCAACTCCTCACTTCCTCCTTTCAAGTCAAACTCCAAATTCAAATTAACCTTAAACTCAAATCAATTCCAAACCAAACCTTAAATCAATTCCAATGGAATTTCTCAAATCATGAATCAATCCCAAATGATTGAAGCCCTTGATTGAAATCTAAATCCAAAATCTTTCGTAAGTCACTTTGATTCTATCTTATGGACTTAGCTTAAATCAAATCCAAATCAATTCAAATTTAAGAGATTTTCTCATAGCCCATTTATATTCTAATTTATATTCACAAATATAAATGAAATATAAATTTAAATATCCAAAAAATTAAATTAAAACTCAAATCCAAATTCAACCTATGCCTTTCAAGTCAAATTCTTGAACTTAGCTAAATCAAATTCAAATCAAGCCAAACCCTTGATTTTCTTCATTCAATCAATCCTTCAATCATGAAACTAAATAAAACATAAACTTCAAATCATCAAACCAAAACTAAATTCAAAACTTAAATCAAATTCCAAAATTCAACATAAGCCTTTCAAGTCAAATTCTTGAACTTAGCAAAATCAATTGATTTTCTTCATGATTCAATCAATCCTTCAATCATGAATCTAAATATAAACAAACATCAATCATCAAAAAAACTAAATTCAAAAAATCAAAAATCAAATCATGTTCACCCTTTTGAACTTGAAATTGTCAAATGAATTAAAACTCATTTGACTCCAAACCACTTGCAAATGGATTTATATTTCAATCATAAGTCCATATGTGAGTTCAATCAAACTTGATCCAAGCCTTGATAAAGTCGATTGACCCACTTAGGCTCACTTGACCCAAAGTGAACTAAAGTACTTTTGAGACAAATTCTAATCCTACCCAAATTGAATTGAACTAAGCCCACCTAAACCTCACATAGTGAGCAACAATCATCATGAGATGATCAATCACTCAAATTAGGTCAAACCAAGTCAAACTTAAGGGTTGACCAAGTCAACACTTAGCCAAAATCTACCATAGGCCAAATTGATTGAAACCATTAACCAAAACCAATTCATGATCAATATTTAAACATGACCAAGTCATCATTTGAGCCTAACCTAGCCCAATTGGCCACTTGGCCCAAGTTGACCCAACTTGACCTAAAAAGCCAAAATGTGCCAAATCTTGATCTAAGCTAAATTGGTTGCAACCAATGGATCAAATTAATTCTAAATCACTTATTGAACTTGACCAAAGCCTCAATTGGCCAACTAGACCCAACCTAGCCAAATTAATCATGAACACAACTTGACCTAAAAGGTCAAATTGAGCTAAAATCAAACCAAAACAAATTTGGTTGAAACCAATGCTTGTAACATATTTTCAAAACTAAACCAACCCCTACTTAGGTTAAATAGGTCAAATTGGTCAACTTGACCCATTTTTACCTAAATGAAATCAAATGAACCAAAACTAAATATAAACCAAATTGAACCAAACCAATGGTGTACACATTTCAAATAGTCATATGAACTTGACCCAACTTGGTTTTTTTACCCAATTTAACCAATTGGCCAACTTGATTTAAGTTGACCCATTTTGACCTAAATGGATCAACATGAGCTAAATGACATCAAATCAACTCCAAATTCTTTGAAATTTGGACCAACCTAATTTCAAACTATTCTAAATCTGCCTCAAGTGAAATCAAAGCTAAATGACTATTTTACCCCTATGTCAAGAGGTAACCTATGGCCAATTCCACTTGGAATTCAATCATATACTTTTCATGGCCACTTGGCACCCTCTTAGTGGACCAAGTGAACACTAGTGGGTGTGGTGCACATGACCCATGGGTTTGGGTCAGCCAAACCAAACCCAAGGGCAAAATCACCATTCACTTGAAAATAAGCACATGGATCACTCTCCACTCTCTTGAGCACATGAGCTTCACCACTCCTCCTCCAAAAATCACATGCTACCTCAAACGTCTTAACAAACTCAATTAGCCTGATCAATTTGATCAAAATGGAATAAGCATGCTCGATCATCCGATCCTCCGAGGGGGAGATATACTCCCCCTAATTTCACTTGAATTTCATTCACTCACACTCTATTGAAGCCAAGGAACTCAGAGGCAAGCATCCTCAAGCTTCTCCAAGCATCGTCAAGCCATTTGGATTTCTCCATTCTCGATTTTCTCAAGCCAAAAATAGGGAGCTCCATTGGAATTTCCATCTCACTCAATACTCAATTTCGGCTCAATTCCTCCTTCAAGCACCTTGAGGGAACCCAATCGAGCTCACCCAAGTCTTCATCCAAGTTTTCAAGGCATGGGAGGGGTTGATCAAGGCCAAGAGAAGCCCATTTTGATCCATGGGAAGATCCACTCAACCTCAAGCCCTCAAATCTTCAACAAAGGTCACACTAAATGAAGCTACCTCGACAGTTGGGAGCACCGGTGATAGCCTCCGGTGAGGTATGCCTCCAAATCGAGCCTAGAATAGGAAGTGTTTGGTCATTTGTGAAAGAAACTTTCACCTCATTATATTTTGACCGTTGGATGTCTTTCCCCTTGCATGATGATGGTGCAGGTTAAGTTTGAGCTCAATCAAGCTCGGATCATGCCCTAAATAGTGGATAGATGCCATCTCCATGGCTCGATGACGGATCATGGACCATCCATCCACATTTTGGATGGGATCATTAATCAGTGATCCATGGATTTATCCCATAGAATCGCGGGCTTAATCCCTGATATTTGATCGGACGGTCAGGAAAGCGCGTCGGTGACATTGCATCGGATGTGACTACTTAAATAGCGAACCTCATCACGCCGCATCAGCGATCCACGTGGCGCCGACGGGATTAACTATATAATTAGATTATTTAATTAAGTTTTAATCACAAAAATTTCAAAAAATACATAACTAAATGCAAAAAAATTTAAAAAAAATATAAAATAAAATGCAATGTGAAGATAATTCAGAGGGGAATTCATTAAAATTATTTTGAATTGATTTTGAACAATAAATTTTTCTTAATTAGGGTTTTATTGAAAACTTAATAACCTTGATTACTCCTTAATTAAAACATTAATTGATTCCAAGTTTCTCAGATGTATTTAGCGGGATGACCTCTACCTCCCCTAATTTTCTTGGAATTTATTGATGAGTTAATTAGAAAAATCAATTAATGAATCCTTAATCACTCTGTTAAATGTAATTAAGCTTAATTAAGCATGTAAATAGTGGTTTAATCCCTTTATTAGGTTAATTAAACTTTGTTTAAGTTAAGAGGAGGTTTATGGAATGGGTTTGGGGTATTTTTCTTAAGTCATTCCCTAAACCCCTTTCCTTCCTTAATCTAAATTTAATTAAGGGGCTAATCTACTAATGACTTACTTAATTAGCAATAAATTTTATAATATTCCAAACTCAATATTCCTTCTTGGGTAGATTCTTGGTGTTCAATTACCTAAGTAAACCTAGAAATCATATAACCCACATGTATGGGAAAGGTTATAAAAGTACTTAAATTAAAACCCAGCAATTAATCATTAATTATGAGCCAAATGCATTACGTCATTTTTTTTTCTTAGGTGCATTGCTGATTTAAATTCCTTATAGTTTTATGTCATACATTGGCTCATATTTAGCTGGTTAAATATGTTAAATTAGTCTAGATAAGGGGTAATTAATGAACTTAATGAACACCTTAACCTAACCAAAACATAAAATTCACTAATTGGTTCTAAAAATTAAACTAAATTGATTCACACATCGGGGAAATTGGGTCAGGACCAGCAAACCTTCTCACATTTCCTAAAATTCAAATCAAACTCAAAACAAAATCAAACTTTCCTTAAACCAAATTTTGATTCACTTTAAATAATCTTATTTCATAAGATTATCTTTAGAATTAATTAGGGTGAATGAATTTACATACTTTCATCACTTTATTTCTTTCTTAGCATGCTAAATGTGTATGTCATATGAAAATCATGCATTCATGCCTTTTAACAAATCAATTTAAAAATGAAATATTGTTTTATATCAAATTATATGTTTTGGCTAAAGTAAGAATATGAATGGCTATTATCACTATTAAATCCAAAACTTTTTTTTAAAACTTATAAATCAAACATTACAAATGAAGGGTATGCTATTTATAATTGCATATGAGCTTGCATATGAATAGTATAAAATGTGTTATGTGATTCTCCCTCTCTTTCTTAACATAGAATTGTATAGGATTTGCGATGCATATAGACCATTTGAAAAGGAAAACACTTGTTTACATCCATTCCTATACACTCCTATGTCATACTTAAGAAGGAATTACACATCACACATATAAACTAAACAATGAAACCAAAATCAAACAAACATAAACTTTTTGCATGATTCTCTTTCCATATTTTTTTTGTACATGCACATGCATTTAAGAAAAGTGGTATATTAGTCTAAAAATCCCGAGTAGCCCCAAGTAGGTTTGTAACCCCTTTTATAACAATGGCATTAGTCAATATCTTTTATACTTGTAAATGTGCATATGAAAAATGGATAAAGAATCACTCTTTTCTTAAAATTCATGGAACTTCCCAAATTTTCTTAAGTAACATCCCTTAGCATTCACCATTAAGGTGTGCTAAACATTTCCATTTGCATGTTTAAATATGCTTAGGTTCCATCCATATGCATGTTACACATGTTGGGAAAGAAATAAAATGGTGTGTGTTTTGTGATAGTAATTCACTCTACTTAACCTTAAAATGCCTTTCTTTTTTAATATGCTTGTTTAGGAAAATTCTAAACTTAGGATTAATTAAAACACATAATAAAATATTCACTGAACAAAAATCAAAAATGAATCTACCTTAGAAATTACTTAGGTAGGAAAGAGAAGTTCACTTCTCTTTTCCTCTTTACAACACAGTAATTAATAGGTTCATTCAAACCTAATAAAATCAAAATAAAATCAACCAAATCAACTAAATATGAAATCACCCTCTAAGTTGAACATTTTTTGAAAACTTCAACCTTAAAGCCTAGCTAAGCATACCACACAAATCTTAAAAGGCACACACATTAGACTAAGTCACCATTTCTAGCTTTAGGTTAGGGTGGTGCATAGTTTGATGTTTGCTTTTATTTTGTGATGTGATATTTTAGTTTGGATGTTAGGGTGTATGTGCGTATACTGAATGGTAGGATGTTCTTAATCTAATCATTGTCTTCTGCAAGGGATTGTGCTTGAGGGGTGATGTAATAAAAATATAAATATTTTTGCTATGTAAGTTGCCCCTAAGCATGATCCAAAATAGGTCAGGTGGACTTGGTTACCCATGTGTGGGGTGCTTAGTCCAATACATGCTTGGATTATATGATGTGTTTAGCTAATCTCGGTCTTGCAGGTGTTTAGTTAGATTTACTTTCCCTTTTCATGTAATTTTATAATTAGAATTTAGAATGATTGTTATGGGGGATTAGGATGAACATTGGTCATAAGACTATGTCTTATGTACCATGTGAAGCTTTTGGAGTATCCACCTTCCAACCAAGTCAAAAGGAAGGAAGAACCAAATAAAGAAATAAGCAAATGAAGGAAGAACTAAAATGAAGAAAAGAAGAATAAAGAATGAAGACCCCCATAATAATGAATTCCTTCTTGATTGTAATTTATTTATTTATAATCCAGGTTGTATAAGGGTAGAGCTCAGCTACTCAATTTATTTTCAAGTTTGTGCGATGGAGCCCGACCACACTTTGGCACTTATTCTTTTGCGCTAGTTTTATAAACGGTTTGGTATTTGTTTATCTTGTGCATTAAGATGGCATATTTTTCTAGTTTTTTTCTTGCTTTGATGTATGGCCTAGATGACGATTAGACTCTTAGGGAAAAATAAATTTTCTATCCAATTAATCAACTTAAATCTAAAAATTAAATAACTCATAACTTCACCTAAAGCTTAAGTTAAAAAAATCAAGATAAAAGAATTAGCAAGCCCTTAGCTGGATGTTGTACTTTCTTTCTCACATCATGCATAAAAAGCATATTATTACACTCTTGAGTGGAGGGATTTCACCTTTGCCAGAGAACTTGGCTTGATCTTTGAGAGCCATGGTGGAGACATACCTCCTTATCCATAATCTAATTTCTCATACATTAGGCATATGAATCCTAAAGCCTATGTGGTATGCTTAGTTAGGCTTTAAAGTTAGAATTTTTAAGTATGAAAAGTTCAACATAGAGGGAGATTTCATTTTAAGTGATTTAGTTGATTTGGTTAAGTTTTACTTCATGATTTATTTTGGTTTGAGTTAACCTATAGTTAATTACTAAGTGTTGTAAAGAGAGAAAAAGAGAAGAGCACTTCTATTTCCTTCCTACCTTAAGTAATTTTTAAGATAGATTTATTAATGATTTTATTTAGTGAATATTTTACTATGTGTTTTAATTAATCCTAAGTTTAGAACAACTCTAAATAAACCTATTCAAAGAGAAAACCATTTTAAGATTAAGTAAAGTGAATTACTATCACAAAACACACAACACTTTATTTCATTTCAACATGTGTAACATGCATATGAATGAACCCTAAGCATATCTATAGATGCAAATAGAAATGGTTTAGCACACCTTCATGATGAATGCTAAGATATATTGCTTAAGGAAATTTGGAATGTTTCATGTATGCATGATTTTTTTAAGTATAAAAGAGGAGTTATTTTATCCATTATTCATATGCACACTTACATGTATGAAAGACATAAGTGAGTACGACACCATTATTTTCTATACCAGGGGTGTAAGGTACAAGGCCTACTTGGGGTGACATAAAGCCTCGCAACCCTGGGGTGTCCAGATTAAAATATCAATTTTCTTAAATATATGTGCATGTACAAAAAGAAATGCACGAAAAAAGAATCATGCAAAAATTTTATGTTTGTTCATTTTGGTTTGGTTATGCAATTTACATGTGTAAATGTGAAGGACCCTCTTGAATGATAACATAGGAATGAATATGAATGGATTTAAGCAAGTGTAGTGCTCTTTTCAAATGAGCTATACACTTTGCAAATCCTATTCAAGACTATGTTAAAAAGAGAAGAGAAGGAAAAGTCACATAATGCACATCTTATATTATACTCACATGCAAAATCATAAGTGATTACAAGTAGCATACCTTTCATTTGTAATGTTTCATTTATAAGTTTTGAAAGTAATTTTAGATTTAATATTAATAATAGTCATTCATATTCTTACTTTAGCCAAAACATGCAATTTGACATAAAGGAAATATTTCATTTTAATTTGATTTTTCAAAAGACATGAATGCATGATTTTTATATGACATACACATTTAGCATGCTAGAAAAGAAATAAAATGATGTAGGCATGTAATTTCACTCACCCTAATTAATTTTTAAAGGCAAACCTATGGAATAAGATTATTTAAAATGAATCAAAGTTGGTTTAAGGAATTTTGATTTTGTTTTGAGTTTGATTTGAATTTAGGAAATGTGAAGGTTTGTTGGTCTTAACCCATTTTCCACTTGTGTATATTATTTTAATTTAATTTTAGAACCATTAGATTAATTTTATATTTTGCTTAGGTTAAGGTGTACATTAAGTCCATTAACTGCCCCTTACCTACACCACTTTAACATATTGAACCAAATAATTATGAGCCAATGTATGATATAACAACACAAGGAATTTAAATCAGTAATGCACCTAAGAAAGAAAGGGTTCTAATGCATTTGAAACATAATTAATGATTAATTAAGCTAAAGGGTTTAATTTAAGTACTTTCATAACCCTTCCCACACATATGGGTTAGATTTTATTTCCTTAAGCTACTTAGGTTATTGAACACCTAACTATCTATCCAAGAAAGAAATGATTTAAATTCATATTGATTTTATTTTAAAATTTTGATTAATTAAGACATTTAATTAAGTGACTAAACTATTTAATTAATTTGCACCTTAATTAAATTTTTATCCGAATGAAATAAACTTAGGGGGAAAACATTTGGGAGAGGACTCCTAATCTCATTCTCTAAGTCCATTCACTATTTTAAGATAATTTAAAAACTTCATTAATAAATTTATCACCATTTAATAGGTTAATTAATCATTCAATAAATTAAGAGAGTAATTAGGAGCGAATCAAGCAATTACCTTAATTAAGCGATTAATAAAATCCAATAAAATTAGGGCAGGCATAAATCATCCCACTAAACATATATGAGAAGTTTGGAAATAATCAATGGAATAATTAGGGAGTAATTAACATAATTACATTCCCAATAAAACCCAAATTGCATGAAATTTACTATTCAAAATTAATTAAACTTAATTTTATATTATTCCCCTTTGAAATATCTTCAAAATGCATTTGAGTTTGTATTTTTTTTATTTTTCTACATTTAGTTATATAATTTTAAATATTATGTGATTAAAACTTAATTAGAAGGCCTAATTAATGACTAATCTAGTTGGCGCCACGTGAACCGGCTGTGCGCTTTCCATGGAGTGACGGGATTGTAAGTTATGACATCTATCGCACCGGCTACTAGCTTTCTCCACTTGTCCGATCAAAGATCGGATAGTCAGGATTAAACTCGTGATTCTAATAGGATTAAATAGTGGATCTAGCATGTTTTAATCAAGACCGACCATCCAAAACATGCAGAATGGACGGTCAATAATTCGTCCTTGAGCTCGCTTGTGGGAGATGGTGACCATCCGCCCCTTAGGGCTTGATCCAAGCTTGATCGAGCTCAGATTGAGCTTGGGTTGATCACACACCATCAAGAGGCAAAGAACAAGACATCCAACAGTTGAATTTACTTGGGATGAAACTTTCTTTCACAAAGGACCAAAGAAATCTACACCTAGGCTCGATTTTGATCCATACCTCACCGGAGGCTATCACTAGTGCTCCCAACCATCGAGGTAGCTTCGTCTAATGGGGACGAAGCCCTGTTGAAAGGTTAAAGGCTTGAGGTTGAGTAGATCCTTCAATTGGTCAAAGTCCCCTTCAAATGCTTGTGGCCTTGGTCTAGACCCCTCCTCCCGTGCCTTGGAAGCTTGGAAGAAGACTTGGGTGAGCTCGATTGGGTCCCCTCAAGGTGCTTGAAGGAGGAATTGAGCTATGGTGGTGAATTGAGAAAGATGGATTTCTCACTCACCTCCCCAAATTTTGGTTTAAGGAAAACCAAAAATGGAGAATTTGAAATAGCTTAGGAGACCTTGGGGGAGCTTGAAATTGCTTATTCTGAGTTCATATGCTTCAATCGAATGTGAATGGAAGCAAATGAAATGAAATTAGGGGGAGTATATCTCCCCCTTAGAAGGATTAGATGGTCGAGGGGTGTTATGCCATTTTGATCAAATTGATCCCATGGAGTGAGTTGGTTAGGCCATTTTCAGTGGCATGTGATTCGGTTTTGGCCTTGGAGGGGAGTGGTGAAGCTTCCAAGTGCTTGAAATGAGTGGAGGAGTGATCCCATGCAGAGAATTTCCTATTAGGTGGTCGGTTTTGGCCTTGGGTTGAGTTTACCTGACCTAAACTCATTGGTTCATGTGCACCACACTCACTAGTGTCCACTTAGTCCACTAAGAGGGTGTCAAGTGGTCATGACAAGGATATGACCAAATTTCAAGTGAAATTGGCCATGGGCTACCCCTTGACCTAGGGGTAAAATGGTCATTTGGCTTTGATTTCACTTTGGAGATTTAGAATAGTTTGAAATTAGGTTGGTCCAAATTTTAATGAATTTGGAGTTGATTTGATGTCATTTGGCTTATGTTGACCCGTTTAGGTCAAAATGAGTCAACTTGGGTCAAGTTGACCAATTGGTCAAATTAGGTCAAACCAAGGGTTGGATCAAGTTCATATGACCATTTGAAATGTGATGGCTTCATTGGTTTGGTTCAATTTGATTTATATTTAATTTTGGTTCATTTGATTTCATTTAGGTCAAATGTGTCAAGTTGACCAATTTGACCCATTTGACCTAATTTGGTTAGGTCATGGGTTGGTTTAGGTTTGGTTGGTCATTTGAAATATTTTATAAGATTTGGTTTCAATCATTTTGGTTTGGTTTGATTTTGACTCAATTTAACTTTTTAGGTCAAGTTGGGTTCATGGTCAATTAGGTTAGGTTGGGTCTAGTTGACTAATTAACATTTTGGTCAAGTTCAACAAGTGGTTTAGAATGGATTTGACCCATTGGTTTAATTAATTTAGCTTAGATCAAGATTTGACACATTTTAACTTTTTAGGTCAAGTTGGGTCAACTTGGGTCAAGTGGCCAATTGGCTAGGTTAGATCAAATGATGACTTGGTCAAGTTCAAATATTGATCATGAATTAGTTTTGATCAATGGTTTCAATCAATTTGGCCTATGGTGGATTTTGGCTAGTTTAGGTTTCATTTTGGCTAAGTGTTGACTTGGTCAACCTTAGGTTTGACTTGGTTTGACCCAATTTGAGTGATTGATCATCTCATGATGATTGTTGCTCATAATGTGGCTTAGGTGAGCTTAGTCTAATCCAATTTGGGTAGGATTAGAATTTGGCTCAAAGGGGGTACACTTTAGGTCAAGTGAGCCTAAATGGGTCAATTGACTTGATCAAGACTTGATTAAGTTTGGTTAAACTCATATATGGACTTATGATTGAAATATAAATTCATTTGCAAGTGATTTGGAGTCAAATAGGTTTTAATTCATTTTACCATTTCAAGTTCAAAGGATGAACATGGGTTTGACTTGGGTTTGATTTTTGGATTTAGTTTTGGTTTGATAATTGAAGTTTATGTTAATATTTGGATTCATGATTGAATGGTTGATTGAATCATGAAGGAAATCCAAGGATTTGGATTGATTTGAATTTGATTTGGCTAAGTTCAAGAATTTGACTTGAAGAAGCATCGGTTGGATTTAGGTTAGGTTTGGGTTTGAGTTTTGAATTTGTTTTTGGATATTTGAATTTATATTTCATTTATATTTGTGAATATAAATGAGAATATAAATGGGTTATGATAAAATTTCTTGAATTTGAATTGATTTGGATTTGATTTGAGCTAAGTCCATAAGATGAATCAAAGGGCTTAGGAAAGATTTTTGAATTTGGAATTGAGTTTTTAGTTTTAGTTTTGGTTATTTGAATTTATATTTCACTTATATTTGTGAATATAAATGAGAACATAAATGAGTTATGAGAAACTTTTTTGAATTTGAATTGATTTAGATTTGATTTGAGCTAAGTCCATAAGATGAAACCAAAGGGCTTAGGAAAGGTTTTAGAATTTGGAATTCAATCATGGGTTTCAATCATTTGGAATTGATTCATGATTTGAGAAAACCCATTGGAATTGATTTAAGGTTTTGTTCGGAATTGATGTTGATTTGAGTTTGAGGTTGATTTGAATTTGGAGTTTGACTTGAAAGAAAGAAGTGAGGATTTGGTTCAAGCTATAGGGTGAGCAAATTTTCCAACACCCCTAAGGCATAACCTATTCCTATGGCTAACTCTTCTAAGTCTTCAGGGTTAGGTTAAGTGTTCACCTAATCACTGGAAGTATCTTAAAACTAAAGAACTCTTAGTGTCTAAGAGGAGTTCTATATCTAAGATGGAGGGGTTGAGAGCTCATTCTAAAAATGAGATCAATAGTTATCTTATAATAATATTGTATCACAGACCTTATCAAAGTAATAACTTTATGACTTTTTTCTTTCAAGTTTGTTGCATATAAATAATCTTCTTTATTTAATCCTCCCACTTGAGGAATGTACAACTCACGTTGTGTCTTAGTCGGGGCATGATCAATCCCAAGGGGATTTGATCGGAATTCTTCCTAAAAGTTAAGTAGCCACTTGTTAATACCCAGGTCAAAAAAGTTCTTGGTAGATTTCCATGACCTCTCATGTGTTAGTGTAGAATAATCCCACCAATCACCTCGAATAGGTCAAAACAAAACAAAATAAAACAAAATGAGAGCAAATCACCCAAAATTTTTAGTTCACTAATGTCATTGATAGCTTTAACATGATGATATAAGAAAGAATCAAAATTCTATATACAAAAAATACATAGATAAAAGGGAAAGAAATGTATCCTCAAGTGATACTACATGATATCAACATTCTCCTCACAGCTGGAAGATGCTCCCTTAAACTCACTTTCAACCCCTTCATCTCCTAAATTGGGTGAAGGGTCTTCAGATACTTGGCTGGGAGACAGATTCTCAATACTAGCCCCCAGTTTTGTGATATACTAAGCGAATTCCTTTAGGAATCCTCAGATGAAGCCTTCCTCCAAACAATGGTGCTCCAAGTCCTTCACTTCAATATCAAAAATATCATTATGAGCTTCTTGGATATGATCCTCGATAGCATCGTGATAAGCTATGGAGTTCTTAAAGTCCTCCACTGCCTTCAAAGTTATGACATTTGCTTCCACTTCTGACATAATAAGCTCATTCTCAGAAAGACGATCATGTAATACTTTCTTCTCCAATTCAAGAGCCTTCTTCTCTGCTGCAAATGCCTTGAGTCTTCTTGCGAGTCTCGCCTCACCTCAATTAGCTCATCATGAATGCCCACCACACCGCAGAGAAAGAGAAGTTGACATGTTCGCTAGCTCAATTCTACACCTAGTTAGTTGATCCTCTAGAGATGTCACTTCTTTAGCCTTAGTACTCATCTTCCGCTCGTACTCACCTTACAACTATTTTACCTTCACAAATTCAACGTTCCATTCATCTAGAGTGACACCTAAATGAGCCATACGCCCTAATGTTTGCATTACCTATAATCAAAAAATCAGAAATATTACACGAAGAAAAAAGGAAAGAAGAAAAGAAAGAGAAAGAGAAGATAATGTACTAATTCATCTAGTTGTTAACGTCCAGTGCATACGTGCTTTAACACATCTTTAGAAATATGCAGCTTGAGAGACAAATCCCCCCATTATGAGTTGAGATAGCTAAACTCTCAAAGGCCAACTGGGAGAGAAAATCTCCTCCTCAAAAATTTGACATAGTTACTTTAGCACGTCTTCTTTTTCTTTAAAAAGAAGCATTGTTGTCACCATGATTTCATAACGGGCTTCTTGAAAGAATCCTGTGAATATAAGGAGACCTTTCATTACCTTTATTTGATCTCTTCAGTGGAAGAGCATGAGATCTTTCTGCCTGAATGGAAAGGCCAACATTGAACATTCTATCTTTAATTATATACTTACCAATGTGATGTAACTCATGCTGCAAGCTTCCTATATCAAGAATATTGAGAGTTATTAGGATTTCATTCTCTTCAATCAGTAACAGATCTGGAAGGTCGTTCAGTCTTCCCCATCTCTCGGGGAGGCCTCACTCATTTTTTTAAACAAATCCATTATACCAACTTTTAGATGGATCCCGTACTGAAAATTCTTTCCAATTCTTTATACCTTGATATGAAACACGTCACTGAGCATCACGTGTGAACCTACACATTCTGCATAAGTGCTTGATGTTCAAAGCCACAACGCATTATATAAAGAAGACGGTCAAACCAACGATCATCACTAAAGCTCAAAATAAAAATTAAAATAAAGCTACACTGCATATTTTAAAAACCTCAATTAATTCAGGTGCCAAAGGGAATCATAGTCCCTCACGAAAAATCATCTCAGAAATAGTAAGGTATCCTTGCGGAGGAAAATGTGCCCGATCAGACTTTTTGGCAACAAGAGCCACCAACTCATTTGAAAAATAAAATTTTCTACGATGCACCATTAAACTATCAGTTGTGATAATGGATGATATATCGTCTATAGCTATCATTCTATTGGTTTTCCTCCGGCCATCATCTTGCAAAAATACATAATAAATATGAAACAAGAAAGAGGAGAGAAAGATCTAAGAACTGTGTGAAGCAACTCACTTACCTCAATACTTGGGAATATTCTTTCTTGACTTTGTTGCTCATGGACAATTTTTGATAAAATTTTTTGCCTGCGATCTGACGAAAAATATACGCATACATATGAGGTCACAAAAAAAAAGAAGCTATTTCTTTCTAATGATACTATGAAATTACCTGCTAGATTTTTTGTATTTTTAAGGGATGGTTCCTAATTGACGCTTCTCTGCCACCTTTGTAATTGTCAACTGCTAAACCATCCATTGAAGTTTCAAGAAATTCAATTTTCTACAAGAAAAGTAAAAATGCGTCTGATCACCTCTAAAACCCGATGTCCGACGGACAACACGCCTCTCGAGAAAATCGAGCCTCACGAGCAATCTAGTTTTGATCTTCCAATTACCATACCGAGGTCACATTGGCGGGAAATATCAAATTGTTTATAAGAACTGTAGGTTTTGGATTAGTACGACGCAAGTGAACTGTTTCGCCATTTAAGTCACTTGGCTGACGCTTCCAACCGGTCGCAAGCAATACGTACCGAACGTGGTCATGACAATTGATACCTCTCTGAAGAGAAAATCGAAGCCTCGTTGTATAAACTATGGGTCTTAATCAACAAAGCAAATTACCTTCTTTTTAGAAGAAGGTCAGAGGTTCACTAACAAAAGAAAAAAAATTTATTACCCTTAGCCCCTGAACTTCTGCTAGATAATTTCTCATCCACCGCAGAAGAACATTAAAGCATATGGGAGAAAACTGTGTCTCCTTACTTGACTTTAAGGAGGAGTTTTTATAGATCCACAATATAGGCTAAAAGGGAATAAATTTTGGGAGAAAATTTAGAAATATTTAAATAGATTTCGAAATTTTTGCACTCCATTATCTCTTTCTTTTTATAAAAGTGAAAAAAAGGAAAAAAAAGTAAGAAAAAATATAAAAAAACCTGAAATTTCCTCTCACCGGGCGTCGCTTCACGGTTCTGGCGGCCTCATGGCCTCTGCAGCTTAAGCCCAGGCTCAGGCGGGCCGTGGCCTTGCACCCACGAGCACCAACATGCACCTGTGGCCCTACACACGCTTTTGTGATCATAGTGTTGTGCACCGATGAAAATATATTCTTTCAAACTATATGTGACGTAAAGGTTAATGAACCTGCAAATTTCATTAATATTAAAGAAGTTATTATTTTTAATTATTTTACATGTATTTTAGATGATAGAGATAATGTCATCCAAAAATAGGAGGCAACTGATATGACACTGAAAATTCTACTAGTTGAAGCACGAATCTTAATGTCGAAAGCAATCTAATTCTTACTCTATGCTAACGTTGATCGAGCACTTAAAATATAATTTAGCTTTTAAATATAGAGTGTTTATAGTCAAATCGAGCGTCTTGATGAGCCGAATCTAACAAGCCCAAGATTTCCTAATTCAGACTTCATTTGAGAATTCAAATACTTAAAATACATCAGATGATCAAGGGAATCATTCTGAGCCGTCAATGGAGTGGTTTTGATTTTGCATGTATTTACAGATGTGTCACTCCCATAATCTATAAACATCACCTCATTCTTCACATGAGGGGAGCCCAAGCTAAAGAGAAGAGAGAGATCTAGGGCTTGAAGATCCTCCAAGCATAATAGTGCCGGCCGATAGTCGCCACCGACGCTTCCATCGGCCATCCGCGGTCGCCGTCGTCCATTGCACTATCCGCCGATGTTGACCACCATCGGCATTTGTCGGCCACCACCATCGATCATCGCGGTCGGCGCCACCTCCGTCCCCTCCGCGCCTGCGCCGTCGTTAACCATCGCTAACCACCATCGGTCATCGTCGTCGACCGCTCGGCTCACCGCGGGTCACTACTCTACCCTCACTTCGCCGACCGTCATCGCGTTACTGCGGCACTATCGATTATCATATCGCATCATACTGGCCGCTATCACGCTATACGCTTGCCACCACTTGACCATCGTCGGATCATCATTAACCACGGTTGTTTCATCACACCAATGCATTACCTACCCTCAGATGTGGATTACACTTATGATTCTCATTTTCAGACCTTCTCACATTAACTTTGTAACCCTATTAAAAAAACTTAAATTTTGTATTTCAAAGATATATAGTGGAACATTTTTTCTGGGTTAGACCCTGTGATTTTTTCCCTCTTTTCGGGATTTTTTCACATAAAAATCTTGGAGTTTTTTGTTCTTTCTTCAAATATATGTGTGTGTGCTGGATTTCTCAATAAAACTAAGGTGTAAAATTTTATTCTATCGCAACTGATTTTTTAGCACGTAATAGTAAGTATATTGATTGGATACTTCTTATTTACATGTGGCTTTTGGGTAACCTAGAGGATTGTTTTGCTTACCAGCTCCTTCTTACTCTTGGAGGTTTTTGGTACTCTTAAGTCCATTTTGATTCAACTATATAATTGTCTTTGGACTTCTTCAGTGGATGGTCTTTAGTTTTTTGTTTAATTTTATTTTTATTTTATCCTGACTTTGTTAACTTCTTCTGTAATCTCTTTTTTTGTTAATGAAATAGTGGGCTACATCCCTCAATTTTTTATTTATTTATAAATTGCATTCAGAATATTTTTATTATAGAAAGCTAATTATACATTTCCTCTAATATTATGCACTGTCTTTTGTTTCTATAAAGAGCTTTATATAACTGATATATAAGTAATTCTTAAGATCAGGGGCGGATATAGTGTGGGGGCACTGGAGGCACATGCCCCCACTGCCCACTAGCCCATCATATTAAAATTAATAAAGTTTGTTTTGATACAAATAAAATTGATGAGATTTCCAGTTCAAAATCCTCACCTTTCTACCCCCTCTGCTTCATTGCTGTCTGAAAAAGAGAAGGGAGATGTGGTGAGGTAACTCACGCCTTTCCTCCCTCCCTTCTTCGCATGTTTCTGCTTGTCCAAATCCCGTAAATCTGGTGGAGCCATGGGAATGAGACTTTTGAGGATTACACAAAGCCTCCTTTCAAAAAAAAAAATAAATAAATAAATAAATAAATAAATAAATTAAATTTAAAACTAGTTTTACAGAAAATGAAGTTTTAAAATTTACGTAGAGAAAGTTGAAAATATTGTTAAAAAATAACGAAATTAATACATACTTATTATATCTGAAACTAAAATTATTTTATTTATATAGATAAATAATGTTAATATTCTAGATTAAAAGACTAAAATAATTTTGAAATATTTTGCATGTTTCTTATTATATATATATATATATATATATATATATATATATATATATATATATATCCGTGAACTTAATTTGTAAGTATTTCATAAATTATTATTTAATATCTTACATAGATTATGCTATATATATTTTAAAAATATATTACAATTTATTAAATTTATATTTTGACATTCATAATTTTCAAAAATAAATAAATAATTTATTTATGTCATAAGATAAATTAAATAAATATTTTAAAATATTTTTGCCCATAATTTATTATTTAAGAAGACAAAGTGAGTAGCCATAAAAAAGTGTTTGAGGAGATGGAAGTGGGAGAAGTAATAGTGAGAGCAAGAGGGTTAATTATGATATTTAGTAAGAGCATAATGTAGACTTTATTCAAAAAAGAATTATAAAATAGTGTTTTGAAATGGTATTTAAACTAAGTTTTTCTTATCACGCTTTTAAAAAAATTGATTTACCAAGAAAATCTCTAAAAAAAATTTACGTTTTATAAAATGAACAATTTGAGAAAAAACACTGTAGAGTCTTAGCTTGTCCTGAAAATATACTTTGGTTGGATTTAAGTTAAACCACCTAAATCCTCAATCAAATAGCTGGTTTTCAGTTTTCTATTTTTTGAGTCCTAATATTAGTCAACTCAAAATTTATTCTCATTCTCCAGTCCTCTGCATCACGTCCCATCATTTGTTGAGCACCAACCATTGGTATACAATTGATTCCCTGAACTCTTTAGGAAATTATATATATATATATATATATATATATATATAATAATTTTGTATATTTATTTTATTAAATTTTCTAATTTCTATCTTAATATGCTCATAATAAGATTCAAAGAAAAAAAGATAAAGTATAGATTGACTTTGTAATATGTTTAATTATTTTCAGTTGTGATTAACAAAAATACTTACATAAAATAATAAATAATTTATTCATATTTTAAATAAAAATGTATTATTATTTTTTATCTTATTGTGCTCTTTAAGAATAGTTTCTGGATCCGCCATGCTTAAGATACACAAACAATTATTCAATAATAAGTTATTTTCTCCGTCTCAAAAAAATATAAAAATACTGTGTAGAAAATTGTAATTCTCCGTCCCAAATCGAAATTTCCAAAGGCTAAAATATCAAATAACCATGATAAATATAGAATAATAAAGCGGGATATACATATATGTCATAATTCTTAGGTATTTATATATACAACAGCAAAATTTTAATATTAATATAAATAATACTTAAATTCTAAATATTACATTAAAAATATCATTATCATTAATTTTTTTATACCAAAATATACTTTTTCATACATCACAAACTATTATATATGTGAAAATCAAAATTTAAGCGCAAGATATACAATTGCATAAGAATTCTTTTGCATGAAAATCTTCCAATAATTAATAAATTATTGGTCATTTAATTAAAACATTAATTCATGACATATTTTCTCATTATGATTTAATATATTAATATGCAAATATGTCAATGTAAAATTTCTCGAACTCTCAAAATATGGCTGAATGGCAACAAATAATATTTATGTATATGTAGAAGCGTAAAATATATTTTAATTAGTTCTTGTATAAGATTAAAAGGGTGTAACTGCGTAAGAGAACTTAGTCTAGTGGTTCAAAGCTTTGACTTTCAAATAGAGGTATGGGTTCAAGTCTACATATATAAGATAATATTTACAATTAAATTTACTCGAATATCCCAAAAAAAGGTGTAATCTCACATATCAATATTGTCTTAGAAGTATTTTGGGTAAAATAGATATTTTATGTACGTAAAATAGAATTAATTTAATATTTACTTTCTACAATGCAACAAAACAAAATTATAAGAAAGAGCATAAACAAATTTGATATGTAATTCTAATTGTGGGCTTTAGGATTAATTTATCATTGGGGATATAAATCAAAGGAAGCTAAAACAGGCCTCTAAATAAACTCTAATTTGCTCCCTAAACTCATTGGAATGGCAAATCAATTCAAGAAAAATGTAATCACTTATGCCTTAATTAAATACAATTATTCTTCACTTAATTGTAATTATGTTAATACACCTGTTGAATCTAATCTTTCTCTTTCACTAGTCTCAATGACTCTTTCTCTTGAGTTAGAGCATATATCAAAGAAATTTATAGCCAAATCTATTTGATTTTAGCTTATTATTTTTAAATGTTGCATGACATTTTTTTGAGACATTTGAGCAAATTTAATTAAAAAATTACACACACAATATATATACAAAGACTTGAACTTAAAGAACTAACCACTCATTTCCAATCTAAGCTCTCATTCACTATACTAAAATAACTTACAATATATCATATGATTTGATCTCCTAATAAGTGAGCAATAGTTATTGGATGGCTAAATTAGATCTTGATTGAACTCAGACTTAGCTTCTTAAATATAATTAAAATTAATCCAACAAAAATATACAAAAACACAAATTTAAAGATAAATTATTAATCAAGCATACATGCATGAGCACAAATACATACAGATTGTTTGGTTTGGCCCTTTAAGCAGAATTATAGTGGATAATTTCTAATGGGTCATTCTTATCTTATCCTAATAAATAGATAGTTATATTTTAATTTTCTATCGTTAAAATAGCTAATAAAAAAATTAATTAGTTTTAAAATAACTTCCGTACACGTGATTGAGAAGTAATAGTTTAAAGTAAGCCTTATTTACAGCTGCCAGAGATGGGCCACGCTAGTCATTTTTATAAAAATTTGTACTCCCCTTAATTATGGCGTGCGAGATAGACAACGTTCAAAAGGAAGCGAAAAAGAATGTCACTGAATATCCCATTCAAAGTAGTTCTGCTTTTCACCTTCAAAATTTATAAGATTTTTAATTATTCTG
This sequence comes from Cymbidium sinense, assembly GCA_021442155.1. Classification (NCBI taxonomy): domain Eukaryota; kingdom Viridiplantae; phylum Streptophyta; class Magnoliopsida; order Asparagales; family Orchidaceae; genus Cymbidium; species Cymbidium sinense. Next base: position 5,102,006 of record CM038226.1, read on the forward strand.
TGTTAGAAAATTAATTGTAATAGAATAAAATTTTATATGTTAGACTTATTAAGAAATCCAGTACATAGATATTTGAAAAGAAAATCATAAACTCAAGAATTTTTACGTGGAAATACCCCCGAAGAGGCGAAAAAATCACGAGGCATAGCCCTGTAAAAATCTTTCACTATGTATCTGTTTCGGAGTACAAAGTTTTCCGATAACGGGATTATAAAATTATATATGAGAAAGCCTGAGGATCCTAGAATCAGGTAACAACATGTATGTAGCAGTTGTTAGGCTGTACAGTTATTGGTTGCAGTTGATGATGGTGAACAGCGGGGGTCGACGGCCAATGGCGATGGTCGGCGATGGTGATGACCGGCGGAGATGGCCGACAATAGTGCTACAAATGAACCGAGCATTCAACAAGCTACTCGTGACTCGGCTCGATTAGAACTCGTTTATGTTCGTTCATTTAATTAATCGAGAGCTTGAACTTTAAATACGATTGTTAAATGAACAAGCGAATAAGTTATTGTTCGGTTAGGTTATGTTCGTGAAAGATCATTTAAAGCTCGCGAAAGCTTCGTTAAGGAGCTCGATAATGGCTCGATTAAGGCTCGATTAAGGCTTGTTCATAAGCGACGCATCGAAACAGATTAAGGCTACGATAATGGCTCGATTAAAGGTTCGATAATAAGCGATATTATAAAGGCTTCGATTAATCGTTTATTTCATTAACAAGCGGCTGATAACTTCGATAAGCTAATCGAGCCGAGCTTCGCTAACAAACTCGAGCCGAGCTTGAACATAATTTTTTTAAACGAGCTCGAGCTTGAACACCATCCTAAAAGCTCGAATCGAGCTTGAGCTCAATACTAACAAACGAGCTTGAACTCAAATAGGGCTCTACTTTTTCGGTTCAATTTGTTTGCAACCCTAGTCGACAACGATGGCGCGTGAAGTGGCGAGCGATAACCGACGGTGAGCAAGATAATGTGATCGATGGTGGTGGGTGCGGCGGCGGCGGCGATGGTCTGATGATGATCGGCGGCGGTGGTGAGTGAGGAGGCCGGCACAGGAGGTTGGCGGCACGGTCGGTGGTTGGCGGAGCGTCTGAAGATGCTACCCGGCGGTGGTCGATGGTAATTGCGGCCGGCGTGTCGGCGGCTAGTGGTGGCCTTGATTATCTTGGAGGATCTTCAACGCTCCTACTCTTTTTTTAGCTTGGGCTCTTCTAACTCATTCCTTCCTTCATGACAAGAATGATGTACTTTATAGGATTCTAAGAGGACATTTTGTCATTGTAATCAAAATCTCAAAACACTCCATGGTCCAGACATTCATTTGATCATAGATAGTTTCTTGGCGATTTGACTATTTAAATGACCTTCGATCTGAGTGATCTTAGGCTCATTGGATTCGTCTCATCGAGCCGCTCGATTCGAACTATAACAACGTCAAATTTAAAAGTCATTTGATCATTCAATCAGTATTTCGAAGTTTCAAATATAGTATTTGAGCTTTGAACAGCTCATTTGACTCGCTTTGCTCTAAAGATTGTAATTCGTCACCGAAGTTATTTAATTTGATTGTATGTATGTTTTAAATTGAGATCCGTGTTTAATTTATAAATTTAAGAGATATATTATTTGCCCCCTATTTTAGGATAAAAAACTCATTTTATTCAAAAATATATAAAATCACTTTAAGTAAAAACTATTATGATATTATATATATATATATATATATATATATATATATATATATATATATATATATATATATATATATATATATTATGTGTATTAAATTTATTTATTTATTAATTATCAATATTTATTTATATATATCGGCATTTAGTCTTGAAAGAGATGGATTTTTTTTTAGTTAAATGTCATAATGAGGAGAGAGTTTTTTTTAATTAAATGCCATAATGATGAGAGATTTTTTTTATTAAATGGCATAATGAAGAGAGGGGTTTTTTTTAATTAAATGATTGACAAACGTGAGCTATAATGAAAATAGAAGGTTTTTTTATTTATTTCCTTTTTACCCCTATAGTAGATCTATAAAAAAAGTGGAGGGTTGCGTTAGGTATGACTCGTAAAATTTGTCGAATAATAATAATAATCCTTTAAATCATGTTAATAATAGAATAAATAAGACATGTAGTTACCCCACCTGGGATGGGCTTGTTGTTGTTGTAGTAGATCTATAAAAAAACCCTAGGATCAAGTAAGGAGACACACCTTTCTCCCATATGCTCTAGTGTTCTTCTGCGCTATATGAGAAATTATCTAATAGAAGTTCAAGGGCTACGGTAAAAAAAATTTTTTTTTCTTTTGTCAGCGAAGCATTGACCTTCTTCTAAAAAGAATATCATTTATTTTGTTGATCAAGACCCGTAGTTCATACGGTGGAGCTCCGATTTTCCCTCGAGATCGTTAAGCCCCTCCGTCGACCGTACGAGGGAGGCAATCAACGTAGTTCATATCGACGAGGCTTCAAGCTCACGCCGACCGACCGGGTTTGGAGGCGATCAAGACTGTAGTTCATACTGAGGCTCCATTTTCTCTCAAAGAGGTGTCACCTCGCCGACCGATCGAAGTTTGGAGGTGATCAAGGCCCAGTTCATACGGCGAGCGATTTTTCTCGAATGAGGCTCCATCGCCAAACCACGATTTGGAGGCTATCAAGACCCATAGTTCATACGGTGAGACTCTGATTTTTCCCTCGAGAGAGGCGTCAATTGTCCTCGCGGACCGATCGCGAGCATCAAAGCCCGCATCTGCGAGGCTCTTATTTTTCCTCGATAGAGGTGTCAACTATTCTCGTTGGACCGATCGGGATTGGAAGCGATCAAGGCCCGTAATTCATACGGCGAGGCTCCGATTTTCTCTCGAAAGAGGCGTTAGCTGTCCTCGTTGGACTGACCGGATTTGGAGGCGATTAAGGGTCGTAGTTCATATGATGAGGCTCCAGTTTTCCCTCGGGAGAGGCGTCAACTATCCTCGTCGGACCGACTGGGTTTGGAGGCGATCAAGGCCCGTAATTCATGCGGCGAGACTCTAGTTTTCCCTCGAAGAGACGCCCCTCTGACCACCGCTTTGAGGTGATCAAGACCCGTAGTTCATACTGAGGCTCGATTTCTCCTTGAGAAGCCATTATCCTCGCCAAACCGTGGAGGCGATCAAGGCTAGATTTATAGAAAATTGATTTTCTTGAAACTTCAATAGTTGACAATTACCGTGGTGAAGCAGATTAGAACCATTCTCAAAAACTCAAAAATTCTGGCAGATAATTTCAGAGTGTCATTCTTCATGATGTTACTTGATGTCGTTGACTTCTATGGAAGGGGTAGAATCGAATACGATGAGGATTTTTGACCCATCTGAGGTTGTTCGTCAAAGTGTTACTTGATGACATTAAACTGTATATAAGAGATTGAATCGAATCTGTTGATGATTTTTGACTTATCTGAGGTGTTTGTCAAAGAGTTACTTGATGACGTTAACCTGTATAGAAGAGGTTGAATCGAATTCGTTGAGGATTTTTGACCCATCCGAGTTTGTTCATCAAAATATTACTTGATAACGTTAACTTGTATGGAAGAGGTCGAATCCGAGGATTTTGACCCATCCGGGTTGTTTGTCAAAGTATTACTGACGACGTTCATGTAAGAGGTCGAATTGAATGCCAAAGATTTTTGACCCATCCGAGGTTGTCAAGTATTACTTAATGACGTTAACCTCTTTGGAAGAGGTCAATCGAATCCACCAAGGATTTTTTACCTATCCGAGGTTATTTGTTAAAGTATTACTTGATGACCTTAACCTGTATGGAAGAGATTGAATCGAATCTGTTGAGAATTTTTGACCCATCCAAAGTTGTTTGTTAAAGTGTTATGTTAACCTGTATGGAAGAGGTCGAATCAAACCCGCCAAGGATTTTTGACTCATCCGAGGTTGTTTGTCAAAGTATTACTTGATGACGTTAATATGTATGGAAGAGGTTGAATCGGACCCGCCAAGGATTTTTGACCCATCGGAGATTATTTGTCAAAGTATTACTTGATGGCAGTAACTTGCATGGAAGAGGTCAAATCAAATCCAGGATTTTTGACTCATATGAAATTATTTGTTAAAGTGTTACTTGATGACGTTAACTTGTATGGAAGAGGTCGAATCAAATCCGTTGAGGATTTTTGACCCATCCGAGGTTGTTTATCAAAGTGTTACTTGATGATGTTAACCTGTATGAAAGAGGTCGAATCAAATACGCCAAAGATTTTTGACCTATCCGAGGTTTTTTGTCAGAGTTTTACTCGACGACATTTAACCTGTATGGAAGAAGTCAATAGTTTTAACTCTCATCCAATGTTATTTTGTCATAGTATGACATTAACCTGTGTGGAAGAGGTTAAACATTTTGATTATTCCGAGATTATCTATCAGAGTATTACTCGATGACGTTAACCTGTGTGGAGTAGGTACAAAGTTATGACCTATCTGAGGTTGTTTGTCAAAGTTTTACTCGGTGACATTTAACCTGTGTGGAAGAAGTCAATAGTTTTAACTCTCTTCCAAGGTTGTTTTGTCAAGGTATGACGTTAACCTGTGTGAAAGAGGTTAAATATTTTGATTATTTTGATATTATCTATTAAAGTATTACTCGATGACATTAACCTGTGTGGAGTAGATACAAAGTTATGACCAATCTGAGGTTGTTTGTCAGAGTGTTACTCGATGACGTTAACCTGCGTGGAGTAGGTACAAAGTTATGACCTATACGAGATTATTTTTCAGATTATTACTCGTTGACATTTAACCTTTGTGGAGGAGGTCAAATCAAAAATATCCATTTGCAGCCAAAGTTGCTCCTTGATCTTTGCCTTTTTCATGAGTATTATTGACTTGCTTCTCGAACTGATAATCAATTAGATATCCAGAATATTGATTTAAATGATCTTTTAGGATTAAGAGTTTCCCCCCATTTCAAATAAAAGCTGAAAGATCGAAGTTTGATGAATCTTCATTCTTCTTATGTGTTCCTCGAGAGTAAGAATTTCTTCACCATATAGGTGGTGTTGCTCTGAACATAAAGTCAGATTGTCAACCATTATGAAGATGTAAAGAGAATGTTCTCACATGTCAGTCAACCAAGGCGCGCGAAAACCAAGCCATAGAATAAAACTTCACGCCTCTTAACTTTGAAAAATCCAAAGACACACGAGAGATATTTGAAGAGAGAACAAGAAACTCTAGATTTTATGGAAAACCCCTCAAGAGGGGAAAAATCACGCTGGCCCAGCGAAAATCTTTCACTATGCATCTTTGATATAACATTTTCCGATAACGGATTACGAATTGTATACGAGAAAGCGACAATGGGAATCCCAAATGTCAAATGCGGTATTGTTAGCGATGCTTATTGATGGTAGGATGATGGTGAATAATGGGAGTAAATGGTGGGCTGACCGATGGTGATGACCCGGTGGATGATCAACAAGATGGCCCGCAAATCGATAATGAAAAATCAAGGTGGCAACTAATGGTGATCAGCGACGGCGCGGTCGACTGATCAGCGACGCATCAATGCGGTATCCGGCGGCAACGGGTGAATATGGCCGTGGCCGATGCGGTACAATCGCCGAAAACACGATTATGTTTGGAGGATCTTCAAGCCTCTTCTCTTTCTTGCTCTAAGTTCGCTTCTAACTCATTCCTTTCATTCATGACAAGGATGATGTTTTATTTATAAGATTCTGAGAGAGCATTTTGGTAATTATAGTCAAAATCTAAAACACTCCATCAGATGGTCTGTATTGATTCATTTGATCATAGATAGTTTTTTAGTGATTTGATCATTCAAATGACCTTTAATCTAAGTGATCTTAGGGTCATTGGATTCTTCTCATCGAGCCACTCGATTCGACTATAAGAACTTCAAATTTGTAAGTCATTTGATCATTCAGTCAGTATTTCAAAATTTCAAATATAGCATTTGAGCTTGAGTTAAGCTCATTTGGAGTTGATTTGACTTAGTTCTAACATTGTTCGACTCGTATCACTAAGTCATTTAATTTTATTGTATGTATGTTTTAAATTGATATCTATATTTAATTTATAAATTTTAGAGGGATATATCAATAATGAATGTAAATATGAGTTCAAAATGGTTCATATAAGGTATGAAAACAATTTTAATTTTCATAAACAATTTGCTATTTTAAATTAAGGTTAATTTAAATTCTTGTAGCTCATCTTTGTTGTGTTAAATAATAAATAAAGTTATAGATGTCTCAAATAGAATATGAGTAATTGTAAGAGTTAGCCAATATACTCATAAAATAAAAACGAAAAACAAGCGTCCAATAAGGATTATTCAAGAATATATCTATCTAGCAAGCATGTATTACTATATATATATATATATATATATATATATATATATATATATATATATATTGATATATCCCTCTAAAATTTATATATCAAGCATGGATTTCAAGTTAAAGCATATATTCATTCAAATTCAACAACTCAATGAGATGAGTCCAATAATACTATCGGGTCAAATCGAGCCCAAATGAGCTCAAATCAAGCTTTAAGTCATATGAAAACTCTGGTCATATACTAAGAGCTTGAAGCCTCTCTCAAAAAAAGCCTGTCAGATAAACTACGGGCTTTGATCGTCTCCAAACCCGATCGGTCCGACGAGGACAGTTGATGCCTCCTTCGAGGGAAAATCGGAGCCTTGCCGTATGAACTACGGGTCTTGATCGCCTCCAAAAATTGTCGGTCCGACGAGGACAGTTGACGCCTCTGAAAACTGAGCCTCGAATGCATGAACTACTGACCCACGTCACCAAACCCGGCCGGTCCGGACAAGGATGGACGCTTCTTCGAGGAAAAGCCTCACTATATGAACTACGGGTCTTGATCGCCTCCAAACCCGATCGGTCTGATAAGGAAGGTGGGAGTTTTCTCTTAGCCTTTTGGGAGTATTTATACTAGAAAAAAATGACTCTTCGAATTCTTAAAAAAAAAATTAAATTAAAAAATGAAGAAAACTCTTCATATAACTCATTAAAAAATAAAATAAAATAAAACTTTTCAACTTCCTAAAAAAAAGAGAAGAGAAAATTATTATTATTTTAAATTAAAAAAAAACTCTTTGTATTCCTCATTTAAAATAAAAAATCTCTTTATATACCTCACTAAAAAAAGAGTAAAAAAAAACTCTTCATATTTCTCATAAAAAAAATCTCTTTATATTCTTTATAAATAAAAAATAAAAATAAAAGTCTTTTCTCTCTCTCTCTCTCTCTCTCTCTCTCTCTCTCTAAGTCACTCACGTCAAAAGAAAGGAAAAAAATAAGAGAAAATTGGGAGTCCTACGGCCTCTCTCTCCTCAAATCAAATAAACACCCAAAAATATATATATAATAATATCAAATGATTAAACAATTTATATCTTATTGCTTTATACATATAAAATAAAATAAATAAATATTAATAACTAATTAGTAAATAAATAAATAAATTTAATACGAGTAATATATATCATATATCCTAATAATTTTTACTTAAAGTGATTTTATATATTTTTTAATGAAATGAATATTTTCAACCAAAAATAGGGGATAAATGATATATTCCTCTAAAATTTATAAATCAAGCATGAAATTTCAAGTTAAAGCGTATATTCCATCAAATTTAACGACTCAATGAGATGAGTCCAATAATACTAGAATCGGGTCAAATCGAGCCCAAATGAGCTCAAATCAAGCTCAAAAGTCACATATAAAATTTCAAGACATTGACTGGATGATCAAATGACTTCTAAATTTGACGTGTTTATAGTCGAATCGAGCAGCTCGACGAGAAGAATCCAACAAGCCTAAGATCACTCAAATCGAAAATCGTTTAGATGGTCAAATCACCAAAAAACTATATATGATCAGATGAATCAATATACACTATCTGATAGAGTGTTTTGAGATTTTGGCTATAATGACCAAAATGTCTCTCTCATAATCCTATAAATAGAACCTCATTCTTGTCATGATAAGGGGGAATGAGCTAGAAGTGAACTTGGAATAAAGCTGGGAGAGAGCTAGAAGTTCTAAGTTTGTCATCCACACCATCGCCATCACCTATCATTGCCGCCCGATCGTAACTACAATAAAGCATACCCCAACTACCGTATAGCTATCAGAACTCGATTCTAGAATTTCTATTATCGTGATTTCTCACATGAACCTAATGCTTTGGAAGATTTAAACTCAGAATCCAAAGAAATATATAAGTATTTTACCGGCTAATCCACGTGATTTTTTTCATCTATTTTTAGAATTTTTTCATGTAAAAATTCTGGAGTTTCTTATTTTCTTTTCAATTATATGTGTGCATGTTAAATTTCCATATAAAGTTAAGATGTGAAGGTTTATTCTACCGTTACAAGTTTTTTAGCACATAAGAGATATATATATATATATATATACCAAAAAATGACAAGTGTATCCTAATGAACTCCTTCATTTGATGCACTATAGTTTTTACTTAATTTACCGAAAACAATTTTAATTGAGATAGAAAATGTAATTAAAATTTTATTATTTTAGAAGTGCATATTCTTTGATAGATTTAATAGTTTATGAATTGACTTTTTGGAATCGTTCATAATACTATTGTTTTTGTTTTGTATAACGCAAAATAAAATATCACAAATACTAATCCAACATAAAAAAGTTGGATAAATTATTTAACAAATGCGTGTTGAAAGACCGAAATTTTTGGGTTAAAAGCCTGAAATCCTGAGGCTGGGTGTGGGAGTAAATTTTTGGTTATTAAGCATTGCAAAATTATGCATTCTGATATTTTTTTTATTGAACTTTGATTAAATTTAAAATTATTTAAGTCATCCGATAATATAATTTTAAATGTTTATTTTTTGAAAAATTTGAATAGATTTAATGACAAACAGCAGATGTGTAATATTTGAATCGTAGATTTTTTAATTAAAAATAAAATTCTAAATCTATAAATTAAGATATCTTGCATTTTAAATGATTACTCATATATTTAATATATTTATAATCAAATCCAATAAATTTTGAAATCATTCTAACTGAATCGTTTTCACTAAAATATATTTTGAAGAGTTCGACACTTTTCTTTCGAGCAGCATCCATTTTACTATTTGCGTAGACCAATTAATATATCAGAAACCTTTTTTTTTTTTTTTTTTTTGAAGTAAAAGCCGTTTTGTATTTAAAACTTGAGATTGTCACAGACACACACAGAGAGAGATAGAGAGAGAGAGAGAGAGAGAGAGAGAGAGAGAGTTTGGACTCCTCATGTACTGGTTGACTGGTTGACCATCAATTATTTACAAAGGCAATTAGAAAATAAATTTGTCCATGTGGAGATTATGAACTTTAGGTGGATGTACAGAGAGGTACAAGGAGCTAGGACTGTCAGAAGAACCAACTTGATTAATGATTTCAGCAATTTTTTAAATTTTCCTCACACTAAATGATAAAACATATAAAAAAAGATTAATTTAGATGAGTATGATTAATTATTGACTTTTCAAAAATTAATGTAAAATTAATATTTAAAAGCTCATCTCAATTAGTCTCAGCTAAATGAGATTAATCATTATTTCTAACGATGATGAGGGATTTTAAAATAGAGAAAAGCATGACACATTCAATCTAAAATGCTTGATCTCACATGCACTTTGCTAAATTAAGCAAGTCTAATATATCCTTTTAAAATATTAGTTACTTGCATCTCTTTTTTTTTTATCTTCTAATTTATGAACTCATTTAAATGAACATAATTCTTGCAAAAAAATTATTTAAAAATTTTGAAAAGCCACATATAGCCCTTAACTCTCAATCTTTGAATGTAGATCTGTATTGAGATGAGAGCTTGCAGCTACTACTCTCATCTCAAATATTTCTAAGAAAAAGTTTATATAAAATTTATGTTTTTGTTAGCGATTTCATGAATATAAATCTTTATATCTGTCTCTCTCTTCTCTCATTAAGAGAAGAAGATCTTGATCTGAGAGCCTGAGAATATTTAATTTAAGAAATATCATAGAGTTGACTCCAATATGTGATCTCTATTTGAAAGTAAAGAAAAACAAAATTACTATAGCAAAAATTAATTGACTATTTCTTAACTAGGTCATCTAGTGAGCTATTGATTTGATGGTTTTTTATTTTATTTTATTTTATTTTATTTTTTGCAATGGGCATCCACCCAACACCCCACTCATCTTGTGGGATGTCTTGACTAATCCCATGTTCTTCACATTCATCACCCACACGTGTCGCCCACTTTACTTTCCCAACCTAGATAGGCCTCGCCTGAGAATTCGAACTCAGCGGTTCGCCACGTCACCACCAACTGAAGAGACGTGGTGTTTTTATTCTTTTCAATTCACAAATCTTAATCTAATTCCCAGTCATCTCTTCGTTAATCCTAGAATTTCTATTAAAGATTTTTCTCATCATGGATCAATTTTTTAATTTCACTTCTTTTAAATCTTGCTTAACTTCTGAAACTTAAAACAGGAATTACAATGTAAAAGATCATGTTAAGTTGATTCTCTTCACTGAAGGGATACAAAAAAGTTAATTTTAAATATAAGTTCATTTAGGAAATATATTTTACACATACACTTTTTTTTCGGTAAATATATATAAATAATTAATCATATTTTATAATTAACTTTTTGCTTCATCTTAATTATTAAAATATTTGAAATAAAAATTTATTCTTAAGAAAAAATATAACTAAATTTATGAACGATATTTTAAAGTAGTACCAAATCACATAATATATGTTATTTTAATATTGGATCAAACAATTCTATAATCACAGGTTAGCGAACACAACAAAGATTTTATGTATTATTTTTATCTAAATATACCATCGATTATTAACATGCCTTATTTTGCTTAATTTAGCATTATATGTAGAACGCTGTCAAGGTTCTAAATGGAGTTTTCACTCTAGATGTAGAAGTCAATTCTTGTAACTGATTATTTATAAATATAAAGATTTACATGCATATTATATAATTTTTATATATTTATATATCTAATATATAAAATTTGATATTTATATTTATCTATGAATTAAAAATTTTTGTTCACTTATAATAATAGTGATATTTTTATGTGATATTAAAGATTTAAATATTATATATATAAATATTAATATTTAGATATTAAATATATAAATACATAAGAATTATTTATAAATATGATTTATAATACATTGCTGACTTAATGAATTATTTATAACAATATTATTACTCTTTATTCCATGCCTCCTCTCAATTAGAGAAAATAACTCCTTATTGAACATATTTAACTCTTCTTTAATTTCTCTCTGAAGTTAGTTTTGAGTGGCCCTAATGAACAGTAGCCAAATACGAACTGATCTTATCCCCACAAATTAATGAGTACAATATCGGTTGTTAGATCCTTCCCTCAGTTTAATGATCTACAGTTACCAATGATGTGCTGACCAATAAAATCATGAATGAACCGATCAGAAGGATGTCAAATCATATGTCGATTTAAATGATCACTGTTTAAGACAGTACACATCTTGTTTTGAAGAAGATATTTAAATTATTTTCTTTCATAAGATTTTTTTTTTTTTGGATGAGTATCTACTCAATATCTCATCCATCATATGAATGGGAATATCATTATGACTAATCTCATAGAGATCATAAGCGATATATTCATCACCTACTCATATCAAATTCTTACTTAATATTTCATGACAGATGCCTCTACCTTTCTTCTATAAGATTCAATAGACATTAATGTTATTGATTCATCTTGTCTTTTCACTTTCTTCTTTTTTAAGGATATTTTGATAATATCGCCTAAATGATTTTTATTATTTTTTACTTTTATGATGAACAGATTTTGTTTTTATAATTTGGAAGACAATTAAGAATATAAAAATATTTTATCTTAATTGTTGATTTTTAGAAGGTCTTCCATTATTGAAGATTAAAGTCCTTTCTTCTCCATCATATAGTACTTTCAGTAAAATTAACTTTTTTGAATAATTTTGAGAGTATTTTCTGTCACAACTTAGGTAATTGTTAATGGTACTGAGGTGTGGGGGGAAGAATTCAAAATTTTTAAAAGTTTTAGGCAAGGTGTTATATTCTCTCTCCCCTCTCTCTCTCTCTCTCTCTAAGTCTGGCGCTTTTCAAAATATCTTGGTTCACGCTTTAAGAACTGGCTGGATTGAAGGTTTTCATGTTCATAAAAAACTTATACTTTATATTATTATTTCTCGTCTGCATAAGCAACACTTTTATTTGTGGTTGAGATCCTGAACAAACTCCTTTCTAAAAATTGCTATATATATTTCGAACCTTCTAGAACTGGTATTAATTTCCAGGGAAATTACTTCAGCAGACTTGTGATCTGATTTTTGGATTTCCAAATTTTTTTATGTAATTTTGCAGTGATAATTGACCACTTACATCTAATTTTTTCAAATCATTTTATTATTTAAGTTGGCTCGTGAGCTAGCTCTAAGTTAACTCGAATTCTACTTAAATAATGAGCTTGCCAGTCTAATTTATTGTGCTTTGAGCTCAAACTTGAGCTAATATATAAAATAAACCTGTTTTCAAGCCGTCGAGGTTCAGCTTGTCAACTTACAAACTAACTCATTTACTAAACTGTTAGTCAAGTTTAAGAGCTTTCTTCGATAACTTTTTCTATCATTTTTATTTTTGCAACATTTATCTTCTATTCTGATTAACACTTGAGTTTCATATTTAGCTTCCTCGTAAATTATATATATTTTTGAAAACTAACAGTAATTTTAATATTTTCTTTTTAAAGATTAGTAGAGAAGGGCATGTGCCCTTCTTTACATTTAAAATTTTTAAAAATATATATTGTGTTCCAAAACAATATACAAATAATTTATCGAGCAAATAAATATAATGAATAATGACTTTAGTCCCTTCTATAAATGCAGTATTATCGGTCAATGTATTTATCATGTGAATTCTCACAGGAAATTATATATTATTATATGAAGTTATTGATATTGTGAGATATAATATATCAGAATAGAATGATATTTGTACAAAAAATGAAGACATTTGATATAACTTAAACATTTAAAATTTATTTTATAAGAAAATAGTCCTTGATATTAATTTATATTTATGTTTAAATATCTAATAATTTATATTACATATTTTTTTATTTTAGTTAAATATCAAGTTTGGCAGTACATATACTCAATATTTTAATTTTTTTTACGTTAAAAATGATTACATAAAAATATAAATAATTTTAAAAAATATTTATTGAATCAACCAATCTTTGTTGTTTAAGTTGAATTGACCTCCTACATGGGATACTGAAATAATCTAATAATTTGAATCCCTAATCAAATTATATGGCATTTCATTCTATTTTGTTCGACAATAATTTAACTTTTTGTTTTGTAACAAAAAGTTTGGTGCCTTACAACAATCGAAGAATTATCTTTCAATAAAGAAAAATTATTTTAAAGTTCATTGTTGATGTATCTTGACAAAAATAATACAATCATAATATTTTGAAGGCTCTTATATATACTATCATCATATTCTTATATATTTATAAATCAATCATCTTTAATATCAAAATTTCAAATTGACATTCAAATATTGAAATTTCCCACCCATATTTTTCATTTTTATAAAATTCATAATGATTTGATGGTGACATGCACAAATACATGAGTCTCATAGTTCAAAAAAATAATAAAAGTGATTATATTATAAATATATATTTTAAATGGTTGATTTATAAATATTTCTATTGTGAAATAGAATTCTACTAATCAGATCTTTTTTTAGCTTATAATCTATGTAATATTTATGTCTCTAACATCGAAAATCATAAGAATTTATTGTACTTTAAATGACTTCCCTGCTAAGTTTGCAAATAAAAAACTTACTAGAAAAGTTATGAGTGAACAAAAGAGTTGTGGGCATGGAAAACTTATGAACAACGCGGATGAAAGCGGATGAAAGCTGGGTAAGTTCAAGCTCTTCCTTCCTCCGACTCCTCCTCCTCCCTCCTCCTTCCTCCTCCCGTGATTTTCACGCTTTTCTACCTCCGCCTAGCCGGAGGTCACCATCTTGGATAGGGCAAGACATGGATCTGCCTTCCCCTCCATAATGCCCATTTTCCAAAGACTTAAGTCGCCTCCCCTTCCTTCGCCCCTGATCTTCAACTTGGAAGAACATGTGGAAGGATCTCCTTCTATCTCAACATGATAAGAGTCAATCGATCCCTCTCCTTCATTCCTCCGTCTCGTGAAGTGGATTTACGGAAGATGAGCTTTCAAGGCCGAGGGAATGGCCTCTCCCTTATTGGACATGCTATAGGTAAACGCCCCTACTATGGGCTCCTCACGCGATTAAGAAGAAGTGGCGCTTAAAGGTAGCTCGACCTTCTTACCCTCGACGGAGATTTCTTTCTCTTCAAATTTAATTGCCAGGAAGATTACAATCTGGTGTGGGATAACGGCCCCTGTTTCCTCAATGGCTATTATCTTCCAACAATGGTCTTGGGACTTCCGCCATCCAAAGAATCTATCACCAACTCCCCGTTTGGATCAAACCCGAACTTTCGCTCGTTGTTGGAATGAACTGGTTTTCTAAAGTCGCAAGTGTTATTCCGCTAGCGTGGACAATCTCACCGCCGCAGTCAGATCACCTTCGCGATTTGTGTTCTTAATACTTCTTCTACTCCCGATTCAATTCCTATTAACTTGAATGGCAAAAGTTTGATCGAGATTATGAAGTCGATTTTGTTCCCACGTAAAACCTTTTCACATGATGATCTCGTGTCCAAAAATCCTACTACAACATAATCTAGCAAGGAAGTGGGTCGCAGGAATAGGAATACTGTTAATCAAATACAAGGGAATGCACAGAGGAACATTTCACCTCCTCCTCGAACAGTCGAAGTTAATTTCGGGGTTGTTCTGCTTGAATAACCTTCTAGATGGAACCACAGACAACTTCTTCATCGCCATTATTGATTTGAATCCCCATTCTATCTCCCTCAAGAGGAATCTCAGTTGCTAGAAGAGGACATTTCTACCACTAAAGACCTCACCGATCAATCCAACTCAAACTAATGTTGATGCAAATCGGAGGTCACCACTAGGTCGGTGCGTTTCTCCGACTTCACCAACAACAATGTAATCAAGGAAAAATTCCTAAAACCCCGGCAAAGCTATGACGAGTGTGGCTCTAAAACCACATCCAACCTTCCGATCTCTCTCCTCGGGGGAAATAAAAGAAGGGCAAGAAGCCCTTCCTCTTCTCAATGAACCAAATGTCATTCGTGTTGGAACGCCCGTCTCTCGCCGTCGCAAGTCGATTGCTTGAGGATCATAAAGGACTATCACCTAGACCTCCTCTGCTCTGAAACAAAGATCCAATGAAACTTTCCAACCCTTTCTCTCACCAAAACTACACCTTGCTTAATTAACCATTCAGATCCAATTTTGATTGCTCGTGGTCGACTGATCAAATGGAGTGCTGATAGATTGAGTCTAGACCTCATCTCCAAAAATCAGCAGTTCATACATGTTAAAGTCTCGGCCAATGGAAATCAACCATTTTTTCTTACCTGTATCTATGCTGATAACGATGCCAACATAAGGAAAGCTCTGTGGAACTCTCTCAGGGACCTTGCTGCTACTGTTAACTCTCCCTGGATGGTTCTTGGAGATTTTAACTGCCCTCTGAATAGTAAGGACAAAATGGGTGGAAATCTGGTTTCTCTAAATAACACTCTTGAATTCAAAGAGTGTGTTAATGATTGTGAACTTCTTGAAATGACTAGTATTTGTTTTACACTGTACAACCAATGTGATAAGCCTATTTTCTCCAAGTCGGATCGCTTTTGCAATTCACAATGGTTGGAACAATACCCTACATCATACTACAAAGTTCTTCCTCCTCTTTCATCTGATCACTCCCCCATGGTAACATTTCTGCATACTCCTTTATCCCCTCTCTCACCATTTCTTTTGAATTATGTGATCCGTGGTACCGTGAGATTATTGGGAGGCTTGGGCCTTCTACATTCAGGTGATCCGCTTTTATTCTCTAAAAGCTAAGGCATGTTAAACATCTATTGCGTGATGAAACAACACCTATCTCTTTGCAAATTAAGGCTTTGAGCAATGATCAAAATAACATACTTGAAAGATTACAAATTGATCCTTACAATACCACTCTACAGATGCTAAGGATATCAAGAACAGTTATAATGAGCTTATTATAAAGGAAAGCCTTTGGATTAAACAACGTGCCAAAGCTCACTGGCTCACATATGCAGATGATGATATCAAATTTTTGTATCATTCCATTAAAGAAAGGAAAAATACCAACTTGATAAGAGAAATTCATTCGAGCGGATTGTAATCAAGAAAGACTTAATTGCGGAAGAATTCTGCAAATTCTATTCTGAACTTTTCAACAGCAATGATTCCTTACACCTTCCTTCTCAGAACCTCCCCTTGGGAACTTGCCTATCTACAAGCAAATGAGCTTGATGCCAATCTCACCGATGGAAATCCTCACAAAGACTTAGAAGTATCAATGAGAATAAATCGCCCGATTTAACTCCAAATTCTTTTTAACTTCTTGGAATGTCATTGGTAAATCCTTCCTCAGTGCAGTCAACTTCTTTTTCAAAACATCCAAAATGCCAACTTGTTTTAAACATACTTTACTTACTCTCATTCCTAAGATCAAACATTCTAATAGGATTGAGGACTTTCGACCTATATCATTGTGTAACACCTTCTATAAGGTGGTGGCTAAGATCATTGCTTGTCGTATGAGGAAATTCCTTCCTTCAATTATCAATAATGCTCAATCAGCCTTTATAAAGGGAAGGGACATTGCAGATAACCTTGCTATGGCTTTTGAGATTTGTCATGAGTTTGCTCCTTCAGCTGGAAACAATTACTTTCTTGCTAAATTTGATTTAAGGAAAGCATTTGATAAAGTTAACAGATATTCTATCATTCATAGATTACTCAACAAAGGTTTTCCTATCAAGTTTACAAAATGGGTGGAGGCTTGTATTATGGATGTACCTTTTTCTATAGTGCTAAATGGAAGTATTAAAGGCTTCTTCCCTTCCTCTAATGGACTTAGACAAGGCTGCCCTTTATCCTCCTATCTCTTTACTATAGCAATGGATACTTTTTCCTGTATCATAGAAAAGGAAGTCAATCTTGGTCTATACAGCCCAATCTCCACAATGAATTGCAATATATCACATCTCCTATATGCTGATGACCTATTGGTTACTGGAGAAGCCAACATAACCACCTTCAGCACCTTGAAACTCTCTCTAAACTCAGTTGAGGAATACCTAGGGCTGGAAGTAAACAAAGCCAAATCATCCATTTGCTTCTCAAAAGGATGTAAGAATGAGGAGGTATTCTCAAAATTCATTGATATCAAAAGAGGATCCTTCCCTTTAAAGTATTTAGGACTTCCTCTTGTGACGGGTCCTATTAAAAAGGCACTTTTCAATCCTCTCTTTGATAAACTCCAAGTTTGGTTGGCCGGTTGGAAATCTAAATTCCTCTCACTTGGTGGTAGAATGCAGCTCATAAGATCTTCTATCAATAGCTACCTATCTTACTGGTTTAGGGCCATGGCCATTCCTGAAGGAATTATTAAAAAATTTGTTCTTTTACCAAATTCTTCTTTCACTGAGAGGACAAAAGTCGCACAATCTCGCATAAACCATTCCTAAAGAGAAGGGAGGTATAGGCCTACTTTCTGCCTCCTCTCTTAACCAAATCAAACTGAAAATGCTTTGGAAATTCTGTGTTGGAGATTCATTGTTTTCAAGGTGGTGTAAATCCAAGTATTATTCTTGTGGCATCCTAATACATATAGAATTTCTCCTCTCGAAATCCATTAAACATATTAAATACAAAGACAAATTTACCTTCAAGATAGGTAGTGGTCTAAATATTTCCCTTTCTTTGATCCTTGGTGTGAAGGACTTCCTTTCATCTTTGGGTTCTAATGAATGAAAAGCTGACTTTAATCAAAGGTATGCTCCTTAATCCTTAATGGTAAGTGGAATACTCTTCCACTCTGCTTCCTCATGGTGTCATAACAGAATTATAAATACCCCTATTCAAGGGGAGGATTTTATTAAGTGGCTAAACATCCAATGTCCTAACACTAAGGATTTCAAGGATGTCATATTTGAATCTCTCCTAATATGTATTGGAGCAAGGAAATTTGGTTCAAGGGGTATGCAATCAACTATGCATCAGATTGGATGGCATCAAAACGCTTAAAACAATGGATATTTTAGCAAGGAGAGGAATTTGTTCACCTTCTCTCTTTGTCATACACACAGAGACACATACACATTTATTTTTCAATGCTCTTTTTCTATGATGATTGTTAGAGCTCTTATTCCAAATGGACATATTTTTACCAATCTTCCTTACAAAGTCTTAAACTTTGTGGATGATAAATGCATAGTGCTTTAATCCGCTACTATATGATTACGTCGGGTATACTCTTTATGGAAAGAAAGGAATAAACGAAAAATATGCAGATCAACCACCTCGCTTCCCTTATCTCAAATACAATCTCAAGTTGCTGCTAAGCTTCAGCTCTGGAAAGTTAAATGCACGTGGTCTCTCAGGTGAGCAATTGCTCAAATGGAAAAACTACAAACCGCCATAAATTTCTCTTTCCCTACCTGTGGACAATGATGATATGCTTGTATGCAATTCGAGGTAAATTCACTCGATCTGAAGGCCTATTGGCAACTGATTGCCCTTTTGATCATTCATCCATCGGACCCTTTGGCAACCGAATCATATGTGAAAACCGCTATCGATGAAATGAATTCCTCTTTGATGAAACCTCCAGATGGTTTAGTCCACCTCATCCTCATTCCCTCTCACAGCTGCGTGATCGCAACCTGGAGAAGGGCTGTGAGTTTATTTTGGTTTTTTTGCTGTAAGAGGTCATATGATTCAATTTGTCCATGTTATATGTTTTGATACTAGGTGTTTTAGTTTCAATCTTTTGTTTTTGTCTTACTTGTAATTGTAACATTTACTTTTGGAATTAAAACTGGGCTCTGCCCTCAAATTCTTCCAAAAAAAAAAAAAAAAGGAGTTGTGGGCCGGCTCGTTCACGAGAAGTACTGAAAGCAAAGCCTAGAAGAAGGCTATAATAATTGGGCCGAAATTGTTCTCATTTGGTCTATGCTATAAAATATATTGAATTTAAGTGAGATAAGTATTACTTATTTTTGAAAGGTCTTACATTTAGAGGTTATTTGATTATAAATGAGACATATTTTCAATTATAGCATGAAATAAATAAAATATACTTGAAATACTTTTTTTATTTAGTTAATTGTAAATTAAATTTCAACAAGTTTATGATATTTTTATAGAAGTAAAATAAATCTTAATTTTACATTAATATATTATTTTAAATATATGTTTAATTTAATATGATCTTTTAAAATTTTTTAGAAGATTTACATATATGTCACTTAAAAACTTTAAAACTAATTTAAATAAAATTTTGATGAGTATATCATGATCTTTTTTTTTCTTTTAATGGTTATAAAGTCCCACATGCATATTAGTAATGTAATAGCTAACCTTCCTATTATTGGAGAGACTTCGGACTTCGCTGCTTGGAATGCAAATTTTCATCCTCTCCTAAAAGATTTTAATGCAGAGCAATACAAATATTTGCTTATGATAGATTGGCCTTATCTTATCTGGCATATGAAATTTGCTTTAAGATATTCTTTTTTGCATGCTTATGTCTTATATTAGTTATAGATGACATTTAAACGTCTGATACTCTTATGACCAGATCTATTCCCGTTTCTCCCACTTACAATTGCCTCTTGCGGTCAGAGTCAAAAAATTTGTATACGTTAAACTGCTGCAAGATTGCTTTCCAGATTCTTTTTTTTTTTTTTTTTTTCAAGCCTGCACTTTAACGAGTGCTACAACTTGTCAAAGACAACCTTTTTCTTTCTGGTCTCCATGAAAGATGCTTTCTTTTTACCATTTGTTGTCTTACCTTATTTCATTTGAGATAAATTAATGAAAGAGATTCTCTCATCACATTAATAACAGTTCTGTTGAGAGAAAATATCAAGAAAATGGGAGCAAAGTTCAGGATGAAATAGACAACAATCAAATGAGAACACCATAATCTACATAGAAAATCTAAGAATGAGAAAACTAAAGAACAACATCATATCAATAAATTCATAATGAAGACAAATTTAGAATAATTGAACAAATCAATATTCACTCAAACCTTGCTAATAATTTACACACTTCATTTAGTCAAGGGTACTCATACTATTCTCTTACACATAAGAGACAATGAAAAAATCTCACATAAAATTATTTTAGGAGGGACATTGGCTCCATTGTATTGTGGCTGTGAAAGACACTAGTCTCTCTGTCAGTCATGCTCTTCTGCACGATTGCTAGCACCATGACACTTACTCCTTTGTCTTTTTGATAAAATCTCATGAAATTTGGCACCAAGGCATTAACCTCCTAACATGGATGTGCTATCTTCTCTTTCTTTGAAGTGAAAATCTTCATGTCACTATGCTATGGTGCTATACAACAAAGAAATTTTCTAAGAGCTGATTCAATGATACTTCTTTGATTGATAGATATCATCAACTTTGACAAAAGAACAACTTCTACCTCAAAGAGATATCATGAACTTAACATGGGCTTTCCTAATTGAATTTTATTTTGTTATCTTCTAGTTCTGATATAGATATAGAGATCACACAATTTTTATATATTTATATATCTAATATTTAAATTTCATATTTATATGAATAGTATCTAAATTTTTAATATTACATCATCATCATCATTAATCTTTTAAAACATAAGAAAATATTATATCTATCAATATGTTGATCTCCACATACGCGTCATAAGTCGAGTCAAGCCTGCAAGTCTAATTCGACGGACTTCAAAAGCGATATGGCGTAAGCTCTCAAAATGCCCTGACGTCCGAAAATGGTCAAAACGACCTCCGACTTCTTGGTGTGTTAACGCCGAAATTAATCGAAATATAAATATTGCAAAATCTAACGATCAATCGATTAAGCGCTCGAGCTATGTCGACACGCATATCGGAGTCGAGAAGCTGTGACGATGTCCGAACGACCTCCGTTTGCGAAACTGATCACGTCGTTAGCTTCAAAACATTGAAAACTATCAAATGAGATTATTCACGCTTAATTCAGACGAGTCTGTGCCAATGTCGAATAATCAACAGTGGCAGTGCACAAATCGAGGCCAAAATGCACTGGAAGTCATTGAAAATGGTCGAAACGACTTCCGATCGGCAAATGGACTTCGCCACTACGTTCAGAATGTCACAATTGATCAGAATAGAAATATTGCAAAATATAACGAGCAATTAATCAAGCATTTCAGTCGTCAACATGCTTGCACGCATATCGAAATCAGGAGACGCTGACGCAAGCCAAATGACTCCCGTTCATGAAATTAATTGTGTCGTTAGCCTCAAAATGTAGAAAACTATCAAATGAGACCATCCGCACTCAATTCAGACGAGTCTGTGTAAATGTCGGATGATTTGAAGTGATACCGCGTAAATCAAGGCTGAAATGCATAGGACGTCACCAAAATCGACTCAATTGACCTCCAATCGATGAACGTTTCGCCATCGCGTTCAGAAGGTCGAAATTGGTTAAGATATAAATATTACATAACTTGTTGATCAACCGATCAAGCGCTCGAGTTGTCAATGCGTCTGCACGTATATCGAGGTCAGGAGGTACCGACGAGGATCAAACAACGTCCGTTCATAAAATTGATTGTCTCACTGGCTTCGAAACATCGAAATCTATTAAGTAAGAATATTCGCACTCAATTCGGATGAGTCTGCATGAAAATCGAGCGGTCGGTGCCTATTCAAATTAAAATAGTTTAATCAATTTTAATTTCATTTAAAAATTCTTTAAATATCCCACATGCTCAACCGTTTCCCAACACAACATTTTGTTTTTTTCAATTTTTTGATAAAAAAGGGAAAAATGAATAGTTCCTTTTTCCCTCCCATTATTCTCACTCTCCCCATTCCAGCATAAGGACATTCGAAATTCGGCAAAATTTTTAAAATAAGCATGGTTAAAATCTTAATTAGCGGATTAAGCATGTTTAAAAAATTAAAAATAAGCCGCTCATATGAGTGTGACAGAGATACAGGCCGTCATTAAATAAGATCGACTTAAATCAATTTAAAAAAACGCTAAATCGAAGATCGGGATCCCGATCTCACCCTCGTTTTCTCCTGCGACGCAATATCTTGCCGCTCCTACGCTGCCGCCCAAATCATCGAGGCCAAGGTCGACGGCTTCCCACCGCACCACCCGATCCCCGCCACACGGATCCGATCCTTTGGCGAAAAGGTATTTTGGGTTTTTTTTTTTTTCAAAACAAACGGGTAATATGCATTTGTGACATATTTTAGTATTTTTAGGTATACATATTGTGGATCTAACTTATTTTGTGTGTCTCGTTAAATTATGAAATGTATTTCTTCATTCCAACAAAGTTTGAAAGTTTAACTACATCCAATAAAATAACTAATATGATTTTAATGTCATATTTATTTTGACAGTTGTGAGTTTAGAAGATGCTTCAAAAAAAGAAGATCTAATAGAGTTTGAGATTAGGTTTGGATATGAACATCACTTTTTGTTGTTTAAGGGCTGTTTGAGATTAGGTTTAGTATATGAATTTGTTCATTATTAAATAGGACTCTATTTAGAATTTGTAATTGAAACTCATTGAATTTTTTTAGTGAAAGGTTATCAATTTTCATTAGTCCTTTAATATGATATTTAAAAAAAATGATGAAATAACTTTCATATTAATTATTATTTATGAGACCTTATTAACCTTACCTTGAGAAGAAGGAGAGAGAAAGAAAGAGAGAGCATACACATAGAATCAAAACTAAGTGATCCATAATTTAAAAGCAAGAAAATGATTCCAATTCAAATGGTTGCATTAATCAAATCATAAGAGAATGAAAGATTAAAAGAAAAAAAACTGAAGTAATCATGGCATTATTAAGATAAATCATGGAATAATACATTGTTACTATGAATTCATAGCGGCCACAGAACTGCATAAGGAGACCTTAGGTATTTAAAACAGAATCATAAATTATTAAAACAAGATCAACAATGCAATTGAATTTCCTATATTGGAAATTGATTACCTCATCAACTCATGACAAAAAACTAAGCTTCTTCAGTGAAGGTATGGCTCTCTCCCTGTTACCTATAAAGAGAATATTAACAGTAAACATTAGATTAGTAGAAGAAAATTAACATTTTGGATCAGAACATTCTTATTCAAATCTGCTCGCGATGAATTTTCTGTTCTTCATGTGTTTTGAAACGAGAGAAGAAATTAGCTTTTGTATTGCACTCATTTTAAAATAAATTTAATGAGTGAAACAATCAAACTGTTAAGAACTGGTAGATACTCTTCGGTTTAAACCACATGTGTTTTGAAACGAGAGAAACAATATTGTCAACAAGTTTTAGATATACCTCATAATTTTTTATTTATAAAGTTGAGGGCTACTAAAATGACTATCACTTTTTAAAATAACTATATATATATGATTTTAATGTCAAATAAAAAAATAATATGAAATGATTTAATTTAAATATACCAAGTGTCTTTATTAGTTTCATATATTTTGTCCGACATCTTTATTAGTTTCATTGTGTATCACCGTTTCATATGAGATATTCAATGTTAAATTTTATTTCTAAGAGCAAATACTTTCTTGGGTGATTGATGTGATTCATCATGGTTATTCAAAACATATGTTTTTTTATTATTGTTATTTAAATTTTTATATATCTATTCAACATGCTTCATTTAAAATTATTTTTATTTGTGGTGCAATCATTTATCATACAATACTATCTTATATGTTATAAATATTTTGCTAGATATTAAATTCTTTAATATTTTCTATATCTTGTATAAAAATATATATAATGAGAGAAAATATAGATTAAAACATAAAATAATTGCATGCTCACATTCACTACACTTAATTTGTTCATCTTATTTAGTGTAATGAGTCTTAGTCTAATCTTTACATATTAAGCCTTACATGTAGACACTAATACAATCATATCATATTATTATCTTAATAATTTTCTCATCATGTAGGTCACCTTTGATGTATTCATTTTCTTTTGTAACCTATGCCAGTCACACTGCAGGACGTAGCCATGATGCATGGTATTCGGATTGACGGACCTCATATAGGTCCGATAGTGGAGAGAGTGATGGCTTTTCATGGCGATTGTTGTGACGGTGATTGGGAGACATCCGGCTCGATGTCCTATACCACGATCCCATTCACCACATTTGACATCTACATTTCAGTATAGGGCAAGCACACGTGACCCGCATGCCATGGTGCTTGGACATTCTTCGTGGATTCATATTTGGATATGTCGATGTTGAGTCGATGCACGCATATACCGTTCCATAGGATGCTTCAATACACATTCGCCGAGGTACATCTCGAGTTACCACTATTAAAGGATCGACATTATTTAGCAAGTTCAAGATTGGATCATGTTGGCACACTTATATAGAGCGAATGAGGCAACAAGACCGACAACATGGCAGGATGTCTGCACCTACTGCAGGTATGGTCGTGAGGAGCATTTATATGTTGGTCTATCCACATTGCAGGTACCCTTCCCAGTAGAGTTGGAGGGTTTGAGTATTGGTTGCAGATGGAACGATGGTTACCATAGGGAGATGAAACCTGCTCATGTGAGTGTCTGGATGAGCTTGATGGGTTGCTTGTGAGCCGTGACCAAGTGCACTTTTGGTTATTATTTTTTTTGTAATTTCTAGAAGACATAAAATATATTATATGACTATATAGGTGATATGGGAACCTTATGGCGGATCCGCAAGTGGCGTATGTCCGCTTGGTCGAGATATGGTCGGGTTCCATTGATCATTGGAAACGATTGAGTGGTACCTCACGATCGTGTTCTCGTGCGCTTTGGGCTATCACAGAGTCGACGTAGATCCTATAGATCCTTCATGTGAGTCGATGGATGGGAAAGGCGATGTTCTTGGTTTGAGTACCACCAGCTTACATATTACGGGGGAGAACGATGCCATTATCTTTGTGGGTGTAGTTCCACCTGTAGTTGACGGTGAGTCGATATGAGGTGGTATCGATCACGGGCCTCCTTATACATGCTCGTGGCTCGACCATACCGAACCACCTACTATCCTCGTGCTCCTGGAGAGAGAATGATGATAAGTGTTAAAAAAAATTTATGCTATTCATAAATTTATATGTTTAACAGATAACATAATTTCTTTGTCTCCGCAGAAGGAACATATCTTGGACACGTAGGATATATTCTCAGCTTATTTTGGGAGAGATATGGACACTGATTTCCGATTCGATCAATACTTATGAGAATTATGCAGAAACTTAATAAAGACATGCACATATCGGCGGTATAGATGTGACGGTTGAATTCCTATGCGTGTCACAGCCTTTCTCGCTACATGCTGTGATTCGGATTCCATCGTCCATGCCGATGTCGGTCCATACACTTACCCATATAGCACCCCCGTACAACCAGAAGGCATGTTCACCCATTTCACCGGTAGGCTGCAGGCTCTTCCATGTATCCTCACCCATCCGTATACATGCCATGCATGGTCCCCATAGTCCCCTTTCAGCCAGGACCATCGTAGGAGATACAAGATGTTACACCTCTCGATAACACGAGCGTACCATCACTGAGGAGATGATGTGTGGCATCAGAATATCAGCGATCGCCCCGACAACCGCGCATTACACCCGTGAAGTGACTTTCACCACGCACTTAGTCATTAGATGTACTCTAGCATACTCTGTAGTTGTAGATCATATGATAACTTGATGTACATTGTTCTAGCACTATTTTATATTTTCTATATACTCTAGTCACATTTTTTTATTTAATAAATTTATGGGATCAATAGTGTCCTATAGGTGATCATAACCTACATATTATTTTAAAAATATTTTTACTTTTTTTTACATTTCTATATTTTTTTTAAAAATAGTCTAAATAATAAAATATCACTAAGATAAAGAACAAGCACATCAAAATTCTCCAATATTCAAACTAATAAGCATTCAAAATTCAATAATTCACTCTATATTTCATGAAAGTTTATCTCATATATTTATAAAGTGAACAAATAAAAAAAATGCAAAAAAAACATAAAAATAAAAAATAGGCATTCACCACATTTATTTTTCTATTTTTTAATATGACCAAAGTCTACTAATCAAACAAGACAATTCATCGTCGACATCAAAAAAGAAAAGAAATACTTATATAAAAAATTAATGTAGTCATTATCTTCATATAAAATATACATAATACAAAACTATGTGAAACTTGTGCGAGAGAATCATAAATTGTCCTTTAGGTTAAGTTTTCTCTTGTTTTAAAAATAGAGCTTATATATGGGTTCCTTTAGTGCATGCCATATATATATATATATATATATATATTGAAATTTAAATCATAAATGTAACTAAACTCAGGTACATCAAAATTTCTTATGCAAGGCGTCACAATCTCAATTCTAGATCAACATGAAAGTTGTGGACAATTTCATGTTGATTCCAACGATACTAAGTTCGTTGAATTCCGATAAAAAATGACTCCGATACGATCAAAATACTACAGCTAGTCAGATTTTTTTTTTTATTTAATATTTTCTGCGCTCGCGTTAGACTGTATATGTCGGGCGCCTAAGGCATTATGCCTATTTTAAATTTTTTATAAGCATTTAATCGCTAATTAAGATTTTAACCATGTATATTTTAAAATTTTGCCTCGAAACTCCTCCTGCACAAATAATTTGCTTCCGCTTTCGTCGGCGTCCGCCCGCCCACACCACCGTTCACATTGGACCAATCTCACCACACTCTCTCACCTCGCTCGCCACTACACTCTGCCGCTCGCCAGACTGGACTAATCCGTTGTTCCTCCATCTCCGCCGGCGCCCCACTGCTATCCCAAGAATCCCTCCTCGTTTTAGCCTTCCAATTTTCATTTTGCCACAAACGGGGGAAGAACATCGTCAATAGGAGAATTCTTCTTTCAATTTCAGGCATCGCACCCCTTGCTTTAGCCTTCCCATTTCGCTTCGCCGCAAACCGGGGAAGAACATCATCAACAAGCGAATTCTTCTTTCGATTTCTGGCGGCGCATTCCTTGCATTACATTCCCAATTTCATACTTAACCTCGTTCCTTTGCCGAGCATTGTGGTGCGCCGAAAAATGCCTCAGAACATGTGTGATCTGTGAATGTGGTGTCGCAAGACCTCGTTATGCTCAACAGGGCGCGACGAGATGAAAAAATCGGATGTGGTGTCGCAAGACACCGCTCGCTATGCTCAACAGTAGGGCATACCGAGTAAGTCAACACTTGTTAGATGTCGCTCTCCCTAGACTAAATGCTACCCTGTCTAATTTCTAGACTTAGAAAAAAAAGGGGATGAATATACATTGCATTGTATGTCTTCTTTCAGGTCTGAAGGTCTCGTCATGCTCAAGAGGGCGCGATGAGATAAAAAAACTGGTTGTGGTGTCTCAAGACATCTCTCGCTATGCTCAACAAGGCGTATGAGTAAGCCAAAATACCCAAATTACCTAATGCCGGTGGCTACCAAAATTGTGTCAAATCTTTTGACTTAGAAAAAAAGAGAGTGGAATGAACTAACTTAAGAACGCTAAGTAAAGAAACCCGCAGCTAATTTTAAACTAAAAATGTGAAACAAGAAAAAAAAAATGGGGAGCCTTTAAAGAAAATTTAGAAAGAATAGAACATTTATTTAAAATTTAAGTAAAATTTGAGAGAGGCTAATATTAAATCACAAACTTTGGGAAGGCTAATATTAAACTCATAAACTTTAATTGTAATTCTCCACGGCTTAAATTAAAGCAGTAAAGTGAGTTTTCTTTTCTTGTAAATTTCTCAAAATTAAACAAACTTTAATTGAAATTTGGGAGACTAATATTAAACTCATAACAAATTTATAATAAACTTAAAATCTAATGATGAATCCAAATTAGGCTTTAATATCTCTTATAAGAATATAGAGTTGATTACTATGCTAGCTAATAAGCACGAGTATGGCTAAAGCAATAAACACTAAAATCGGCATAACTTATCAAAAGTGATGTAAATTGAACATAATCAAGCTGGATAATTACAAAAAACTCAATAAGTAAACTAAGTGCAAGTAATGTGTTAAACTATAATATAAATCAAAATACCTTCAGTGCCACCGGATCTACAACTCATCGTATAAGTAGACATAATGCGATATTAAATCAAAACCTATAAAAATCATAGGACATCATTCAACCAGAAATTAAGAAATTTCATCATAATTAGAATTTTCAAAATCAATGATTTCATTAATTATGTGAAATTAGCTAAGCTATAAATTCCTGCATATACTCGGACATAGAGATTTCAAGTACAAATTTTAATGTTTGAAAAGGCTGCGCAGGCTAAATTAAAATAAAAATAAATGAAAATACAAATTAATCTCATAATTCAAACATAAAATTACCTAAAATTACTATACACCCGCATAGGCCCCGAAACTATACTAAATGTTTAAATTCAAGTGTCTGAGGATGTTGCGCTAGTTGTTTCCTGGTTTAGTCTTGGGACTGGGTTCGGATTAATAAAACTTAAAAACCTATAATAAGAGTTTCAAATCAGTGAAATATCTGAGAAACTGATTCTATCAGGTGATAGTAGATCTAATCCTCTATTAGTAGCTAACTAGAGTTGACAAGATCTAAAGCTCTTAAACATATTCAAATTAATCAATTTTCCAAATCGATTTAAGTAGCAATCTAAAAACTGCTTAAATGAAACTCTATCATTAAAAACAAACTCAATCTATCCACCTTCCACAACGGTTTGTCAGGGGTGACAAACTAAAAAAACTCTAGCTCACAAAAGAGCAAATGTCTAATCAAGTGTTCTATTATGTTCACTCTCAATCAATCTCACGCTAGTAAGGACGTGGCTCGTGTCCTCTAACTGCGTGGCTAACAGGCTCCACATATTACGACGAGTCCTCGACGGTGGTTTGACCCATTCCATTACGATCAATGCGATCAGTAGATGTATGCTGTAATGGCTCTCGCTCTTTGAGTGAATCATAGGGTATACTTGATAGATAAAACAACCCTCTGTGGATTTAAGTCTCCGTCTCCTGACAAACACCACCGAGATCTATAAGGATTTCTTGGATGTAACCCATGTGTATTGATGAGGATCTTTCTTTGGGTCGACTACCTCCTCGACTAAAGACGTGATCGGATCGCCGGATGACTAACCATGAGATCTAGATCGGGCACGTCATTATTCCCTCAATCATCCAGTTTTAGCTAAAATGATGAATTTAATATCTTAAATTCTAAAACTCTACATTCTGCTATTATATACTACGCATTAAGCGATCTAATGACTAGCCTTAATCGAAAGTTCTCTCTCACCTATTGGGAGGTATAATTAACTATAGGGGCTTGCGCCTATAGGAAACCTAGAGCCAGATCTAAAGTTCTCACCAAATGAGGGCGAAATATCTGGGTAGTGTCTTATCTACTATTTCATCTGCCTTCTGAAAATTACACCGACATTTTCAAATCATACTCTCTTCAATTCATTCAAATATTATTGAGAGACGGTGATGAATTTTCGTAGCCCACACAATATGAAATTTTAAAAATAAGATATAAAAATATTTAAAATTTTGGAAGATTTTTTGTAACCCGGCTTTGTGCAATACATTTTTACCAGCCTTCAAGTCGATATTAGCATCCCTCTAATTTTTTGGATTTAACCTCAAATGAGAAACTTCAAATAATGATGTCCAGCTGGCTATCATATTGAGTGTTTATTCTTTCTACGAGCCTTTCACTAATTCCTACTCTTTTACTTGTCATCGTCTGTATTTTGTTTTAATATATTTTTGTCCACTGTTTTTTTTTTTTTAATTCCACTATCCGTAAATAAGGAGAAAATATTAGATCCGAAATTTTGGTATAATTTTATATCAATATTTCAATGATATTCTGTCATCTCTACTCAATTTCTTTAATTTATATTAAAATTAATATAAAATATTATCTAATATTATAAATCTTATTTTTATTAGAGTTCCCATGTATATTAGAATTTTGCATGTAATATTTTTTTCAAAATAAGAGTTTTTTTTTTTTGGAAAATATGAGGGATAAACCCCAATTCATTCCAATAAGGTAATCATTTACAAATAAAACACTAACAATAAAACAGTAAAGGACTGGAACAAGAAAGAGTTAACATAAAAGCTCTTCAAAAGAAAAATAAGAGTTTTGTCTCCACGGGTTTTTATCTTTAACCTTTTTATTTATCTTTTATTTTTACCGCATTATATATATATATATATATATATATATATATATATATATATATATATATATATATATATATTGATTTAGTTAAGGCTCTCAAATTTTTTTTTTCAAAACAAAATGGCACGTGCAGGTGAGCACTACTAACAAATGTGGGGCCCATAGTTTTTGTTGTGTCAAGAAGATTATATATATATATATATATATATATATATATATAAACAAATAGGTAGATAAAGGTTAGATCTTGGAGCGAACAAATATATTGGAGAGTAGTTGGTCTTTCATGATCGACTGATGCAGAGCTTGACACTTACTTCCATGCTCTCGTAAAAAAAAGCATAAGAAACTCCAGAAGTTGCAGTTCTCATCGACAGCTTAAAAAGAACGAATGTTGCGGCTAGGGCTTCTCTCCAGCTCCTGCTCTTGCTCTCTGTCGGCGCCTTTTTCCTTCTTCTCCTTCCTCCCTAATATCCAAACCTCCCTACCCTTCTCCCTCCAGGCTTACTCCCCATCCTCCACTCTGGCCTCCGGCTCTTAGCCGGGGGTCAGGAATTCCTTTTTATTATTCTTTTTTCTTTTTCCCCTTCCTGCTCCACATGGGCGACCACAACATTTCCTTTCCTCCCCTTTCATCCTTCACTTCACCAAATTTGAGTACGGGAGCGTCCACTGTGGGATCCCGTAGCTAATGCAATTGGAAGGAGCTGTTGCTAACACAGAATGAAAAAAGCAGGGAGTTTCCTTTATCCTATATCCCATCGGCTTCTTCTGAAGTATCGTTTACTGAGGAGGATCTATTGGAAGGACAACAGGAGTGGAACCTGTCCTTAGTTGGTCACGCCATAGTTTTATGGTTCTCTGTTGGCTGCGGTTAAAAGGAAGTGGCGGTTCAAAGGTACACTGGAATTGCTTTCTCTTGAAGGAGACTTCTTTTTATTTAAGTGCACTTGTTTGGAAGATTACAATGTTGTGTGGAATGATGGACCATGCTTGCTAAATGGCCGACCATTCATCTTTCAAAAGTGGACATGGGATTTTCGGCCATCTAAGGATCTAGTGACCGAAATCCCTTTATGGATCAAATTGCCTAACTTCCCTTTATGTTGTTGGAACGAAAAAGGATTCTCGAAGATAGGAAGTATGATAGGTGTGCCTTTAGCAGTAGATAACCTTACTTCATCCAAAGCAAGAATCACCTTTGCTCGGCTGTGTGTGCAGATCACTACATCTTCGGTTCTACCTGATTTGATCCCAATTAATATGAATGGGAAGAAGTTCGATCAGCCAATTGTATACGATTGGAAACTGACGGCCTGTACTAAATGCAATACTTTTTCTCATGATGATAAAACATGTCCTAGGATTCCAGATAAACGAGAAACACATAACTCCAATCGCAATCCTAATAGAGGAAGGAGTCGTAATAAAGAGGCAGAATTGTCCCTTGCTAATAACTTCGGTGCACTAGCCAAACAGGGGGAAATAATAGGAGATGAAACTGTGGCAGGGGATATGGAGACTAATGAAATGATCCCTCAAAATGTGCTATCGCAGATCTAAACCAGTCACCCATATTGTCTCCTCAACCGGAGAAAAGCGAGAAAATCAAGCCATATTCGAGGATCCTATTACAGAGGGAACTCACTCATATCCTTCAGATGAACCACATAGACCGGGTGTCATTACCAGGTCCGTAGCCAACTCTCCTAAGCATTCTGATCAACCAAAAGGAAAAGATAAAGAAAAGCTACTAAATACGCTCACAAAACACACTTTGAAGGCGAAGTTTTGAAAACAAATGCCAATGTGACACCTTCCAATCAAAAAGGGAAAGGTAAAAAGGGTAAAAACCTCCTCATCTTCCTCTCAATGATTTTTCCCAATTTTGGTGTATGGAATGTTAGAGGCCTAGCAGCTGAGGGCCGTATGCTTGACTGCTTAAGACTCATAAAGGAGTTTAGATTGGATCTTTTTTGTCTTCTTGAAACCAAGATTAACTTTGAAGATTCCCTTAATTCCTTCCGCATGCGTAAGTACTCTATGTTCCCCTCTGAATCAAGTTGTTCTAACTTTGAGGTCGCAACTGCGCGGTCGTATTTGGCTCAAATCGTGTTCTGATAAAATTGACTTTAAACCACTAGTAATTTCTAATCAGTTAATACATGGTGTAGTTACTATCAATGGCACCTTATCTATTTTTCTAACTTGTGTGTATGCTGAGAATGATGCTCAAGTCCGAAACTCTCTTTGGAATTCAATTCGTGAACTAGCCGTTGGCCCTTCGATCCTTGGATGTTGATGGGAGATTTTAATTGCTGTCTCTCCAGTAAGGAAAAGAAGGGAAAACCCTCTATCTCTTACAAACTCTCATACCTTCTTTAACTGCATTCAATATTGTGAGCTACTGGATTTCCCCTATACTGGTCTATTCTATACATGGTCTAATCAGCAGGTGAAAAACCCCATTTCTTCCAAATTAGATAGAGTTTTTTGTAATGCGGCATGGTTGGAGAAATTTCCTTCCTCTTTTTACAAAGTGCCTCCTCCTCTCTCTTCGGACCATTCCCCCCTTATGACTTTCTTACAACATTCAAGCTCTACGGTTAATCGTTTTATGTTTCAAAATTATTGGACACTTGCATCTGATTTCATGAAGGTAACTAAAGCTTGGAAAGGTTATGTTGTAGGGGATCCCATCTTTGTTCTCGCCAACAAATTATCAAATGTCAAAAAGGCACTTAAAGTATCTATGAAAAGTTCCTCTTCATTGCAATTACAAATTGAAAAGGCTAAAGGTGATCAAAAGGAAATACTGGAAATGCTTGAAGAGAATCCAACTGACTTACATCTTATAGCCAAGGCTAAGGATATTAAGGACTCCTATATAAACTTACTACAAATGGAGAGTGCTTGGGTTAAACAACGAGCAAAGGCCCATTGGTTGACTTCATCAGAGGATGATCTCCAATTCCTTTATTTTTCAATTAAAGAAAGGAGAAGTTCCAATTGTATCAGGGAACTACTTATTGATAAGGGTATTTTAAAGGAGCAGGAATCTATGGCCAAGGAAATTTGCAGGTACTATTCAGCTCTTTTCAATAGCAATTCCTCTGATTCTTTCATAGTGCAGGATGTACCAATCGGGAATGTCCTATCGGCTGAATCAGCAAAGGATATGGAGGCTGACATTAGTGATCTGGAAATTAGAGAGGCTCTAAAAAGTATTAATGAGAACAAAGCTCTCGGGCCGGATAGTTTTAACTCCAAATTTTTTTCTGCTACCTGGGAGGTTACGGGAGGATCTTTCCTAAAAGCAGCACATCATTTCTTTAAAACCCAGAAGCTCCCAAACCGATTGAAACATTCTTTGATTACCTTAATTCCTAAAGTCAAACACTCAAATCTAATTTCAGATTATCGACCCATCTCACTTTGCAATACCTTTTACAAAGTTATAGCCAAGGTTCTAGCTTTTAGACTTAAAAAAGTTCTCCCTCATTTGATTAACCCAGCTCAATCTGCATTCATTAAAGGGAGAGATATTTCAGATAATATTACCATGGCACATGAAATTTGTAATGAATTGTTCCATAATCATTCACAAGGTAGTTTTGTTTCAAAACTTGATCTCAGAAAGGCATTCGACTCTATCAATAGAGAGGCTCTTTTGCATCAACTTCATTCTATTGGGTTCCCAGCCAAATTTATTAAGTGGGTGAAAGCTTGCATTAACGAGATTCCATTTTCAGTTAATCTGAATGGGGAAATAAAAGGCTATTTTTTCTTAAAACACGGACTAAGGCAAAGATGTCCACTATCTCCTTTCCTATTCACTTTAGCCATTGATACATTTTCTTGCTTGATTGATAGAGAAGTCAATCTTTTTAGATATAAGCCTTTTCGCTGGCTCTTGCCATATCTCCCACTTACTATTTGCATGACCTTCAGGACAGGTAAATTTCTTCTGGCTTTTGAAATACCGCCTAGAAAGCTTAAAAAAGATATACCGATTAGTTGTTAACTGACAAATTCTTATATGCTTCTCTAAAGGATCTAAGGAGGTGGAGAATCTTTGTAGCATATCCTCAATATATCTCAAAGTACATTTCCTATTAAATACTTGGGCCTTCCTTAACTTTGGGATCTCCTAAATTGATAAACTTCTCAAGCTTATTTGAAAAGATCCGTAAATGGTTTGCGTATGTCGGAAATGCAAATTGCCTTTGGGAGGAAGGTTGCAATTAATTAGATACTGCTAATAATCCTTATTTGGGATCTATGATAATTCTCAAAGGTGTATTAAAGTGCATCTCCTCTCTTACACCAAATTTTTTTTATCATAACGGGGTTTCCAATAAACTATCTACAATCTCTTGGGAGAAAACCACCAGACCTAAGGAAAAAGGGGGTATTGGAGTGCTCTCTACCTTTTCACTTAATGCACTATGCAAGATCAAAACATTGTGGAAGACTCTTAATCAGAACTCACTGTTTGCAAATTGGTGTGAACTGTAAATATGGATTTTGGAAACATTCGATACGCAGAATTTCTCCTATGTGGAAGGAACTAAAACTATATTCAAATCGTTATTGTGATAAAATTTCCTACCACATAGGAAACGGTAACAAATTTTCACTTATGTATGATCCTTGGTGCGATAAAAAGATTATGGCAGAGTCCTTGGGTAGAAATGATTTAAATTTACAGTTTCTTTCTAATAATAGTACTATCATTTCGGAAGGCAACTAGAGATTGCCCAGCTGGATTGAAATCAATTATCCTCTTCTTAATGCTTCAATCAAATCGACTCATATAGCTAGGGAGAAGACTGGATTACTTGGGACTCAAGCAGAACCCCTTCTTCTCGGGATTTTAAAAGGGTTCTCTTTGAGAATTTGCCTTGCATAATTGTATTTGGTTCAAAGGAGAGGTTAATTTATCTTTGTACCGGATTTTATCTTGGGGGTTAAAACTACCGATATACTTGAAAAGAGAGGGTCAGAGTAAACTCTTTCTTTTGTTTTAGAACTGTAATCTCATTCTCACCTCTTTTTTGAATGCCCCTACTCAATGCACTTGATTAGGAGTATTCTTCCTAACGACAAATTCTTTTTATTGCACTCTACCTTGAAGCAGGTTTTAAATAGTTTGGAACCTAGGGTGCATAAGATCATTAGAAGGCTTCATTATCTATCTACAGCGGCTGTTGTCTACTGTCTTTTGAGAGAAAGAAATAAAAGAATTATGTCTCATTCTACATCTCCACTTACTGTTTTAATTGATCAGATCAAGGAACGGATAGCATTTAAAGTAACTAGATGGAAAATCAAGGATTCTTGGCCTGAAAATGTATGGCATACTATATCGAGCTGGAGGAAAATTGTTAATTAAATTCTTTGATGCTTGCTGGTTATTGGTTACTGGAGGTTGCTTTTATCTCTGAACGCGGGACTATGATGACTCAAGCTTCCAGATTTAGTTGGATGCTTGATAAAGCCTGGATGTCTTTCACAGAAACCTTGGATGAAGACTTTATCCTTCACCAACTGGAAGGCTGTGAAAGGAACAATGCTTGTGTTCTTGGCGATTGTTTTATGATATATGTCTGAGTCCCTGCTTTTTTCATCCGCTGGATTTGTCTACTTGATGGATTTTGCATGGATTTTGCATGGTTTATATGGAGTGATGTAATTGAGAATGTCCTGTTTTAGGGGTTTTTTTAACGGTTTAGTGAAAGGTTTCGTTTTTGGAAGAGTAGTAATCCTCTTCTATTATATGTATCTTTTGTTTACTCTTTCTTAAGTGTCGTTAAAGCCATTTCGGCTAAAACTTTATTTATCTCTTTTCATTGGAATATATTGAGCTATTCTCAAATTTTTATATATATATATATATATATATATATATATATATATATATATATATATATATATATATATATATATATATATATATATATATATATAATGTGGATACCAATGAAAGGCAGCGAGATCTTCGCTGGACCACCTTGGGAGAAAACCGGACATGATTAAACATTTCTTTGGGGGAAAAATTTGCATCACGTGGTTCGTTAGGCCTATTAACAGACCAGCTGAAATTCGGTCTCATTAAAATGATTAAGTAAGAGACTGTTTGAGATCATTTTTCTATTTTTTTTAATCTTGTAATTTAATTTAAAATAAATAAAAGTTGATGGTGATAGTAATTTAAATATATAAATTTCTAAAAATATTTTATGCATTTAAAAAAAATGTAATTTAGTTTAATAAATTTGAAAATAAATATACTTAAAATACACTAATATATATATATATATATATATATATATATATATATATATATATATATATATATATATATATATATATATATATATATATATAACAAAAAAACAAAAAATACAAAAAAAATATAATTGATCCCAAACAAATGCTAGAATATTCAAAATACGGAGAGATTTATCAATATACCTTATTTTGTATATGTTTTTTATCTAAAATATTATATATATATATATATATATATATATATATATATATATATATATATGTGTGAAAAGGCGGTATAGCCAGCATCATGTAGCAATCTTAAAATTTAATTAAAAATATCACAAAATTTTAATTTCCAATTTCTTTTCTGATATATTTCAGTTCTTTATTTCAAAAACATTTTTAATAGATCTAAATATATCTTCAAATTTTATAAAATATCTTTTTGCTTCAACGATACTTTTCAGAATTTTTGCCCATCCAATTACCCTTGATACTTTTTTCTCTACAAAGGAGAGGACTTTGTTTATGGTCATCCAGTCATGCGTACTTATGATCTCATTTTAAAATTAATTAGGTTACTGCTTTTGCTATTTATACTTAAAAACTATATTTAAATATCAGTTTAATTATATTTAACTATTAAATGTCAAATTAAATATCATTAGATCTAATATCTTATATTTATTACCTTATATACCTTGCGAGTTGCTCGAGAATAACTACATTTATGATTTATCTTCTTTGTATTATCGTGAAATTAGAAGTATGTTATCATGAATAATTATAAACTCTACTCAAATTTTAATAATTAAAATTTAAGAAAATTAACAAAGTAATCAAAATAAAAGTAATTGTTATAAAATTCTTCTTCTATTTATGCAATCAAATAAAATTATAATCACCTACTTTTATCAGTTCTAACTTTTTCCCTAATATAAAATTGATTTGACTGTGGCAGGCAACTTTGATACGAGCCATTCATGACCCGGTAAGTGCCTTAGTATAGGTTTTATCAGCCATGACTTAATGAATCAGCTAATACAATACGACTTGCTTTTCTCATTTTAATTTAAACACGTTTATTTTGAGATCCATGTTGGTTAAACTGAAATAAAAAATTGGACAGTGTCGGCTCGTAAGTCAAAACGTTTGACCTGTTAATTGTTGGCGTCTCATTTGACATTTGATTTGCAACTTTTGACTAAAACCAATACGATAGAGTGAAAGTTCTGCCTACATTGACAATTAATTAAAGAATTAAATTGAGACACCCAATTTTAACGTAAAAAACTCAAAAGAGGAAACCACCTACCGAAAAGCTTCCACTATGTATCCGTTTGAGTACAAAGTCTCCCGATACAAGATTACATAATGATATGAGGAGAAAAAACACGTAAACGATCTTGTGAATTTTGAGATATTGGATTACAATACGGTTAGATGATGTGATGACCATCGGAAGGCCTGCTTGGAGGATCTTCAAGCTTTAGAGCTTCTTCCTCCTCTGCTTTCCTTCTTCCTTTTCTCTTCTTCTTCCTTTTTTGACTCTTCCTCTTCTTCCTCTTGTTTGACTCTTCTCTTCTTACTTACTCGGACTCTTCCTCTTCTTCACTTGTTTCAGCTCCTCTTCTTCTTCACTTCACTTCACTTGACTTGGCCCTTTTTTCCTCATGTGAGGAATGAATGTATATTTATAATTATATGATTCGTAATTTAAAGCTCCGTACTCATCTCGACGGACGGGATGATTCCTTTGATCATTTGATGTATTTTGAGCATTTGACGCCAAATGAAGTCAATTATGAGATCTTAGTTTAGATCCGGGCTCGTGAGACGCCTTCGATTTATAACACTCCACATTTGAGTTTTGGGATTTAATTGATGTCCCAAAGATTCAAAATGATATTTTAACCGCTGATCTCGACGGACTCAAAATCATATCGCTTTCGACATCAAGATTTGTGCTTTGACTAGTGGTATTTTGAGAGTCATATCACAACTAAATTTTGACGATGGGAAAAAAAATGATTTTTTAAAGTTTATTTTTCTTACTGCTCTGCTTCAATAGTTGAATATTCTGCGGAAAATATTGTAATTTATTAGGAGTTGAATCAAATAATTGAAGTAAATCAAGTAGGTTATGATCAACATAAAAAAGTAAATGCAATCATAAAGTTGACTTAAAATTCTATTATTTTTTAAATATTTTTGAGAATATATACACTATACATTGCTAGTTTAATGAACTCAATTAAAATATTCGTGCGAAATGTCTAAATTTTTTTTCCTACTAAAAATATATTTAAAAAAATTAAAATAAATGTTGATAATGTGATTAAAAATAAGTAAATAATCAGTTTTAGTTTTGAATAACCTATTGGGATATTATCTAGATTACTGAAATGATTGTTCATATCATTTGTATAATTTCATATGGCGGCAAAGATGATAATATACATCATGCATTGGTGGTCGATGATCTCAATAAAATTATTACTGTGATTTTTTGTTTCTTCAGAAAGGAAGGTACGCCCAACCAATTCATTAATGATCAAAAGGATAAGTTGCAAATATAAAGAACAAAAAAAATCAGGTTTCAATGTAAATTATCCACAAACTTGTAAATACATGTGATATAAATAAATTAAGTACATCTGTTCAGCCTTAAGCCAAAAATAATTAAAAATAATAATAAAATAGCAAGAGAACTGAAGAAAACCCTGCTCTAAAGTGATATTATTGGAGAGGATATCACTTTTAGTATCACTTTAGCAAAGTATATGCATACAAATGATGTACGTTATTACTTTAGCGATATACTTGCATGTGATTTACCAGAGATAAGAGAGAACCAACACTTCTTAAGAAAGGTATAGTAAGAAGACATTTCAAATAAAGTATAATTGAATATATAAATGGGCAACGCAAAAAATCAGCAGCAAATAGCATATGCAAAATATTTAAGAGTTGGTTTATTATGGGTGACCTAATTGATTGTCGGTGGGGCTCTTTTTTACTAAAGTTAATTGCTGGAATTTATGTAGTGATTATGCTTCTTAATCAAAAGTTTTTACAAATAAAATGAAATGATTAAACCTCAATATATGCTCCATGAAATTAATGTACGAGTGAGTGAGCCATAATTTAGGCTGATCAGCCTAGTTGTCAATCATAAGAGAGTTCTTGTTGACAACTCAAAGAGCCTATACTTACCAAAATACCGTATCTCACCACTAAAATGATGCTTTAGATTTGTAAAATTATGAAAATTAATAATAATTTATTTGTAAAATTAGTGAGAGGTAATTTAAATTTTTTGAACCATTTTTTAGCTGATTTGAATGAATTAAAATTTATTTTAAAGAAATGATTATTATTGTTTTTAAAAAATTATGTAAATAGTTATTAATTTAAAGTTATTAATTAAGGGTGATGAGTTTGGAAGCTATTTAATATTCCAATATATGTAATCTAAATTTATAATAGTATATGGATATCATAAGTTAATAATCTTGGATATATATAATAAACTTCTTCATAGAAAAAAATAATTAATGCATGAATTTCCTCATAGAGTTAAGCTTTTAATTTTTATAGTATGTTGACAACTAATTTTTATTTTAGAAAGAAAATTAAGCTTGCAAATGAGCATCATAGATATACAAATAAAAATTGTTAGATAAAATTGCATAGATCCTATGACTATGAAGTCAATGAAGGATACATAGATTTGATAGAATATATTGATGAAAGGTGATAATTAAGTGATGTCTAATGCAAGACATGGATAAATATCGTTTGACTATGAAGTTGAATTACTTTAATCAATATATTTTGTACATCAATTATGGGTTTTTAAAGAACATTGAGAGTAAAGCATCAATGGGCATTAATTTGCTTTACATGTTAAGAAACATTGCTTAGTAGATGCTAAATGTTATGAGCAAATGAGTGTTGATAGAGAATAGCAATGAGCATCAAAAGTTAGCAGTTGATAGACATTGGTAGTTGGATTTAATTGGATATTAGAAATTAAAAGTATATCCACTAATGTAGAGAATTAGATGATGATAAATGATGAGATTAGACATGAATTAGCGATAAATATTGAGAGTTGAATGACAGTGGACATACTTTGATGTTGGTGGACTAGGGGATTTGATGTCATTCCCATTACATAATTGTAGACTAGGAGATTGGTAGACAACTTTGAACGTTGGTGGTGTAAGTACATCAAATGTCAATTATTGGTGAATGCCAAATATTTGTAGGGAATTAGCTTAATTTTTCTCTTTATATAAGAAAAATTAGATGATCTACTAGATATATATATCAAATGTCAACAGTTACCATATATTTAATATTTGTTGTTAGTGTATGATTAACATTGTTGAACATCGAGTATTATGAAATGGACATTGAATATTATTAGTAGACATTATGATCGAGTTAGATGTTGATAGGTTTGCATTGATGATATATGCAAGCAGTTAGATGTTGATAGGTTTGCATTGATGATATATGCAAGCAATGTCAGTTTGTCAACATCTAGCATGTGTGAATGTTGAGTATTAATCTACTAGCTTTAAAAGTAACTTTAGAATTTTCTATGCTTCTTGAGTTCTCCTAGTTCATTATATAAAAATGTAGAACCAATACCTATTTGTATACTTTGAGGAGATATTTGACCCTCTTCTGAGATTATTCGAAGGTATTCCTTGATTTGATTAACAACTCACAATAGATCTCATCCTTAGTAGATGAAGAAAGTTATTAGAGGATTTTTCCCACACACTGATTGATCAAATTGCCCAATTTTAGGCTAAAGCATGTGAACAATCAATGATAGTGATACAATGGTGATAGTTATGATTGCAATTGATTTAATGAATTAAAATTCAAGACTATA
Source organism: Cymbidium sinense (assembly GCA_021442155.1). Classification (NCBI taxonomy): domain Eukaryota; kingdom Viridiplantae; phylum Streptophyta; class Magnoliopsida; order Asparagales; family Orchidaceae; genus Cymbidium; species Cymbidium sinense. The sequence goes on from CM038226.1 coordinate 5,143,846, forward strand.
ATATTCACATCAAAACATGAATCATAGGTCATATTTTCTTATTATTGTAAGACTAGTTATTGTGTGCAACCTACAATAACTTTTTTTTCTTCTTGACTGTAAAAAATTTTATCATAAATGTTTTTTCGCAATGTGATATAATCAATGCTATTGATACCTCATCAATTAAGTTATTGTGTAAGCCTAAATAATTTTAACAAGATAGAGAGAATAAATTTAAAATATGTAAAAAAGTGAAACTTCAATATTTTTATGGTTAAATGTTCTCTTTTTTTAAAAATCACTATTACACACAAGCAACTCAAGATTTTGACTCCATTTGGACTTATGTTTTGCCTAAGGTGCAGTCCAAATTTCATCGCTATTATCGTTTGACAAATTATATTTTTAACTGTATTTTGAATAATTTGATATAGAACTAAGTTTTCAAACCTAAACTAGTAGAGTATAGTGGCTATCAAAAAGTTAAAGGCTAACTTTTTTAAAATAAAATTTTTGTATCCACCGTACTTTTTTTAAGGTGCATTTGTGATACCTTTTTAACTGTTTTGCTTTTCAAAATGCAAACATAATTGTATTTGGCGGATAGATTTTTGATTGATTTTGAAAAAATTTTGTGATAAAAATTTATATTTAAGAATTATAATTATTATAGTACGATGACTATCAAAAAATTGATATTTAAACTTTTTTTTAAAAAAAATATCTCTGACACTCATAATAGTTTTTCAAAAATTTATATTCCCTATATCAATTTTATAAAAAGTTACAATTGCTTTAAACGGGATCATTAGACTGCTATTTTTTTCTGCAACACCTCAATCACTGTATTCACATACCGTTGCAATTATTCCAAACAGATTGTTTGTCGCTTGCATGTGCTAAAATTCTTTTATAAATTGTGCATGCAAATCAAAACAACTTGCCCTATGCATTGGCTTGGTGTGAGCAATTCAGAGAAGATCTCGATCGGCCAAACAACCAGCCAAAGACCGTGATGATTAAGGCAGCAGTTGAGGCGAGGGTGGGATACGTACAAGAGTTCCTAGTCGAGGAAAGAAATTGATAGAATTTTTCCCTTCAATTAAGAGATTTAATTTTAATTCACAGTTTTAATTATTACTTTTTAATATTTAATCTAATTATCATTAAAGTCCAACTAAAAAAATGAAGAAAGAAGTCAAACAACAACTGGCTCATCACTAACTTTCAAATTTGTAATCATTTTTTTTTTGACGAATTAAATATTGATTCGGTTAATCTTTGACTTTTTGGATTGCTCATTCAAACTTTTGGATAATGTAAATCTCGAGTTCGTTCGGTTTTAAAATAAATTCAACTCAAATCTTGATATATTTATATTCTCGTGGAAACCATCTTCTCAGTTATTAATTCGTTGGAATCTATTCGTTTGACTTTTAAAATAGTTTTTATTTACTGTTAAAATATTAATAAAAAATATCAGCATGTTAATAAAATTATCCATATATTAACAAAAATTTACAATATATTAATAGCCATCACGTTAATTTAATAGAATTGTTAGTTTAATGAAGTATGCCATATCAATTATAAACGTATAATATTATTAAAATCTGTTAGTTTAATGAAGTTTTGATTTTGAGGCTGAATTTTAATTTTGAGCTTAAATAGCTTTTGAAATTACGTTACCCATCTACTGAAGTTTTTTTTTTTTTTTCGGAAATACTTTAAAGCCTTTGCGAATAGTTTAACAAATAGTTCTAAATTTACATAAATTTAAAAGAAATTTTGTAAAATACTGCATTTAATTATTTTAATTAGGGGTGAGTAGCGAGTGATTCAATGTACTGTAATTTTAATTTTAAAAAATACAAATTCAAATAAAAAGAGCAGATCGAAACTCAAATAAATCAAGTAATAAATTCAATTGAACTATTTCATTCGATTCTAAATTCAGAAATGTTCTGAGTTAAATTTTTGCAGTTTAATTTAATTCAATTCAATTTGTGTTTATTTTAGATTTATTTACGATACAATGAATATATGATTTACATTAAATTCTTGTTTTTAATTAAATGACTCAACATAGAAAACTTATATTACAATTTGTTTTAAGTAACATTTTAAAATTCAAAACTCGATCGTCTGAAAATGATTGATTTAGAAAACAATATTAGTCAAAATTAAATGAGTTTGCGTGAAATTTCATCTAACCGTTTATATTTTTTCATTTTCTTAATATATTTTTTCACTTAATTATATTTTTAAGCAAAATTTTAACTGGTTTTCTTCGAATGACTTAAGGACATTTGGTTTTTATTTTTTATTTATTTATATTTTGATGCAAAATAAAATATATTTGATGATAATAATTGCTTTTAAAATATTCAGAGCATCCAAAATTTTTTAAAAGATTTTTAAAATAATATTATATAATTTTCAAAAGAAAAATTTTAAAATATATTAAATAAATATATTTTTTTACATAACATAAATACGTTAAATAAAATTTATCCCAGATAAGCCCTTAACGAGGCTCAATTTATCCTACCAGTTTTATTCGGGCTATGTAGAACCTACTCGAGTTCATGACGTTAAAATCAACCTTTTAAATTTTCTAAATTAAATCAATAAAAATATAAATAACAACTTTCTATTATTCTAAGAAGAGATGGTGGGAATTATTTTTATACTATGAGTGAGGATGGATAAGATTATAAAGTTGCTCATGTAAATAAATATTTTTAAATTTGGGCAATTTCCCACCTTGAATAAGGCAATTGCCCATATTCATAGTGGACTTTGGAAGAGTTTAAAGGCACCATGACTTATCTCGTATAAATGTAAATGAAAATTTAGGAAGATGAATATAGTTGCTTGTAGAATTTTATTCTAGATGCGAGATCTTCGTCAGTTTCAAAAAATTATCCAACACACGTTATGATATTTAACACGTGGGTTATGTAAAACCCGTTAAGGGAAACCACGGCCCTACCAGAGAACTTTCACCATGTGTTCAAAAGATACGTTCGCTTCTCGTTACTCGAGAAGAAGGTGTTTATGCGGGCGAAACAATATTCCGAAGTAATATCGGTCAACTAACCCAAGGGAGAGAAGTTTCCAAATATCGGCAGAACCGATCTTCCCGAGCAACCTCTGATCTTCGTGAGAAAGGAGCGGTGATCGGTCTTTTCTAGTCCCCTGGCATCTCCCGATCTTCGTGCACCACGCTGCAGTGGTGCTGATGATGATCGTGCCCAAGGCCGATCTCCGTGATTTCTCCGAACGGATTCTATTTCTTCGCTGGTGAATGAGTTCTATTTATAGATTTTGGGAGTGGCAGTTTGTAAATTATGGAAAACTCAACCACTCCCATCTGACGCTCCGCGATCTCCATCGACGGTGTATTTTGATGATCCGTGCCTTAATGATGTCGGTTGGGTGATCTTGATTCGTTGGATTCGCCTGACGAGCCGCCGACCGACTATAAATATGTTGTGACCATTCGGATCGATCCATTTTCATGTTCGATAGTTGACCCGAAGTGACCGAGCTCGGATCGACTATGCTGATGTTGTGATGTCTCTCGAGACTCGCTTGACCGTAGTTTCAACGGATGATCGGCTGCCGAAAATGCCTGAGATTCGTGGCTGATCGATTAATTTTCGGCGCTTTGCCCACGGGCGTACAGGCGCCGCAGCGAGGTCTCCCCGCAATGCCGGAGTCGCGTGGTCAGGTGCGGGTCAGCGCTGGTTGCGGGCGCTGGTCAGCGCGCTGGTGTGCCACGGCGCGGGTGGCATCGCTCATGGGGCCACGTATGGGCAATCGGCCATCACGCCACGCCATCGGTCAAGGCATGCAGCCACGCCAGCAGGCGGTCTCGATCGGCGGGCTGAGGCGGGCTGACGCTGGCCGACAGCGGGTCATATGCGCGACTGCAAGCTGTACGGCAGCTGGGTTCTGCTGGCTCATGGAAGGTCTGACCGGAGTCGGCTCCTCAGTTTTGAATGCTTTTTTTGGTTTTAGGGTTTTACCTTTAACCCTGGGTCTATAAATACCCCCCTGGGTGTAAGAAGAAAGTGGAAACTTATCTCCTCTTATCTTCTCCTCTTAGAGTGCATACCTCCTCCCTGGAGTGCACCTTCTGGATCAACCTCTACCTCTCTCATCTCTACCAAGTGGGATACCTCCTCCATGAGTTTGGGCACTCTGATCAACCTACCTCCTCATTCTGCCGCAGAGTGCATACCTCCCCTGGGAGTTTTGGGCACTCTTGATCAACCTCCACCTCCTCATCCCACCAAGCCGAGTGCATCCTCCCCGGTGGGAGTTTTGGGCACTCTTCGACCAACCTCCACCTCCTCATCTCCACCAGTGCATGCCTCCCCCGGTGGGAGTTTGGGCACCTCCTTGGAATATTTTTCCCTCGACGCAGGAGTTGGTGTTTGAAGATGGGTGATAATTTTGAAAGGACACGTCCACCCTGTAACTGAGGCGCGACGGTGGGAAGCTTCTAAAATGGGAGGACCGGTTCGTGGAGTCGCCGACACGGAGACACATTGATCGGCTTCGAAAAAAATATTATTCAATGATTTGGTTCTGTGTCCAAAAGTCGAGAATCTCCACCGGGTATTTCACCACTTATGAGATGAGTTTGGCGCTGGATTGCGTTTCCCCATCCCGAGATGATCGCCATTTTGTCGAAGATAGGTTTGCATTTCCCGCCGGCAACGACGATCGTGGATGGGACTTATAGTCTTCTTCGTATGACCTTGACTATTGATTACCTCCTGATGCAAGTTTACTCATGCGCACATGGTCGATCACCCGAGTCGGCTACTTGACCTTCTGGACGGGATCCTCCCGGGTTGGGCAAGCGATTCTTTTGTGAAGAATGATCTCTCGAGAAATGGAGAAAGTCGAGAGATTTACCCATTCCGCAAGTTGGTGACGAAGATACCGCTGACGAAATTCCGTAATATAAAGATCTTCGATTTGAGATTCGATATTAATGATGGGAGGAATCTTTGTTCGAGACGGCTTTATTCATCCCGAAGTCTTGCTGAGAAAGCCCAACAAAGAGGTTTCCAACCATCTCCCAAGCGTCCTCGCTTCTTCCCAGGCGACCCGCCACTGAGAAGAGGAAAAGGAGCTAAGAGGTGATGGTGATATCGACACCAAAATGAGCCCTTTCAGTCGTCCCCAAGGATCTTCATTCGAGACGCGTGTTGAATCATTCCCAGGTCGCCGATGTCAAGAACCGGTAACAATCCTTCTTATGCTCATCATCTTTTATTTCCCATTTCGTGGTTTAACATAATTTTTCTTATTTCGATATTGAAGAAGCAAGAACTTGACTTCAAAATGAACATCAGTCAATGACTGAACGAGTTCGTGAAGGTCAAGTTTCTCCATGGTGAATATAAGATATGTGGAGAAAGTAAAGGAGATGTCCGTGTTGGAGAATCAACTTGATGAGTGCAGATCGAAGTACCTGCCACTTCTCTTTCTTTTCGTCGTGAAGTCGGCGACTGGATGAATTAGTGGAGGTAAAGGTTGGTCATGCCGAGGATCCAAGATCTCTTCTGAGAAGGTTTCAGGTCTTGAGGCAAAGAACCGAGAGTTACGCTGACGCTTTTAGAGAAAGAGGTCGCCTTATCTCGGGTAGAATGAGCCGGATCACGTGTGGAGGACTTCAAGAACTCGACACTTCAAGAGCATCATACAGATCACGTCGGAGGCCGAGACCACGGTATGATGTAAAGGTGAAGGCTTTGGAGCGGCAAGGTTGATGAAGGCTTCATCCGAGGTTTCTTGAAGGGGACACGCTATGTATCGCAAGCTGTGAGTCTGAGGTCCTTTCTCCCAGCCTAGCTTCCCACCCTTCTAGGATGACGAGGATGACTCGATAGTTCTTCATCATCTACCATGAGACCATCGTCCTGTAGTTGTAGTTCCTTTATGTTGCAATGCGGTTGTATTTATCTTGATTGTACTTGTATGTTCTCATGAGAAATGTTAACGATCCACAAAATTGTGAATATTGAGTTGTGTGTGTACCGATGATAAAGATTCGCTAGATCTATTCTAAGATCATTACCGAGCTACTTGATGACAAACTTGCACGAATATATTTATAGAGGTTCTCTAACCTCTTGATCTATCCCTGTATCGAGGCTTACGATGATGTTAACCGTTATGGAGAAAGTTGCAGCGCATCATGGAGGATTGCCAACTTATCCAAGGTTGTTTATCGGTGTTACTCGACGATAAACTGCACATATATTTATGAGGTTCTCTAACCTCTTGATCTATCCCGGGGGTATTGAGCGTTACCGATGATGTTAACTGTTATGGAGAAAGTTGTGCTATGAGATTGCCAACTTATCCAAGGTTGTTTATCGAGTGTTACTCGATGTTAACCTCAGATAGAAGATCGATCACGGGATCGATCTTTGAATGAGATACAACAATAGTGATTCTGAGTCTGTTTTAAAATGATGATAATGTTTTCCGATTCACTAGAATGAAGAAGATATATCACTAGTGGCTTCCGGAGGTATCCTCATCTCGTAAGTCGGTTCGATGTTGAGGGTTACCGCGAAATGGTCGGTTTGTTTGATAAAGACGGTGTATTCTGCTGATTCCCACTTACCACGCCGATGCCAGGTGTCGGAATTTCAGAGGTGAGGAATGATGTGACCGCGCCAATATGATCGAGAGGTCTCCCAAATATTGTATCAGATGGACTCGACTTGACTACAATAAATTGTATCGGGTTACGGTCGGGAAAATTCTCCAAGAGTTACGGAAGATCGATTGTCCTTCCACTAGTACGGCCGACATCAAATCCATACGGACCGCCGCTGGGTTGAAGCTTCTCTTCTATACCATGCTAAGGAAAGTGGAATAAAAGAACATCAACCAACTCCCATTGTCGATCATCCTTTAACATTGAAGCATGGATCACCGACCGACCGATGACCGTGGATCTTGATGTGGATGCGGCCCTCTAGATCCAATCATCAAAGGTGATAGAATGGTCAACCCGACTTCTTCGCTCGCTCTAAGAAGGAATATTTGGCTCGATAACACCGCCCTCCCGCATTGTTTATCTCTCACCGCTTCCCGAGCGGTTCTCAAAGATTTCTTCTGGCGGTTGATTGTATAAACGGCCTAGATACCGACGATTAGTCTTTCAATCTCCTCCTTGGGGCACTCTTCGGGTGTGCCTCTAGCGTGAAAGTGGCGTAATTTCTCTTGATTTCCACCTGACTTTAAAGGTCGCGCACTGACGCTATCCTCTTCTGCAGCCGAGGACGTCGCGCATGACGGTTGAGAGTCAGATATTTCCTCTCCGATTGAGTCATCTCGAGGTCGCCGCCGAGGAGGTCTGGGGAGGTTATCGCTTCTTTTTTTCGAGATGTTTGAACATCACCTTTGGGAACCTTCTTCCGCTTCGCTTGGTGGTTCAAACTGTCGATGAGCACCGATAGCTTTCACGGAGATTTGTGCTCTATTCTGCGGACCAAAGATAGAATGGACTGCTCTCGCATTAATGATGAATAAGTATCCGCCGGAGTCCTGAGAAGCACTCAAAAGTTCGGATCTACCTCATTCGCCGAGGAGAACCTCTGGAAGTATTCTTGAGGGACTCTCCATCGCTCGGCGGATTCAGAGATGTGATGAATCGATGATCTCTTGTTCGCCAGAACCGTTTCTACAAACAATCAAGAGCTCCAAATGATCGACCCCCTTAGCGAAATGAATAGAACCAAGTGCGAGCCTGTCCTTTGAGAGTCCGGAATACACACAAGACGAAGTCATTTGTACGCCGAATGCATGATCGCTCGAAAGTGATCGATATGCTCGCACGGACGGTTGTGCCATCGTAAGGGTCCATGCCGGAAGCTTGAATCTCGCCGAATCGGGTATTGTGAGATGCTCGCCGAAGGGACGAAGCTTTGAAGAGGCGGAGAATGGATCATTCATTGTTTGTCGGGAACTCTTCCCGCATCGTCGAAGTTCATCATATAAGATGACGTGGAGTTTCACCAATAGGCGAGCCATTCGTGTGGTGAGAATCGCATCCGTAAGTTCGATCTGGATGTGGTGCCAAGGGTTCTCTACTTGTTGATCCGCATTCCGTAATCATTCTCGTGAAGAAAATCTGAGTATGCCGAGGTCGTAAGGAACCCGTGTGGCTCTTCCGTGTTGGAATGTTTTTTTGCCCTCTCAGAGAGTCAAGAATTTCGGGAATCCTCCATCCTTTGAACGATCTTCCAAAGAGGGGACGGACCTCACCGCTTACCAATCATATTGGAGATATAGCAATGGGAACTGTTTCCCAGACGGCAAACTGCTATGCTAGAGAATTTTATTCCACGAGATCTTCGTCAGCTCAAAAAATTATCCAACACACAAGGGGGATATGAACAGGGGTTATACGGAAAACCCGCTATGAAAACCACGGGCCTTGCCCACCAGAACTTTCACTATGTGTTCAAAAGATGTCCCCGCTTCGTTAGTCGAGAAGGTGTTTAAAACAATATTCAGACGGCCAACTCCAACCCAAGGGAGAAGTTTCCCAAATATCGGCAGGAACTGATCTTCCGGGAGCAACCTCTTGATCTTCAGGAGAAAGGAGCGGTGACTGGTCTTTTCTAGTCCCCTGGAGGCGATCTCCGATCTTCAGGCACTACTGGTGGTGGCACCTGCGATGATATCGTCGCCGCGTCGACTGGTGGTTCTCGAGCTCGGTCCAAATCGGATTCTGCCTCTTCCAAGGTAAGAATGAAGCTCTATTTATAGATTTTGGGAGTGGCGTGGCTTGTAAATTCGGAAAACTCCAACCACTCCCATCGACGGCCCTCGACCGACGGTATTTTGATGATCCGGGTGCCTTAATGATGTCAATTGGGTGATCTTGGATTCGTTGGATTCGCCTTGACGAGCCGCCGACCGACTATATAAATATGTCCGCTTTTGTGACCATTTGGCGATCGATCCATTTTCATGCTCGATAGCTTGAAGTCGATTCGAGCTGGACGTACTACGCTTGATGTTGTGATGTTCGCCTTCGGACGCCGCTTGACCGTAAGTTTGAAATCGGTGCTTAGATCAAGCGCTTCGAAAATGCCTCGAGATTCGCGATTGATTAATTTTCGGCGACGACGAGAATGAATGAGCTATCAAATTGTTGTCAATGATAGGCATCATCCTTAGTGATAATATCATTTGTCAATATTGATATTAATGATATGCACTAATCTTATTAGAGATGACAACTATTAAGATTTATGTCAATGATATGCATCGACCTTATTAGTGAAGATATGAAGAATCTCGCATACGTATGTAATCCATGTTCTGTGAGTCCTGGGATAATTTGGATTATCAGGGTGGTAACTTACATCTTTCAAGATAATACATCTCTCCTCAACGCCATATCAATCACCTTCAAGAATATCTCATGAATCTGTACGTAAATGCATTTAAAATGAAGTATATTTCTATCTTCATTTTATTCCGCATAAAGTGAAGATGGAAGTATACATTCTTTAGAAATATAAGAGCTTTAGTATTAACAACATGTATTTATCTTATTGGCAATAAAACTTATTGTTGATATTAATGATGGACATTGATTTTATTAATAATTGTGTGAGTCAATGCTGATATTCACATCATACAATTTTATTGGCATTAATATATTACGATGTTGGAGACAATGATAGTTAAGTGAACATAATCTATTTATCATTATTAGATAAAGGTAATTAGATAAATATAGTTGAGTGATCATGATTAAATAATAATGAAATATTAATTATTATTATTATTTAGAATTTTTAAGGTGCGATATTTTGATTATTTTAGTAATAATTGCCAAACACTCTCATGGAGATTCACTTAATTTGCATATTTTTTGTATTTAAGTATTTTTATAAGATTAACTTTAAATAATTTTGGATTCTTTAAATTTCTGAGGCAAAATCTCTTATATATATAAGAAATTATTATGTGCGGAATATAGATTGTTTAGATTACTATATCTTGGTATGTATTATTATGCATACGAGCAAATATATTCTATAAAATAATCTTGCATATATATATATATATATATATATATATATATATATATATATATATATATATATATATATATATATATATATATATATATATATATATATATATATTCACAATAATACTTAATACATATCTAAATTCGGATTACTGGGTGGAAGCCCTTCGTCGCAACAGGAAGCGCTACACATGCAGCGAGCACCAATGGCCACGCGGTCTCCTGTAGATCAAGAGCCTAGCCCAGCAGATACCACCACGCAAACGAAGGATCGCCGTAACCCACTCGAACACGCATACGTGTAATCCTATAAACTACAAGAAATCCCCCCCAACTACACCCGAACTTACATCTTTCACCCCAAACATACCTTCCGGCCTTCCACCATTCCCTTCTCTCCCTACCCTCAGACTAATCCTTCAAATTAATCAATCAAGACATATCCAAAGAAAGAAAGAAATAACGAAATGGCTCCGCTCATCTTGGCGACACAAGTGGCTACAGGGCTCGGCCTAGTGGCGGGCGCTATGCTGGTGAAGGCGGCGGCGGAGGGGCGGTTTCTTCCGCCGATGTCTGGCGGCGGCTCGCCGCGCTGTCCTACTTGTAAAGGTACCGGAAGGGTCGACTGCTTCTGCTCCCGGTGGTCGGACCGGGATGTCGGCTGCCGGACTTGCGCCGGCTCAGGCCGGATGGCCTGTAGCAGCTGCGGCGGTACGGGGACAGGCCGCCCCATTCCGGCCCGGCTATCGGTTCGCTCCGACCGGCCGCCTTTATAGGCTTCATGTTACAGCTTCAGGTTCACGGATCCAGCGGGGACCTTCAGTCGAGTTCGGCGAAATTTTAAGGCGGTGCTGTTATAGTTTGTATACGAAGCAATTACTTCTGATTTTTCCGAACCCTTCTTCGATTCGAGTTGTTGTGATTTTAATTTGATACTGCTTTGAAGGAGAAAAGATTAATCAGATTGGCATCATTAAAGTTTGATTCTTTTTTTTTTTTTGTTAATTATCATATAGGATTCTTTATGGGTTTACGGCATCTAGTTAGTTATGAGATCTGATATTTTTATGTAGTTATTTGATATTTATTTGTATGAACAGTATGAGAATCCTCTCTGCTCCTAATAACACAACACTAAAAAAAATATTAAAAACCTCACACATCTTCTCGAATGTGGCAACAATCATGACGGACCAGCGTTCCACAATATGGCTTAGTGGTTGGACTAATATGTGATAGCTGTTCAACTGCTCGACTTTTAAAACAGTAACGGTTAAAATTTTTAGTATTTTTTAGCTTAATATGAGTGAGAATATTCAGAGGGGGAATTTGCCTTTATTCTCAAAAAAGATAAATTTAAATATTAACATAAAAAAGAAGAGCAAAATAATTATTAGGAGAGATAAATAATTAATTTTTTTATTTCTTATAAGAGAAATTATAAAATTTAAATAGGGTAATTGGCCCTTCTAAAATATAACGGATTTTGATCATGAATATTTAAGATAATATAAAAAATTAATTATTTTAGCTTTAATTACTTTTTTTATATATGCATAGATAAGATAAGAACCATTAGTATTTTTCAACTGAAAAATCTAGAAAAGAAATAAATATAAAATATAACTTAGTTGAACTATTTTAATGATGTGAGTTATTTATCCTATAACTTGAGAAGGCACATGAATTAAAGAAAGATGGCTTATATAGTAGCATTAATAAGAAGAATTTCAATGAGTCAAAATTATCATTAAAATATGAGCAATAATAAATTTGATTGGCCTTCTTGTGGGAAAGATGCCTAAATACAATGAAAGAGAATGGGTGTTAGGCTTGGTAGTAATGATGGATATTTCTACTAATGGCAATGATTGACTTCAACATTGATGACTACGATGAGAATTAGCATTAGTTGCGGCAATGGCGATGAGAGTCAATATGGAAGAGAATAATAGGTGTAGGATTTAATGGTAGTCAAAAGCAATAACATCATTAGTGATGATAAGCATTACTCTTAATGACGATAGTGACATTTGCTTTTATTGGTAATAGCAGGAATAAGCACTTACGGTGATATCAGTGTCTACTTTAATGGAGATGATAAGTGATCATTTTTGTGTCTATAACATATGTCGATGAATGTTCACGTTAATGGAAACAACATGAATTTGTTTTATTAATGACAACAAGAATAGATATTATTAGCAATAGAACGCATGATGCATCATTAAATTAGTGTCGACATTAATGCATTCGTAGGTGTCAACATTGGTTTCAATAGCAAGCATTGTCCTTAATGGCATTGGTGGACCTCGATATTTTTAGTAATAGTTTGCGTCAATCTTAAAAGTGATAGCAAATGTTAGTTTTAGTAGTGATAACAAATAGTAATATTAGTGTTCGCAATAATGAGTGTCGACATTAGTATCCATGGTGAACACCAATATTAATGTAAATGATAAATATCAGCATTGTTAGGCAAACATTAGTCTTAATGACAATAATAGGCTTTCAACTTATAGATGTTTTTGACTTGGTGTACATAATGGATATTAGCATTGGTAAAGATATCAAGTGTAGGCCTTGATGGTGATGAAGAGAGCTAGCCCATTTAATTGCATAGATGTGATTCAGTTCGTTAAAGGTTAGTTGAGCAAGCATATTCTGCACCAAACTTTTCTTACCAGTTTCGTCATTTTTTTACCATTGATTGCTTGCTTACGTACTTTCTTAGCATCCCATCCCATTTAATGCTAATTTTATAGGTGTCAATTCTAGTTTATGGGTTGGGTTTGAATTCAACAAAAAATTGTCTCAACACGAGTATAGTCAATTTGAACTTATATTTTATGAAGGGTCTAAAATCTCAACTTGAGTCAACTTGAAAAATAATTAAGTAATGATTAGTTAACATCAACGTGATCTGAAATAGAGATAATTATCATAATTGGACATGACAACTCATAAAAATAATAAATAAATAAATCATCATTTTTCAAATTGATCTAAATTCAAATGGAATTGATCTCAAGCAGAGTTGACTTTTTTGAGCCCCTTATTAGACCCAAATATTACACAATTGAAGTCAAATTTTCATATAGGGTCAAATATTAATTATTAACACCCAAACAAATCGCCAGGCTCAAATTAACTTTTTATATCATTCATCTCACAACAAATATTAAACAAAATTCCTAATAATCATTTGGGCTCTGTTTTTTTTTTCAGTTTGACTGCCCGATTCTTTCTTAAATCATTAAGCAAAATGTCAGCAAAAAATGACCAGGGCTTGACGTTATTTAAATAAATAAATAAAATTTAAAAAAATAGCACAAGCACAACTTATAAGCAATGCTATATACAGTCGGAATTATTTCGCAATGATAATAATAATAATCATATAACATGAGCGTAATATGCAGCCCGAAAATCACTTAGTTCTCTCTCTCTCTCTCTCTCTCATAGGAGCTATTTGGGAAGTTATGATCTAATGCATCCAAAATGGACATATTATGAGAATTTGAGCGCCTATTTAGGTGAATTTCAGATGCAATATAATTTATTAGTGAAATTAAAATTTACCCTCTAACTTTTTTTAAAAGAATTCAAAATTAAATTGATTTTGTTGATAATTAATGCTGCTAATTGTCAAGTCACTAATTATCGATCCATACTATCAGCAACCAGCAACTACTAGTCATTGGTCATTGCTGTCAATTATTATTTGCTACATATCTTTACATTAAGTTCATTTTATTTCAAATTATATAAAAAAATTTCTTATATTTATTTTATATCCAATCAAATAATTATAATATATTGCTTCATTCCATTCAATAAACAAAACGACAAAACTACCCCTTGATCTTTTTCTTCTCTCACAATATTATTTTTCCTATAAAAGTCAGGCAGTTGAAAAATTTCATAATTTCTTTACCAACTTATTCAATATTTAATAACAACGAGTGTTTGCTTATAATTTATAAAATCGAGCCTATGAAGTTAACTTAATGATGCTGATATGAACCTTTATTCCCTGGTAATATCAGAAGCAAAAGAGAAAAAAAAAGGCCAAATATCATAACTTTCACTTACAATTATTCCTTTACAATAATAGAGACTAAAGGAAGAACAAACAGTTAGAGAACTTCAAGCAGTTATAAGATTACAGAGCAAGAGGATGAAGACTTTACAACAAAGAACAATAAAATGCCCAAAGTAATGTAACTTTATTAAATACAACATATGAAACAAATTCAACCGTGAGACCACAAGAAGCCGAGTTTAAACTAAATCAACAAACTATTTCCACAATTTCTCCTGAAAGCAAAGAACCATAACAAATTTAACCGCCAAAAGAACGTAAGAGTAAATAAATACATACACCGAACTAACTAATATTCCAAGAAACAATAAATGAGAACCCTAATGAAATATAAGTAGTTACAAAGGACTAGAAGGTAGAGATCTTTGCAAGAAAAGCCTATAAATAGAGGAAAGAAAAGCAAACCAGGATAATCAAGAATTTCAGAAAGGGAACTTATCTTTCTTCAACCTCCTTCGTTTCTTCCTCCCGATCTTCTTAGGTTTTCCTCGAAACCACGCCTTCCATCTGGAGAAACCGCAGCTGATCCTCCACCCTCTTCCTCTCGAGCTCTCGACGGCCCAATAAATAAATAAACAAAACAAGGCAAGATAAGGTTAGCTTCTCTCAACGATTAATCCCACGGCCAAGAAGCAGCCACGCAAACCAACGTCAAGGGACTAGATCAAATTTCCAGATCAAATCGCTCAGGAAGCAACATCTGTAATCCACTAATGCCATTAGAGAAATCAAGAACCGTTTGATCAAAACACCAATCCAAAGGCAGAGGAGAAATCAGATCATCCGACGGTTCAAGGAGCAATTCAAGAAGCACTCAATCCAAGTGACTAGATCCAATCGAGTAAAAGGCGCTAAATCCAACGTGAAAGCACCGAAAAACCCTCCCAACTCTCAACTCATGGTTCGATTCACCTGAGTCAACTCAATTAAACCACCTGCCAAGCCGACGACCAAACCGTGGAAAACGAACCCAAATGAACCAAGAAATGACATAACTATTCTCACCAGCCAACTCAATTACAGAAAATAGTTCATATCATTGGTGCTCTTGTTGATTCACACCTACAACACTCAAAAAAATGGCGAAGGAACGAAACACATCAAAATACTTGAAGAATGTGTTACCGATTAAACAAAATAAGAGCAAATGACCTCAATCTACTATGGTATTGACCAAATATCAAGAAGATTGACTATAGAAAATGATTGGAAAAATAACCTCAAATCTGTATGTGATGCATCCCCTTCGTAATCCTATTCTCCAAACGACCACATACACACACACACCCATGTCAAGATCTCTTAAAATAGATATGCCAGATTTAATGGAGAAGACCCTGAGGATGGCTCTTTAAAGCAGAGCTTTTTTTCAAGATATAACTCCTCGATGATCGAAATTTTAATATCCTCAATATACATGGATGGACCGCTGAGCCGTATCAATGGATGCAAGTAAATAAACAATTGTATTCTTGGCCACGCTCAAAGAACAAATTATGCAAAGATTTGGCTCTTCCCTCTACAGAGATTTAAGAGGAGAACTAGCTAAACTTCAACAACAAACCACAGTGCAACATTTTTATAATGAATTTGAAGACTTAGCTAACCAAATTTCGGACATTCCACATGAATGGCTACAAAGCTGCTTTGAATCAGGGCTTAGACCAAAAATTAAAAGGGAAATAAGAGCCCTACAGCCTTCTTCCTTGCAACAGGCATTTCAATTAGCCAAGCTAATGGAAGACATTGTCCGATGTAAAATGTAAATGCATAAAATAAAGGTAAATCAGACACTCCAAGAAGTAACAAAGAATATCAAAGTGCTCCAACTACATTACTGCAGCCTCCACCAAATGCCAATCAACAAAGCAACAATCCAAATAAACAGCCAATAATAATTCAGAGGCTAACACCTACACAAATGGAAGAAAGAAAAAAGAAAGGATTATGTTTTAATTGTGAGGAAAAATATCACAAAGGGCATATATGTTAAGCCAAATTATTTGCCTTCATGATGGTCAATGAGGATCAAGAGTATCAACTACAGCAAGATACTCAACCGTAAATGCAAGGGATACAAGAAGATGCATTAGAAACAAGCTTCAAATATCACCATTCAACTGTGTTAAGATAGACATATAATTATCTAATTATAAAATAGTCTAAATAAGTTCTCAATAATGACCTTGACTAGCCTTAAAATTATAATTCGATATAGCCAAATTCTATAAATCCCCATCGCATAGTGCAAATAAGATGCCGTGAGTTATAAGTAAAGTTGAGGCACAACAAGCTTTCCAATTTCATATAAATGGTCACAAAGAATTCCAATGTAATACAAATAACCATACCGCCACATTATAAGAGTAATGAAAGTAGAATTACAATAAGAAATGTAAACTACATACATCAAGAAGAAAATAATTACCAAGGTAATACAGAAATTGGGAATGGACGCTATAAAGTGAGGATCTTAAGATATAAGTTCGTGAATCGAAAAGATCGAATGGTGACCTGAGGGCAAGGTCAGTGTGAGGAGGGGAGTAATGATATGAATTTTTATTTCCTGGTAATATCAGAAGCAAAAGAGAAAGAAAAAGGCCAAATATCATAACTTTCACTTACAATTGTTCCTTTACAATAATAGAGAGTAAAGGAAGAACAACAAGAAGAGAACTTCCTCGAAGAATAAGATTACAGAGAGCGAGGATGAAGACTTTACAACAAAGAACAATAAAATGCCCAAAATAATGTAACTTATTAAATACAACATATGAAAACAACTGAGACCAACGTAAGCGAGCTTAAACTAAATCAACAAAACTATTTCCATGACCTTGGAAAGCAAAGAACCATAACAGATTTAATCAAAAGAACGTAAGAAGAGTAAATAAATGACTACGACACTGAACTAACTAATATTCCAAGAAACAACAAACGAACCCTAATGTAAATATAACGAAAGTAGTTACAAAGGACTAGGCGAGATCTTTGCAAAAGCCTATAAATAGAGGAAAGAAAAGCAAACCAGGATAATCAAGAATTTCAGAAAGGGAATTTATCTTTCTTCAGCCTCTTTCTTCGTCTCTTCCTCCTGCGATCTTCTTCTAGGTTTTCCTCGCCGGAAACCACCGCCTTCCATCGGAGAAACCGCAGTTTCTCCATCCCCTTCCTCGAGCTCTCGACTCGAACAAATAAACAAAACAAAACAAGGCAAGATAAGGTTAGCTTCTCTCAACGATTAATCCCACGGCCAAGAAGCAGCCACGCAAACCAACGCCATGGATCATCACCATCGCTCGAAGCAATCATCAATCTACTAATGCCATTAGAAATCAAGAACCGTTTGATCAAAACACCAATCCAAAGGCAGAGGAGAAATCAGATCATCCAACGGTTCAAGGAGCAATTCAAGAAGCACTCAATCCAAGTGACTAGATCCAACGGCTGAGTAAAAAGGCGCTAAATCCAACGGATCAGAAAGCACCCGCAAAACCCTCCCAACTCTCTCAACTCAGCCGGGTTCAGATTCACTCGAGTCAACTCAATTAAACCACTGCCGACGTACCAAACGGGAAAATGAACCCAAATGTAACCAGATAATAATGTAACGAACTATTCTCACCAGCCAACTCAATTACAGAAAATAGTTCGTATCATGCCCACACTTTGCTACCACAGTAAGAATTTTGAATTGTATTTATAAGTTTATATATAATATAATGAAAGACGACATTTTTAGATAGAACCTTTTTCTTTTTCTTTTCTCTAACTTATAACCATATTTTTCAACGCATTGATTGTTGAGGGTCTGAACAACGTTTATTACTTTGTTTCCAAAGGAATGAAGGCGCCTTCACCGAGTTTAATGAATTATTTGTTATTTGTCCTTCGCCAAATTTCGAATTTGCAATAATACATTTACGATTGAGTTTGATTGTCAAATCTTGTGACATATAAGCAACTACGATCGAAGTTTTAATTACACCTTTAATAATCAAACTTCTTAAGAAAAGTATGACTATAATTTAAGAAAATGTAATTAAAGACATTACTTTTAAACATAATTTAAAACTATAACTAAATTTTAGTATTATATTAAATATTAGAAAATAATTATAATTTAAATTTATGATAACTTGTCTGCCCAAAATGAGACAACTGGAGATGTTAATATTTGCAATTCAATCAACTTTACTCTTAATTTTTCAAAAGAACAATCAAATATTGAAGTTCATAGTTCATATTTTTCTTTTTTTTATAAAATTCTCGATGTTAAAAAAAAAATAAAAAGAGTGGTTAGATTGTAAATACATAAATTTAGGTGATTGAGTTGTAAAAATCCCAATATTAAAGGACATTATACTTTTAACATTTTGTTTCAGGCTAATTATGGCTATCTCAGCGATATTTAAGCCCATTCATTTAGGCCCGTCAAATCGAAATTTTAAAATAGGCTAGCCCAGATTCAAAGATAGATATCATGGGCCTTAACAGGTTATTTATTAACACTCATCCATCCTGCTCATAGCTTCAGTTTTACAATTATTATTTATGTAGAAATACAATTATTTATTTTTGCCAAACAAAATATTATTGAGTCAATGTGGTGCTGGCAACGACAGCAACCAACAGAAGCGTTGGCTAATGCGATATCAAAGGCGGTGGCATTATTCATTGGTATTAAAAATTAACAAAAATATCCAAACACAACAGAATTTTATTTTGACTATTTTTTAAAATAATTTTGACACATCAACCAAATATTTTTTAAAAAAAACAAAAATATAAATTGATTTCCAAAGGGCGCTGAATGAATTCCTACATCGTCGATTCACAGAAGGTTTCAGCCCACTTAATGATCAGCCCAACCGTGTAATCCTATTTATGGAGCACTTCTTGAAAGGGGTTTAATGGCTTTGTAATAGGATGTTGGTTTTGGCCCATTAAAGAGAAGTAAATAATATATTAGATATCTACGAGATATTATGGGCATTTTGTTTAATGCAGTTTTGCATATACTACACAGATTAAGGCTATTTACCACTTTCACACAAATTAAGGGAAAAAAAGAGGCTCCATTGCACCTGAAATTAAATGATTTCAGTGGTCAAACAAGACTTCAATAATAATTTAAGAAATTTATTAAAATTGTTTCGTTCATTATTTTCAGAATAATTGAGGCCTGATTTTGAAATTAAGTTTTCTGAATTTTTTTTTGTCGAATTTCAGTACCAGCATATTAAATCTCTTAAGACCTGCTTAATGCGTATGCAACTAAGCTGCAGGAGAAATAAGAAAAATTAAAGAAAAAAACTAAGGAGAGAAAATGGTGGCATGGCAAAGAACTTAAATAATATATAGAAGGATATATATATATATATATATATATCATATAATTCTTTTATATTTATATTTCTGATATTTAATTTTTAATATTTATTTAAATAATACTTAAAATATTAACATCACATCAAAAATATTACTAGTATTAAAATTTTAAAATAAAATATATTTTAATGCTTTTTTTCTTTCATTTGTTCGAGATCATAAGACAATTCCAAATGATGCAACTCGAATTTACAAATAGAGTGTCTTGCAATTGAGTTGGATTAACTTCCTTTCTACACTAAATGATTTAGACCTTAATAATTAAAAATGATGAACCCATTGAGTCCAAATTAGAATATTTTCATATTTTCTTGGACGTCTTTGTCTTATTTTTCGAGGTATCTTTCTCTTACCCAATTGAGGGTTTGAGACATCATATTTCTTATTGAGTCATTAGTTATTTAATAATTATTATCATATTGGCTCTCTTGCATATTAAGTTGTCATCTAGGAGTGTGCAATTCTCAACTAAAACTGAAATTGAACCAAATTTTTTAATTTGATTCGGTTTCTCATTATTATTATTATTATTATTATTATTATTATTATTATTATTATTATTATTATTGATATGATCCTGAAAATTCTACTAGTCGAAGCACGAATCTTGATGTTGAAAGCAAACTGATCCAAAGTCAAATCAAGATAAGACTTAAAATATCATTGAAAATTTTGATATCAAATCCCTAAATAGCTCAAAATACTGGAGTATTTATACAAATTGAGCCTCGATGGGATCTAACAAGCCCAAGATCTCATAATTCTGACTTCATTTGAGCATTCAAATACTTAAAATACATCAACTGATCAAAAGAATCATTTTGAGCCGTCCAATGAAGTGGAGTGGATTGAATTTTGCATGTATTTACAGAGATGTCACTCCTCTAATCTGTAAATAGCCTCTCATTTCTCATATGAGGGGAGCCGAAGCAAGAGAGAGGAGAGAGCTCTAAAGCTTGAAAATTCTCCAAACACAATCTTGCCACCACTGACGTTGTCAACCACCGCCGTCAGCCGCCATCGATCCTCGCCATCGCCTCTCCGTTGGTTCCATCATGACAATTTTAATCGCCGTGGGTTATTCTCACTGTTCACCATAATCTACTACCACTAGCAACTGTTATAACTTGAACGTAACTATATAACTGTTGTTGTCTGATTTTGGGATTCCCATTGTCTTCATATATATAATAATCCGTTATCGGAAAACTTTACTAAAATAAATATATAGTGAAAGCTTTTACGTAACCTCATGCTTTTTCCTCTTTTAAGATTTTTCACGTTAAAATTTTGAGTTTTCTTTTCACTCTTTAAACCTGTGGATTTCACACAAGCAAGCAAACTTTACTCTACCTCAACCGATTCTAGACACAATGCTTGGAGCGTCTGAAACTAATTCACATCATTTCATCTTGTATGATAACCAAGTTTCCCAACAAGATCAAAACCACCATCGAGATGGAGCATTTTAAGCTTTTAAGTAGTGCAAACGAAGAATGAAGATTCATCAAACTTCATTCATTCAGATTTTATCGAAAACTAGGGGGCAACTCTTAATCTCAAAAGATCGCCCATGTTAATATGTTAAGCATCTAATCGATTACCATCTCATGAAACAAGTTAAAGTTGGAAGATATTTCAACATTGAGAAGAGATATAGCTTTGCAAATTATAATTTTCCAATCATACTCATGGAAAAACAAGACCAAGGTTAAGAAGCAACTTTGGCTACAACCACAAACGGATGTTTTGATTCGACCTCTTCCATACAGTTAACGTCATCAAGTAATACTTTGACAAATAACCTTGGATTGGTCAAAAATCATTAGCGGATTCAATTCAACCTCATCCATAGTTAACGCTATCGGTAACACTCGATAAACAACCTTAGATAGTCTCTTTAATTCACCTCTTTCATATTAACGCCATCGTAACACTCGATAAACAACCCTGATAGGTCAAAAATTAGTAGATTCAATTTGACCTCTTCCATACGCATACCCCGACAAACAACCTGATAGGTCAAAAATTCTCGATTCAATTCAACTTCATCCACAAGTTAACGCCATCTGCAACACTAACAAACAACCTGATAGGTCAAAATCTCAACAGATTCAATTCTTCCATACAACATCATCGTAACACTCGACTAACAACCTGATAGTCAAAATCCTCGCCGATTCAATAACCCTCTTCCATATAGTTAACGCCATCCGTAACACCGACAAACAACCTCGGATACGTCAAAAATCCTCTGCGGATTCAATTCAACCTCTTCCATACATGTTAATGTCATCGGTTAACACTCTGATAAATAATATCGGATAGGTCAAAAATCCTCAGCGAATTCAATTCAACGTCTTCCACATAGGTTAACATCATCGAGCAAAGACTCTCACAAATAACCTAAGATAGTCAAAAGGTCCTTGGACTCACACCTCTTCTATGCGTTATCTGCAGACTCGACAAACAACCCGGATGGTCAAAATCCGATTCAATTCAACTTCCACACAAGTTAACGCCATCGTAACACTCTCATAAACAACCTGATGTCAAACTCCTCGGATAATTCAACATTTTTCATATAGTAACGCCATCGAAACACTCGACAAACAACCTCGATAGGTCAAAATCCTCGCCAGATTCATCAACCTCTTCCACATAGTTAACGTGATCGGGTAACACCACAAACAACCTCGATAGTAAAAATCCGATATTCAATTCGACCTCTTCCATGTGTTAACCATCGTAACACTTTATTAAACAACATCGATAGGTCAAAAATCCTCAACGGACCCAATTCAACCTCTTCCACATGTTAACGCCATCTAACACCCTGACAAACAACTTCGGATAGGTCAAAAATTCTCAGCCGATTCAATTCAACCTCTTGCACATAGGTTAATGTCATCGGGTAACACATTGACAAACAACATCAGATAGGTCAAAAATTCTTAACAGATTCAATTCGACCTCTTCCATACACATTAATATCATCGGGTAACACTCTGATAAACAACCTCGAATCTTCAGTGGATTCAATTCGACCTCTTCCATACTTTTAACGCCATCGGTAATACCTCACAAACAAACCGGATATGTCAAAAATTCTCGGATTCAATTCAACTTCTTTCACATAGTTAATGCCATCGAAAACAACTAAGATAAGTCAATTCCTACGTAAGATACACTGAAACAACCCTGATGGGTCAAAATTTTCCCAATTCACTCCAACTCATCTGGTTAACGCCATCGTAACACCACAAACAACCTCGGATAGGTCAAAATTCTCGGATTCAATAACCTCTTCCATATAACAATGTAACACTGACAAATAATCTCGAATAAAGTTAGCGGATTCAATTCGACCTCTTCCATACATGTTAATGTCCTCGTAACACGACAACCTGGATAGGTCAAAAATTCTCAGTGGATTCAATTCAACCTCTTCCACATAGGTTAACGTCATCGAGCAAAGACTCTGACAAACAACCTTGGATATGTCAAAAAATCATTGGTGGACTTTCCATGACCTCTTCCACACAGGTTAACGTCATCGGGTAACACTCTGACAAACAACCTCAATGGTCAAAATCTCAACGGATTCAATTCAACATATTCCACACAAGTTAAAGTCACCTGCAACACCGATAAACAACCGGATGGTCAAAATCTTTAGCGATTCAATTCAACCTCTTCCACAGTTAACGCCATCAAGTCACACTCGACAAACAACCTCGATAGTTTCATCGTTGCTTACCGCCAAATCGCCAGAATTGACTGGTCCATAATTATCGTGTCATCTCACGACTACCGATGCTGCCGATACCTTGCTGACATTTTCGCTGCTGGTTTCACCACTTATTGATCGCTAACTTAATCTACCGCCGCTGATATCGCTGCATCTTCGCTGGTTACCATTATCATCGCTGGCTATCTCGCTGACTACGCCAAGCATTATCCGACCATTGCTGCTATTGTTGCTGGCTACCTCGTTTGCCAAGTAACCACTATCGCTACCATCGAATCTCCATGGCTATCTCGCTGACATTAATAAATTTCGCCACATTGACTACTATCGCTTGCCGCTACCCACGGCATTAATTGTTGCTGTGCCACCGCCATAATTTCGCTGATCACTACCAACATCGCCGCCATGCCGGTATTACCATTGCCGCTTATCTCACTGACCATCGACGCCGCCATCGCCATCATCACTGCTGACATCGCCCGAACCTGGTCGGTCCGGCGGGTTAACGCTTCTTTCGGAAAACCGAGTATTACCATGAACCACGTGCGCCTCAACCCAATTGGTTCGACAAGTGGCTGACGCCCATGGAAAACCGAGCTCTCATGAAATACTCGCGCCCAACCCGCCGGTCCGATGACAGTTTGCTTCGCGGAAATGCCAGATGAACTACTTTAATCGCCCAACCCGGACATATTCTGCCGTGCTCATGCGCAATGCTCATGTTCGCTCATGTAGCTGTGGTTCGCCTGCTCGTTAACTAAACGAACACAAACATACATTTCAGTTATACCAACATGAACAATCATTGTCGATCGTTCGCTCGATTTAGTCAAATAAATTATATTATTTTTTATTTTTATTTTTATTATTATTATTATTATTATTATTATTATTATTATTATTGTTATTATTATTATTATTGTTACTATTATTTTTATTTATTACTATTACTATTATTATTATTATTATATTATTTTATTATTATTATTTAATTTTATTATTATTAGTATTATTATTATTATTATATATACATACGAACACATTTACATATCACAAATGCAAGCATGGCTTAGTTATTAAAACTTTTATTATACAAAAAAGATTAAGCTTTGTTGTCAGCGAACGCTTCGTTTCGTAGAACAGAACAAGATTTCAAGCTTGATATATAAACATGAACACGAACAAAACAAATTTCAAACGTGCACAAACAAGACTGCTCGGTTCGCTTACACCCTAACCGGCAGGCTTGGACGCTGAGGGAAAATGAGCCTCGCCAGATGAACTACGCCTGATTGCCTCCGAACGACCTCCTCTTAAGAAGAAGAGGGACACTCAAGCATATGAAGAGTGTGCCTTCTCCCTTGTCCTAAGGGGGTTTTTATAGACCCCTATAAGGGTAAAAGGGACAAAACCGTAAAAACTCGCTCAAAACCGCCCAAAACGGGTGAAAATGGGGAAAACGGACAAGAAAACCCTCTGGGCCGACGCTCAGGGTTCTGTCCGCCGCTTCTACAGTCACCATTGCCTTCGTGACCGCCTGCTCTGTTGCTAGACTGAACTCCCCATGAACAAGAACCGCTGCGACTCAGTTCATGATCGCAGAATCGCGGACCACGCCACGCCTTTCGCTCATCATCCAGCACCGTTATTCCGGCGACCATCTGAACCCCTACCGGGCCGCGCACTGCTGCTCCGAACGCTCGTGGACCCGAATGGGTCCATAACTCTGAAATCTTGCGCTCGCTTCCACGATCATACTCTTGTGCTCCCATGAAGATCTATTCTCTCAAAATGTATGGTTGATGGACTAGCAGATTTCATTAAAGAATGTGCTATTTTCAAGTATTTGACGTATATATTTTTGAATGATTGAGATAATGTCATCCAAAAATAGGAGGGCGACTGATATGACCCTGAAAATTCTACTAGTCAAAGCACGAATCTTGATGTTTAAAGAAACGATCCAAGTTGAAACTACCAGAGCACTTAAAATATCATTGGAAATTTTAGATATCGGTTAAATCCCTAAATAGCTCTCAAACATGGAGTGTTTATAGAAGCGTCAACGAGAATCTAACAAGCCTAAGATCTCACAATTTCGACTTGATTTGAGCATTCAAATATTTAAAATACATCTACTGATCAAAGGAATCATTTTGAGTCATCCGATGAAGTGGAGTGGTGATTTTGTATGTATTTACGAGATGTCACTCCACCTATAAATAGCCTCATTTCTCATATATGAGGAGGCTAAACAGAGAGAGAGCTCTAAAGCTTGAAAATCCTCCAAACACAATCAGTCACCACTGATTGTCAACCACCGCCGCCGGATCCTCGCCGCCAATCTCCGCTCTCATCATGATGACCTTCATCGCCTTATTCCTGGCTCACCATTATATCTACTACCACTGCAACGTTATAACCTCAACGTGATTATATGGCTATTATTACGATTTTGGGATTCATCGCCTTCTTCTCTATATATGTAATCCGATCTAAAAACTCAGACTCTAAAATAAATATATAAGTTTTTTCGCTTTCGTAATTTTTTCCTCTTTTCTTTTTTCACGTTAAAATTTTGAAGTTTTCTTCATTTCTTTAAATACATATACTTTGGATTTCACAACAAGGTAAGGCAGAACTTTTACTCTGTGATTTTCTAGCACGCAACAATTATTATTATTATTATTATTATTATTATTTTGTTGGGATTTAGAATTTAAATTTATCAATTTTCGATTATCAGTTTATGGATTGATTTCATACTTTATATAGTTTGGTTAAGTTGCTTGCTAGTAGTGGGCACCTGGTTGGTTCAGATAACATTTGTGTCGAGCTATTTTGGCTAGGATGCATTTATCAAAATAATAATAACAATAAAGAGGAAGTTATAATAGGAGAAAATATTACTTAATTAACTCACTGATGTACTAATAGAAAGTGCTTTCTGAAGAAATAATGTTCACTTGAACGTAATTCCAACTACTAATTTCAGTAGATATTATGCAGAGCTTTATTAATGAATGAAAGCAAATTTAAGTTTACTGAAATAAAGAGTTAGGTCTGAAGTCTTTGGTTGCTGGTGCTATCACAGATTTGTGCAAAAAGATATATTGGTCCACAGGCTATTGTACACTCAATGATGCATGCCTCTGATTTTGAAAACATAACACGTTCCTTACACTCCATGCAGATTGTTGACGCTATACTAAGCAAGGATTTGAATTGCTCAAAAAGGGAATAAGAGAGAAAGAGAGAGAGAGAGAGAGAGAGAGAGAGAGAGAGAGAGAGAGAGAGAGAGAGAGAGAGAGAGAGAAGTAACTTTGATATACTTTTTACATGTGCATTCATGTGATTTCCACATGTCATTTATTCGTAAAACCTAAGTTTATTTGGCAAAATCATGATTGCAAAACATTTTGTTCATAAAAACTCCGGCAATTTTCTCTTCCCTTTATCGATCAATCCAGAAGAAAAAGACAGACTACCTACGATCAATCTTATAATTAGGATATTAATTAAAACTATATAACATTGATAACTTAAAACTATTAAAAAATCAAAGTTACTTTAAGCATGTTATTAATTGTAATAAGAATTGCTACATAACATTGATAACTTAATGCTTGAATTGCTGAGGACCATCACTGGAAAATGAAGTGTGTTTCAAAATGAGTGTAAAACTAATAATTAGGAGTTCTTTTTAGTCTAAATGTGTTTATTGCTTTGAAAATTGGTAAGCTAAACAATCTCTTGTATTGATTTTGTTTGGATATATTAAACTGACATTCCCTTTTTTTGTAATACTATATTGAATAATTCCAGTTTAGGACTTAAACGATTGGCTTTAATTTATAAAATATTGAAGATGAGATTTTAAGATAATTCCTTCTCCAAAGTAATAAGTCATTTTTGTTAACAAGTGAGACAAGTAAATGTTGCCTTTTTTTTCAGAAAATTTAAAGCTATTATAAAAAGAAATTGTTAACATCAAATAATCATTTTATTATTCCCCTAATAAGGTAAATATTTTGTAGATATATGTGAGGATATATGCATAAGATACAACAAGAGAATGCTTTAAAAAATAAGGGCGACTGTTCTTAACGTGTTGAGATTTAGTCAGTAAGTTCTCTAATTTAGAAGATTCTAGTGTTTTATCGCATATTATTAGTCTACATGATTCTTTAAAATTATAAAAAAATTATTTTTTTTATAAAAATAAAGAAAATAAAATGAGTAAGTAGGGCACACAAGAATGATCATTATGATTGCTTTCATCTAAATATAAATATGAGTATTACACATATACCACATGATTCATAAATATTTATATATTTAACATCTAAATTTTAATATTTACGTACATGACATTAAAATTTTTAACAACAGTAGAAAAACAGTACTATTATTTCTATCTAAAAATGAATATATGCTTTCTTAAATAGGTAAAATATCAAAATTAATATGTTAGATATAATACATAAAAAATGTGTGATATGTATGAAAACCTTTTATTTAGATAATAATAATAGTAATAAACTCAATTAATGTACCTATTGCTATGGGTCCGCGAACCCTTGGGCCCAGAAAATCATTCATGCATGTGATTTAACTACAGCTCTTTTACTTCAAAATGGACCCATTTGTCGTTTACTAATTCCACAAAACCCTGTTAGAGCCTGTTACAATTAATGGCTAAACTGTTGCAAAAAAAATTTAATTTTTAGAAATTATTACTTTATTAAATTATATATATATAAAAAAGCATCTGAATAACAATATGATGATAATCTAAGAAAAATAAATTCTGAAGAGTCAGTCTCTCAAATGTCCTCATAATTAATAATATATATATATATATATATATATATATATTCTTTACTATGAAAAAAAACTCTACTGAGATTTATTAATATTTGTAACATTTATACAAATATGATTTCATTAATAAGACATGAGTTTCACCTAATCATGCAGTCATGCAGATGGGCGAGCATTCATTGCAATGTTTCTGAATAGAGAGCAGGAATTGAAACGGGACCGGCCAATTATGTTAGTTGGTGCCTTTATGAAGTTTCATCAATTCTATAATTTCATGCCAGCAAAATTTGAAGCCAAAGAGAAATCATGTTCTCAAATAGAAATTATTTAAAAATAATAATAATAATTCAGGCTTTGAGCCTGCATGATGTGGAGAGATTTTGAATATAAATGTCATTTATTTTTACAGACTTAAACCTTAAGACTAATATTATTAATATAAAATGAGCATAGAGACAATTAGAGATTTTGTATCTGTCTATGAAATGAAGAAAAAAAAATTATCAAAGTCTCTAAAATTATTCAACTTATTTTTAGATAAATATAAAATATGAATGCTCAAATAAGATTTGTTTTATATTAATATCAAAATAAATTTTAATAAATTTGAGATTTATTCCAACTCAAGTTTTTTCACCAAGGAATGATCATTACTGGTATACATTGCACTTTTATGAAAAAAAAAAATTGTAAAAGAATATCTATATAAGTTATATTAAAATAAATTCATATCTCTTCGATTTATTTTTAAAAATAATAATGCACATGAAGAATTTGTATTACATTAATCTAAAAAATTTTAAACTCATCTTGATATAATTTATATCAGAATATTTTGATGCGATTTTTATTTAAATAAAATTCATAACTTTTTTGAATATTGTTGGCTTGGGCACATTAACGGAATCCAATCTTATACTTTTCGCCCATATGACCTTTTTTATCTTATTTGTATAAAATCATAAAACATACTTTGAAATATAAGAAATCGCTAAAGTGATATTGTTGTATGAGGATATCACTTTAGACAGTTATCACTTTAAATACATAATACATACATCATGGGTGAATCTGTTTATCATTTTATACAGATTTAACTTTAAAGATCACTGTTTCTTTAAATAATTTTGTGATATTCAATGCCTAAAGTGCCAATCTTCTATCAGAAGTTGTAAAATTAAATACAAGTTATATGAATTATGCCTTCATAAATAAATGATCACTATGTTCTTGCTAATGACTCATTTAGTTACTAGAAGTGAAAAATTATATATTTTTTTAAATAAAAAAAGTTTATTACATTACCATTTTGTTTAATATAATTAGACATAAATATTAATTTTAAATTTTACTCAAAAACTAAAAATTCGTTTTTTATACATAAAACTAGTGAAAATAAAATTAATATCATGTATTTTTTTATTATTTACAAGCAAATATATTATCCAAAGTCAAAATCCATGACATGAATGATATAATTTCTTATGCTTAAACATAACATTAAAAAATTGAAAGTTTTTTTTTTAAATATGTAGCTTAATTTTTATGTATTGAAATATATAATATTTAAATTTTAATCTTTTTTTTTCTTAGCTAATACTCAAAATTTTAGCATCACATCAAAAATATCACTTATCTAATACTCAAAGTTTTTGATGTGATTATAATCCTAAAATATATATATACACACATGTATTACTCAATTAGACTTATATAGTTAATTAATTTTGTACTTATTAAATAATTAAATCTAATATTGTGTTGATTAATTTATTAATAAAACTTTCAACAACTTTAAAGAAAAATGAAACCCCAACACTTTCCTTAAAAGACTATATATATGTGTGGTTGCGTCCATGAAAAGCAATCTAAGGATCGATATCTTACTTGCACGTAGGCTAAGCAGTCAGCTCGCCATATCGAAATCCTTTTTTGGTCAAACTCCGACCCAGATATCTTTTGACCGAGACCATGAACTTACTTCTATCAGCAAAAAAAAATTTTTTTTTAAAAAACCTAACAATTATTATATTTATTTTATCTTTCCATCTT
This sequence comes from Cymbidium sinense, assembly GCA_021442155.1. Taxonomy (NCBI): domain Eukaryota; kingdom Viridiplantae; phylum Streptophyta; class Magnoliopsida; order Asparagales; family Orchidaceae; genus Cymbidium; species Cymbidium sinense. Next base: position 5,174,041 of record CM038226.1, read on the forward strand.
TAACTTAATCATAATATTAAAGGTTAGGAAAGAGAATGTTGGCTTGCAGCTCACGCCACACGAGTACGGGATCACGTGCCCGCGTGCGAGCGCGTATAAATAAAGGAACAAAGTCGCAAACCAACTGCGTTAAGCGACATCCTTCGCTTCTCTCTTTCCCATATATTCTCCAACTTTGAGAAAATTAAAGAGTTTAAACCATAATAAAATATTACTTCGATAAAAATCTGATTGGGGATTCCATAGCGGAATGTATATATATGTAAGGAAGGATTTGAATCATTTACTAAGTGACGTTTACTTAATCCACACTCTTATTTCGGGGCTTAATTGGTTACCCTTTTGGCTGACAGAATCATTTCCAGCTGAAAAGAAAGAGAAAATGGGTTAGCTTTTGTCCACTGTTTTCTACTCTCTTTTTTTTTTTTTTTTTGCATGAATTCGGCTTAGTGAAGTTTGCTTTTTTAAGTCTCCCATGCATGAAATAGTCAAATGCACGAATCTAGCGGTGACGTATGTAAAGTTGTGAACGAGTTGAATATAAGGATACTACCCACCATCTTTTAGCTCAGCGGTGCCGGAATTGACCAGTCAATCCTCCGACCCTATATTTAGGTAAATCACACATGCGGGTGATGAATATGATCCGTGATTAGTCATACATCCCACCCATAAAGTTTGGATACCCAAAAAAAAAAGAATATAAGGATACCTTTCGATTGTATAGAAAATATATTTATTTTTATGTATTTTAAATTTGATTGTGATAAAATTTTTGTGACGATATATTAAATTTAGAATAATTGTTGATGTTTAATAACATTCAGTAAAATTATGAATTTAACCAATTTTAATATTCATTTATTTATTTTAATTTTAATTTTTTTGAGATCACATCAAATTTCGACGGGCCAAATGAGCATAAATGGATTTTTAATTATTAATACAAAATAATATATCTTTCATTCATTATGACCAATACTTATATGTGTTTTGTTGGATGTCCGATCCATTTGCAAATTTATAAGACCAATGAAATGACCTTCTTAGCCTTTTTCTTTAACATATTAAATTATAAATACCCGCATAGTCATTCATTGCATTAAAATTAGTTTAGAGATTTAACCTTGGTGATAATCCATGTCTTTGATATAGGCTCAATTTTAATGCCTTTAATAGTGACGTTATAAGCTTTCTTTTTGAAACAATAATTCCTCAATAAGTATCTTTGTCAAATTTAGATCCTAACCTTTAATAAATATGGATCAACCTAAAAATAAATTTGATTTCACCAATAAGAAATAAAGTCTAATTTGAAATAAACTTGAGAATTTATGAGTTTCGTAAATATCCTATGCTCCCTTATTTTTATTTGGCTTGTATTAAAATTTATTCTTGAGTTGAATAATTGAACTTAAATTTCTTTTAAAACTCATAAAATTGAGCCTATATCAAAGACATGGATGCATTCTCTTGTCTTATGGAGATGGATGTCAACCTCAGGAGGTATAACCCTTTCTTCTCAGTGAGATGTAACATTTCTCATTTGCTCTTGCAGACGACCTCTTAGTAATGGGTGAAGCTACCCCATCCACTCTCAATTCTCTGAAGCTCACTCTTAAGCAACTTGAAGTATATCTGGGGCTGGAAGTTAATACAAACAAATCATCTATTTGCTTTACAAGTTTCTAAAGGGAAGAGCTTCTGGATACTGAGTATTAATCAAGGCTCTTTTCCCCTTAAGTACTTGGGGTTACCACTGCATAAAGGCTCCATAAAAATGGCTCACTTCAATCCCCTTTTTGATAAATTACACGACTGGGTGGTTGGAAGGAAGTGCAGGTTGCTTTCACTAGGAGGCAGGCTGCAACTTATAAGATCATCAATGCCTCTCCTTTCTATTGGTTTCGTTCTGCTATTAGATGGGATAATTAAAAAATGTCTTTCACGCCAAATTCTTTTTCATTCCGGGGAAGCAAGGAAGTTGCATACAATCTCCTAGGCCCGTGCCACCTTACCCAAGGAGAAAGGGGGTATTGGTTTGTTGTCTGCCTCTTCTCTTAATCTGATTTTAAAAATTAAAGTCATATGAAAATTTTGCAAAGGAGATTCTTTGTTTGCTGAGTGGTGTAAGTCAAAATATGGCTCTATTTGGAGTCCAAGTCCCTGCAGGTCTTCCCCCCTCTGGAAATCGATTGTGGCAACAGCTAACAGATTTAAAGACAAGTTTAGATATCATATTAAGAGTGGTCAGAATACATCCCTTTTCCATGATATTTGGTGTGGTAGTCAGACATTAATTAATATGCTGGGATCAAATAGGTATCTAAATTTGGGTATTTCAGGTGATGTCACGGTTTCATCATTCATCCATAATGGGCAATGGATCATTCCCCTTAATCTTATTCAAGCTTTTCCTAGATGTTCTAAACTTATTCTTTCCACACCCATCCTGGGTGGGGAGGATTCTTTAGTTTGGTTTAATGCTCCCTCCCCCACCAACAAGGACTTGTGGGCTGTAGTATTCGAATCTCATCCTAACTAAGATGAGTCAATCAATTTGGTATAAAGGACATGCTATTAATTATGCCTTATATTCTGACATATACCTTAATGGCCTTAAAACATCTGATATTCTAGATAAAAGGAGAATAGGATCACCTTTAACTTGCTGTTTATGTCATTCCAGTCTTGAATCTCATACACATTTATTTTTTGAATGCCCTTATTCAATGAAATTAGCTAGAGCTTTGATTCCAAATGGAAAACATCTGTTATTACAGTCGACCCTTCAACAAAATATTGAGCTTTGTGGATGATCACATGCATAAAATGATTAAACGTCTCCATTATCTAATTACTTCAGTTTTAATTTACTCTATATGGAGAGAAAGAAACCAGCGGTTTCATTCATCCAAAGCTACCACGGCACACAATCTCATTCCTTTGATTCAAACAAGAGTGGCAGCTAAGTTGACCAGATGGAAAACTAAATCTACATGGCCGACATATGTGCTGGAGATGCTTAAAAAGTGGAGTTATTTTCAGCCACCTTAATCGCCCTCCCTCACTCTCCCCTTTTGATAAATTACATGGTGGATGGATGGAAGTGTTGCTTTCCAGGTGGATGCAAGATGATCAAATAGTCTCCTTCCTATTGGTCGCTCGCTATTCAGATGGGATAATTAAAAAAATCTGTTCTTTCACTGCCAAATTCTTTTTTCATTCTGGGGAAGCAAGGAAGTTGCATACAATCTCCTAGGCCCGTGCCACCTTACCCAAGGAGAAAGGGGGTATTGGTTTGTTGTCTGCCTCTTCTTTTAATCTGATTTTAAAAATTGAAGTCATATGAAAATTTTGCAAAGGAGATTCTTTGTTAGCTGAGTGGTGTAAGTCAAAATATGGCTCTATTTGGAGTCCAAGTCCTGCGTGTCTTCCCTGGAAATCGTGGCAACATATGATTTAAAGATAAGTTTAGATATCATATTGGAGTGGTCGAATACATCCCTTTTCCATGATATTTGGTGTGGTGGTCAGACATTAATTAGTATGCTGGGATCAAATAGGCATCTAAATCTGGGTATTTTAGGTGATGCCACGGTTTCATCATTCATCCATAATGGGCAATGGATCATTCCCCTTAGTCTTATTCAAGCTTTCCCTAGATGTTCTAAACTTATTCTTTCCACACCCATCCTGGGTGGGGAGGACACCCATCCTGGGTGGGGAGGATTCTTTAGTTTGGTTTAATGCTCCCTCCCCCACCAACAAGGACTTCAGGGCTGTAGTATTCGAATCTCATCCTAACTTAAGATGGAGTCAATCAATTTGGTATAAAGGACATACTATTAATTATGCCTTATATTCTGGATGACATACCTTAATGGCCTTAAAACATCTTATATTCTAGGGGGGAATATGATCACCTTTAACTTGCTGTTTATGTCATTCCAGTCTTGAATCTCATACACATTTATTTTTTGAATGCCCTTATTCAATGAAATTAGCTAGAGCTTTGATTCCAAATGGAAAACATCTATTATTACAGTCGACCCCTCAACAAATATTGAGCTTTGTGGATGATCGCATGCATAAAATGATTAAACGTCTCCATTATCTAATCACTTCAGTTTTGGTTTACTCTATATGGAGAGAAAGAAACCAGCGGCTTCATTCATCCAAAGCCACGGCACACAATCTCATTCCTTTGATTCAAACAAGAGTGGCAGCTAAGTTGACCAGATGGAAAACTAAATCTACATGGCCGATATATGTGCTGGAGATGCTTAAAAAGTGGAGTTATTTTCACTGCCAAATTCTTTTTTCATTCTGGGGAAGCAAGGAAGTTGCATACAATCTCCTAGGCCTGTGCCACCTTACCCAAGGAGAAAGGGGGTATTGGTTTGTTGTCTGCCTCTTCTTTTAATCTGATTTTAAAAATTGAAGTCATATAGAAATTTTGCAAAGGAGATTCTTTGTTTGCTGAGTGGTGTAAGTCAAAATATGGCTCTATTTGGAGTCCAAGTCCCTGCAGGTGCTCCCCTCTGGAAATCGATTGTGGCAACAGCTAACAGATTTAAAGATAAGTTTAGATATCATATTGAGAGTGGTCAGAATACATCCCTTTTCCATGATATTTGGTGTGGTGGTCAGACATTAATTAGTATGCTGGGATCAAATAGGTATCTAAATCTGGGTATTTCAGGTGATGCCACGGTTTCATCATTCATCCATAATGGGCAATGGATCATTCCCCTTAGTCTTATTCAAGCTTTCCCTAGATGTTCTAAACTTATTCTTTCCACACCCATCCTGGGTGGGGAGGATTCTTTAGTTTGGTTTAATGCTCCCTCCCCCACCAACAAGGACTTCAGGGCTGTAGTATTCGAATCTCATCCAAACTTAAGATGGAGTCAATCAATTTGGTATAAAGGACATGCTATTAATTATGCCTTATATTGCTGGATGACATACCTTAATGGCCTTAAAACATCTTATATTCTAGTTAAAAGGGGAATATGATCACCTTTAACTTGCTATTTATGTCATTCCAGTCTTGAATCTCATACACATTTATTTTTTGAATGCCCTTATTCAATGAAATTAGCTAGAGCTTTGATTTCAAATGGAAAACATCTATTATTACAGTCGACCCCTCAACAAATATTGAGCTTTGGTATGCTAGTCCTGTCTGGAAGACCTTCACGGCAACCTGGGTAGATGTCATAGATGATCGGGTTACACTCTCCTATCCTTTGGATGGTCGCGAAGGAACCAATAGGATGGCTCCTTTTTGTCCGCTTGGTCCTGGCTGATCGTGCATGGATGCTGGTAATTCCAGTTATAATTAAGATCTGAGTCCACTTTTGTCTGATTTCTTTTCCTTTCTGTGAGCTGAGTTTGCTGTTTTAGTTACGTCACAGATTTTTTGTGTCGATGGCCGCTCAGTGAGCTCAGACCATTTCTCTGTTCCTTTTCTGTGCTGTTATTTTCACTTTAGGCCATAGTTTTCTCTTGTATTTTTTTGTTACTTTTACTTCATTGGAATATATTGGGCTCTGCGCTCAATTTTTTTCCAAAAAAAGACATGGATTATCTCTCCCGGATCTGCCTGAGCCGGTCGGTATAACTTGCCGAGTGGCACGAGCTCACGGCCAACCAGTCCAGCACAAAAACCGACGCGTGTCAGTTCTCTCACGGCGGCTTGTGCAACCACCCTGTTCGCTGAACGCCGGCAAGTCACAGTCACGTGACTGACTCCACATGCCCATCAGCTTTCGTTGACAGGTTTCTAAGTTTCTTGTCGTTTTCCTATTCCAAAGAGCATAACTCTTGCTTGCGTGGCACGTGCCTGACCATGAACGTTAGGTTTTTCGCATGGAGACGCAAGTAGCGGTCACATATTTTAGGATTTTAGTTGAACGGGATGACCTTGGGGCATTTAAGTTTAAGGCTAGGAATAGTTTGATGTTTATGTTCCTTTAATTAAATAATTTAGTATGATTAATTAAATTTTAAAAATGTATATATGAAAAATAAATATAAACATTTATTTATTTATTTGTATTTGCTAAAATATCAATTAGTATTTAATATATAATTAATTAATTATTAAAGGAATTTAATTACAGTTTAATTACTTGTTATTTTTTATATTAATTTTTATATATTTGATGCATGTTAAAATTAATGAGCATATATGATCAAAATATCAAATAACAAAATGTTTAGATTTAAATATTATATTTTTAATTTTTAAATTTTAATAAATAATTTAAATTATAAGTAATAAATTATATCAATTCCGATTAAAAGTCATATATCAGATAATTATATCTAGTAATTAGACTAGATGTCTAAACCATTAATTTCATAAATATATATATATATATATAATTTAGGTTCAGTTAAAAATTAATTACGATATAAAAATGTGATAAATAAATTTAAATAATATTTTAAAATTCTAATAATAATCAAAATTAATTTGAATTTAATAAAAATACAAAAATTGCTTGAATAAAACAATACTGATCTCACTTTGATTCAATTGTAGTAGCATTCAAGAAATGGTACTTTGATAAGAGCACGTTCTTTGGAAAAAAGAAATATTTAATATAAATTATGTCATTGATCACACATAGTCTTTTACTTTTCAGGATAGATCATTTTGGGAGTGTTTGACAATGAATTTATTTAAAATTTAGACTACTAAATTTAGTAAATTTTGTCAAACACAAAAAATAGATTTATTAAATCCGGGTAAATTCTACTAAATCCAGCAAATCGGTAAATCTTCTTAAATCCGAGATTAAATAAATCCGGATGGAAGATAGGATTTATGGGATTTAGAGAAACTGGGAGAGAGAGAGAGAGAGAGAGAGAGGGGCAAGACACGAGAGAGAGACACCAATAAGAAATTTCAATTTTTTAAAAAAATTTATGTATATAGCACACAAATTTTATGTATTTATATATCTAATATATAAAGTTTATTATTTATAAATATAATATATTTTCTATATTTCAAAAGTTGAATTTTACTTTAAACAAATTAAGAAATGAGTATTTTTATTGTAATAATAAAAATTTAAGTGTTATATATGTAAATATTTATATTTAAGTATTAGATATATAAATATAGAAGAATTGTGTGCTATGTATGTAAATGCTCTTTTTCTTTAATCTTTTAAAAAAATCTTTATTTTAAATAATTAATTTAATTATTATTTTTATTAATTAAAATATTATGATAAAATTAATTTAAATTTAATATTATTAACTATTTATTAATATGTAATTATAAGTTAATTATAAATTATTAATTATGATTAGTAATTATATTTAAGTAATTTTAGTTAATATAATAGTTGATAGTTTTTAATTTAATTTAACTTTATTTAAATTGATTTAATCAAATATTATTTAAGATTAACTTATAAGTTATTAAAATTAAATTATAATTTAGTAAATATAATTCTAATTATTATAAATTTGATAGTTAATTAATTGAAAATTTGAAAGAATTTGTACGATTTTATCTCTTCATATGCCTTAATATAATTTTATTAAGATATTAATCTGCTAATAATTTAATAGCTATAAATTTTAATTAATTAATAGTTAATATTACATAGTATTTTAAATTAATATTGATATGATTAATTGATTAATTAATATATATATATATATATATATATATATATATATATATATATATATATATATATATATATATATATATATATATATATATATATATATATATATATAAGTTAATTTTAATCATCTTATTAATTATTGATTAAAATTTTTTTTAAATCATAACAGACTTAAATCTTCAAATAACTTACCAAATATCTTTCAGGATTTAGCAGGATTTAACTAATATATTATCAAATATTTTTCAAGATTTAACAGCTCAGAATTTAGTAAATCCTATTTGAAATAAATCAAATCTGTTATCAAACACCCCTTATACTTTATATAAAATTATTCTTTTTAACAATTTATTTTAGATTAAAGATCTTTGATATAAATTTTCCATCCTTAATTTCATTTTTATTAAAGAAATAATATTCGTTCCATGTGAAGGAAATCTTCTCCCATCCATACATTATTTGATCAGCCAGCTTGATGACACTGACCGGCCATTAGTTATCCAAAAGAAGACGATCCCATGGCCGGTTTAGTGCAGTGTATATGGGAGCACTCTGACAGAATAAATTAAATCGGATTGGAATTTTAACATAAGGAAAACGATGTTTTACTTTAATTAAATTCAAATTTATTATCTGAAAATACAAGAACTTTTGTTTTTTAAGAAAGGGCTTTAATTGTTATAAATAATGATTTGCCTTATATAATAAAATAATATATCTTGAAATGTTAATGATTATAAGTGTGTTTAACTCGATATTTTTGGATAATGTTTAGTTTTAACAGTAAAGACTTTTTTTTGTTTATTTGTCGTAGACGCGATAAGTCTCTGAAGATTTAGGGGCTGTTTGGTTGGAATACAAAGTAAAATAAGGTAAAGTACATGCCGGTATTTTAAATTTTTTGGCATTTGATTGGAATACAAAGTAAAGTAAATGCATTTGAAATTCACTCCGTAGTTATATTTTGGCGTATTTGGAATACTCCCAAATTTTTAGGCTAATTCAAAATACACCGTAAAGTGTTGCGCACATTCAGTACCGGCCGCCAACCGCCGCCGCCACATCGCCGCTCCCCTCCACTCGCTGCCTCCTCCGCCACTGTTGCCCGCCGGCCATTAGGCCGGGCCATAGAATGGCTGCCGTTGTTACCACCGGCCGGCCACCACCGATGCATCGCCGCTTACGCCAACCGTCGCCGATCGTCAAAACTTTCAAAATACTTTACATTATATTTTTTTACTAAACAGAAAAAAATAAAGTCATAAATTTATAAAACTCTCAACCAATCCTTTTATATTGTATTTCTTTTACACTGCATTTCATTTATAATGCATTTATTTTTCAGCAAATCAAATAACCCCTAAATTAAAGTCTAGTTTTGACTACCATCACTTAAAACACTTTTTTTTATCTCCTCTTATCACATTATTTTGACTTGTTTCTTTATTCCTTTTTACCATTCATATGAACATTATACTCTAATGTTCAGCACTATATATTATTACTGATTAATATATCAAATTAACTTAAAAAATTATAGCTATGAGATGTTAAGTGAGGACAACTCATTATGGAGTTCACATTATATTTGATAAGGACTTGAGTATAAGTGGATCTATCCAAATCAAATTAAAAATTATTTATAATTTCTTTTGTTTTTCAATCACAATGATAATTTTTATAATTATTGAAATAAATTTAATAGAAGTATGCCCAAAAATAATCATAAAAAATATATCATTAAATTATGACATTATCATGTAAACCAAGTGCACTAAAAATCTTCAAAAACAACCTCACCCTTTTCATTATAATGACATTGCTAATAATCACAAAGAGAATATCATGTAGCGGAATAATAATAATAACTAAATTTGATAGAAGAACATGCTCTCCGACTGAACAATCTACAAAATTTATCTAAATAATAATGTCATTGAGCACCACTTTCTTAAAACTATAACATAGAGTTAATGATCCACAACTGAAGTCCTCAAGCAAGCCACCAAATAATAACAAGATCACTGTTGGACTCTAGATGGGCAACTCTCATGAGGGAATATGTTAAATTTTATTACCACAAAAAAATATACCCTTTTCATGCTATGGCTTTCATTATATCAATATAGAGCATTAGACAACACATAAGAAGAAATAATGAAGAGCCTTAAGACCAATGAATGAGGTATTATAGAAGAATGCTCATCACACTTAAGAAATAGTTTTTGAATGGAGGACTTGAGCAAATGATGAGTGTTTACAATATGAGTGTGCATAACAAAGTGTAAAGAATAATAAATGATATATAAGAGTAGAGAATCACATAAGAGAATAATAGGTTGCTAGATTAGAGAACAAAAAGACAAAGTTAAGGCAAGTCATAGATTTTTCTCTATCCATAAAATTGAGGTTATAGCCTCTTTGATTTCTAAGTTTATGTATTGTAGTCATATAATATTCAAATATATAGAAATCATATAAATTTTTTTAATTATTTAAAATTTGTTTAAAATTACATGAATTTAATTTTCAATTACATAATTCACACATTTTATGTATTATACTTTAATATTTATGAGAATATCTTATTTATTTATCTTCTTTTTGACATATCAAAAATAAATTTAAATTGAAAATAATTGCAATAATTTATATTTTAGTTAAATGATGCATATCTTTTATTTTAAATTTTACATTGAATGCATCTTCAAAAAATCATCCAACTAGATATGAATCTCAATGCAATACATGAGTTGGTTGCATTCAAATTAAATGTAAGATCATTCAAACTTTGATTTTAACAAACATATAGTTGAAACATTTCTATCAATGAGATGAGTCTAATGACATCAAAAGTATCGTGATCTAAGTTCAAATGAACTAAATAAAGCACTAAAAATATTGTTAAAAATTTTATTATACTATTTGAGAGTGCTTGCAAATGAACAAATCAAGCCTCTTAACAAGTCATGAGAAACTAAGTACCTAAAGAATGATTTATAATTAAGATATCAATATAAGTCATTTGATGGAGTTTACAAGAATTTTGGCTAAATGATTTAAGAAACTACTCTAATAAATTATAAATAGAGCTGCATTTTTCAAATGATAGTAACTTAAAATAAAAGAGAGCTTATATCTAAAAAACTCTAAAACTTTATACAATTTTTTATTTTGATGACTGTTGCGTGCTAGAAAACCAGTTGCGGTAGAGTAAAAGTTTACGTCTTAGCTTCTTTGGGGAGTCCAAAGACACATACATGTATTTAAAGAGTTTAATAATAAAACTCCGAATTTTACGTGGGAAACCTCAAAAGAGGGAAAAACCACCTGGCTCAGCCCAATAAAAAAAGCTTCCACCATGTGTCCGTTTGAGTACAAGATCTTCCCGATCGGATTACAAAATTGTATGTGAGAAGTGGATACTTGCTAATAATAACGAACAAAGTTGACGACGATGTTGACGAGTTGACGATGAAGTCATGTTTAGATGACGGCACGATTGGACGAAAGATGTTGACACTTGACGACGTTCACGGTTGATGACGGTCGATAATGGCGGCGATGAAGTTGACGACGAAGAGGATCGATGATGCGACGGTACGGCAGCCGACCATCAGTGGCGACGCTTTTGGAGGATCTTTAGAGCTTTCTTTGCTCTCCTTCTCTTCCTTGGCCTCCCCCATATATGAATGAGGGCTATTTATAGAGGAGTGCGTCTCAGAAATACATGCAAAATCCCAACCACTCTCCATCGGATGGCTCATGATTCCCCAATCATATGATGTTGTGTATTTGAATGCTCAAATGAAGTCGAATTGTAAGATCTTTGGCTTTGGAACCGCTCATCGAGACGCCGATTTGACTATTATAAACACTTTATATTTGAGAGCTATTTAGATTTAACGATATCCCAAAGTTTCCAAGGATATTTTAAGATATTTGATCTCACCGTTCAACGGATGCTTTAACATCAAGATGCTTCACTTAATAGTATTTTAAGTGTCATATCAGCTCTATTTTTTGGATGACATTATCTCAATCATCCAAAAATATATGTCAAATACTGAAAAATAATGAAATTCCATTAATGAACATTTTGAGAGTGATCTTCATATAACATTAGACTATTTAAGAGGCCGCAAATACGTATATGTGCGAGATTTCGAGATTATGATCCTGAACGGAGTCATGACCGCGATGCGGCTTAAAGACGCTGCTGATTCGGCACTGATAGGGCCTAAGATCGGTCGCGAATGGCAGCGGTCTTGCAAGGCCAGGATCGCATGTGAACGCGGGTCGACAGCTGGGCGGATGCTGAGAATGCGGCCGTCGGCGGGCGAGGCTGGCCTGACGGTGACGGCTTGGCGGTATTCGTCATAAGCGTGGCGACTGGGTTTCGCCAGACGCGGCGCGGCATGCATGCCAGCATGCTGCGCCTGCTGATCCACGGGCGAAGGCAGTTTGGCCAGCTGGTGCATGTACCCGTTGAGCGCTGCTACGCTGAAGCGGGCCATGATATTTGGTTCTCGCGAGCGGCACTGGCGGTTCAAGCCGACGGAAGGCATGGCTGGCGATTGCTTGAGAGGTGAAATGACAATTTACGGGATTCCGTTTGGCGGTTTTACCCTTTGTCCCTCTATAAAACCCCTGGAGAAGGCACATTTTCTTCAAGACTCTAGACTTCTTCTTCGAGGTTAGTTGAGGATGCCCGTAGTCATATGCACCCGCTTTTCCCTCGAAAGCATTGACCGTGGACCGACTTGATATCAAGACCGTAGTTCATACAGTTCCTCGAAAGAGGCTGACCGCCTTCGACCGACCGGTTCAGAGATCAGCCCATACGCGAGTTTTTCCTAGAGGCGCTATCCTTGTCGACCGACCGATTGAGGCGATCAAGACCCAAGTTCTACAGCTTTTCCCTCGAAAGAGGCGTATCATCCTTGCCTGACCGGTTTGAGGCGATCAACCGTAGTTCCTACTTCTTCTTGTTGGAAATTGATTTCTTGAAACTTCAATGGATGGTTCATTGATAACCGCAAGATGGAGAAATGTTAAGGAACCATCATGAACGACTTAGAAAGTTTATGTAATTTCGAGCATCATTAGAGGGGAGTATCTTCTCTCTCTCTTCTCTCTCTTATATGTATGTGTATCTTTTGTCGATCGGTGAAAAATTTTATCCCAAGCTATCAGAGTGAGAGAGTCAAAAAAGGATACCCAAGTATTGGGGTAAGCAAGTGCTTTACAAAATTTCTCAATTTCTTTTCTCTTTATTTATCATGTATTTTCGGTGATGGCCAAGAAAACCCATAATGTGATATAAGATATATCATCCACTATCACATCGATAGTTTAATGGTGTTCCGCAGAAAATTTCACTTTCCTAATGAGTTGGTGGTCATTGTTGCTAAAAAGTCTGATCGAGCCCGTTCACCTCAACCAGGGTACTTTACTATTTCTGAGATGATTTTATGTGTGGGGCTGCGATTCCCTTTGGCTCCCGAGTTGATTGAGATCTTCAAAATATGTGGTGTAGCTTTGTCACAATTTTCTTTTTGAGCTTTAGTGGTCATCGTTGGTTTGATTGTCTTCTTTAGAGAGCGTGGCGTTACTTTGAACATCAAATACTTGTGTCGAATGTGTAGATTCACATGTGATACTCGTGAGTTTTCTTATCGCTATAAAGAATTGGATAGAATTTTCGCACGGATCCTCTAAAATTGGTCTAATGGATTCTTTTTATGAAAATGAGGGCCTTCCGAGAGATGGGGAAGATTGAATGACCTTCCGCATCCATCGATGTGAGAATGAGATCGGAAACTCTTAATATCCCGATGTAGAAGCTTGCAACATGAGTTACGCCATTGACAAATATATATTTGAAGATAGAATGTTCAAGATTGGCCTTTCTATCCGTGCGTGGAGATCTCATTCTTTTCCACTAAAGAGATCAAGTAAAGGTGATGAAAGGTCTCCTCATATTCATGGGTTCTTTCAAGAAGCCCATCAAAATCGTGGTGGTGGCAACATTTTCTTCCTTAAAGAAAAAGAAGACATGCAAGTAACTACATCGACATATCTGAAGAAGATGTTTGCCCGCTTGGCATCCGAGAGTTTAGTTTCAACTCATGATGGGGAGTATTTTCAAGCCGCACATTCAAAGAGGTGTTAAATCACATATGCATTGGGCGTCAACAAGCAGATGAATTGGTACGTTGTCTTCCCCTTCTTTCTTCTATGTAATATTTGTGATGAATTTTTTTTCCTTTATAGGTAACTCAAACATTATGGCAGATGGCTCATTTGAGTGTCGCTTTAGATGAGTGGAATCGAATTTGTGAAGATAAAATATCTGTAAGAGTATGAGCGAAAGATGAGTATCAAAGCCAAAGAAGTGGCGACTTTGGAGGATCAGACCGGTGAACCGAAGCTAGCAACATGTCGACTTCTCTTTCTCTCCGGTGAGGTGGAGCGCACTCGTGATGAGTGATTGAGGTGAGGAGACTCGTAAAGAGAAGAGACTCAAGCACTTGCAGGAGAAGAGCTCGAAGGAGAAGAAAGCATTACATGATCGCCTTTTGAGAAGGAACATATGATGTCGAAGCAGCAAATGAAATCTCCATGAAGGCAAGGAAGACTTTAAGAGCTTATCGCTTATAATCGAGACCATGTTCGAAGCTCGTAATCATATTCTTGATGTTAAAGTGAAGGACTTGGAGCACCAATGTTTAGAGGAGGGCTTCATCCGAGGGTTCCTAAAAGGAATCCGCTACATCGCAAGACGAGCTATTGTTGAGGATCTATCACCCCCAAGTATCAAGACTCTTTAGATTCGTGAGATGATGGAGTTGAGAGTGAGTCCAAGGGAGCATCTCTAGTGGTGAGGAGGACGTTGATATCACCAATCGATATGATGTAGCATCACTGAGGATGCTTTTTTTTTTATGTATTGTGTGTATCAATCATGATTCTTTCTTATATCATCATGTTAATGCCAATGGAATATAAATATATTTTTTTTTTTATATATGCTTTTGTTTTATTTTTACATATCGGGTAATTGGTCAAATATTATTCGATTTAATGCTAACCCGTATGGATGAGGTTGAATTGAATCCACCAAGGATTATTGACCTATCCGAGGTTGTTTGTCAAAGCGTTACTTGATGACATTAACCTGTATGGAAGAGGTCAAATTGAATCCACTGAGGATTATTGACCTATCCGAGGTTGTTTGTCAAAGCGTTGCTTGACTTCTTACCTGTATGGAAGAGGTCCGATCAAGTCCCCTTGGGATTGATTATGCCCTGATTGAGATACAACGTGAGTTGCATATTTCTCAAGTGGGAGGATTAAATGAAGAAGAAACAAGCTTGTAAGAAAAAAAGTTATAAATTCATTACTCTGATAAGTTTGGTGATATAATCATAAGAAGATTTTAACATGATATGAGTTTCAAGAGAAAATGACAATAACAACAAGTCTTTATCCTATTAAGTGGGGTTAGCTACATGAAGAGGAAATGACAAACGAGACAAAATAAAAATATGCAGTAGGAATTACTGATAATATTTTTGGAGATTCTCAGTGTTCCAAGTTCGAGGTAAAGTTTTTCCTCTCAATCCTTGAGCTTGAAAGTTCTGCTTCACCATATAACCACATATGGGCCATCCCAAAGAGGTGAGAGTTTATTACGTTGAGGGCCTTTGCTGCAGCCTTGACGTAGGACCAAGTCATGAGATATGGACGAGGTTTTTTTTCTCTGAAGTGACGAGCTACCCTTTGGTGATAGAACCAAGTAGGGCCATGTCACGAGTTTCGGGAGTAGTGTGGTGAGTTTTTCTTCATTACGTCATGATTGAATAATTGAACTCTTGGACTTGGAACCCGATATCTACCGGTATAATAGCTGCGTCAAACACAAGTTATATGTCTCACCGGGTGCGAAAGCGGTGTAAGCCCAAAGAACATTAGAAAGCTCATCAACCCATTGCCCGCCTTCGAGATGTGTTTTTAGTCCAAGTATAGCTGGTAGCTTCACCTTAGTTTGAGGATGTGCTACAGCCGTATGCTGAATGTGAAGATCTTTGCAAAAGGACGTAAAAATTTTTCCAGTGAATTGGGTTCCATTGTCAGTGATGATCTTTGCAGGAAGACCGAATCGACATACTATATTTTTCCAAATAAATTGTTTAGCATTTGCCTCCATAATTTTAGCAAGTGGTTCGGCTTCCACCCATTTAGTGAAGTAGTCGATGGCTAAAATGATGAACTTTCGCTGTCTCGATGCTATAAAAGGTCCCATGATATCAATCCCCATCGAGCAAAAGGCCACGGCTTTGAATGGATGAGAGCTCAGATGTGGCATGTGAGGAGGTTAGAGTGCAACCGACAACTTGCACACTTTTTTTTTTGTGAACTCTAAGGCGTCTTGTTTCATCGTAATAGAACCCTTGTCTTATAATTTTAAGGGCTAGCCTTCCTCCTAGGTGTTCTCCACATATCCTGAGTGAACCTCTCTTAATGCACCTCAAGGTGAGAGACATTTGAGGTAGAGAAAGCTCGCTTTGTATAGTTCACCTCGATAATAGTAAAGTTTGAAGCTTTTTCTAAATGAATTACGTTGGTCTCGTGAAGAGTTCCTTCTAGAAAAGACAGATGGGGTCCATCCACGAATGTTCCTTTATCTCATCAATTGCTTGAATTACCCATGACCTTGGATAAAAATATATTTCTTCAACATGCTTCTTAAATAGATCTCCAAGAAGTGATGAAGCAAGCTTAGTGAGAGTGTCACCAAGTATTCTTCTCTAGTATGTGAATGATTTGATGTGTCTTGAAATGGGCAAGAAGAGACTTCACCAAGTTGAGGTATTATGCTAGCTGGGATTATGAGCATTAAAGTTTCCCTCAACTTGGGAGGCAAGTTGAGAGTCAAGGTATCACTAAGTCTTGAGCTTCAAATAATGAAGTCTCAACCCTGCTATGAGAGCCTCATATTCAACCATATTATTAGTTGCAGGAAATTTTAGACAAAGTCCATACTCTAAGGTATTCAGTTGATGGGAAATAAGTAAGATTCCCGCACCAAAGACCAAGATTTCTCAAGCTCCATCAACATAGGGTCCATTGAGGAGACAAAAGGCATGTAGATAGCTCCTGAGTTGGGAAGTGCATTCCACTATAAAGTCATGAGTACTTGAGACTTTATAGCAGGGCGAGGTAGAAAATTTATATCAAACTCTCCCAATTCTACAGACCACTTGATTAACCTCCCAGATGCCTCTGGTTTCTGTAGGATGGCCTTTAATGGTAAATGAGTGTAAACGCCGATAGTGTGGGCTTGGAAGTATGGGCGCAATTTTTGCGCTGAGAAAACTAAAGCCAGAGCCACCTTATCGGTAAGTGGATAACGACTTTCTATATCAGATAGAATTTTACTGACATAATAAATTCGTTGTATCCCATTTCTTCTCACTAAAATTTAAATATCGTTAGGGGAAGAGACGAAGATATAAGTATAACATCTCCTTGAATAGGCTTGGATAGTAGGGGTGGAGATGCTAAATACTCCTTTAGCTCAAAAGCGATCGACATTCATCACCCATTGAAAATTATTATTTTTAGCTCCTTTAATATTTTAAAGAATGGCAAGTATCTATCCCAACGGGCTAAGCGGATAACGCAAAGAATTTGTCCATTCAAATGTTGGAACTTCCTTAATATTCTTCTGAGGAGTCATATTTTGAGAGCTTTGATTTTCGGGTTGGCCTCTATCCCATGTTACCATAAATCCAAGAATTTTCCATGTAACCCCAAAAGCACATTTGGTGAGTCGCATGTTATAACGTCGAAGAAGGTTAAAGCATATTTCTAAGTCGAAATATGTTGTGATTCTTCCAAGCTTTTCACTAACATGTCATCCACATATACCTCCATCAGGCCTAGTAGGTCTTATAAAGTGGCACCAAAGATTTTTTAATCCAAAGCATAACTTGGTAATAGTATAAACCTTTATATGTTTGAAATGATGTAGCTTCTTCATCCATTGGGTTCATTTTTTTATTTGGTTGTAAACTGAAAAGCATCAAACCGAGACGATGTCCGGAAGAGGAAAACTATCTTTCGCAAGCTCATTGATGTAATCAATACACATTCTCCATGTTCCATTTATTTTCTTAACCATGACAACATTCGCCATGTAGGGTAATGTACCTCTCAGATGAATCCCGCTTCTAGAAGCTTGTTAACTTCTTCAATAGCCTGAGGCATCAAAACTTCACTTCTTTCTGGATGATCGGTTTGAATATCGGATCGATCTGAGGGAGTGCATGATTACATCGGGTCGACCCCCAAATCCGACTCCAAGCAAGATGTCTTGATTTCAAGAAGTCTTATTTTTTTCCTTTGTTCTTTGAGAGCAGATCCCACTTGCACCGCTCGCGGTGGTTGGTCATCCGATAATGCAACAGAGCAAGTCTTCTACGAAGCTTTCGGGGTACTTCTTCATCTCAAAATTAAAATCTTCATGTCAAGGTCATAGAAGGTGGTTGCTTGTCCGAGGTAATATGATTGAACTTATCTCAAGGATTTCACGTAATTCACCCTAGGGGTTGGAAATTTCATCTTAAGATGAGATCAAGTGACATAGAAATTGAGGGGCCTTCCAAAGATAGTATATGTAATGACTTGACCACCATGAATTGGATTAAATGAGTCACTTGTCGAGGAAATTCACCAAGGACAACGAAGGGTGATTGTCCTACTCTACTGTGGTGATTATCAAACCCGTATAATGGTCCTGCAATGGTTGGAGCTTTTCCTAACTGCCCATGCTTAAGAAATGTAGAGTAAATAAGACATCAAGAACTCCATTGTCAATCAAAATTCTCTTAACATTATAGCATGGGTCACCGATCCCTGAGCTGATGACAAATGGATCATGATGAGAAACATGTACTCCTTCTAAGTCCGAGTCATTAAAAGTGATGGAATGATCGATGAGACTTCTTTAACTGGCTCTTGAGATGGTAATGAGAACTTGATTATAGTATTGGTCCTCCGCATTATTTTAATTTCTCCAAGTTTGATGATTATTTTGTTATTTGTGTGATGATTGTCCGTTGCCCCCCGCTTGGAGGTATGTTTGTTTGAGTCGATTGATTCTTCACAAATCGAGATATCCTCTGAATGAGCCTCAATTTCTTCTTTGAGTTGTTTGCATGCCTCGGAGTATGTCCACGACTTCGATGGAAGTGACAATATTGCTTCTGATTTCCTGAATTTGGTTTCAGTGGATGCAACCACTTGATATTTTCTTCATCTCAATACCATTAGAGGTTAACACGATGTGTTCGTGTATTCCTTTTCGGTCGGTTCACGTCATATAGGGTCGTGGAGGGAGATCACGCCTTTGTTGCTTCTTTTTATAGATGTCGGTCCATTCCAGGGTGCTTTTATGTTTTCACGTAGATTGCTCAAATTATTTGCGATGGATAATAGCCTCATCGGTGAGATTTGTGCTTCCACGATGAACAAGTCGGCATATGAAGCGGACCGTGTCTCGCATTAGTGGTGAGTAAAAGGCCACGGGCGGAGTCCTCAAGGAAAACTCCTCTTAATAGTTTAGGCTACCGGGTATTTGGCGAGCTTCTAAGAGAACCTCAAGTATTCCTTAGTGATTCACTCGTTTTTGATCGGAGAGATGGGAGGAATCTTTGATGATCTCCGTTTGCAATGAACTATTCTACAAAATCTTGGCGAGTTCTTCAAAGGTATGGATGGATTCCCTTGGAAGAAGAACCAAGTCGACTTGTCCCTTGAGGGAAGCTTGGAAAGACGACAAAGCGGTGTCGAGCTCGTTGGATATGCATGATAGTCATGTGATGATGTTCATGTGAGTCAGTCGCCCCATCGTATGAATCAATGTTCGGAAGCTTGAAATCAACGTGATAGGATGTTGAAGAATAACTTTAGCTAAAGGTGAGGATTCCTCATAGCCGCGGTGAGGGGGAAGATGATTTCTATCTTGGAGGTGAAATTCGTCTTGCATTAAGCATCATAATTCTACACATATAACATGGAGTGGGGTCAGGAAATGTGTCAAGCTACCGGCATAATTGGTGGATTAGTGGTTGGCTGCGTGATGGATGAGTGGAACTAGCGGTGTCGAGTTCAGATCACGGTCTACGGAGGAACTTCGTCAAGGAGATTAGCATTTTGACCTCTCCGGCTAACGATCTTGGGGAGATGTGTTTTAGTGGTTGTTGTGTTCCTAAAGTTGGATCATCCCATTTTGAGATTCTTCCATTCTACATGTGATCTTCTAAAGAGATTTCTGCACACCTTCACAGGTCACGCTAGGAAGTGAGAAGGTTGGCGTCCTTGGTTCGATTGGTTTTAGTGGCGGGAGTTGGAGCGGAGGCTCAGGTGTTGTACTATTGGCCATAACGAGGGTGTTCAAGGAATTGTGATTGAAGGAGTTTCTTCCCACAGACGGCGCCAAACTGTTGCGTGCTAGAAAACCAGTTGCGGTAGAGTAAAAGTTTACGCCTTAGCTTCTTTGGGGAGTCCAGCACACATACAGGTATTTAAAGAGCGAATAATAAAACTCCAGAATTTTTATGTGGAAACCTCGAAAAGAGGGAAAAATCGAGCTTAATAAAAGCTTCCACTATGTTTTGAGTACAAGATCTTCCGATCTGGGATTATTGTATGTGAAAGTGGACAACAGATTCTGTAATAAACGCGTTGGCGACAAAGTTGACACGATGTTGAACGAAAGTTGATGGCGAAGTTGGCGGCGATGTTGGCGACAAAGTTGACGGCAGGTTGACGGCTAGGATGGCGGTGGCGGCGATGGCGGCGTGGCGGTTGACAGCGTCAAATGGCGATTGTGCTTGGAGGATCTTTAGAGCTCTCTCCTCTCTCTCTTGCTCTCTCCTTCTCCTTCCCTTGGCCTCCCTGAGGAATGAGGGTATTTATAGAGGTGGAGGTGGTATCTATAAATACATGCAAAATCCGAACCACTCTCCATCGGATGGCTCATGATGATTCCCTCGATCATATGATGTATTTTGTGTATTTGAATGCTCAAATGAAATTAATTGTAAGATCTTTGGCTTGTTGGAACCGGCCGTCGTTGAGGCGATTTATTTATAAACACTTCATATTTGAGAGCTATTTAGGATTTAACGATATCCCAAAGTTTCAAGGATATTTTAGAGCTTGATCTTGACCCGGTTTCAACTTGGAGCTTGCTTTTAACATCAAGATTAGGTGCTTATAGTATTTTAAGTGTCATATCAATGACCATTCGGAATTATTCTATCTCTGTCATTGTTTGATTTTCATCGCCAAATAATTATCACACAATCACAATTGTTTGGTTGTTATCACTCGATGAATGCCATCATCTTTCAACCTTACATAACAATGATTTGGCCTTGTGAAGCTTGAATACATAACTAGGGTGAGTGGAATCTTAAAACCCTAAATGCATTTGACATCAAGTTGAGTTATTTGTTAATAATGATGAAAAGTTATAATAATTAAATTATGAACAATTGATATTTTTTCTGCTAGGGCTAAAAGTTTGAGTATAATCAAGATATTATTCTTAATCAATATCCTACGATGTACGTCAAGCTTTATCTCTAATTATCATGCCATCAGAAGTTAATTTCGTCTTGAAAATCTACTAACAACCATGAACTTTATTGTGAGAGGCTGGAGGTACTAGATGCTAGGTAATTTTAATGTTGAAGTGCTAAAATATCATCTGACATAATTTTACGTCATTTGGCATGCTTTACAACTATAGCATAAAAAGATAAATCTAAAAACCTGACACAGTGATGTGTTAAATTAAGAAATTGTTGTGCTTTATTAATTGTAACATTCGCTCTAGTTGTCATAATATGTTTAATAGAAGCAGACAATGGAGCAAAAAAGTTTTAATATTTGGATAAGGAAGGAGAAGTGTTTGGATAAAGTTAAGAGTGGTTTACATTTGGTGTAATGAGGGATAATATTATACTAGATTTAATGTAAAATTATGGGAGGGGAATTAGATGATATAGAAGTGAATGAGATGTCACTGTGCAAAATTGATAGAAAGATATATGCTCATTAAATGTAATATATTGAGATAAAAAAAATTTCTAGAGCACATGCAAGAAGAAGAAGAACAAAATCGAAGATAATGCAATCAATATATTTTCATTTTATTTCATTAGATTACTTAATTATATGATATAAAACTAAGAACATATTTAGCAAATTATTGATGGCTAAGGTTAAGCAAAAAATTTTATGCAAATAATTGCAATAGTAAAATAGAGAAGAAGTGATCATAGGTGTCAACAAATAGAGGCAATAGTAACATTATTATTTATTCGTTATAACAATATTTACCATTAGGAAAGAATAAATTAAACTTTTATAAATTTCTAATTCTATAAGAATCATTAAATTTAAAAAAAAAACAATTTGATTTTATTTTCATAAGTTTTAAAAAAAAAATCATCATTTGTATAACATTTCTTAAATCTACAAGAAACAAATAGGAAGAATAAACATTTGCGCCATATTCTGATCAATTTTCAAAATAGTAATTTGTAGTTTATCTATAATCAAATGATCGAATCAAATTTCAAGTCGGCAAACCCCCGAATTGTGTCTAAGAATGTATTGTAGTTCGAAAAAGTTTAAATAATTCAAAACGAGGATCGAATAATTTAAAATTAAATTCAAATTAAAGCTCGAATAATTTTAAGTTCGGAAGCCAAGCAGCACGTGCGGGGGACCGACCTCTGCATCCTTAAGCAACGCACAATTTTGAGGAATATAAGTACTTATTTAATCATATAACTCAATTGATTAATTTTTCGCTCAATCTAAAGTAAAGGCGTTCAGAGGTATATGGAATTTTCATTAATAGCTGAGAATCCCAAAGCTCAGCGCCTTTGCTTAATCACGCAGCGCCTTCTGCAATGACGATAATGCCCTTCCCTCCTTTTGTCGCTACTGACCGAACCGAATCGATGTGTAACTTAACTTTGCCCCGGGTGTTTAAACACCGTTACGGCAACGCTGTTGATCCATCTTCGATACAGAAGCAATAGGGACGGCTAGATCTTTGCCACGTGGCAAAGATAGAATTGCCGTGGTTCTCTCGCACCGAACCAACCTCGGTTGGTCTCTGACCCGACATAACATCGTGTGTGGCCCGCAAGTAATCGGATTCCAACCGTTCGACGAATCACAGCAGGCTTTCTCGGTGGGTCCCACCTCAGACATTTGCTTGAGGACGTTGCAACAAGCTTATCATCTGACCGTTGATTTTTAGACACGTGTTTAAGAGTGGGACGTCAGGTGGTTGTGCGCTTGGACATGCCACGTGTGGTGATTCTTGTGATGCAAGCATGATCCATCTAGAGGTAAATAAGTAGTCTTGAACTCAGAGTTATGTTTAACCAAATATTTAAAATCAATTTTAAATTTCAGTTTAATTTTCTGAGTTTGACCCTACGGTGAAGTTCATTAAAAGATTAAAAATTTTCTTTAAAAGTTATTGAATTATAATAACAAATAATTAAATTATAGGATAAAAATAACAAGAAATCAATTTAGAAAATGAAAAAGACAAGAATTTTTTAATTTCTATTATAATTTTATATAGGAATGAATGAACTCTAAAATGTTTATATTAATATAATTTAAATGAGTTGGCTAACAAGTTAAATCACTTCTATCTTAGTTAAACTTAATTTGACTCACAAATTTTTTTATTGAAGTAGTAGGAACTAATGAATCAAATTACATCCTAGAATTAGATAAGTATGACCTGAACCCGCTTATAATACTAATTTTTTCTTTACACATATAAAAAATAAAAAATCTTATTATTAAATTTGTGCAAATGATCGATAAGTTAGACTAATTTAATTATATGTTAGATTTAAATTTTTACCCATATAAACCTCCTTAGCTTGATTTTTTTAGTATTTTTTATTTTTAATATTAAATTAGAAAATTATTTTTTTAATTTCAACCCATAATCTAACAAATATAAGTTATTTTAATACGATTAACTTAAAGAAAAAATAATTATGCTTGGCCAAAAAGTGTTCATGATGACCTCAAAGCTCTTAGATGCACTTTTAGATTAGTGAAATATTTTTTTTAATGTATTATACACATCTTAAAGTATTTCAAAAAATAATATTTGAGTTTTATTTTCTCAAATTTTAAATGAGAATAATCAAACATAATTTTTTTAACTCAATCGAGCCATTTTTATTAATGATCGGCCAATTATAGGATATGGGCGAGCACAAAAATACTTTAAATAGTTTGCAATTTGACCTACTCCCCTTATTCATATTGGTAAAATATTTCTTTAAAATATTATATTAATAATATTATTGAGTTCGCCATCCTAAAGCGGCTTCGTTTAAGCTTAATTGTTAAAAGATTCCCGATAAAATATAACTCTTTGATTCTTAGCAATCATTAAACTTTTGATTCTAACAAATTAAATTATGAAAAACCCTAAACTAAACAGATCATTCAATCGTAAAATAAAATCTATATATCATAAAAAGATGGAAATTAAACAGAAAAAAATGTGGTGTATCATAATGAATTTAAAAAATTCTTAAAAATTTAACATTATATTAATTTCAAAATAAAATTTAATTACTTTTAAATTTATTTTTATATCAGAATATATTGTCATAAGTTTTTTTTAATAAATAGGTATATTGGGTTAAGAATGGGATAAAGGAAAATTGGTCTTCGAATGCATGTAATTTTTCCCTTGTGCGCACGTTATGCCTGCACATGCGTGGGGCTTAGATAGTGCTCCGGCGCAAAAGCAAGCCTTCCACTTTCTTGTTCGCAGAGCCCAAAGGCTGGCCCACGGCCCACCTAATATATACTTAAAATTTAAAACAACTATTCGTTCAAGAAAAGGTATACGGAAAAAAACAAAAAAGCAATATTTGAGCCAGTATATCTTGCATTTATTCATTAGATTAATATAATATTTAATTACTTAAACAATTTGTATTTGACATTTATTTTTTAAAATTTTGTTTTGAATATTCTGATTGAATTTTTTTCTAGACAAAATATCAACGTGGTAAGCTCGCTTCTGAGCATCTTATCAATCTAAGGAATGCTACACTTAAAGAAAAAAATACATAAAAAAATATATTCAGATAGTGTATTTTTTTTTATGAAACAATCAAATTTATAAATTAAGAGAATTAAAGTTTTAAGTTCATGGAAGTGAAAGGATTTATCCAAATTTTAAAGTATTATTTGAAGCACGAATCTTGATGTATGTATTATTGAATATCACTTAGAATTAAAATTTTAATCTTTTAAATTCTCTTTTGATCATTATAAAGCTGATATAAAATAACTTAATTAAATCGAAAGCAATCTGATTCTGAGTCTAGATTAGCCCATATCAAGCACTTAAAATATAAGTAAAAGTTTTGGGATATTAGTCGGATTTCTAAATAGCTTTTAAATATAAAATGTTTATAGTCAAATCGAGCATCTTGATGAGCTGAATCTAACATGCCTAAGATCTCTTAATTTTGACTTTGTTTGAGCATTCAAATTCTTAAAATATATTAGATAATCAAATGAATCATTTTGAGCCATAAATAAGTGGTTTGACTTTTTTATGCGTATTTACTAAATGACACTCTCATAATCTATAAATAGCATATCATTCTTTATATGCGATAAGGAGAGAGAGATCTAATACTTGAAGAATCTCAACATACATTGCTCGTTGGATCGCTGCGGCCGGCATTGGCGTCAACACCAGCCAGTCGTCGCCGGATCATGCTCCACGATACCGGTCACGCCGCCATGCCACCCGAATTGTCGAATCACTCGATCATTAATCACCGATCACTATCACCAACAGCCCGTCGTCATTCGGTCGCGCCGGGTTACCCATTCTGTCGCCATTTCACGCTACCATCGTCAGGATCGCTCACTTTTGCTCATCTTGCCCGTAGTCATTATCACTTGCCACTACCACGCTCGATCGTCGTCCGTCTGCACCTATTGGTCACCCGTTAACCGCGACCACACCGATCACCATCCGGGCCATCACCGGATTACTGCGCCATGATCGTCATTTGCTCATTGAATCGTCGAGACACCTCAAGCAAAGCCTTCGTCGCTGATTCAATTAAGTTTCTCGCAAAACCTACTCTTGTAAGTTATCATTCTCAAACTTTAGAGCCATGATAATAATTGTAATAAATACTGATATAATGAAATTTTCTAAGTTAGCTAAGTCCCGTGGTTTTTCTCTCTTTTAATTTTCCACATAAAAATCCTGGTAATCTCAAACTCTTTTTCTGTGTGTGTAAAACATTCGTACAATACTAAGACAATGAATTCTCTTACTATACTCACTTGAATTTTTCTGCACACAATAATCTAAAGATATTAATAATACAATGTTCTACAGTGATTTACATTCATACCACAAAATTCTTACATAAATATCTAGCACCTAATCTTTCATGTTTATTTATATATCACCTAATTTTTTAACATCACATCAAAAATATTACTAATATCAAAGACTTATACTAAATTAATTTTATTTTGTACTTTTATCTTTATATTATTTTCAAATATATATTTCTTTATTATAGTTTTAAGTGTTTTATTTTTATTTTTAAAACAACTCACATTATTTTTATAAATACTCAAAATAACTTTAGATATTTTTTATATTTTAAAAATATCTATCAATATCAAAACATATTTTATTTCAAATCAAAGTATAAACAAAACAAAAAATAAAAGTAATCTCAATTGGTCCCAAAGGTTTCTAAAATGGAATATAGCTTGTAATACATATTTTCTAATGTGATTGATTATTATATCAATAATTAAATAGATATTAAAGTTTAAATATTAGATATATAAATACATAAAAATTGTATAGTGAGTACATACATTCTTATGTATTTTTTATGCATATATTTTGATATTTTTATATGATTGAGACTCAAAAATATAAATAAATAAATATCTAACCTGTGCTACAAATACTTAAGAATTGTGTGCAATCCATCCAAATCGCTTATTCTAGTTTATTAGTTAAAGCAAAATACTATTTTTTTTATTATATTATTTGAATATGATAAGCATTTCGGTTAAAAAATTTAAACTGGTAACCACGTCTTAATTTTCTTTTGAATTTAACTTGAATATAAATAAATAAATTGAAAGAACTCAGGCCTAATCAAATCACAACCTAACCCCTTGACGACCAAAAATTTAATAAATAGAATTCAAAAAATTTCGCTCTCCTTCAATTGAGAATTTCATTTTCTTTTTTGCCTTCGAGAAGGTATATATTTTAAGTCGTATAAATTTTCTTTAAAAAATAAAACATTTATCTTCAGAGTATTAATTAAAAGGCAAGTGGGATGGTGTGGGGATGGCGTGAGAGTTCGGAAGTGCTTTGTGCTGTTGATGCGAATTTTGTCGGGAGGTGGGATTCAAAGTAAAAAAGGCATTATTTAGAATTGGGCGCTTCTGAAATATGAGATTAAGGCCTGTCTTAATCACAGCGAGAAGGATAAAAACAAACGAGATCGGTAGCAGATCTTATAAGATTGAGATAACGTAGCCAATGCCTAACGGCTGCATGTTTGACTCCCAAGGCAACATTAATGAATAGATGTGAAGGAAAGCAGCTTGTAATTAATTATTGAACTAATTTATTTATTTATTATTCAATGTACTGCGCCTAACTTATATAGATGTGTTATATTTTATGTCCTAATCAGGTGAGAAATGGGTGTGAAGCTAAACCTGTTAGCTATACTGATTAATAGAAGATCATGAGATGATAATACAAATCTAGTAAAAAAATGATATTTATAATATGTGATATTTTGCATATAGCTGAAATGCATGTCATAGTTTTGTTTTTTCTTAGAAATTGATTTATAATTAATTAAAGAAGTTGATCCATTTAATGAAGACTTAATTTTTAATTAATTGAAATTTTGATTTTCATTGGTTTTGATGATGATCAAAATTACTCTTGACTAAAATCTTTGAAATTTAACCAAAACCACTAAAGCTCTAAAAAAAATTCATTAATGAAAAAAAATTACTGTGATGATTGAAACTTTTAACAATCATTAGATTATACTTACTATATATATATATATATATATATATATATATATATATATATATATATATATATCATATTTTAAGAGCAGAAAAAATTTATCATATAAATGAAATAATATTAAAAATATTTTTAAAAAGATAATATAAAATTCAAATCAAAGTCTTGCATTCTAATATGATCAATGCGTTAAATATTAATTACAAGCTTTGCAATCTATTATATATATATTTTTGATAATATTGCATAATAACATCATTGAGAATTAAATTAAACACTTCCTTTTCAATGTAAGGCACTATACATTCATTAAGCTATTAATCTTTCATTCTGCTATGTAGTCGATGCTTAATAATACTCATTACGGAAAATGCTATTTCTACTATAGTAGTAGCAACTCGTAAAGTTAATACTAAAGTGATACGTCTGTAAACTAATAGATACGCATCATTCTTCTTCATCTTAACCATTGCTTTTGCAAGACTAGCAATCCCTCTTAAGGAAAAAAATTTATCACCGGTATAGATGTGTTGACCTCATTTTTAGAATGAGCTCTCAACCCCTCTATCTTAGATATAGGACTTATCTTAGACTTTAAGAGTTCCTTAGTCATAAGACACATCTAGTGATTGGGTGGACACTCAACCTAGCCCTGGAGACTTAGAAGAGTTAGCCATAGGAATAGGTTATGCCTTAGGGGTGTTAGGAAAATTTGCCTACCCTAAAGCTTAACCCAAATTCCACACTTCCTCCCTTTAAGTCAAACTCAAATCAATTCCAACTTGATTGATTTTCTCCAAACTCATATCAACTCTAACTCTAACTCAAACCTTGAACCAATTCAATAGATTTTCTCAAATCACGAATCAATTCCAAATAATTGAAACTTATGATTGAAGCCCATGAATTCCACTCCAAAATATTTCCTAAGTCCTTTGATTCCCTCTCATGGACTTCAAATCAAATCAAAATCAATTCAAATTCAAAGAATTTTCTCATAACCCATTTATATTCTTATTTATATTCATATATATAAATGAAATATAAAGTCAAATCAATCAAACTAAATCCAAATCAAAAAATATTTTCTAAGTCCTTTGATTCTCTCTCATGGACTTAGCCTAAATCAAAACTAAATTAATTCAAATTCAAAGAATTTTCTCACAACTCATTTATATTCTCATTTATATTCACATATATAAATGAAATATAAATTCAAATTAATCAAATTAAATTAAAAAAAATCAAATCCAAATTCAATCAAAAATTCAACTTAAGCCTTTCAAGTCAAATTCTTGAACTTAGCCAAATCAAATTCAAATCAAATCAAACCCTTGATTTTTCTTCATGATTCAATCAATCCTTCAATCATGAATCCAAATATAAACATAAAATCCAATCATCAAACCAAGATTAAATTGAAAACTCAAACTCAAATTCAATCAAAATTCAACCTAAGCCTTTCAAATTAAATTCTTGAACTTAGCCAAATTAATTTCAAATCAAGCCAAACCTTGATTTTTCTTCATGATTCAATCCATCCTACAATGATGAATCCAATTATAAATACAAACTCCAACCATCAAACCAAAACTAAATTCAAAAATCAAACCCAAGTCAAACTCATGTTCACCCTTTTGAACTTGAAATTATCAAATGAATCAAAACCCATTTGACTTTAAATCACTTATAAATGGATTTATATTTCAATATTAAGTCCATATTTGAGTTCAATCAAACTCAAATCAAGCTTTGACCAAGCCATTTGACCCACTTAGGTTCACTTGACCCAAAGTGACCTAAAGTATCCCTTTTGAGCCAAATTCTAATCCTACCCAAATTGGATTGAACTAAGCCCCACTAAACCTCATTGTGAGCAACAATCCTCATAAGATGATCAATAAGTCAAATTGGGTCAAACCAAGTCAAACCTAAGGGTTGACCAAGTCAATACTTAGCTAAAATAAAACCTAAATTAGCCAAATTCCACCATAGGCCAAATTGATTGAAACCATTGATCAAAACTCATTCATGATCAATATTTGAACTTGACCAAGTCATCATTTTAATAACCTTAGTCACTTGACCCAAGTTGAAAAAGTCAAAATATATCAAAACTTGATCTAGCCAAATTAATTGAAACTAATGGGTGAAGTTCATTTCAAATCACTTGTTGAACTTGACTAAAACCCAATTGGCCAACTAGACCTAACTTAGACCAATTGACCTTGAACCCAACTTGACCTAAAAGGTCAAATTGAGCCAAATCCAAATATAAACCAAATTGATTGGAAACAAAGATATCAATCCATTTCAAATGATCAACCAAATATAAACCAACGCATGACATAACCCAAATAGGTCAAATGGGTCAAATTGGTCAACTTGACCCATTTGACCAAAATAAAATCAAATGAACCAAATTTAAAAATAAATCAAATTGAACCAAACAATTCCAAAACAGTTTAGATGGTCATATGAACTTGACCCAACCCTTGGTTTGACCCAATTTGACTAATTGGTCAACTTGACCCAAGTTGACCCATTTTGACATAAATGGGTCAACATGAGCCAAATCACATCAAACCAACTCCAAATTCAATAAAACTTAGCCCAACGCATTTTTCAATCATACCAAACATTCTCAAACTGAAATCCAAGCCAAATGACCATTTTACCCCAAGGCCATAGGGTAACCTAAAATCAAAACCACTTCGAATTTGGTCAATTCTTTTTCATGGACACTTGACATCCTCTCAGTGGACCAAATGGTCACTAATGGGCATGGTGCACATGACCCAATGAGCTTGGGTAAGCCAAACCCAACCCAAGATCAAAACTGACCACCCCTATGGACATGGGCACATGGGAATCCCTCCTCCAATCATTTCAAGCACATGGGAGCTCCACTACTCCACTCCACACTCAAAACCAAATGCCATGACTGTTGACCTCTTTTTTAGGATGAGCTCTCTCAACACCTACATAGGACTTTAAGAGTTCCTTAGTCTTAAGACACATCTAGTGATTAGGTGAATACTCAACCTAGCCCTACAGACTTAGAAGAGTTAGCCATAGGAATAGGTCATACCTTAAGGGTGTTAGGAAAACTTGCCTACCCTTAGCTTGAACCAATCCTCACTTCCTTCCTTCAAGTCAAACTCCAAATCAATCTTAATTAATTTTCTCAAACTCAAAATCAATCTTATTTGATTTTCTCCAAACTCAAATCAATGAACTCCATGTGATTAAAATTCATGATTGAAATCCATGATTAAAACCCATGAATAAAATTCCTAAATCCAAAATTTTTCCTAAGTCCTTCAAATTTTCCTTCGTGGACTTAGCCTAAATCATGGTCTAAACTAATTCAAACCCTTGAGATTTTCTTATGATTCATTTATATTCTCATTTATATTCATATATATAGATGAAATATAAATTCAAACCAATCAAACTAAACTCAAAATTCAAAATTAATTCATGAGATTTCTTAAGTCCTTTAAATTTTCCTTAAAGGACTTATCCTAAATCATGATCAAATCAATTCAAATTCATGGGATTTTCTCATAACTCATTTATATTCTCATTTATATTCATATATATAAATGAAATATAAATATAAATCAATTGAATCGAATTCAAAAATTCAAGCTCCAAACTCTTAAATTTTTCCTAAGTCCTTTAAATTCCTTTTAATGGACTTAGCCTAAATCATGATGAAATCACTTCAAAACCTTGAAATTTTCTCATGATCCATTGATATTCTCATTTATATTCACATATATAAATGAAATATAAATTTAAACAATCAAAACCAACTCCAAAAATCAAACTCAAATCCATTCAAAATCCAACCTAAGCCTTTCAAGTCAAAATCTTGAACTTAGTCAAAAAAATTTCAAATCAAGCCAAACTCTTAATTTTTCTCCATGATTCAATCAACCCTACAATCATGAACCCATATATAAATACAAACTACAATCACCAAATCAAAATCAATTCAAAAATCAAAATCCAGATCCTTTCATGTTCTTCCTTTGAATATGAAATTGTCAAATGAATCAAAACTCATTTGACTTCAAACCACTTGCAAATTAATCAAAACCAATGTTCTTCCTTTCATGTTCTCCACACACCCAACATATCCAAATTAAAAAAATTACCAAAATGACCATTTTAATCCTAGGCCATAGAACAAATTATATACTAATCCATGGGTAATTTGGTCATGCCCTCTTCATATCAATTGCATGCCTTCCTAATAGCTCAAGTGGACCTAATGAAAAGTGGTGCACCCAACCCAATGGGTTTGGGTCAGCCCAAATGAACCTAAGGACAAACCTGACCCCATGAGTCAAATTGGCTCATTCCAAATTCCTTCTCCACCAAACTTGATGCACATGGGAGGTTGGAAATCCACTCAAGGCCTCAAACTAGCCATGTGCAAAGAGCTAACAACCTAAAAAACCTCTCTAATTTGAGGAATTGGATCAAAAAAACAAAGGAGGTGTCGGTCGTCTGATTGTCATAGGGGGAGATATACTCCCCTTAATTTAATTCGATTGAAGCTTTGAGAGTCTTAGGAGAGATCAGAGAGCCCTCACAAGCCTTCTAAGGAGGATTTGAAATTGTTTCATCTCAATTTTCTCCATTGAAAAATAGGGGATCTCTTTTGAATCTTGAACTTTCTCCACACTCAAAATTACTTCAATTCCTCTTGCATACTTCCTCTAAGGATCAATTTGAGTGCACCCAAGCATCCATTTGTGTTCCCACAGCAAGGAGAGCCTCAATTGGATCAAAGCCACATGGGAGATCAAGTGGTGTTGGTCCATAGAGCAATCCACTCAACCCCAAGGCCTGAAAATTTCAACACGGCTTCGTCTCCATTAGACAGAGCCACCTCACCAATCTCGAGCACCAGTGAGGTATGGAATTTTTTAACTACTTAGCATAGGAGGTGTTGGCCTTTTGTGAAAGGAATTTTGAAGTCATGCAAAATCCAATGTTGGATATGTTCCTTATTGGCTTTAGATGGATGGTGTAAAGTTTTTTCCAATCGAAGCTTCAACCTCTTACCTTCATGGCGACCTCGGATCCTAGAAGAAGAACTAGGGAGATATTGGTCATCCATCCACGCATTTTGGATGGACGACCAAGATTATTCCCACATTTTAGAATTAATAATCCTTTTATAAACTGCAGGATGATCCCTGTCCGTCCGATCTTTGATCGAACAATAGGGATCAAAGCACATCCTGCAGCCGCACCACCATTTGGATGGGACGTTTAAGTGGGTGGCTCACCACGTGATGCGTGTAAAGCGTGCTGACCGTCGCCTCCGCATGTCGCACTGTGAGCTGAGGGATTAGTTTAGAGAATTTAATTAATGCTAATTAATATCCTGATCTTCTAAAATTCATATCTCTCTCAATAAAATTCAGAAAAATATGAGGTAAAATCCTATGGAAAGATAATTCAACCAAGAATATTTAAAAAAATTCAGTGGATTTTGAATTATCCTTTTCTCTAATTTTGAGTTTATTAGAAATCTTATTTTGCTAATTATCTCTTAATTAAATCTCTGATTAATCTCAAACTTCTTGGGTATGTTTTAGGGGATGACCTCTACCTCTCCTATTTTTCTTGAGATTTAGTTAAGGCTTAATTAGGGGAATGGAAAATGTGTTTCATAATTACCCTGCTTATGTAATTAAGGATAATTAGGGTTTGGATTAGTGTTTTAATCCATTATTAAGATTAATTAAGGTTAGATTTAGTGAATAGAAGGTCCAGAAAATAATTTTGGGGCATTTCCCCTAAGCTATTTCCTAAACCCCCTTTTCTTTCCTTAATTCTCTCTTAATTAAGGGTTAATTCATTAATTATCCCTTTAATTAATTTCTAAAAATTCTAAAAGCTTCCAATTAATCTACTTTGGGTAGATGCTTAGGTGTTTAAGAGCCTAAGTTCAATTTAGAAAATTAAAACCTAATTTATATGTGTGAAGGGGTATTTTGAAATTATTTAAGCTAAATCCCTTAGCTTAATTAATCATCAATCATGAGCCAAATTGTATTAGATCCTTTTCTTCCTAGGTGCATTACAAATTTAAATTCTTTGTGAGATTTTATGTCATCTCATTGGCTCATAATTACTTGGTTAACTATACTAAGGTGGTGTAGGTAAGGGTTAATTAACTTGCTTAATTCATATCCTAACCTAATCAAAATTTAAAATAAATCTAATCATCTAAAAATTAAATAAAAATATCAAATACATGTGGGAATGGGTCTGGAATAGCAAACTCAACTCACATTTTCAAAATTAAATCGAACTCAAATAAACAAAAATCACATTGAATAAACTTTGATTTATTTTAAGCCTTCTTATTCGATAAGAATGTATTTAGGATTTAATTAAAGTGAATGTATTTACATGCTTCAATTGATTTAATTCTTTCCCCAACATGTTAAATGTGTATGTCATATGGTTTCATGCATCCATATTTTTCAAAACCAAAATTAAAATGAAAATATTTACTATATGTCAAATTTGCATGTGTTGGCTAAAGTAGAATATGAGTGACTATTATCACTAATAAATTTAAATTATTTTCAAAATATATAAATTAAATGCCTAAAATTGAAAGTATTATACTTATATTTTAATTATTAGCTTGCATGTGAGTAAGATATAAGGATGTGCTTAGTGTAGGTTTTCCTTCTCTTCTCTTTTAATATAGTTTTGAATAGGGTTTGGTGAGTTGCATGGTTCATTTGAAAAAAACCTAAAATTTGCCTAATTCCATATCGTATTCATTCTTATACTATTACTTAGGAAGGTTACCTATGCTTGCACACATAAATTGCGTAAACAAAATAAATCAACTAAAATAAATTTTTGCATTCTTTCTTTTTCATTCATTTCTTTTGTACATATGTTTGTATTTAAGAAAGTGGTATATTAGTCTGGACAACCCTAAGATTGAGAGACTTTAAGTAGCCCTAAGTAGGTTATATACCTTAGATCTCTGGTTAACAATGGCGCTGTAGTCACTTATGCCTTTCTTACTTTCATGTGTGTATGTGAAAATTGGATAAGAAAACCCATTTTCTACTTAATGAAAATCATGCATCATAAGCATTCAAATTTTCTTAGGTAAATTTCTTAGCATGCATCATAAAGTGTGCTAAATATTCCCATTTGGTGTGTATAGATATACTTAGGATCCATTCATATGCATGTTATACATGTTGGGAAAGAAATAAAATAATGTGTGTTTTGTGAATTTGATTCATTTTATTTAATCTTAAAATACCTTTCTCTTTGAATAGGTTTGTTTAGAGTTCATATAAACTTAAGATTAATTAAAAGATTTAATCAAAATATTCACTAAACAAACTAAAATGTGAACTTACTACTTAGGTTAGGGAAGGAAAGAGAAGTTCTCTTCTCTTTCTCTCTCTTTATAACTTAACAATTAATTGTCGGATTCACTTGAACATAAATAAACATGAAATAAAATTAACCCAAAATAATTAAATAACTTAAATGAAACCCTCCTCTAAGTTAAACATGTTTTTACACTTAGAAAATTTGAACATAAAGTCATAGCTAAGCATACCACACAAACTTTCAAAGGACACATATTAGGCTAAGTCACCACTTCTAGCTTTAGGTTAGGGTGATGCATGGTTTGATATTTTATTTTATTTTGTGATATATATTTTAGACTAGATGTTAGGGTGTATGCTCGTAGAATGAATGGTAGTGCTTATGTTTAACTATTATTTTTTGGCTTAAGTATCATAAATAAAAATATAAATGCTTTTGCTTGCAGGTGCTTTATACCCCTAAGCATAATCCAATAGGCCAGGTGAACTTAGTCACCCATGTGTGGGGTGATAAGCCCAATATACATGCTTGGAATTTGTGTGATTTATTTTAGCTAACCTTTGTTTCAGGTGTTAGTTAGATTTCCATTCTTTTCCTTTTTATGTAAATTTGTGAAATTAAAATTTTGGAATAATTTTTATGAGGATTAGGATGAGCATTGGTCATAAGATCTTATCTTATGCACTATGTGAAGCCTTGGAGCATCTACCTTCCGACCATCTTAAAATAAGGAACCAAAGAAGAAAGAAGAATAAAGCTTGAAGACCAACATAACAATGAATTCTTTGCTTAATTGTAATTTCATTCATTTGTAATCCCATTGTATAAGGGTAGAGCTCGGCTACCCAATTTATTATTTTTGGGTTTGTGGAGTGGTGCCCGACCACAATGGCCTTTTATTCATTTTGTGATTAGCTTTATAAACTGATTGTTGATTTGTTTAGCCTATGCATTAAGTGACATCATTTTTCTAGTTTCTTTTTTGCTTTATGTATGGCCTGGATGTGGATTAGGCTCTTTAGGAAAACATAAATTTTTTACTAAACTTAACAACCCATATTAAAAATAAAGAACTCATAACCTCACCTAAAGCTTAGGTTTAAAATCAAGATAAAAGAATTAGCTACCCCTTAGTTGGATGAGTATTTCTTTCACGATATAATGCACAATAGCAACTTATTTCACTCTTGATTGGAGGGCTTCTACCTTTGTCATAGAAATTTGGCTTGACCTGTGAGAGCCATCGTGAAAACACACTCCTCCCTTCTCACTGATTTTGGCCCATAATCTGATTTCTCATGCATTAAGCATATGAATCCTATTAGCCTAAGTCAAAATGATTGTCTAAAAATGAAAATTAAATTAAATTTAAATTACATTAGATTTTGGTCATTTAAAGCACGCCTTTTATATGATCTAGTCTCTTTAGGGAGTGAGTTTAAGGACTTAGTCTCTTTCTAAATAATAACAGCCAAGCTATCTTGCATTAAGCATATGACTTGCCTAAATGAATTTAAAATTATAGGAGGAGTTAGTTGGTGGCCACCCTTAGGCAGTTGTAAGTCCAAGAAATCAGGTGATTTGTCCTCTTTTGTGGAGGCAAACCAAATACCCACTTTCGCCTTAGATTTAGGTTATACTTTTGGCCCTTGCCAAAGCTCCTAGATTTAGGTTCTAAGGTTGCTTTTTCTTTTGCGAGCCCTAAGCATAAATTCTCACCTTTTAGACATTTTTATAACCTTGTATTATGGAATTATAAGCCATAACATTCTAATGAAAAAAAAATCTAATTCGAACAAATTAAATCAATTTCAAAAATGTAAAGCCCAATCATAGGATAGTTCGAGATGCTCACTAGAATTCTTAGCATCATGAGCATCTCCTATTTATCTACATTTGGCTTCGATAATAAATCTCTCTTTGATCAATTCCATTTGATCTTTAAAAATAAACCAATCGATTGATAGTTCTTTCCTATTGAAATCGTTAGAGACAATGATCATTTGCCTTAATTGATAGTTTTCCTAAGGAATCCCCATTCCTTAGGATGTAATTAACTATGTGGGCTTACCCCTGTAGAGAACTTAACGAACCTAATTTAAAATAAATCCTACTTTGCTTTTCTATGTAAAGTAGGGGAAGAATCTATGGTACACTTCGAAGACCAACATCTTTAGGAGTCCTTATTTTGGTGATTAGGTCTATTGTAGGGTGGTGACTTCTATCTTTCAAATAGTACACCTCTCCTTAATTCCATACCCAATCACCTCAATAAGAACATCCGCGGATCTACGTGACATCCCAAAAGATGAATTTTTATAGCCTTGCCTTTCTTTTCTACCCACTAATTTGAAAGGCGACTCTATAGAAATTTTTAACCAACAGATTTTTCTAGTGACTCCACTGGGGAAGGTTCCTCTCTCCATCTTTGGTAAATGATCATTGTCTTTGAGAATCAATAGTAGGTTTGTACTAGTATGAATCCGAGACTATCTTTCTTTCCATTGACACTTAGCTTATTTCATTCTTAAGTTGAGTTAGCCAACATCTTTAGGTTTTAGGACCGCATTCCTTGTTGGTCTTAAAATCCTTGTTGGGTTCTCCAATGGGTGGAAATAAAAATATCTAAATAAAGAAAACATTAGAAGACTTCCTCTTTATCATCTTCATGATGAAGAAAGGTTCATTCTAAAAAAAATGAAGTCAAAATAAATTTTTCATTAAAATTTTTCTTTTCAAAAGCACCCTTTAAAAAGTGCACATAATAATATCTTTCACAAAATTTTCTTAAATCACCCTCATTTAACAATTCTCATAATTGTTACATGTAGAAATCTTTAAAATAAAATAACAATCTTTTCCAAAAAAAAACCGCAAATGATTATCTTCTTTCAATTCATTTTGATGAAGATTTCATTCTCAAAATAAAATGAACAATCATATTTCTAAAATTTAAAATCCAAAAAAAAATAAGATAATCAAAAAGCACATATGAACCTTTCCATTCAATACACTCACACCTATTGAATGGAAGTTTTATTTTCAAATAACGTTAAAACTTTTCAAAAAGCACATATGAATCTTTCCATTCAATACACTCACACCTATTGAATGGAAGTTCCATTTTCAAACTAAATTAAATTTTCCAAAAGCACAAATGAACATCTTCCATCAATTCACTTTGATGAAGATTTCATTTTCAAAATTAAATGAACAATCATCTTTCTAAAAATCAAAATAAAAATCGAAAAACAAGAATTTTCAAAAAAAAAAAAAGCATAAATGAACCTCTCCATTCAATACACTCACACTTATTGAATGGAAGTTTCATTTTCGAATAAAACTAAAATTTTTCAAAAGCACATATGAACATCTCCATTTAATATACCCAAATTTATCTAATGAAGATTTCATTCCCAAATAAAAATAAAACCAATTGGAAATCCCACTTAAACATATCCCACATATGATTGAGTTGGAATTCCCTCTTTAAAAATAATAATCACACAAAATAAAAAAAACCCTTCATATTTCAAAAATGAGATTGACTTCATTCTTACATACTCAAATTTGTTGAATGGGAGTCCTCTTTTCAAAAATTAAAACTTAACAATCATACTTTCAAAATTCAAACACATTTGTAATTTCATTTAGCATACTCAAATTTGTTAAGTGAAATCTCTAAATTCCAAAATAAAAAATTTTCAAACACATTTGGAACTCCATTTAGCACACCCAAATTTACTAAGTGAGGTTTCCAAATCCAAAACCAAAAAATTTTAAACATCTTTGGAATTTCACTTAACATACTCAAAATTGCTAAGTGAAGTTTCCAAACCCAAAAATCA
This sequence comes from Cymbidium sinense, assembly GCA_021442155.1. NCBI lineage: Eukaryota > Viridiplantae > Streptophyta > Magnoliopsida > Asparagales > Orchidaceae > Cymbidium > Cymbidium sinense. Next base: position 5,213,148 of record CM038226.1, read on the forward strand.
AAAACTTTCAAACACATTTAGAACTTTATTTAACATACCCAAATTTGCTAAGTGAAGTCTCCAAATTTCAAATTCAAAAAAAAAAAAAAAATTTTTTTTCAAACACATTTGGTACTTCATTTAGCATACTCAAATCTGCTAAGAGAAGTTTCCAAATTCAAAATAAAAAAATTTCTCAAACACATTTTGGAACTTCATTTAGCATACTCAAATTTGCTAAGTGAAGTCTCCAAATCCAAAATCAAAAACCTTTTAAACATATTTGGAACTTCATTTAGCATATTCAAATTTGCTAAGTGATGTCTCCAAATTCCAAAATCAAAAATTTTCAAAACACATTTGGAACTTCATTTAGCATACTCAAATTTGCTAAGTGAAGTTTCCAAATTTTAAATCAAAAATCTTCAAACACATTTTGGAACCTCATTTAGTATACTCAAATTTGCTAAGTGAAGTCTCCAAACACAAAATCAAAAAATTTTGAACACATTTGGAACTTCATTTAGCATACTCATATTTCCTAAGTGAAGTCTCCAAACTCAAAACCAAAAATTTTCAAGAACCTTTGGAACTTTATTCTTTAGCATACCAAATTTGCTAAGGAAAAGTTTCCATTTTCAAAACCAAACTAAACATAAAAATTTTGAACACCTATTTGGAATTTCATTTAGCATACTCAAATTTACAAAGTAAAATTTCTATTTCACAAAACTAAGTGGGACTTCATCTTTAGCATACCATATTTGCTAAAGTAAAGTCTCCACTTTCAAACAAACATTAAAACAAAAATGAAACACTTAGGATTCCTTAGCATACCTAAATTTGCTAAGGATTCTACCTTTCCAAAAATCAAAACATCAAAATAAAAATGAAACACTTAGGATTTCCTTAGCATACCCAAATTTGCTAAGGATCCTACCTTTAAAAAAAAATCAAAACATCAAAACAAAAATGAAACCTTTAGGATTGTCTTAGCATATTTAAATTTGCTAAGAATTTATTTTCAAAAATCCAACAAAACACTTAGGATTTCATTAGCATACCTATATTTGCTAAGGATCTTACCTGTTTCAAAAATCGAAGCCTCAAAATAAAAATGAAACACTTAAGATTTTCTTAGCATACCTAAATTTGCTAAGGATCTTACCTTTTCAAAAATCAAAACATCAAAATAAAAATGAAACACTTAGGATTTTTCTAGCATACTTAAATTTACTAAGGATCCTATTTTCAAAAATCAAACAAAACACACTTGGGTTCTTCACTTATCATACCTAAATTTGCTAAGTGGGAATTTCAATTTTCAAAATCAAAATAACAATTCACAAAAAAGAAACAATTGTTTTCAAACACCTCACTTAGCATACCCAAATTTGCTAAGCCAGTAAATTTCCAAAATCACCAAACAAAAACAAAATCAATTGACCCTTACTTTAAAAAACCCAAATTTGGTAAAGGAAAGGGTCCTCAAAATCAAAAGAAAATCTAAATTCAAATAAACATGAATCTATGGAAGCAACCTTATCAAAATATTTGAATCTATATTTCGACATACCCAAATTTGTTGAAGTTAGATTCATATTCAAAATTCCTCTTTCAATCAATCTTCTCAAATCCATTTGAATCCCACTTAACACTTCCAAGTTGTTGGATGTGGGTTCAAATTTTTAAATTCAAAATTCAAAAAATTTATAAATATAGAAATTTGATACAAACTCATTTCTCATTGCAGATTCTTACAGGCAGTACAGTGGCAATTTAGTTTTCAGTCTCTTACAATTGTTAAAATGGTCGGTTCACAGAAGTTCATTTTTACTTTCCCCCATGGTATGGATCTGGCTTTGGGTCAAGCTAACTTCCCTCGGACCATGCATCGATTCACTTTGGTAGGGATTGAGAGCCGATTACTTGTGAGGGCACTCCCCTCACTACAGTTAGTAGGACCACGGTGACGGGCAAGCCGATCATCGGATTGACTTACCCTCCAACTCTGATGTATCCTCACTGAAGAGAAAAGTGGTGGCAGTCCCATAAGCTACAGTTAAAATAGTACCAGTAGTACCGGCCCCAGTTGCAGTATGCCCCATGGTTTCTCATGCTGCCCTAGTGAGGGCTAACACCCTCTTATTGGTACCCTTTAAGGGTAAGGCTCTCCTAGTCTCAGGGATTGCCTCCCCTACCTTTGAGTATGGGTCTAGCTCTCACTCCTCCCATCCTACCAGGACATAGCATAGGAACAGAAATCACATGATCAAGCGGTATCACACCAGGATTGCAAAGGAGATGGAGGTAGCAGGCCGTTCAGCTATAGATGAGTTCCCCGTTGTCACTTCACCACTGGTTACAATAAAAAGTTCAATCCTTTCTCTAGGTCAGACAGAGAGGATGTTAGGAGGATTCACTCATCGCCTCCTCTAGTGCTGCAGTATCAACCAGTAATTTCCAAGAGTGAGAGGTCATATGTTGGCCTCCGATCTTTCTTATGCCATGGTGAGCATAGGATGCTGAGTGCAGCTTCGGTTTGATCTCCAATCTATTATCTCCCATAGTGTGGGGAAGCATATATGCCAAGAGAGGGCCCAAAAGGCCCATTCAACACATATTACCCGGTAGGGAGGCGATGATTGGGTGTCGCCGACATCCGCTCTTTTGATTTTTTTCGGCGCGCAACCCACCGACCATATTTGTATCCTTCTTGGGACTAGTCACAGTAGGAGGTAGTTCATCGCATAGAGTGTGGTGTCTCCACCCCATCGCTCTACCCCTCATCCACCATCACCGGTTCAGGGTTATAGCATCTCTATTCCGCCAGGGCCATGAAGGCCATATCCAGGGGAAGTGCACCCCATTGGTGATTGGTAATTGCCGAGGATCCCTACCCTTATTATGGTGAACTCTCCTACTGACCTTCGCCCGTGTGGTGGTGAAAGGAGTGGTGACGAAGCATCGTGGATCGTCCCTTCACCAACCGCCTGCATAATGATGTGGAGATGGTGACAGTATCTCAGATTGCGATGATAATTCACGACTAGTGGAACATCATAGGATTTACCCCTCTCATAGAGTGATTGTCATCCAATGAGTACAACCCACATAGATTGACTCTTCAAAGATGTGTGAGGTGTGCCTCTCATTACATGATAGTGATCACAAGTCAAAAATATTTTACCCACTCATTGATCATTCTAGATGAGATAGTAATTATTTCATGGAAAAGAAGGAAATCGTGGTATGATTTATCGAGAGAGAGTCGCTTTGATCCCAATGAAGATGACTTGTTGGGAGACTCATCCGGAGTCTACATGGTTGACATTAGAGGATCTCTTCTCAGGGAGCAACAGGCCATGGAAGGTGATGAGGTTGATCAGGAAGACATCGCAGCATCAGCCCAACACCTCCAATATGAGTTGAAATAAAAGAATGAGTAGGTAGATAGGATGGCACAAAAGTTAGAGGACTTGTTAGTAAGGGTCTTAAATAAGCCCCTTTAGTTCATCCTACTACTATTGAACGAAGTTAGTGCATGTTTTGGACCTAAGACTCTACCTCGCTGAACAAGGTAGCATTAGTATGGGATAGAAGGAAAGTACCTCCATATAAGAAAAAGATATAAATCCATGGTTGAGCAGCAAGTGAAGAAGCTTTAGCTCAAGCCCTGGGAGGATCATCGTTCGGGGTAGACCTACCTGAGAATTTGATGCTATCCAATATCCCAAGAGTTTCGTGCTCTTCCTTCAAAGCTTTGATGGCGGAAGACCCAAGGCATACATACTTGGGCGTTATTGCAACGTAGTGGCGTGACGCTTTTTGCTTTTCGTAGTAGCCTAGTATTGCTTTGATTGGTTAACCGCCCAATGATTCAATAAAGATATTTGCGAGTTAGAGCAACTCTTTATCAAGAGGTTTGTGGAGCTCGTGGGTTACTAGGTGATCTCATTATAGCACAACAAGACTCGAGTCCTTATGATTATATTCTTCGATGGCGAACTGAGTATGAAGTGAGAATGCAATGTCAACAAAGATGCCATTGAGATTCTAAAGAATATCCATGGCCCGGTCACTTTCATGGTTATGGGCTTCACTATCAAGACATTTGAGAAGCTAATCAACAAGGCGGCTAATCTATAAGGAGATGCCAAATAGTTGCCTTTTCAAGATCAGTTGCCTAAGTAGAAGCCACAAAAGGTCTATGAGAAGAAGCCAGGAGTAGTAGCTATGGTTGACAAAGGGAAGCCACCAACTAGATATCAGTCTGAGAGATCATGACCTTAGCAGCCTCCACCTCTTTTGCCACCACCGAGAAGCCACCGCCTCCACGCTCCACCGCCAAAGACCCACTACCTCACCATACCACCACCACCACCAAAGATGCACATACCGCTGTAGCTATGGTCCACCTACTCTTTTAGATAAGTTAAACAAATCTTATTCTTTTAAGAGGGAGGTAATCGAAATCTTTAAGAATCTCTTAAGAAACCTGATTTCTACGAGCCTAGAGACTGAGGAAGTAAGCAAAAGTCATGATCCAAACTTTTTCCCTTACCACCGTATGTTAGGCTACGTTTTGGAGGATTGCTTCACATTCAAGGACTGGCTTGAACATAGTTTCAAGACCAGTGCTATTGTTATCCCAAAGGAATACCTTGTGGAACAACCTTCCAGTTCAATTAAGATAATCCTTGGGGATACATGTGATCATACCAAAATTAAAGAAGGTTGGGATATTTCTCTATCCAAAACATCTAAGAAGATCATCCAAAAGATCAAAAAGCTTTCCTTGTAGGTGCCTGAGTTAGCTCAAACCTCCAACACCAAGGAAGGTTTGTAAGTTGCCAATGCCAACTCTAAGAAAGGGGGAGACAACAAAGAAGATGTGTCACCGATAGCCTTTTAGTGCACCACGACCATGTCCAAATTTCACCTTTCCACATCATGACTTCTTCCATTTCAGCTACCTCTTTTATTTCTTCTACTAGTAGAACTCTTATATCGGCGAATAAGGGTATCAAATCCTTTACTTCACTCACTCTACTTGACTTCTACTTTGTACCTCTAAATAATTCCAAGAAATTAAAGAATAAATTTAGTTTGAATTACATCTGTGTCACTTTTGATGGGTTATCTTCTGCTATTCCTAACGATAACTCTTCAAGTCAAAATAACTATAATAATTTTGATCTTCCTCTTTCTGATTCAGAGTTGGCCTTTCCTACTCTGAACACTACGGGTTTCAAGTCTTGAGATAGACTTGGAATCATTCGATTCTGAGGGTCCCATAGGAGAAGCAATAGGTGAGCCTAATGTGCAGGTAGAACCTTCCATTATCCTGCCATAAGAGATCATTGAAGTCAACCTCTGTAGTGGTAATGTTCTACCTCCTAGGGCAACACCTCAAGTTAAAGAAAAATAAATCATTGGTATAGAAGATCAAGAAGCCCCTCCACAGGATGCTCCACCCTTGGATATGCTTGTGGAGGACCAGCCCAAGGTGGACTACAACATCCTTTCTCATCTAAGAAAGTTTCCATCTAAGCTAAGCATATACGATGCCTTTATCTTATCTAAAGAGATGAGGGAATCACTAATCAAGGTTATCCTTGATCCTAAGATATGCTTAGCTCAATTGACCGCTATAGGTGAGGAAGCACATTATACAAAAGAAGCTCAATAAATCACCTTCACAGATGAAGACCATCTGTCAGGGGACTTGGAGCACAACCGTCCCCTATCCATCATAGTCGACATGGACAGGTTCAGATTGGCTAGACTTCTCATTAATCTAGGTGCATCACTGAACATTATGAGTCTAAATACCCTTGCCTATTTGAGGATTGACATATCTACACTCCGAGAAGATCGGGTGATGTTGAGAGGATTCAATGAACAAAGTGAGCGGGCTTTAGGTTCCATAGTGTTCTCTTTGGAGATAGGTGATTGGAAGATTGAAGCCAAGTTCTACATCATTGATTCAAATACTTCATTCACTGCTTTGCTCGGTAGGCCTTGGATACATCAGAACAAGATCATTCCATCTTCCCTCCATCAGTGCATCAAGTTCAAAAAAGATGGAATTGAATATCATGTCAATGGTGATGAAAAGCCATTTTTAGTTAGAGAGGTTGAGATTTATGAGAATGCAACCTACTATCTTCCTTAACACACCCTTTCTCATGAACTTGGACAAAATTCAAATTCAAAAGCAAAAGAAAAAGAAAATCAAGAAAAAGAAAAAGAAAAATAAAAAGAAAAGAAAAATGGAAATCCAAGTGAATAAGAAAAGGGAAATGAGAAAGAAATAGATTGCCTCTTACATTCCACTCACAGTTCATTCCATTATATGGACATGTGGGTAGGATGGCTCAACCTCCACTAGGCAGAGGAAGAGGCAGAAATAGAGGCAGTTCCAAAGATAGGTGACCCCCTAGTTGGCCTTCAACTAACAGAGGTCATGTTCCAGTTCATAGGAGTACTCATACTATTCACATAAACTTGGAATCTAGTTCAGAGGATGAGTCCAATTTGATAGTATACCAGCCAACCCCTCTCAGCGGGTTCCATTGGAGGTGACTTTGATGGATAAAGGACAAAGACCGTGCCTCCAAATAAAAGCAAAGTATTCAAGTTTATGTAAACTATTAGGTAAGCTTGAGAACCTTAGCTCTTACCTCACTTACATCTCAAAAGTTGAAGGTTTAGTAAAATAAGTCCTAAGTCTTCCAAAGGACATGAAGCGTAAGAGGTTCCTTTTGGGATCATCATCCTCAAGTCCTGAAGTGGATGTAGAACTTGAGGAGGATACTTTTAAAGAATTAATAAAATTACCACTTGATTTTAACTCTCCTTGTGTCCATAATCTTATACAGAAAGGTTTGGTTCTTCACACATGGTCCAGGCACAGGTCAGAGTACTTTGAAAAATTATAGAATAATACAGGTAGGTAAGCACAATCAAGAGGGACTAGGATTCATTACAAGGTCCAAATGATAAGATTACGCTAATTGTTACCAATCATTTGGAATTTGATAGGTTCTTCTCACACAACCCCAACTCTTATGAGAATGTGTGTCTAGAAATCTCAGATGATCTAAATGATCTTTAAATCAAGGATGAACCGCCAGAATTTGAAGAAGAAATCCATTCAACAGTAGACAAGCTCAAAGAAATCAACCACGGGAGAGAAGAAAATCCACACCCAACATACATCTGTTTCTTGCTGAATGAAGAGAAACTAATGACTTAGTTAGGTTATTAACTGAGTTTAAAAATTGCTTCACATAGAGTTATGAAGAGATGCTTGGATTATCTCATGATGTAGTAGACCACAAGCTAGCAATACACCCTAACGTTACTCCTATTAAGCAAGCTCCTAGACACATGCGATTAGAACAACAACAAGTCTCAAGTCAAAAACCGATCGATGTCGGTTTCATTGGAAGAAAATATCCTACCGGTTAGCTTGTCATCGCTTAAGAAGAAAATAAGCCAAATTAGCATTTACATCAATTTTAGGGACTTAAACAAGGCATGTCTTAAAGATGACTTTTCTCTTCCTATACCAGAATTAATGGTGGATATAGCCTCATCTCATGTAGTGTTTTATTTTATGATGGGTCATCTAGCTACAATCAAATCAAGATGTCTCCTGAAGATGAAAGAAATACTAATTTTCGAACCCTGATAGGAATCTTCCATTATAGGGTCATGCTTTTCAGCCTTAAAAATGTTGGTGATACATATCAACAGGCCATGACTCAGATCTTCAACGAAATCATCAATCATCAGGTTGAGTGCTACGTTGATGATCTAGTAGTCAAGAGAAAAGAAAAGAAGACCACCTCTTTGACTTGAGAGTAGTTTTATAATGGTTAAGATAATATAACCTGAAAATGAATCCCCTGAAGTGTGCATTCAGAGTAGCTTCAAAGAAATTTCTTGGGTTTGTTGTTTAACACAGGGGAATAGAAATAAATCCTAAAAAGATTAAAGCTGTCTTAGAAATGCTATCTCCTAAGAGTTTAACTCAACTCAAATCCTTTCAAGGATGGCTAGTGTATCTAAAATGCTTTAACTCTAACCTATCTGGGAGATGCAAGCCATTCTCAGCACTTGTCAAAAAGGATGTCAAGTTCAAGTGGGATGATAAGTGCCAGCATGCATTCAAAGACATCAAACAATATTTGGTGAAGTCAGCCTCACTCTATCCTCAAGACACTCATTGATGTAGAACATGAGGATCAACAAATTAAAGCCCAAGGCATTAACAAAATCTCAAGCTAATCATGAGGATCAACAAATTAGAGCAAGGCCATTTACAAGATCTCAAGCAAAAGCCCAAGAAAATTCAAGAAAGAAGAAGACTTAGCCCATTAGCTTGCTAAGGCCCATTTTATGATTTCATCTTTTTTTTTATTTATGTAATTTTAATTTTCTTCTAGAAACTCCATGTTTTAAATTTTGCATTTAAAAAATTCAAAGCATGACATGTGAGGTGGTTGAATCCACATAAAATAAATGTGAAATGGGTGGATGGCATAAAATAATGAGGTAATTTATTGCTTCACATTAATGTGGCCACCCACCTTTCCCTCCATGTTTTGAATTCTTTTCTTTTGAAAGATGCTTGTAATGGCTATAAATAGCTCCTCTTATTAGAATGAAAGGAACTTTGGCAATGCAAAATTTTGAGTTATTCTTGTGGTTTGAGAGCTTGTGGCCAAACCTGGCAATCCTTGGTGGGAGCTAGTTATCCAACATATCTTCTTCCTTCTCCCCAATACCCACGCTCTCTCAATCTCATCAAAACAAAGAAGCCCACCCCATCAAACGAGTGCTTAGAGGAAAATGAGTTACCAACAAAGGGAGCATCTCAAGATTTGTCTTCAAACAGAGTTTTTTTCTTGAACTTGTGAGGTTAATTGATTTTCTTTTATATGATAGTTTAAATACATATTAGTAGCTTGGAAGGATAGATATTGCTTACAAGTTTATGGTGATAACATAAAATTTCAATTAGTAAGCTCCATATATTTTAGCCATTTCAATGCAGAACAGGCGCCTCCTCCCCTTCAAAAAAAAAAAAAAAAGAGAAAAAATTAAGAGGGCACCTTAATGAGGTAATTCTTCACCAAAAAAAAATATAACCTAGCCATTAGTGCAAATCAAATCTAATTACTTACTTTATTATCTTGTTATTGTTTATGGTTAATTTTAGAAGTTTTTTATTAACTTATGATAACTTATTTTCAAAAAAAAAAAAGTTGATAAATTTGAGCATTTTCATTGCATAATTTTTTTTTTTTTGCATAATAATATAAATGTGTTAAACTTGGTGATTTTGGAAGCTAAATAGAACTTTGTCAAAAGACCTAAATGTGAGAGGATTTAAGTCCTTGTCCCTCCCCACTAAGTTCTCTTAGCCTTTCTCTTTGATTGCACAATTATATTATACTTTTTTTCATTTTTTTCACTAGCCCCTTTTCATATATCTTTTTTTTTTCATTTTTTTTAAAAAAAAGAAATCTCATGGCACCAAAATCTATCTCTCAAGATCAAGTTGAAAATTTGACTAGATTAGTTTACTTGATCTAGGATCCAAGATAATGAATTAAAAACTCAACAAATATTAGAAGAAAGTAAGAATCAAATGCAAGAACTTAAAGAACAAATGCAAAATCTTAGATCTACAAAATAATAGAGTACCAACTCCTCCAATACTAGCCAAAAGGAATAATGAAAGAAGATTCATATCCAAACCATAGAAAATCAACCACTTAGAAGACAATCAATTGCTGAAATGGTGGAGGGAGAAAATTATTTTAAGACTATAGAATACTCGATGATCCAAGTCAAGAGTTAGTAAGCCCAACTTAATGGTGTGTACATGACCCAAATAAATTGGTTAGTTCAAATGGATGACTTCTTGATTGGTATAAAATGGATGATTATCAACAGTTACTTGCTAAAATGAAATTATTGACATGCTAAAATTTATAGGACAAATATTTAGCTAAAGAACAAAGAGAAGGACAAACCTAACTTGGATAGAAATGAAAGAAATGTTAAGCAAAGTATTGTCCTGGCATCATGATAAGAAGCTACACAATTATTAACTTTGAGACAAGGTAATTATCTTGTAAATCAATACTTAAATACTTTGAAGATCTAGTTAATGATTGTGATAATGAGATATAATAAATTTGTTATAACTTGTACATTAGAAATGAAGTTGAATTATTGACATAATCTTGAGGAAGCATTTCATTATGCATTATTGGTTGAACAACAAAAGAAATGCTTCTCTAAAACTAAAAAAAAGTAACCTTCCATTTCTTTCTCATGATCTATGTTAATCCATCCAAATGGCCCAACCACTTTGCCTAAAACTACAATTGAGGGGAGCTCTAAGAACACTGGAAGTAATATGTTTTAAATGTCATAAAAAAGGGTCATATGCAAAATCAATGTAAAGCTCAAATCTTATTTTTAGAAGAAGTTGAAAAACAATAATAATCTAGAAGAAGTTTATGATGACACCCCATTATCTGATGAAGAATTAATTAAATGATGACACTCATGTTAATGTGATGAGATGTCTTAGTGTAATTAAAAAATGAGGCGAAGATTGGAGGAGAAAGAACATTTTTAGCATGTATGTTTTGTGTAATGAAAAGAGATGTGGTTAGTTATATGGAGGAGATGAATGTCATTTCAACATACCTTAACTCGAGCCAACCTAAAATCAACCCCACTAACCATTTCATGTTATTAAAATCATACATCTCTTCCCATCACCATTGTTTAGTTCCTATTAAAATAGAAGCTATGAGGATCAAATTTGGTGTGATGTTCTCCATGGACATTGCTCATATTCTCTGGACTAACCTGCTATATGATATGAATGTTATTCACTATGGTAGGAAAATATTTATGTTTTTAAATATAATAGACTATTAAACTCCTACCAATAAAGCCGAGAAAAACACCTCTATAACACCACACAAATAACTTGACTTGCAACCTAAGCCTATATTGAAGAAAATGCCAAACTTCAATTATCATAGAAATCTACATGCCTAAGACTATCATTGATCCTTATTTTAAAACACCTACTCTTTCTCCTTGACCCCAAAGATAGAAATAATAGGTTTTGGCACTTTACAAAAGAATTTGATCCATTTCTTCTTCACATATTACATGTAAAAGAAGTCATACTGCATCTAATGAGACTCACATACCTGGTCTCTTCTCCTTTGATTTTAACGATATTGCACTGATGAGCTTCCCGATGAGCTACCTCTAAGAGACATTCAACATGCTATTGAGTTCTTACCCTTCTCAACTTCCTAATCTTCCACATTATAGGATGAACCCTACCGAGCATGTTGAGATTAAAGACAGGAGAATTATTAAGAAAGGGTTTTATTCAAGAGAGTCTTGCCCTTGTCGCCCCAAGATTATTAACTCCAAAGAAAGATGGAACATGCGAATGTGTGTTGATAGTCGAGCAATAAATAAAATTACTATCAAATATAGGTTTATTCACTGGGATGATATGTTGATTTAATCTCGTGAGCAAATTTTTTCAAAGATTGATCTAAAAGTGGATATCATCAAATCTTAGATCAGAGATGAATGGAAGACGGCTTTTAAGACCTCATGGACTTTATGAATGGCTTGTCATGCCCTTTGGACTTTCAAATGCTCTAGCACATTTATGAGATTAATGAATACGCTCTAAACCAAATATAAAAAATTTTGGTGGTGTATTTTGATGATAGATTTTAGTCCAAGTGAAAATGAACATCTACAACACCTACAAAAGTCTTTGAACTACTTAAACAAGAGAAATTATACATCAATTTAAAAGTGTTTCTTTTGCAAGGAGGTAATCTTTTAGTTTATTATATCCACTATGCTTAAAGATCCTTCTAAAGTGAAAGCAATCTTAGATTGGCCACCACCTAAAAGTTTTAATGTTAGAAGCTTCCATGGTTTATAATTTTTATCGGAGATTTATTAAGAATTTTAGTACCATTGTTGCTCCAATAATCCATATACTAAAATTAGATAAATTTTGTTGGACTTCTAATGCACAAAGGCCTTAGAGCAAATTAAAGTTCTTATCACTGCACCAATCCTTAGGCTTCCCGATTTTCTAAAGCCTTTGAAGTGACATGTGATGCTTCAGAATTGGGATAGGAATTTTAAGTCAAGAGAATCATCCTATAGCATTCTTTAGTGAAAAGTTAAATGAAGCTAAACAACCATATTCCACTTATGATGAGAGTTTTCTGTAATTCAATCCTTAAGGCATCACACACTATCTCTTACATAGAGAATTTATACTTATCGATCACCATGCCTTAAAATTCATTAATACTCAATGTTAAGTCATAGGCATGCAAAATGGGTTGAATTTTTACAAGACTACTCTTTTGTTCTAAAGCATAAGCCCTGAATTGAGAATAAGGCCGATTTTATCCGTGGTAAACCTAATGATTTCCTCTTTAGAATTGAGAATCCCAGGATTTGATAGAATCAAAGATGATTATATTGTGTGCCCTGACTTTCACCTAATTTATCTTGAACACCTAGATAAACCAATAACTTTACAAGGGACATTCTGATAACAAATGGATATTTATATAAAGGAAAACAATTATGCATTCCTCGATCTTTCTAGAATTCTTATCACCGAGCTACATGTCATGTGTGGTCATTTTGGAAAGGATAAGACCATATGTTTATTAGAAAATAGATTTTATTGGCCTTCATTAAACGAGATGTTCAAAATTAGTGGCACAATGCTTAATTTGTAAACATAAACTATCAAACAAAGGTCCGGACAATACATTACTTCTTATAGGCCTTGGGAAGACCATCAATGTATTTTATTCTAGGATTACCTAGATACTGAGGGACATGATAGTATTTTTGTTGTAGTGGATAGTTCTCAAAATGGCTCATTTCTTACCTTGTTCAAAAATAAATGATGCTTCTTATATAGCCAAATTATTTTTAAGGAAATAGTGCACTCATGGTCCCCTTTAACCATTGTTTACAGAGATGTTAAGTTTGTCTCATATTTTGGAAAACATTATGGAAATTATTAGGTACCAAATTAAAATTCTCTTTCCCTTTTCACCCACAACCGATGGACAAATCAAAGTAGTTAATCGTATTAGAAATTTGCTTAGATGTTTGGTAGGTAAAAGTTTAGAAATTGGGATTTACATTTACCAACCTCGAATTTGCCTATAATAGTACTATATCTAGAACTACAAAAAAATCACCATTTGAGATAGTCTATGGTCAAACCCACGACAACCAATAGATGTAGAAAACCTACCATCTCATGTATTTTCGATGCAAAGATTATCATTCTAAAGATTTTCAAAGCCTCCATGAAGATATAAGAAAGCAAATTACTATAAGTAATGATAATTATGCTTCTAAGGCAAATCATAATCGCTCATAAAAGAATATAAAGAAGGTGATTATGTATTGATTAGATGACCGAGCGTTATCAAACTACTAAATATAAGAAATTACATAACGAAGCCAGGCCATTTAAAATTCTCAAGAAAATTGGAACTAATGCTTATCACCTTGATTTGCCTCGATATGTTCATTCATCCAAATATTGAAGATATTCTATCATATGAAGGAATTAAAACCTCCACTTGTTGGCCTAACTCTTAGCAGAGATATACCATTCTTGCGTAAGCCCTCTTCCTTTGAAGTTGACTATATTATCACCGAGGAAGCACCCATTAATCCACAACATCATTTTTAGTTCGTTGGAAGAATATGCCACCAAAAAGACACATATGAAGAGTGATTTGGAGACTTTAGCCCCACAATTAGTAAGACTTCTAGATTTCAACTCTACGAGCGAGTTCAATTGAGCCTGTGGGAGTTGCAACATCATGAGGATCAACAAATTAAAGCCCAAGGCCCATTTACAAAATCTCAAGCTAATCATGAGGATCAACAAATTAGAGCCCAAGGCCCATTTACAAGATCTCAAGCTAAAGCCCAAGAAAATTCAAGAAAGAAGAAGACTTACCATTAGCTAAGGCCCATTTTATGATTTCATCTTTTTTTTTTATTTATGTAATTTTAATTTTCTAGAAACTCCATGTTTGAAATTTTGCATTTAAAAATTCAAAGCATGACATGGTGGTTGAATCCACATAAAATAATAGCAGTGAAATGGGTGGATGGCATAAAATAATGAGGCAATTTATTGCTTCACATTAATGTGCCACCCACCTTTCCTCCATGTTTTGAATTCTTTTCTTTTGAAAGATGCTTGTAATGGCTATAAATAGCCCTCTTATTAGAATGAAAGGGAACTTTTGGCAATGCTAAATTTTGAGTTATTCTGGTTTGAGATTTTGGCCAAACCGGCAATCCTTGGTGGGAGCGCTTATCCAACATATCTTCTTCCTTCTCCCCCAATACCCACGTTCTCTCAATCTCATCAAAAGAAAGAAGCCCACCTCCATCACTCATCCTTTACACCACTGCACTGGACAACTCGCAATGCTCTATTGGCCCAAGCCAATAATGAAGGAAAGGAGAGCACTCTCTACTATCTCAACCGCCGATCCCTGCTGAAGTAAACTATCCACCTATTGAGAAACATTGCCTAGCTTTGATCTTTGTCTCCCAAAAGCTACGATATTACATGCTTTCTCATAAGGTGAACTTGATCTCTAGAACAAATCCACTACAGTATCTCATGACACGAACAACACTATCCGGATGTTTGGCATGCTGGTCCATGATACTTTCATAGTTTAATATCACTTTTGTACACCTTAGTACGGTAAAAAGACAAGCACTAGTGAATTTCTTAGCAACACACCTATTTCCTGCTGATTCTTCGCTTAATGATGATCTCCCCGATGAACAAATCATAAACTTAGGGGAGGCCAGCAACCGTGATGGGAGATGTATTTTGATGGTTCCACTTCTTTTCACAAAGGGGATGCACCACGATCTATTCTCCTCGTGAGGCAGGGGTAGGAATAATTCTTCTAACTTCAGACCGTGATGTGATGAGATTCTCATACTATCTTTCCAACCCCTACACCAACAATGAAGCTGAGTATGAGGTTTTGATTGCCAGTCTAGAGTTAGTCATCACTATCTGTGTCAAAAGCATCAATATCTTTGGTGATTCTCAATTGGTTATCAACCAGATCGCTGGGTCCTACAAGGTTCTCAAACCCAAATTTCATCATTACTACGAGTATACCTTGAAGTCATGGCTATTCAAGTCACCATCTACAAGATTCTCGAGTAGATCGCAGATGTGATGCTTTGGCCAAACTTGCCAAAAAATTGGCATGTCTAGAAGATGAGTCCATTCCAATAAGGGTCCAAAATAGACAAATCTTGTCTCTTATTGATGTTGAACTCATTGAGAGACTTTCTTCTAAAAGGGAGGTTTCCATTGCCAAAAAGGACAAGGAGCTAAATTGGAGGCAACTGTTCATAACTATTTAAACACTGACAAACTATCTCAAGAAAAGTCACAAGCCCATCAGGTGAAACAGAGAGCTCTCTCCTAAGATCATGGATCTATTTGTTAACTAAATGGGATTAGCTATTAAAAATTAGCATGATATAATCAGAGCAATACGTAACCGGAACGAAGTACAGACGAGGTACATCGAGTCTATGTGGAGCTCATCAATCCTGTCTGAAGATGAAGATGAGGATCAAGAGACTAGGATACTACTGGCCTTCGATGATTACAGACTGCATGGATGTAGCTAGGAGATGCAATCATTGTCAGGTGCATGGTGCAGTTCTCCATCAACCACCCAACATTGTACACCCTACTTTGGCCTCATGGCCATTTGAGTGTTGAATGCGACATTGTGAGTCGATGATCCTCCTTCTTCCAAGGGGCATCTTCATCTTACGACTACTTTTCCAAGTTGGCAAAAGCCATCCCACTCAGAGAGGTGACAGCTTAGCACGTGCTTCAGTTTTTCAAGAACCATATCGTATATAGGTTCAGGGTACCTCGATAAATTATATCTGATAATGGTACTATATTTAAAAGCACAAGGATCAATAGCTTCGCTAGGAGACACGGTATAGATTAGAGATACTCCACGATCTATTATCCCAAAGAAAATGACTTAGCAGAAGCATTCAACAAAACTCTCATTCAGATACTGAAGAAGACACTTGATGATAATAAGTGACAGTGGAACGAGCAGTTGGTTGAAGCTTTTGCGCTTACCGCACCACATACCAAACTCCAACTCAATCTACCCCATTTTCCTTAGCTTATGGGTCTGAAGTCGTTCTACCTTTAGAAGTTCAACTCCCGTCACTAAGGATAGTATTGGGTAACAAGATCACTATAAAATAGAATGCAAAGTTATGGTTAGAAGAGCTCAAAGGTTTGGAGGAGAGTCACCTACGGGCGTGCCAGAACCTCGAGTTGTACAAGGCCAAAATGATTCAAGCTCACAACAAGCTAGTCCGCCGTAGGTCTTTTCGAGTAGGAGAACTTGTGTTAGTCCTAAAGAGACCAATTGGTGCCCATCAAAAGATGGGATATAAGTTTAAACTCACTTGGGAAGGCCCCTATGTCGTAAAGAAGGCTTACCAAGGAGGATCTTATCAGCTTATTGATTGTAAAGGGGAACACCCAATGCTTCCAATTAATGGGCTCAATCTAAAGAAATATTACCCACCAAACAAATCATGTTTGAAAATGATTATTAATAAAAAAAGATAAAAAAACCAGATTCCATTCATCAAATCTTCTCTTCTTTCAAAGAGTTATTTGCTTGTCTTGCGAATCTGCTGTAACATGTCTAGGGTAGGTGTAAGAGTCTCATAGTGGCATCCTATCCCTCTTTCACAACACAAAAACAATCTCCCGATTCTTTTAGAATAGGTGTAAGAGAATTTGAGAGGCATCCTATTTTGATTAGCATAATTAAGATAGGTGTAAGAGAATCCAAAAGACATTCTTTCTTAGTGGGAATCCTTTTGCCACCTATGGCACCATTTCATCAAATCCCCAGTGTGTTTAAGATAAGTGTAAGAGTCTCCCAGAAGCATCATATTCCTTCTAACACATGCACAACAACAAACATAAATCTTTTGTCTCGAGCTATTTGATGTGGAAGCAAGCCCCCTATGACACTCACTCATTAGCTACTCTAGGTGGTCTACACATCTTTCCTAGTATGTCACCCTAGTGGTCACTTGTTGGAGGATGTGAGTCCCCACACTTTCTTCCTAACTTGACCATTGTAAATCAACGTGCACCTTGTTAGTAGGGTAGACTTCACTGCCTAACCAATAAGTTACCTTATGTTGAGTTTGTTTAAGAAGATGTGAGTCTCAGTGCTTTTTTCTTGAACTAGCCATCATGCTCTAACTAGGTTGAGTATATTTGAGGTTTAGGATAAGTCCCCCAGAGGATTCTTTCCTCTTGACTACTTTTGAATTGATCTAAGTCCCCCAGTGGTATTCACTCAGTAGTCGCCCTAGGTTGGATAGCACATGTTGAGTGAAGATAGACTATCCCAGCAATCAGTTTCACTATAGGAAGATGTGAGTCCCCGAGTTTTCTTCCTAGGCTAATTATTGCAAATTGACGGGCACCTTAGGTTGGTTGATGTTCACTATGCTAACAGCGAATCACCCGATGAGCACACCAGTCTTGGCAGATATGAGTCCTTATGCTTTCTCCTTGAGTTGGACACCGAATATATACTAGATATATGACTAGCCATGTCATCTTCTCCACGATGTTAAATTAAGCCCTTATCGACCCCATCCCCTGTGGGCACTCTATTTGGATCAAGTCCTTTGCGACCCCATTTAGACACTACCCGAGTTACTTCTGAATTGGATAGTCCCCCTTTCCTAGTAGCCACCCTTATGGTTGGAGAATTTGTTCAGCGAATGCACAGATTCTCCCTTAGTTCAATAAATCTGAGATAGGTCTATGCTGATATAAACTCCTTCTCAGTTTGATCTCTCACAAACTAATAGGGTCCACTTAAAACAAACTAAAATAAACAAAATAAATAAAATTAATTCTCTTGTGGATTAGGAATTCAAGCCTTTAAAGGTCCCATTTTTTCTTGCATCCTATCTTTAGGCGGTGTCGTGAAATTCCTATAGGAATTGACTACACAGTTGAGATAAATCCCCGGGTCGGTACTCACTTTGTAGTCACCCTTAGGTCGGGTTCAATCTATTTTTCCACAAGCAGGTTATCTCGATAATTATTTTGCTTTGAAAGATGTAAGACTATGACACATTCTTTCTAGCATGATTGTCAAACGAAGGCGACTCTGAGTTGATTTGTTACCCAAAGTAACCGACCACCCCAAGGATCTTTTCTAATGGAAGATGTGAGTCCACGAGCTATCTTCCCTAGAATTGATCACTACAAACCGAAAGGCACTCCTTTGATTGGATAGTTCTCCCATCGGAAGCCACTCCCTTTGGTTCAGTAAATCTGAGATAGGTCTAGGCTTCTATAAGCTCCTTCTCAGTTTGATCTATCGCAAACCAATGGAATCCATAAAAATAAATCTAAAGAAAAAATAAAATTAATCTTTGACTATCCTTGAGCTGATTTAAGTCCCTTAGCAGCATTCACTCAATAGTCAGCCCTAGGTCATGTTCGATTTGTTGCCCAAAGAAACTGATCACCCTAGTGGTCTTTTGTAGTAGGAGGATGTGAGTCCCCGAGCTTTCTTCCTAACTTGACCATTGCAAACTGAAAGGAACCCCTTTAGTTGGATAGTCTTACTTTGTGGTTGGTAGACAACTCCCTTTAGATTGGTAAATCTAAGTTAGGTCTATGCCTCCATGGCCTCTATTCAGTGCAGTTCATCGCAAACTAACAGGATCCATCATAAACAACAAAAATCTAAAATTGAAATTATTCTTTGACTATCCTTGAGTTGATCTAAGTCCCCTAGCAGCATTCACTCAGCAGTCAGCCCTAGGTCGAGTTTGATTTGTTGCTCAAAGTAACCAATCACCCCAGTGGTCTTTTGTAGTGGACAATGTGAATCCCCGAGCTTTCTTCCCTTAAATTGATCATTGCAAACTGAAAGACACCCCTTTGGTTGGATAGTCCTACCTTGTGGTTGGTGGATTACTCCCTTTGGATTGGTAAATTTGAGTCAAGTCTAGGCCTCCATGGCCCCTACTCAGTGTAATTCATCACAAACTAATGGGATCCATCTAAATAAACAAATCTAAAATAATATTTATCTTTGAATATTTTTGACTTGATTTAAGTCCCCTGCCATTCACTCAATAGTCAGCCTTAGGTTGGGTTCAATCATTTGCCAATAGATTACCCAAAGAATTCCCTACTTTGGAGGATGTAAGTCTACTATGCTTTCTTCCTAATGCGATGTTGTATCGAAAGGAATCCCTTTGGTCTAGTCCTACTATGTGTTTAGTAGACTACCCCCTTTGGATTGGTAAATCTGAGTTAGGACTAGGCCTTCGCGGCTCTTATTCAGTGCGATCCATTGCAGACCAACAAGACTCATCTAAAAATCCAAAATATAAATTTTGAAACAAACAAATCCAATGAAATAAAGAAACAAACATACAATTAATCTAAATCAAATTCTCTTGCTTCTCCTCAGTGAGATTCAAATCTTTCTAGTCCCCCAGTGGATCTAGGATTCTAATCCCTTAGTGGATTTCACAACCCCTCCCTCGTGGATGACTTGAACTTGCTTCCCTAGTGGAGAGTTCACCTTTTTATCCCACGTGGAGTCAAAATAGAAACAATAAACAACAAATTAAAACAAATTCAAACCCTCTGCCCTAGCGGAACTCAAATCAAACCTCTCATCCCCTTGTGTATGATTTGAACCTGCTTCCGTAGTAGAAGGTTCACCTACTCTATCCCTTAGTGGATTCCTCCCTCTCTCTTATATCTTGGACATAAGTAGAGCCACTTTGCACTAAGCTGATTCTTTTTATACCTTAGGTTAGGGATATATAGTTTCTATTAGTGCTTGTGATCTTTTGGTGTTGTTGATCGTTTCGGTCAACACCAATATGTGTGGTGTTCCTTGCCAGTCACACCACACATATTGGGCGCCCTTTGTTGACCTCATTTTTAGGATGAGCTCTCAACACCACCATCTTTGACATAGGACTCCTCTTAGACTTTAAGAGTTCCTTAGTCTTAAGACACATCTAGTGATTAGGTGGACACTCAACCTAGCCCTAGAGACTTAGAAGAGTTAGCCATAGGAATAGGTCATACCTTAGGGGTGTTAGGAAAACTTGCCTACACTTAGCTTGAACCATTCCTCACTTCCTTCCTTCAAGTCAAACTCCAAATCAATCTTAATTAATTTTCTCAAACTCCAAATCAATCTTATTTGATTTTCTCAAAACTCAAATCATTGAACTCCATGTGATTAAAATTCATGATTGAAATCCAAGATTAAAACCCATGAATGAAATTCCTAAATTCAAAATCTTTCCTAAGTCCTTCAAATTTTCCTTCATGGACTTAGCCTAAATTATGATCTAAACCAATTCAAACCCTTGAGATTTTCTCATGATTCATTTATATTCTCATTTATATTCACATATATAAATGAAATATAAATTCAAACCAATCAAACTAAACTCAAAATTCAAATTCAATTCATGAAATTTTCGAAGTCCTTTTAATTTGCCTTAAAGGACTTGTCCTAAATAATGATCAAATCAATTCAAATTCATGGGATTTTTTCATAACTCATTTATATTCTCATTTATATTCATATATATAATTGAAATATAAATATAAATCAATCAAATCAAATTCAAAAATTTAAGCTCCACACTCCAAATTTTCCTAAGTCCTTTAAATTCTCTTTAATGGACTTAGCCTAAATCATGATCAAATCACTTGAAAACCTTGAATTTTTCTCATAATCCATTTATATTCTCATTTATATTCACATAGATAAATGAAATATAAATTCAAACAATCAAAACCAACTCTAAAAATCAAACTCAAGTCCATTCAAAATACAACCTAAGCCTTTCAAGTCAAAATCTTGAACTTAGCCAAATCAATTTCAAATCAAACCAAACTCTTGATTTTCCTTCATGATTCAATCAACCCTACAATCATGAACCCCCATATATAAATACAAACTTCAATCACCAAATCAAAATCAATTCAAAAATCAAAAGCCAAATCCTTTCATGTTCTTCCTTTGAATATGAAATTGTCAAATGAATCAAAACCCATTTGACTTCAAACCACTTGCAAATGGATTTATATTTCAATCATAAGTCCATATACAAGTTCAATCAACTTCAAATCAAGCTTTGACCAAGCCATTTGACCCACTTAGGCTCACTTGATCCAAAGTGACCTAAAGTACTCTTATGAGCCAAAGTCTAATACTAACCAAATTAGATTGAACTAAGCCCATCTTTGCCTCTCATCATGATCAATAATCATCATGGGATGATCAATCAATCAAATTAGATCAAATCAAGTCAAACCTAAGGGTAGATCAAGTCACTTGCCGAAAATGAAACCTAACATAGCCAAATTCCATCATAGGCTAAATTAAGAGAAACCATTTATCTAAGTTTATTCATAACCTATGTTTGAACTTGACCAAGCCAACATTTGAGCTAACTTAGCCCAATTTTTCACTTGACCCAAGTTGACCCAACTTGACCTAAAAAGTTAAAATGTGTCAAAACTTGATCTAAGCCAAATTGATTCAAACCAATGGGTCAAGTTCATTCCAAATCACTTATTGAACTTGACCAAAGCTTCAATTGGCCAACTAGACCCAACCTAGCCCAATTGACCTTAAACCCAACTTGACCTGAAGGGGTCATGTTGAGCCCAATTCAAACTTAACCCAAATTGATTGAAAAAAAAAAGATACCTATCCACTCCATATGACTAACCAAACCCAAACCTACCCTTGACCTGGCTCAAATAGGTCAACTTTACCCATTTGACCTAAATGAAGACATATGAGCCAAATTCAAAACTATACCAAATTAAATCAAACCAAAGCTACCAAAATATTTCAAATGGTCGTATGAACTTTGTCCAACCTTTGGTTTGACCCAATTTGACCAATTAGTCAACTTGACCAAATTTGACCAGGTCAACTTGATCAATGAATTCCAAATCTCATGAAACTTGGCTAAACCTAGCTTCTTCACATACCCAACATATCCAAATTGAAAAATAAGCAAAATGATCATTTTACCTAGTCCATAGAACAAATTATGACTAATCCATGGGTAATTTGGTCATGCCCTCTTCATATCAACTTGATGCCTTCCTAATAGCTCAAGTAGACCTATTGGAGAGTGGTGCACCCAACCCAATGTGTTTGGGTCAGCCCAAATGGACCCAAGGCCAAACCCGACCCTATGGGTCAAATTGGCTCATTCCAAATCCCTCCTTCACCCAATTTGATGCACATTGGAGGTAGGCAATCCATTCAAGGCCTCAAATCAATCATGTGCAAAGAGCTAACAACCTAAAAAACCTCTCCAATTTGAGCAATTGGATCAAAAAGACAAAGGAGGTGTATTCGATTGCAATAGCGGGAGATATACTCCCCCTAATTCAATTCAAAATTAGCATTCCTTAATTCGATTGAAGCTTAAAGAGTGTTAGAATAGATCAGAGAGCCCTCACAAGCCTTTTAAGGAGGATTTGAAATTGCTTCTTCTCTATTTTCTTCATTAAAAAATAGGGGAGCTCTTTTGAATCTTCAACTTTCTCCACACTCAAAATTACTTCAATTCCTCTTACACACTTACTCTAAGGATCAATTCGAGTGCACCCAAGCATCCATTTGAGTTCCCATAGCAAGTAGAGCCTAAATTGGATCAAAGCCGCACGGGAGTTCAAGTGGTGTTGGTCCATAGAGCAATCCACTCAACCCCAAGGCCTGAAAATTTAAAGGCTTCACTGATGAAGCTACCTCATCGATCTCGGCCGATCACCTCGGCAGGTATGAAATTTTTCACAAAGATAGGAGGCATTGGTCTTTGTGAAAGAATTTTCAAGTCATACAAAATCCACCGCTTGGATATGTTCCTTATTGGCTTTGGATGGTGGGTAAAGTTTTGTTCCAATCCAGCTCACCTGGATCTTCCCTAGATCATGCCTTCTATTGATCCTAGGGGAAGAACTGGGGAGATCCTGGCCATCCATTAATGCATTTTGGATGGAAGACCAAGATTATTCCCACATTTTAGAGTTAATAACCCTTTTATAAACCGCGGGATGATCCCTGGCTGTCCAATCTTTGATCGAACGGCTGGGATCCAAGCACGTCCCACCGCCGCACCACCATTTGGATGGGACATTTAGGTGAGAGGCTCACCGCATAATGCGTGTAAAGCACGCTGACCGCTGCGGTCGCGTGTTGTGATGTGAGCTAAGGGATTAGTTTAGGGAATTTAATTAATGCTAATTAATCTCCTTATCTTCTAAAATTCATATCCCTCTTAATAAAATTTAGAAAAATATGAGATAAAATCTATTCAAAGATAATTCAACCTAGAATATTTTAAAAATAATTTCAATGGATTTTGAATTATCTTTTTATATGATTTTGGGTTTTATTGGAAATCTTGTTTTTTTAATTACCTCTTCATTAAATCTCTGATTAATCTCAAACTTCTTGAGTATGTTTTAGGGAATTACATCTACCACCTCTAATTTTCTTGTGATTTATTTAAGGCTTAATTAGGGTAATTGCAAATTTGTTTTCTAATTACCCTTCTTATGTAATTAAGGATAATTAGGATTTGTATTAGTGTTTTAATCCATTATTAAGGTTGATTAAGGTTAAAACCAGTGAATAAGAGGTCTGGGAATAATTTTGGGCCATTTCCTAAGATATTCCCTAAACCCCCTTTTCTTTCCTTAATCCTCCATTAATTAATGGTTAATTCATTAATTATCCTTTTAATTGATTTCTAAAAATTCTAAAAGCTTCCAAAACTTAATTAATCTACTTTGGGTAGATGCTTAGGTGTTTAAGAGCCTAAGTTGAATTAAAAAAAATCAAAACCCAATTCATATGTGTGAAGGGGTGTTTTGAAATTGCTTATGCTTAACCCCTTAGCTTAATTAACCATCAATCATGAGCTAAATTGCATTAGGCCCTTTTCTTCCTTGGTGCAATATAAATTTAAATTTTTTGTGAGATTTTATGTCATCTCATTGGCTCATAATTACTTGGTTAATTATACTAAGGTGGTGTAGGTAAGGGTTAATTAACTTGCTTAATTCATATCCTAACCTAATCAAAATTTAAAAATGAATCTAATCATGTAAAAATTAAACAAAAATATTAAACACATATAGGAATGGATTAGAAATAGAAAACTCAACTCACATTTTTAAATTTAAATCAAACTCAAAGTAAACAAAAATCACATTGAATAAACTTTGATTTATTTTAAGTCTTCTTATTTCATAAGAAAGTCTTTAGGATTTAATTAAAGTGAATATGTTTACATGCTTTCACTACTTTAATTCTTTCCCCAACATGTTAAATGTGTATGTCATATGGTTTCATGCATCCATATTTTTCAATACCAAATTTAAAATAAAAATGTTTATTTTATGTCAAATTTGCATGTGTTGGCTAAAGTAGAATATGAGTGGCTATTATCACTACTAAATTCAAATTATTTTTAAAATATATAAATCAAATGCCTAAAATTGAAAGTGTGCTGCTTATATTTTAATTATAAGCTTGTATGTTAATAAGATATAAGGATGTGCTTAGTGTAGGTTTTCCTTCTCTTCTCTTTTAGTATAGTTTTGAATAGGATTTGGTGAGTTGCATGGTTCATTTGAAAAGAACATAACTATTACTTAGGAAGGTTACCTATGCTTTCACACATAAATTGCATAAAAAAAATAAATCAACTAAAATGAACTTTTGCATTCTTTCTTTTCATTCATTCCTTTTATATATATGTTTGTATTTAAGAAAAGTGGTATATTAGTCTGGACAACCCCGAGATTGCGAGGCTTTAAGTAGCTTTAAATAGGTTTTATACCTTACACCTATGGTTAACAATGGCACTATACTCACTTATGTCTTTCTTACTTTCATGTGTGTATGTGAAAATTGGATAAGAAAACCCTTTTATACTTAATGAAAATCATGCATCAAAAGCATTCAAATTTTATTAAGTAACTTACTTAGCATGCATCATAAAGTGTGCTAAATATTCCCTTTTGGTGTGTATAGATATGCTTAGGATCCATTCATATGCATGTTATACATGTTGGGAAAGAAATGAAGTAATGTGTGTTTTGTGAATTTGGTTCATTTTATTTAATCTTAAAATGTCTTTCTCTTTGAATAGGTTTGTTTAGAGTTCATCTAAACTTAGGATTAATTAAAATACTTAATCAAAATATTCACTAAATAAAACTAAAATGTGAACCTACATTAGAAATTATTTAGGTTAGGAAAGGAAAGAGAAGTTCTCTTCTCTTTCCCTCTCTTTATAACTTAGTAATTAATTGTAGGATTCACTTGAACATAATCAAAACATGAAATAAAATTAACCCAAAATAATTAAATAAGTTAAATAAACCCTCCTCTAAGTTGAACATGTTTTCACACTTAGAAAATTTGAACCTAAACTCATAGCTCAACATACCACACAAACTTTCAAAGCACACACATTAGGCTAAGTCACCACTTCTAGCTTTAGGTTAGGACGGTGCATGATTTGATATTTTATTTTATTTTGTGATATATGTTTTAGACTGGATGTTAGGTGTATGCTCGTAAATGGTAGGACGCTCTTAGTCTAACCATTATTTTTTGCAGGGGATTATACTTGAGGGGCGCTATCATAAATAAATATATAAATGCTTTTGTTTGCAGGTGTTTTATACCCCTAAGCACCAGGTGGACTTAATCACCCATGTGTGGGGTGATAAGTCCAATATACATGCTTGGGATTTGTGTGGTTTATTTTAGCTAACATTTATTTCGTTGGTGTTAGTTATATTTTCATTCTTTTCCTTTTTCATGTAAATTTGTGCATTTAGGATTTTAGAATGATTGTTATGGGGATTAGGATGAGCATTGGTCATAAGATCATATCTTATGCACCATGTAAAGTCTTGGAGCATCTACCTTCCAACCATCCTAAAAGAAGGAACCAAAGAAGAAAGAAGAATAAAGCTTGAAGACCCCATAACAATGAATTCCTTGCTTAATTATAATTTAATTCATTTATAATCGGGTTGTATAAGGGTAGAGCTCGGCTACCCAATTTTCTATTTTCGGGTTTGGGCGGTGGTGCACGACCACAATGGCTTTTTATTCTTTTTGCGATTGGCTTTATAAACTGATTGATGATTAATTTAGCTTGTGCATTAAGTGGCATCATCTTCCTAGTTTCTTCCTTGCTTTATGTATGGCCTGGATGTGGATTAGGCTCTCCAGGAAAAAATAAATATTTTACCAAACTTAATAACTCATATTAAAAATAAAGAACTCATAATCTCACCTAAAGCTTAAGTTTAAAATCAAGATAAAAGAATTAGCATTCACTTTGCTGGATGAGTATTTCTATTATAATATCATGCACAACAACATCTTATTTCACTCTTGATTAGAGCGCTTCCACCTTTGCCAGAGAAACTTGGCTTGACCTATGAGAGCTATGGTGGAAACACAACTCCTCCCTTCTCGTTGATTTTGGCCCATAATCTCATTTCTCATGCATTATGCATATAAATCCTATTAGACTGAGTCAAAATGATTATCCAAAAATGAAAATAAATTAAAATTTTAATTGCATTTGATTTAGGTCATTTAAATTATGCCATTTACATGATCTTATCTCTTTAGGGAGTGAGTTTAAGGACTTAGTCTCTTTCTAAATAATAACATCCAAGCTATCTTGCATTAAGCATGTGACTTGCCTACATCAATTTAAAATTGTAGGATGAGTTAGTTGGTGGCCAGTCCCAAGCGATTGTAAGTCCAAGCAGCCGAGTGGTTTGTCCTCTATTGTGGAGGTAAACCAAATACCCACTTTCTCCTTAGATTTAGGTTATGCTTTTGGCCCTCGCCAAAGCTCCCTAGATTTAGGTTCTGAGATTGTTTTTCCTTTTGCGGGCCCTAAGCATAAATTCTCACCTCTTAGAAATTTCTATAACCTTATATTATGGAATTATAAGCACTAAGATTCTAATAAAAAAATCCAACTCAAACAAATTAAATCAATTTCAAAAATATAAAGCTCAACCATAGGATAGTTCGAGATGCTCGCTAAATTTTCTAGCATCGTGAGCATCTCCTACTTATCTCCATTTGATAATCTCTCTCTTTATGATCTTCAAAAATAAATCAATCGATTAATAGTCCTTTCCTATTGAAATCTTTGAATTTTCTTAAAGAATCCCCCTTCCTTATAATGATGTAATTAACTATTGGGGCTTGCCTTTGGGAACTTAAAAAACCTGATTTAAAATAAACCCTACTTTACTTTCGATGTAAAGTAGGGGAAGAATCCGTTGTATACTTTGAAGACCCAAAGTTCTTAGGAGCCATTATTTTGGTGATTAGGTCCATTGAAGGGTGGTAACTTCTATCTTTCGAGATAGTACATGTGGTAAAAAATTTTGATATAGGAGTCACCTTTCAAAATCTGTCGGTAGAAAGGGATTGACAAGACCTATAGAAATTCATCTTTTAGGGCGCCACGTAGATCCATAGATGTACTTATTCAGATGATCGAGTACGTCATCAAGAAATAGTGTACTATCTTGAAAGATAGAAGTCACTACCCTTTAATGGACCTAATCACCTCAATAAGGACTCCTAAGGACGTTGGGTCTTCAAAGTGTTCCAGAGATTCTTCCCCTACTTTATATGGAAAAGTAAAGTGGGATTTATTTTAAATTCTAAGTTCTCATAGGGTAATCCCCCATAATTAATTACAACCTAAGGAATGGGATTTCTTAGGAAAACTCTCGATCAAGCAAATGATCGTTGTCTCTGAAGATTTTAATATATAAGGACTATCAATCGATTAATTTATTTTTGAAGATCAAATAAGATTGATCAAAGAGAGATTTATTATCAAAGCCAAATGGGAATAAGGGGGAGATGCTACAATGCTAGGAAACCTAATGAGCATCTCAAACTATCCTATAATTGGGCTTTATATTTTTGAAATTGATTTAGTTTGTTTGAGTTGCATTTTTTATTAGAAATTTAGGACTTAGAATTCCTTAACACAAGATTAAGGAAATGCCTAAGATGTGAGAAATTGAGCATATGGCCCATAAAGGGGAGAAGTAATCTCAAAACTTATATCTAGGGAGCTTCAATGAGAGCCGAAAGCACAACTTAAATCTAAGGCGAAAATGGATAATTAGTTTGCCTTCACAAAAAAAAGACAAACACCGACTTGGACTTACAACTGGGGTGGTCCAACTAACTCCTCCTACAATTTTAAATACATGTAGGCAAGTCTTTTATGCTTATGCAAGATAGCTAGGCTATTATTATTTAGAAAGAGACTAAGTCCTTAAACTCACTCCATAAAAAAACTAGATCATGTAAAGGTATGCTTCAAATGACCTAAATCTAATGCAATTCAAATTTCATTTTATTTTTATTTTGGACAATCAGTTTGACTCACGCTCAATAGGATTTTTATGCCTAATGCATGAGAAATGAGATTATGGGCCAAAAGGAAGGAAGGCGAGGAGTGGTTCAAGCTAAGGGTAGGTAAAATCCTAACAGCCTAAGGCATGACCTATTCCTATGGTGAACTCTTCTAAGTCTTCTAGGACTAGGTTGAGTATCCACCTAATCACTAGATATGTCTTAAGACTAAGGAACTTTTAAAGTTTAAGAGGAATCCTATGTCTAAGATGGAGGTGTTGAGGGATCATTCTAAAAATGAGGTCAACAAAGGGCGCCCAATAGGTGTGGTGTGATTGACCAGGTACACCACACATATTGGTGTTAACCAAAATGATCAACAACACCGAAAGATTACAAGAATTAGCAAAATAATCTATCCTTAACCCAAGGATTAGAAAGAATCCAGAGCCTAATGTAATGTGGCTCTATTTATGTTCAAGACATAAGAGAGAGGGAAGAATCCACTAAGGGCTAGAATGTGAACCTTCCATTAGGGAAGTAGGTTCAAATCATCCACAAAGGGATGAGAGATTTAATTTGAGTTCCCTGGGAAGAAGGTTGAATTTATTTTAATTTTGTTGTTTGTTGAATTTGTTTTGGTTTGTTATTAGACTCCACGGGGAATATAGAGATGAACTCTTCATTAGGGAAGCAAGTTCAAGTCATCCACGAGGGAGGGGTTGAGAAATCCACTGAGATATTAGAATTCTATATCCATTGGGGGACTAGAAAGATTTGCATCTCACTGAGGAGAAGCAAAAGGGTTAGTTTAGATTGATTATTTGGTTTGTTTTGTTTCTTTGTTTCATTGAATTTATTTATTTCAAATTTTTAGATTTTAGATTTTGAGATGAACCTTGTTGGTTTATAATGGATCACACTAAATAAGAGCTACAGAGGTCTAAACCTAACTCAGATTTATCAATCCAATGAGGTAGTCTACTAAACATATAATAGGACTAGCCAACCAAAGGGATGCCTTTCGGTATACAACAACTATACTAGAAAAGAAAGCATAGTAGACTTACGTCCTCCAAAGTAGGGACCAGTTACTAGGGTGACCTATTAGCAAGGCAACAGATTGAACCCCAACATAAGGTTGACTATTGAGTAAATACCACCGGGGGACTTAAATCAGCTCAAGGATAGTCAAGATAGATTTCATTTTTTTTAGATTTATTTATTTTGATTATGATGGATCACATTAATTTACGATGAATTGCACTGAATATGGGCCATGGAGGCCTAGACCTAACTCAGATTTACAAATTCAAAGGTTGTAGTCTACCAATCACAAGGTAGAATTATCCAACCAAGAGGGTGCCTTTCAGTTTGCAATGGTCAAGTCTCAAGAAGAAAGTTTGGGGACTCACATCTTCTGAAAAAAGGATAAGGAACCACTAGGTAATCGGTTGCTTTGGGCAACAAATCAAACCTAACCTAGGGCTGACTATTGAGTGAATGCTGCTCGGGGACTTAAATTAGCTTAAGGATAGTCAAAGATTAATTTTATTTTTTAATTTGGTTTGATTATGATGGATCCCATTGGTTTGTGATTAATCAGATAGGGTCATAGACCTAACCTGATTTAAATCCAAAGGGAGTAGTCTACCAACTATGGGGTAGGACTATCCAAAATGGCTTTTCATCACCATGGACCCGGTATTCAATTCCATCTTTTCAGAACTTGATGCACTAATGAAAGGAGGAAGGAACGATCTTATTCTGATGTATCCAAGGCCTACCGAACAAAGCAGTGAACGAAGTATTCGATTTAATAATGTAGAATTTGGCTTCAGTCTTCCAATCACCGATCTCCAAAGGTAATACTATAGAACTTAAATCCCGCTCATCTTGATCAATGAATCCTCTCAACATCACCTTATCTCCTTGGAGTGCGGAGATGTCGATCTTCAAATAGACAAGGGTCTTTAGATTCATAATATTCACCGATGCACCTGCATCTATGAGAACCCTGGCGAGTATGAACCCGCCCATATAGACTATGATGTAGAGGGGACAGTTGTGCTCCAAGTCCCCTAGCAGAAGGTCTTCATCTGTGAACGTAACCCCTTGGGCTTCTTTTGCATAGTGTGCTTCCTCACCTATAACGGTCAGCTGAGCTAAGCATATTTCAGGATGAAGAAGAATCTTGATTAGTGATTCCCTCATCTCTTTGGATAAGGCAAAGGCATCATATTTACTTAGCTTAGATGGCAATTTTCTTAGATGGGAAAGGACATTGTAGTCCACCTTTGGATGGTCTTCCACAGGCATATCCAAGAGTAGAGCATCATATGGAAGAGATTCTTGATCTTCAGTAACAATGACTTATTTCTCTCTATCTTGAGGTGCTGCTCTAGGAGGTAGAACCTTGCTACTATGGAAGTTGACTTTGATGATCTCTTGAGGCAAGGTGGTAGAAGGTTCTACCTACACTTCAGGCTCACCTATAGCTTCTCCTATGGGACCGTTGGAATCGAATAATTCCAAGTCTATTTCAAGAGGTGAACTCATAGTGTTCAAAGTTGGAAAGTCCAACCCTGAATCAAAAAGATGAAGATCAGAATTATTATAGTTATTTAGACTTAAAGAGTTATCGTTAGGAATAGAAGAAGACAACCCATCATAAGTGACACAGATATAATTCAAGCTAGCTTTATTCTTCAATTTCTTGAAATTTTTTGGAGGTACAAAGTAGAAATCAAGTAGAGTGAGTGAAGTAAGGGATTTGCTACTTATCCGCTGATGCAAGAGTTCTACTAGTAGAAGAAATATAAGAGCTAGCTGAAATGGAAGAAGTTACTGGTGTGGAAGCTGCAACTTAATGTTGGAGGCTGGATACGGTCGGTAGTTGTGCTAAAGGGCTATCATGACACATGCTACTGCCACTGCTACTGAGCTCCCACTTTCTTAGAGTTGGCACTGAAAACTTGCAAACCTTTCTTGGTGTTTGAGGTTTGAGCTGACTCAGGCATCTGCAAGGAAAGCTTCTTGATCTTCTGAACTATCTTCTTAGAGGTACGGGATAAGGAGATGTCCCAACCTTCTTTGATTTTGGTAGGATCACATGTATCCCCAAAGATTACCCTAATGGAACTGGAAGGTTGTTCCATAAGGTACTTCTTCGGGATGACTACAGCACCGATCTTGAAACTATGTTCAATCCAGTCCATGAATGTGAAGCAATCCTCCGAAACATGGCCTAGACTTCGATGGTAAGGGCAAAAATTTGGATCATGACTTCTGCTTACTTCCTCTAGTCTCCTAGGCTCAGGTAACTAAAATTAGGTTATTTTAAGAGATTCTTAAAGATTTTTCTAATTACCTCCAGTCTCCCTAGGCTTAGCCAGTATTTATTTGCATTTTTTTATTTTTTATGATTTGTTATGACTTTTAGAAATTTTAGCTCACCAGAGCTCAAGATTAGTGGCAAACTGATTGAAGAAATTTTGTTTAGTGGATATGAAGCTCTACTGATCAGCACGAGCTCCAATTTGAGGTGGCTTGCTCGGAAGACCAACACTCTAAGTTTGGGAGGTCGATGTTGATCAAAATTTATTCTTCGATAGTCGGGAAGCTTGAAATATGATTCATGCTTGCTCGATTGGCTCTAGAGATGATGTGTGCAAGGTTAATTGCACTTTGGTTGGGGTTTGAGCAAATGAGAATCAAGGGGAGGATGCCCTATTTTGACTTGAAGAAGATTGAGAATGGGAGGCTTGGGGTTTTGGAAAAGCCCTGGAAAACTCTCTTGAGGATTTTTTTCTCTCACTTAGGATGCACTAAACTCACATAAAAGAAAATAATTCGATTTAATTAATTTTGAAAAAAATGAACGTATGATTTCAAATGACATACAACATTTAACATGATTATGAAAAAATAAATGAATACAAATACATGATTTCATCCAATCAAATTAATTCTAAAGATAATAATATTAAATAAAACTATTTAAGGAAAACCAAAGCTTTCTTAATTCCATTTTAACTTTATATTTTGATTTCATTTAAGGATATAGAAAGGTTTACTGGTCATAACCCATTCTCATGTTTGTTAATTCATTTGGTTTGGAATTTGGATTTGGATTTGATATTTGAATTGAATTTGAGAATTGGTTATAGCTTAAGAAGGTGAACATGGATTGGGTTTAGGCTATAATGGTAGGTGGATTTCTAAGTCCTATGGCATAACCTAATCCTATGATTAATCCTTCTAAATTTATAGGCTTAGGTTAAGTATTCACCTAAGTGATAAAAGTGTCTTATGACTAAGGAAGTCTTAGTGTCTAGAAGACTCCTAAATCTAAGATGGGGAGATTGAGAACTCACTCCAAAAGTGAAGTCAACAGTTGGTTGATTAAGAAGACTCATCATAACCACGAAATGACTATCATTGTCATAAAAGAAATCAAATACAATGAATGACAGCATGCAGTCAACATGATATGATAATCTTTTCTAATTTTCTTCTCCTTACTCAAAAACATAGCAGGAAGACTTTGTTCACAAGACTTCATTAAATCCTCACATTTCTGTCTCGTCTTCTTATGAACACTATTATGATTTCCAATATTTGTTAGAAGCTTATCTTTTCTTTTCCAATTTCTAAATCTTTCAGTAAATAATGAGTCTCCACCACCTTGGCTTGTGTTACTTTATTATTGTGGCTTGAAAATATAACAATAAAGATAAAATACAACATCATTTTGAATATTGTACTCCAACAAATCTGGATATTCTTTAATTAATTAAATCTCCGCATAATATTTCCTATCATTGTTTGGAAAAAATTAAACTTTTAGGTTGATGAGGTCCCTTCAACAAATATGTCATTCGTACTTATTCAATATCATTAACATCATAACTCTAAATTGAAGGACGAAGTCCAAGGTCGGCTAAAAGATTGGCAATGTCCAACTCTATTTGTTGTTCCTTCTTCAAGAAACCATCCATTTACTAAACCCTAAAAATAAAAAAAGTTGTATTATTTTATATAAGTAATCTTTTATAATCACACTTTTGTCTTTCTTTTAAGATAAATTAATATGTAAATGAATACAAATAAAGACACATTTTTAGCACTTTTTTAAAACAAAACACACAAGCCACAGTACTTTTTAAAACAAAGGCACACCTTCAACCATTTTTATTTAAAACAAAGTCATACTATAATTATTTTCAAAATAAAGACACAATGTTGGCCTTTTAAAATAAAACAAAAATAATATTTAAAAAAAAAAAAAAACAAAGGCACGCATTGAACTATTTTTTGAAACAGAAATATATAATAAAATATTTTTAAATCAAAGGCACACCGTCAACCTTTGTTTAAAATAAAAAAACTAATCATGTACCTATATTGATTGTTAAGATCTTTTCAACGAAGAATATTTTGACTACTCTAATTCTTAAAGATCACCTTCAACAAAGAACATATAATATAAAAATTAAACTATGTTAATATTATCTATAGAATAAGTAAAGAGTAAAAAACTAATGAAACGTCAATAAATAAAAGATAAGCCATATGAAATTTGTTTATCTTACATTCAACAAACATTCAAGCAAAGAGAAAAGTACTACACTTCTTAAACAAATCCACATACAAAATTCAAAGTTCCCCTTAATCCACATACAAAATCCAACATAGACTTCATTTGAAAGGATGGCTAATTATCTTGGAATGTTGGTGTGAACTACATTTCAAAGTTATAAGAAGTGTTACCCACCAACTTAGAATTGCTCCAAATTTATACAATGAAACTATCAAACTACTACATGGAAAAAATTATGATAATCAAAAGAATTTAACCTCTAAGTATTGTACGAAGATATCATCTTATAATTATAAAAAGATACTATACATACATTAAATAAGATAAATTAAAAGCAACTCATATGTGATATAAAATTTTTAAATGACTATAAATACCTTCTTCTATAAATGTGACTACTAATGCTAAGAGCATGTACAAAAAATATCATACAAATGAGAATTTGTAATGGTGAGGATTATCTCAAGTGACTTAGTGTTCATGTAAAAATTCTCAATATATTCAATATAAACCTCATTAAGGATTAATTTTGATCATCAAATTTATTGACTTGATTTTTTTTATCTTTCATTGAATCTAAGAATATTTTTAAAAACTCTTATGAAAGTTATTAAGACAAAATAATGACAAGTAAAACATATGAAGAAAAGAAAACAATCACATCCAAATCACAAGTTATCAAGCACAGTGCTTCTCTTACATAACATAAATATCGATTAGAAAAAAAACATAAATAAATGTTAGCATACAATCATTATATTCAAATCAATATTAGGGTAACGTGTGTCTCTTTAATCAAACTAAAAAGAGTTTGAATATTTTTAAGATATATTACAAACAAGGAGTTACAGAACACAATTAAACATAAACTTAGATTCAAAGTCTAAAAGTGAATTTGATGACAACAATATTATATAAAACATATAGGTTACTTAGTAAATTGTCTTGACTTAATGCAAAATGTGCATATCTAAGTCATATAAAAATAATTTTAATCAAATGGCAAAGCAATATCAGAAAAGAAGAATCAAAAGTATAACAAGGAAACAAATTATAATTTGATATCTAAAATAATTACATTTTCTTGGAAATATATAAAAAAAACAAGTATGTAGGTCGATTTAGCATATTATGATCTCATAGAGCATCAAAAAGAGATGTCACTGCCTCAGAGAGAGAGAGAGGCTCAACATTTTTTAGAACCGTCAAAGAAAACAAATTGTCCATCCAAATAGCACGGGTTGCTTGCAAATGGAAGGAGATTATGAAATAACCATACAAATAACTAAAATAAAACAAGATTTGCACTCAAAACAAAGAGAAAACTAATTTTTTACAAACCAAGAGTTTTGGGATTAAAACTAACTTAAATAGGAAGGAATCTGTAAGTTCGAACTCGCAGTGGAAGTGGACCGGCGTGATGATGTCGGTGACCTCTTCAGATGTTGAGGCTCAAAAATTAGGGAGAATATGAGCAGGGTGAGGGTACAAGAGATCTGGGGTTGAGGCAAAATTACTAAAAATTGCCCACCCTGGCATACCGGCATATCTGCCCCTATAAAAAATTTTACAATGTCAAACTTTCATTATATGGTAGGATGATTATGATTCCACAAAATATATATATGCATACTACAAAAAAGAATGTATTTGCAAGAGAATTTTATATAGAACAAGTTCCATGATAATAACGAGACTAAGTAGAAAATAATCATGCTAAAATTAACAATGACTTTATGTCAAAAAAAAGTTGTAAGTATGCAAAAAACATAATTATGTGATCAACAAATGGCTATGATTGTTAGCCTAAAATTTTAATCCATGCATCTATTCACTTGATAGTTATGTGGCTAAATGAGTACAGAATGCAATTATTTATATGGTATTCTAATCATCCTTGAGTGACTAAAGTAAATAATGATCAAAAAAATTAGTAACTATACATATTCTTTGCTTTGTCTTTATTATCCCAATTCATTAATTCCTTATATAATTCCACTTCTCATTATTATCTCAAATATCCTTTTCTTAATCTAAATCTAAATAAAAATTTATTATTTTAACAATACATATATTCTATCAAATTAAATTCTAATGCAATACTTTTTTTCGTTCATTTAGATCAAATAGAGTACAACTATAAAGGGGATCAAACAAAGATGAAAACCTAAACACTAAAACAAGTGGTGGTGGTTTTGATAAAGAAAGTTTTAGTGCTTATGAAAAGTTTATGTAGAAGCTTAAGCATTACTATTGATAGAGATAATTCATAGTAACATTGAGCAATCATATGATTGCACTAGGAGAGTCAACCTTTAATCTTAGATACTTTCTATCCAAGGTGAGATGAGTAGATTGATCCTTTAGACATTCTCATCATTTGGAAAAAAAGTTAAAAGATGAAACACCTGATTTACAAAATGACAATTGTATATGCATGCAACTTGGAAAGAGGAGGGAATTGTGAGAATGATTGGTTGGTCAAGTTATGACAATTATTATTGTGAGAGTGATGAGAGTGATAGTAGCCATACATAATAGAATTAAATGTCCTTCCAATTGAATTGGACAATACACACATAATTAAGATGTTTTAGTTAACTAAGATGTATTGGGGGTGGTGACATTGAGCATTAAAAGGATGCGAATCAACTGATAGTTAATCTAAGAAATAGCTTTTTGTAGGTACACATCAACCCATAAAACATTGTGAAAATGAAGATGGCTACATAGATCCATTAGAAAAATTGCAACATTATCATCATATGTTATAGGGGAACTCATGATGGTTAATTAATTAAATGTTGGAGTTGAGATCAAAGATGTTGTCTCTATCACTATATGCACAATCAAATAATGAAAATACAAGTTTGCTCAAAATTTAATCAGTTAGAAAAGAAAACTTATAGCAGTAGAATAAAACTTAACGCCTTAGCTTAGATGGAAATCTAACACGCACACAGATAATTGAAAGAGAATAATAAACTCTAGAATTTTTATGTAAGAAATTCTCAGAAAGAGGGAAAAAATCACGCCTAGCCAAATAAAAATGCTCACATATATATATGATTTGGAATACATAGTTTAAGTCTTTCCAATAACGAGATTACAAGATTGTATGTCAGAAACCTTGACAAATTCCGTAATCAAACAATGATATGCAAATGAGAATGGGTCAGTTGTGTGGCAAGATAATGATAATAGCACATTGGATAATTACAAATTGGTAAACTTTAAACTTCTAGATCTCTCTTAGCTTTCTCTCATGTTCACCTCTAGCTCATCCTTTCCTTCATGACAATAATGAGTTATATTTATAGGATTCTGAGAGATATATTTTGGTCAGTATAGCAAAAATCTCAAAACACTATATTTGATGATTTATATCGATTCATGTGATCATAGATAGTTTTTTTGGTGATTTGATCATTCAAATGACCTCTGATCTAAGTGATCTTATTAGGTTTATTGGATTCATCTTGTCGGGCCGCTTGATTTGACTATAAAGACGCCAAAATTTGACCATACAATCGCAAATTTTTGGGTATAGCTGATTTGAGCTCATTTGAGATGAATCGACCTTCTAAAGATCGTTGAACTTATCTCACTGAGTAATTTAATTTGATTGTATACATGTTTTAACTTAATATTCGTGCTTGATTTATAAATTTTAAAGGGATATATAATTTGACTCCCTATTTTTGGATGATAAAATTTATTTTATCCAAAATATATTAAAAATAAAATCACTTTAGCTAAAAATAATTAAGATATATATATATATATATATATATATATATATATGTGTATTGATTTATTTATTTATTTATTAGTTATTAAAATTTATTTATCTATTTATTAATAAAATCACTTTGTCGTTTAGTTTGAAAGAGAGGAGGCCGTGGGTCCCAGTTTATTTATTTATTTGTGATTTTGCCATGTGAGAGTGAGAGAGAGAGAGAGAGAGGGAAGACCGAAAGACTTTTTTAAGAAGAATATAAAAAAAAATTTAATGAAGAATATAAAGAGTTTTTTTTAATGAGGAATGTGAAGAGCTTTTTTTTTACTTATTTAAAATATGAATATTTTTCTCTTCCTTATATATATATATATATATATATATATATATATATATATATATATATATATATATATATATATATATATATATATATATTAATATGAAGAATTCTCTTCTTTTATTATTTTTTAAAAGAAGATGAAGAATCAATTCTCAAATATAAATACCCTCCAAAGGGTAAGAGAAAACTCACACCTTATTTTCTTTACTTTTTTTCTTGTAAATACACTGACCAAGATAACAAGAACCCTCGCAGGCTCCAGCTCCCGATTTGGTTTCTAAGACTGCTGCGACATCCCGAATTTAGACTCTCCAAGTTCTTCTTCAACTTTTAAAATCCTGGAATCCTCTAATGACCTGTATGACAGTGTGTGACCCCCCTCGCAGGCTTCAATTCTTCCAAGTCCTATGGTTTAAAATTGACCTGATTAGGCGGTGCACATCCCGAATTCATGCTCTAGTGTGCTTCCACTTTTTTCTCTTTGGCAGCCTCCACTAATCAGATAACTTGCCACACTCAAGCTCCAGTTTCTGATCTCGAGATTTCCCACCTGGTGTAATGTGCATTTTGAATTCAGACTCCAGATTATCTTTTATGACTGTTAAAGCCTTTGCCCCCCAACATAAGAAGTATATATTTTTGTATTGTAAAATTTTTGCCCCTCAATGATAAGGGTAATCATATATCCTTTTTTAGACTTTGACTTCGAAAGGATTAGGATTTATATGTATTTCCTGAGATTTTTGATATATCTATACTTTTTGAGACTTTTGCCTTCTAAAATTTTTGTTGAGTGGAGACCCTATCAATCACTTGCTCTCTTGGAGTCTTTCTAGCGAGGATATTGTCTACTACTAGCTTTCTATCGAGTCTTCCTCAGGGGTGTGCCTTCTAGGGGAGGAATCCATAAAAAATTTTTGACCTATCCAGTTGTTTTTCAAAGTGTTGTTCGATGACATTTAACTTGTATGGAAGAAATCAATAGTTTTAACTCTCATCCGAGACTATTTTGTCAAAGTGTTACTCGATGACGTTAACCTATGTGGAAGAGGTTAAATATTTTGATTCTTTTGAGATTATTTATCAGAGTATTACTCGATGACGTTAACATGTGTAGATGAGGTCAAATCAAAACATCTATTTGAGACTGTAGCCAAAGTTGTTACTTAACATTTGCCTTATTTTCCATGAGTATGATTGAAGAATCACGATTTGCAAAGCCTTTTTTTTCAATGTTAAAATTACTCTCCATCATTGACTTGCTTCTCGAGCTGTTCTTATGTGTTCCTCTAGAGTAAGATTTTATCCACCATATAGATGATGCTGCTATGAACATAAAATCACATTATCAACCATTGTAAAGATGTATAGGGAATATTTCACATAGACGTCACCAAACTATTGCGTACTAGAAAATTTATTGCGGTAGAATAAAACTTAACGCCTTAGCTTGTATGAAAATCCAGCACACACACAAATAGTTGAAAGAGAATAATGAATTCCAGAATTTTTACGTGAAAAAACCTCAGAAAGAGGAGAAAAAATCACGGGTTCTAACTCAGTAAAAATGATTCACTATGTATCTAATTTGGAGTACAAAGTTTAATTCTTCCCAATAATAAGATTACAAGATTGTGAGAAAGCGACAAATGAGAATTCAGAATCAAATAATAGATATGAATGTTATAACGGTTGTTATAGAATAGTTAACGATCGATGATAATCGATAATAATTTAACTTCAACTTCTACTTCTCTCGCCTTTCTCCCAAGTTCGCCTTTAGCTCCTCCTTTCCTTCATGACAAGAATGGGGTTCTATTTATAGGATTTTGAGAGGAGTATTTTAATAATTGTAGCCAAAATCTCAAAATATTGTATCATACAGTTTATATCGATTCATGTGATTATAGATAGTTTTTTTAGTAATTTG
Organism: Cymbidium sinense; assembly: GCA_021442155.1. Taxonomy (NCBI): domain Eukaryota; kingdom Viridiplantae; phylum Streptophyta; class Magnoliopsida; order Asparagales; family Orchidaceae; genus Cymbidium; species Cymbidium sinense. The sequence goes on from CM038226.1 coordinate 5,253,441, forward strand.
ATCATTCAAATGACCTTTGATCTGAGTGATCTAGCCGTTAGATTCGCCTCGTCTGATTTGATTATAAGACGCCAAAGTTATTTGATCATCCAATCGATTCAATTTTTATGTAAATTTCGTGATTGTTTTCATTCGCGATTTTATCCACTTTAGTACAACTCGTCTCACTAAGTCATTTAGTTTGAGTTACCAAGATGTATTGGGGGTGGTGATATTTAGCATTAAAAATATGCGAATCAAGTGATACGTAATCTAAGAAATAGCTTTTTGTAGGTACACATCAACCCATAAAACATTGTCAAAAAGAAGATGGCTACGTAGATCCATTCGAAAAATTGCAACATTATCATCATATCTTACAGGGGAACTCATGATGTTTAATTAATTAAATGTTGGAGTTGAGATCAAAGAGGCTGTCTCTATCCCTATACGCACAATCAAATAATGAAAATAGAAGTATGCTCAAAATTTAATCAGCCTTTAAATAAATATTAAATCTGTTAGCTAGTCAAATGGATTATATTTTTTTAAATGTCAGAATATTTTAATATAATTTTCAAATTATAACACGTGTGTAAAAAAATAGATTATTTATCTACATTCTAATTTTCAAATACAAAATATTTAATTTTTTGAACACATAATACATTTGAAAATTTATTCTGTTATATTTTTACCATGAGAATTAGGGGAGTGTATTATTTAGTTTTAACCAAAAAATCAAATAGAACTAAAATTTTTGAATAATTTAATTCGATTTTGAATATAGTAATTTTAATTTTAATTTTAATTAACCAAAACTTTAGTTTTAAATTTTTAGATCAGTTTGTTAAATAAAATTTTAGATGAAATAAAATAAATCAAAGTAATTATATGATATACAATATTATTAATTTATTTATTATTAGACTTATAATAAGAATTATAAACATAAACTACTATTTCTTATTTATTATATAATAAAATATTATGTAAATAATTTTTAGATATAATGAATTTCAGTTTATCTAAAACAAATTAAAATAATTAAATCAAATTATTATTCGATTTGTTTGATTTTATATTTTATTTGATCATTTTGATTCGATATTTTTAAAAATTTAAAACTAATTAATTTTAAAAATTTATCAGTTAATTCATTCAAATTAATCAAATGTAAACCTCTAATGAGAATGTTGCTGATAATTTTTTTTAATTCCTCCAACTCATCATTTTCTCCAATCATAGCACGCCATCGACCAAACAGGAGGCACTTGGCATCACACGCCGACAGCCCAACTGAGTCGTATGACCACGTCAGCAATAGCTTATCCGTCGATTTCCTCATCGCTCTGAAGCAACCACTCAAATTGCGGGCACCGGTAAGGCATTTATTCAAATAATAAATCTATAAATAAATAAAAGATAAAGAAGAATACCCTCAGAATTCAGAAGAATACCCTCAGAATTGCACAACCATGAAGATTTGGAATCAATTTCGAATAATTATAATTATATGAAAAAAATTAGTAATAGAAATGTTATAGAAAAAAATGTATTATTTAAAGAAATTATAATAGATTACAAATTTTTTATTTTACAAAAGTCTAATCAAATTTTTCTAACCGCTATTACATAAATGAGTTGAGCTTGAAAGAGCCGAACTTTTATTCGTGTTGAGCTCTTTCGAAAATTATTATGTTCCTGTTCTTGTTCGACTCATATTCAAAATAACTTAAAAGTAATAATCTAAAAATATGGAGCGAAAATGATTTAAACTTGTGCTAATTTTTTAAATGATAAACTCTAATCACTAACTCATATTTGCAATTGTGAAACTATTTTTTGTTCTTTCAATTTTATCCTGATTTTAAGTTAAAAGAAAACCTGTAGATTGAACCAATAAAGATTCAATTTAGTTTTTTTTTTTAATTTCTGTATGCACTTTTCTAATTACACAAGCAATTTTGTGCTAACAAATCAAATCAGGTTATCTTTTCTCAAGTCATTTAGGTTACCTATTATAAAATTACTAAATAAATTTAAATACAATATTACCTATATACCTATATATATATATATATATATATATATATATATATATATATATATATATATATATATATATATATATATATATATATATATATATTGTTTATAATACTTTTATAATCATGCATTACGGGGCTGTTTGGTAAAAGGAACACACTGAAAAAAAATTGCAATATATTTGAATTATTTAAGTTATTTGGTTGAAAACTCTATAAATATATCCATTTATTTTTTCTGTTTGATAAAATAAATATAATGTAAAGCATTCGAAGTGAACTACTTGACCCAGGGTGGTTATGGGGTGGCGCAGGGGACAACGGTCAACAAGGTCATATCGCAGAATTTACACAAACCAGTGATATGAATTCAAATATAGGCAAATTTCAAATACACAAAAATTTATCAATGAAAGAAATTCAAAATGTATTACATTGGTTTAAAATTTTACTTTGCTTCTTGCCAAACACACAATTTAAAATCATCGCCGATATGACTCAAAATTCCTCTCAATAAGACTAATCTTGACGAATGCAAGCTAATCGAATCAAAACCGACGTAGATCAAGACTTAAAATATCATCGAAACTTTGAGACATCGCTAAATTTTAAAAGCTCTAAAATATGGAGTGTTATATCAATCGAAATGCTCGACGAGTTCCAACAAGCCAAAGATCTTATAATTCGACTTCATTCGAGCATTCAAATACACAAAATACATCATATGATGTGAATCATCATTTGAGCCGATTGGAGGAGTGGTTCAATTTCAGACGTATAACCACTCCTCCACCTCTACAAATCTCATTCCTCATAGGAGGAGTGCAAGTGAAGAGAAGGGAGGCAAGCAAGAGAGGAGAGAGCTCTAAAGATCTCCAACCAACCGACGTCGCCACCACCGGCCACATCACCCGCCATCACCGTTGTCGCCATCATTGCCGGGTTATCATCACCGACCACTATCGCCATCATCGCCAAACATCGTCCAACATCGCCGAACATTATCAACATCGTTGTCAACTTATCGTTAACTTTGCCTCGTCGCCAACATCGCCGCCAACTTATCGTTAAACATCGCCGCCAACATCGTATTACACAAGAATCGTTGTCCATTTCTCATATAATTGTAATCCCAGAAGGAAGATCTTTGAAATGATACATAGTACGGGCCAGCCTCGTGATTTTTTCCTCTTTTCAAGATTTTCCACGTAAAATTTTAGAGTTTTTCACCGCTTTTAAATTGTGTGTTGGACTCCCAAAGAAAGGTAAACTCTTACTCTACCGAATCGGTTTTCTAGCACGCATCATGCCGTCTGGGATATCCCATTATTTCATCTGCATGACACCAAGTTTCCAACAAGATCAAAACCACCATCGAGGTGGAGCATTTCAAGCTTTTAAAGAGAAGCAATGAATGAAGATTCATCAAACTTTGTTCCTTCGATCGTGAACTGGGGCAACTCTTAATCTCAGAAGATCACCCATGTTAAGCATCTAATCGATTTCCATCCCAAGAAACAAGTCAAAGTTGGAGGACATTTCAACATTGAGAAGAGATATAACTTTGCAAATTATGTTTTTCAACTCATACTCATGGAAAAACGAGACCAAGGTTAATGAGTAACTTTGGCTACAACCACAAACGGATGTTTTAATTCGACCTCTTTCATACAGGTTAATGTCATCGGGTAACACTCTAACAAACAACCTAGGATAGGTCAAAGGTCCTTGGTGGACTTCCTACGACCTCTTCCACACAGGTTAACATCATTGGGTAACACTCTGACAAACAACCTAGGATAGGTCAAAAGGTCCTTGGTGGATTTCCCATGACCTCTTCCATACAGGTTAACGTCATCGGGTAACACCTTGACAAACAACCTCGGATAGGTCAGAAATCCTCAGCGGATTCAATCCAACCTCTTCCATACAGGTTGACGTCAACAGGTAACACTCTAACAAACAACCTAGGATAGGTCAAAGGTCCTTGGTGGACTTCCCATGACCTCTTCCATACAGGTTAACGTCATCGAGTAACACTCTGACAAACAACCTAGGATAGGTCAAAGGTCCTTGGTGGACTTCCCACCCTCTTCCATACGTTAACGTCATTGGGTAACACTCTGACAAACAACCTCAGATGGGTCAAAATCCTCAGCGGATTCAATTCAACCTCATCCACACAGGTTAACGTCATCGAGCAAAGACTCTGACAAACAACCTCGGATAGGTTAGAAATCCTCAGCGGATTCAATTCAACCTCTTCCACACAGGTTAACGTCATCGAGCAAAGACTCTGACAAATAACCTCGGATGGGTCAAAGATCCTCAGCGGATTCAATTCGACCCCTTCCATACAGGTTAATGTCATTGAGTCACACTCTGACAAACAACCTCGGATAGGTCAAAGATCCCCGTCGGCCGCCAACTATCGACGCGCCGCCACACAAACTACCGCCGCCGTGGTCGCTACCGTCAGCCGCTAACTAGGCCATCACTAGTAATCTGGTCACCACCATCACACTACATCCTCAGACGCCGCCACCATCGATTACTGCCGCTACATTGGCAGCCACACTTCGCTACCGCCAACCACTGCGCTGCCACCGCTGGTTGACACTTGCCACCGCTGACTACGCTGCTGCCACCGCCGCTAACTACTGCCGCTGATTATCACGGCCACCACTGTGACTATTAGTGGCTTAGCCGATTATCGTTGCCACACTACTTGACTATCGCCGGTCTTCACGACTTCTGGCTGCTGCTGATTTCCGTTTCTGCATTGCTGATAACCTCGCTTTGCCGCTAACCTCAGGTCGGTTACTCGCCGACTACTGCCGGCTATCGCTGCTGAATTATCGCGGCGATAATTCGGTTAATATTATTATCGCCATTCATGGGCTGATTACTGACGCTACCGCAATTGACCGGTGCTGTTACTAACCATACTGCCGACTATCACGGCATTTTTTCGCTGATCACCGAATCGCGCGGGTTATCCGCTGGCCATTTACGCGTCGCTACTATCGATTATCATCACTATTGCTGCTGCTGATAACCTCTCGGCGCAACCATCAGAATTTGCCACCGCCATCACTATCGCTGGTTACCATTGGTTATCCGTTTAATTTCATTTATCGACGCGGCTGCACTGTTGACTATCGCCTTTGCCGTTGCCGACCATTACCCCGTCGGCTAACCACTGTCATCGCTTATCGCCGGCCATCGCTGCGAATTATCGCCGGCATCTCCGCCGGCCACCACTATCGCCGCTGGTTATCTCGCTGACCACCGCTGCCCGCTTATCGCATTGCCAACCCCGCCTCCGGCATCGTCTGATCACCTCCGAACCCGGTGGTCCATGAGGTTTAATACCTATTTCGGGAAAACTGGAGCTCTGTATGAACTGGGGTCTTGATCGCCGATTGGTCCGACGAGGTTAGCACCTCTTTCGGGAAATCGGATTTTACCAGATGAACTACGGCCTTGATCGCCTCAACCCGGCCGGTCCGACGAGGTCGCTAACACCTCTTTCGCGGAAAATCGAGCTCGCTGAGTACCACGGGTCTTGATCACCTCATCCCGCTTGTCCGACGAGGTTAACACCTTTTCGAGGGAAAACTGGAGCCGTCAGATGAACTACGGTCTTGATTGCCTCCATCCCGCCGATCCGAGTTAACACCTCTTCGAGGGAAAACTGAGCCTGTCGTATGAACTACTGGTCTGATCAAACGACCTTTTCAAGAAGAAGAGAAGGTGCCTTCTCACTTAGCCCTTGGCTTTTAGACCTTTTAGGGGGTAAAAACAGCCTAAAACCTGAAACCACCAAACCGTCAAAAATCACATTAGTCTTGGCTCAGTTCGCCATGCATGGCCTTGAAGCGAAGGCTAGCGCAGGCCAAGATTGCTCCCTGCTGGTGGTCGCGAATCACGATCCACTCTGTCGGCCCGGCCCGAAGCCGCCGGGCCACGGTTCAACTGCCAAACACGGTAATTAACGCCACTGCAGACGCTGACATTACGGTCACAATCAAATGACTGGCGCTAACCGCTGGCGCGTGCGCGATGTTGCCAGGCCGCGAACTGACACTCCACCGACCTGCCCGCTGCTCCGACTGATCTTCCGGCCATGATCTGAACTGCTGCTATCCCGCTTCTCTGCCAGCCTGCTAACTTTAAGGCCTTGCTCCCCGCTCATATGACCCAATCTTTCCCAGCATGAATTCGGCTCAGCCGCAAACCGTCTGCCGCCAATACGCTCATTTCTTCGACTCCGCAAAGCATTTCTTCTCAAAATTATGCACCACTAGCAATTGCCTCATCATAATCCAACCAAAACCTTGTGCTCGCAAATCAGAATCTGGGTCCCAGAATTGAAGACATATTATGCGCATCCTCGTAGTCATGCTTATGTGAAAATCTGTTCTCTCAAAATATGTGGTTAATGGACTGGGTTGAAGAATTTACTATTTTGAAGTATACACATATATTTTTTGATGATAATATCCAAAAAATAGGCTGAGGCCGAAAATAAGACGACCTTGATCAATGTTTAATCGAATAAAACTCGAGATCAAGCACTTAAAATATCATTAAACTTTGAGACATCGCTAAATTTCTAAAAAGCTCTAAAATATGGAAAATCGAAGCCTGCTTCCAACAAGGCAAAGATCTTACAATTCCAACTTCATTTGAGCATTCAAATACACAAAATACATCATATGATCGGGGAATCATCAGAGTCCGGATTGGAGGAGTGGTGATTTTATTATTCTGAGACGCCACTTCTCCAATCTACAAATTTCATTCCTCGGGGAGGCCAAGTGAAGGAGAAGGGAGGCAAAGCAGAGAGAGAGAGAGCTCTAAAGATCCTCCAAGCATAATCGCCGCCATTCGACCCGTTAACCATCGCGGCCACGCCGACGCCGCCATGACCGGCGATCCCGCTGCCGTCGTTCATGCTCGGCCATCATCACCAACCACTATCGCCGATCATCGCCACAACATCGCCGTTCTCGTTATCAACATCGTCATTAACTTCGCCGTTAACTTCGCCGCCAACTTGTATTAATTACTAGAACTTTGTCCATTTCTCATATACAATTGTAATCCAGATCGGAAGATCTTGTACTTTGAAACAGATACATAGTGAAGTTTTACGCGCTTGCGATTTTTCCCTCTTTCGAGGTTTTTCACAAAAATTTTGAGTTTTACGTCCCTTTAAATACCTTATGGACTCAGAAGAAGCGAAACTCTTACTCTACCACAATTGATTTTCTAGCACGCAACAACTGCATTTATATTATTTTACACTCTAAAATATTCAAAACAAATATCTCATAAATATAAATAAATGACCCTATCTTTAATCTTCATGTTACACATTTTAATATTATTTTAGTGACACGGATTATTAATTATAATATACCCATAAGTTTCACATTAAATAACTTTAACTTTTGCTAATCTTAAGTAATGCTGTAATTTAATTATTTATATTTGATATTATCATAAATAATTTTATCAAGGCATGTAAGGATCCTGATCCTAGTTGCAATAATAAAAATTGCATTAAAAAATCTCAAACAAATATATCAACAATGCTCTAAAATTATTAAAAAAAATATTTTTACTTGCTTATAATTAAAAATTCCAGAAGTAATTGAAGTGTAAGATTTATGTGAATCAATTTAAATTTGATCGAGTGATTGTAATCAAATCTCATATAGTAAATAAAAATTTGCATATGAGTGAATATGAGATTATAAAATATTTTATCTTTTATATTAATTATTGATATTGATTTTATACTTCCCCTTTCACTATGATTTGCATGTGAGTGCATATGAGCCTACAAAGATCATTATTTTTTCGAGAATATTAATACGTCGCCAAAGGAGGATTCATAATTGGCAAACACTTCCATCTTCAAAATCAAACCTTGATATTGATTTTGTTCTGATAAGAATAGAGTCATTTAGTGATATCATTTTTTAAAAACTTCATAGTCAATGCATTGTTATAAAATTATTTATTATTATCTTCTAGTTCTGTCCTTTGTCCTAGCTCGACACCTGTCTTCCATCCAGATTTAGTTAACGATAAGGTCTTCATTCGAAGCCTCAACGCCACGGACAGATTGAACCCTTAATCCAGCCTTTCTAATTAGAAGTGTTCTAATCTATAACAATGAATGAATTAACACGTAATTAGAAAGATCATTAATCATGACTTTAATCACAATGGCTATTCTTTGATGACAAAAATAATTAAATAAATAGAAAAATCGCCGCCAAAAGACAATTACGAGTACATTAATCAACTCTTAATTAACTTTTTCTCTTTTTAAATTAAGGTTGGCGCCGCCAAATCGCCCTCTTAAACCGCTCGCCAATTACAATAATACTACCATAATTTCCAGCAATGTCAATGGACTTCAAATCGGCTTATTTTTTATTAATTTTATTTTGAGAATGATAAGAGAAAAGAATTAATTTTATTAAAATTAATAAAAAAAAAATACGTAAATGAACAATTGAAGAAATTAAATAGATAAATAAAGTTTGCTCTGGCAGGCAAGATCTGAAGCCACAAAATTCTATAACCCAAATCGATACTTCTTTTGCGAAATGAATTCATACAGAAAATGTCATGAAGAGATAGACTTTAGTGTGTATTTTAATGTTAATAGCTACCTGAGGAAATTTTCTCTTGTAAGTTACAGCCAAATGCCCATGCTTCAGAAAGAAAATCAAATTTGCAGTCTCATATATATTTTTAAAAGTTTGTTAATATATTATGTTGATTGATTATATATATATATATATATATATATATATATATATATATATATATATATATATATATATATATATATATATATGTATGTTATCGCGATGAGAAAGTTTTTAACAAAATCCAACACAATAATGAGAAAAAAAGTGAACAATAAAACTTTTAATTTTAAAAATCTCGGAGGAAAATCACTAAAGAAAAGCTTCCACCATGTATCGTTTCAGAGTACAAGATCTTCCCATCGGGATTAATCAGATATGAGGAATAAATGTACGCGCGACAACGATCACAGAAGAAGCTGAGGTGATGGGTGAACTGCGGAAGCAATCATGGTGGAAATGTGAGGAACAATTACCTGAATGCAGGAACAATCAGGTAAAAGTCATCACGATGGAGACCACGAGATCGACGGCAGCGATCAACGGCGTGGTCGACAACAACGATGATTGACAACCGTCGAGTACTTTGGTTTGGAGATCTTTCCTTCCTCTCTCTTGCTTCGCCTCCCCATACGTAATATAGCTATTTATGGGAGGCGCCTCAGAATACATGCAAAACCCGTTACCCACTTCATCGACCACCTGATCCTTTGATCATTTGATGTATTTTAAATATTTGAAAATCAAAATGAAGTTGAATTGTAAGATATTTAGCTTGTTGGAACCGGCCACAGACGCCGATTTGACTATAAACACTCCATATTTGAGAGATTTTAGAATTTAACATGTCTCAAAGTTTTCAATGATATTTTAAGTGCTCGATCTCGACCGGTTCAATTGACGTTTGCTGACATCAAGATTCGTGACTAGAGGAATTTTAGGGTCATATCGCTCTATTTTGGATGATATTATCTCAATCATCAAAAATATATGCCAAGTACTTCAAAATAGCAAATTCTTAAACGAAATCTGCAGTCCATTAACCACACATTTTGAGAGAACATCTTCATGTCACAAGATTATGACTATGGAAGCAGATGCACACAAATATGTATAGTAAAAGCGAAAATTGAGGTTACCCATCCGAACCGAACTGCATGGGCGCCAATGGTACAAAAGCGCTGAGATGCGATGCGCAGAGCAGCGCATGGCGGTACGGTGTGAAATCAAAAGTCTTTGTGAAATCGAAGAAAAAAGAAAGCGTAAGAGAACCTCCTGCCTATACACTCTAAGATCTTTTTCAAACCCGCCTCCCATTTCGAGTCAAGATAGATAAATAGACACATCCCATTGAGACGGGGAGTCGTGATGGGGTAAAAACCAAGAAGTGAGTCAAGCATTCTTCTTATGTTAGATCCAATCTCCTGGTCCACGGAAAGGAAAAAGAATTTCACGTTCTTCCTTTCGGAAGGGAGGATTCGGAAATCCTATTGATTGCCGCTTTCTTCGCACCTCTTGCATGAAAAAAAGGCTCGAATGGTGATCCCTCCATCACCCCTGAGTGAAAGGATGTAGTTCTCAGTGAAGATGTTGGTGCTCCATTTTCTCATCGAGGTAACCTAACCTCGGCTGAGAGATAACTGCCCATACACCGATGGGGGTGTATGGATTCTCAGAAGAGAGATGGGGTCCCCGGACCGCCTGGATCCCACGAGTGAAAGTTCATCTTCATTGATCTCACCTCAATCGCCATCTATCCTCCGAGGAGAAGTTTGGTTTCAAACTGAACAGAGGAGTACGCCATGCTAATGTGCCTTGGATGATCCACATCTCCTCGTCGCATCGATGAGCACATTGAACTATCCATGTGAGAGCCCCTCACCTGTACAACGACGTAATTATCGCTTCACCGCCGAGCTAATAGTCGTGTGGGCCTCCCTGGGAGGCTCGCTATGCCAAAAGCGAGAGAAACCCTATCCCTCTCTTTGCGTCCCCATGTCGCCACACTGGAGGGACATGGGGACGCATAAAAGAGATCCTATCAACTTGTTACGACCTAAGATAATAAGCTCATGGCTTGGTCTTACTTCACCGAGAAACGAAAGAAGACTTCCATATCCAAGCTTAGATATATACCGCTTCTTTGGGTGTCAAGCAAGGTGTCAAAATCAAAATACCCAACAAGCATAAGCATTAGCTCAAAAGGAGGTGATCCAGCACCTTCCTTGTTACCTGAAATACTAGCCGCTTCCGATCCCCTCATTAAGGTAATGACGCGCCGGGCTCCCCATAGGTGTGTACAAGGCCTGAACGGCCACCGGCCGTATTGACGAGATAACTAGTGATTCAGCGTGCAAGTTGTACCGCAATCCGATCAGGTCGGGTTTTGAGTTAGCTCACCCTCGCAGATCGCGGACCCTTTTCCACCATCAGAAGACGCGTGTCGCCTGTGGCATAAGGGGCATGATGACTTGATGTCATCCTCACCTTCCTCCGGCTTATCACCTAGCTTAGGGTTCCAAACTCAATGGTAGCAACTAAACATGAGGGTTGCGCTCATTGCGGGACTTAACCCAACACCTACACGAGCCGATGACAGCCATGCACCACCGTGTCCGCTGCTCGGCACCCCCCTCTTTCAAGAGGATTCACGCATGTCAAGCTCCGTAAGGTTCGCTTTGCATCGAATTAAACCACATGCTCCATGTGCGGCTCAATTCCTTTGAGTTTCATTCTTAACGTATTCTCGTGCGCGAGATACTTAACGCGGCATACAATATCGCGACGGCCATACCGACATCTAATCCCATTCTCGTTAGAAGTTTCATCGTTGGTGTTCTTCATTTCATTTACCGCTCCACCAAAATTCTATGCTTTACTCACCAGGTAGTTTCACCGCTTTGTGGTTGAGCTCGATTTCACGCAGACCTGACGCTTACGCCCAATCATTCGGATAATGCCAGATCCTCCGTCATGCTGATCACGGGCTGAGTTAGCCGATGCTTATTCCTAAGATCTATTGCTTCTTCTCCGAGAAAAGAAGTTCACGCACTGGGCCTTTTACCTCCATGCGGCATTGCTCAAGCTTTCTCCCATTGCGAAAATTCCCCACCGCCTCCCAGTAGAGTCTGGGCCGTGTCTCGCCCCTGTGATCATCTTCATGAACCATTCGATCATCGCCTTGGTGTTATCACCAACTAGCTAATTAGATGCGAGCCTCCTGTAGATTTCTCCTTTTGCTCCTCAGCATTAAGAATCGCGTTGTTGTTGGCAGTTCTTATGCATTACTCACCGTCGCCAATCAAAACACCACTTTCCATTCGACTTGCATGTGTTAAGCATGCGCCAACGCTCATCCTAAGCGATCGAACTCTCCATGAGATTCATAGTAGTACTTATGCTTCATGTAGACAAAGTCGAATTGTCTTTCATTCCAAAGTCAAGGCTTGTATCCATCCATGCGCTTCATATTAGCTGAGTTCACTCTCGCAATATAGCCACCCCTACCCTATCATGTCAATCCCACAAGCCTCTTATCCACTCCATTCTCGCTCGATCACAATGGGGAGCAAGTCCAAATAGAAAAACTCCGTTGGGTTTAGGGATAATCGCTCGAAGATGACTTCCACCATGTCAAGGTGACACTCTACCGCTGAGTTATATCCCTTCCCGGTCCCATCGAGAAATATGCTAACTAATCCTAAGGCAAAGGGTCGAGAAACTAAATGCCGCTATTCCTGAACAACTTGGAGCTGGACCTTCTTTTCGCACTATTATGTTATGGATAGTCAAATAATGGGAAAAATTGGATTCCATTATCAACTGCTCCTATCGAAAATAGGATTGACTACAGATTCGAGCCATAGCACATGATTTCCTAAAATACATTTTCCCGATTTAAATTGAACAGTTTTTATATGAAGAAGATTTTTTTCAGCATGCTCTATTCGAGACCGGTAGGAGAAGAACCGATTCTGTGTAAAAAAAAGTGTGGAAGCATAACCAAGTCAAGATGATATGAATCACCCCTTCTTCTTGCCAAGGATCTTACTATCATTTTGGAACTGGAGCTACTTTTCTTTTCTATTTCCATTCCAGAGTTCCTATGTGTTTCCAGCCTTTTCTTAGGAACACATACAAAAAAAAAAAGGAGAACGCACCATTAACTACTTCATTTTCATTTATGAATTGAATAGTAATAGAAATACATGTCCTACCGAGATAGACGTAATTTATAACTTGCTATCCTTTGCTCTAGCGCAAAGATGGATCCCCGTGAAAAGATTCATTCGGATCAACATGAGGGCCCAACTCCATTGCATTGCCAGAATCCATATTGTATATTTGAAGTAGTTGACCTCCTTGCTTCTCTCATGGTACAACCCTCTTACCATTGAGCCCCCTTTCTCCTCGGTCCACAGAGACAAAATGTATGACTGGCTACAGTTCATCATGGAAGAAAGGACTCGCCGATCACTAACTAATACTAAAACTAAGACTATAAGACTAATCTAACTAATCTAATTAGAAATAATTTGAATTCAATAATTATATAATTCTAATATTCTAATATATAGAATATAATAATACATTAATACATAATAGAAATGATATAATAGAAAAAAAAATGATCTTTTCTTTCCCCGGTTCCATTGCTACCGCGACCCCTTATGCAATCGATCTGATCATATAGATCTCAACACAACATAGGTCATCGAAAGGATCTCGAATGACTCACCAAAGCACGAAAGCCAGGATCCTTCAGAAAATGGATTCTTATTTGAAGAGTGCATAACCGCATGGATAAGCTCACACTAACCCGCCCTTTTGGATCCAATTGGATTTTCTTTGAGATATCGGAGTTACTCCACTTCATCAATAACAGCCTATGTACAATAGACTTATTCGATTTATGTTACCGCCATTGATCATGACTCTATCGATCAAGCCTCAACTTGGAGAACCAAATTTCCTGTTCGAGCATTTCACTCTAACCACAACTCATCCTCCGATTCTTCAACATCGGGTTCAACCTCCACTTAGTTTCACCCAAGCTTCTTCCTAGTCATGGATAAATCACCCAAGTTCGGGTTCATAAGCGTGACATTCGCCTATGAAGACTCGCTGCCATTTGCCACTTGGATTCCTTAACCAAGCCATCGCCTATGAGTCGCCGGCTCATTCTTCAATAGGCATTGAGATCACATTCTCCTCCCACGCTTGGGAGCTCATGATTTCATGTTCTATTTCACTCTTCGAGTTCTTTTCACCTTTCCCTCATGGTACTTCATCTGGCCACCCAGAGTATTTTTAGCCTTGTAGTGTGGTCCTCACGATTCACACGGATTCCACGTCTATGCTACTCAGTCGAGCGTAAGCTAGTGATGCTTGCCATCGGACTCTCACCATCTAGGGTGCAAAGACTCCACCGCTTCACCTAGCAAGATGATGCTTGCATCGCTCTCCCACAACCCCATTTTCATAGTCGCTATTTTGCTCGCCGCTACTACTGAATCGATTTTGCTTTTTTTCCTCCTACTAAGATGTTTCAGCTTCTCGTTGTCTCTTCACCGCCCATGGATTCAGTAGCAGTCAAAAGGTTGACCTATTCGAGAATCTCAATCTATGCTTATTTTCAACTCACCAAGCATTTCATCACATACACCCTTGCTCGTCTCTAGGTGCCTAGGTATCCACCGTAAGCCTTTCCTCATTTGAACCTCACCATTCCCGTGAAGGCTATGCCATCCTAAAGTGCTGCTAAATGGAAGGATCTTATCAACGCCTATGAATAAGAAATCATAGATCGAAGAATTGGAAAAATTGCTATCAGACGCTAAGTTCATGGGTCGGAGATAAGACTCAACCGCTGACATCCATGTGGTAAACCATCTCTCGGCCTCTCCGAGATTCTACCATAGAGGCCAACGATAGATAAATCCCCAACACAAACTTTACATCGATCGTGTTTCTCCAAAGAGCAACTCTTCTCAAAGGTGCCGAGTTGGAATACCATTCTAAGGATTCTTGTGGTTTTGAGATTCCAACCACAGGAGAACCAGAACAAAGAGCTCTCCCCTTTTCCTCCGACTCTTTGGTCTTGTTAAGAACAGTGATTGCCCTTCTCCCACTCTTACGCCTAACCGGAGAGGACTAATGCCTTCCACTTATCAAGGGTCTATGGTCCCCAGGACCCTGGATGCCAAAGGCGCCCTTGGGGCATCTCACGCTTTCTACGGGTGGAGATGATGGGGTCTGCCCATGTTTTTTCTTCCTTTTGCCACATTTCGCCAAAGGGTTGAAGGAAGATAGCATCAAGCTATTTGCAAGGGCCAACTTGATCCTCTTTCCTAGGGGTCCCAAATGAGGGACCCTGAGAGCCACCGACTCAACTATCGCCCATGTACGATCCATACTAGATCTAACCAACTGCCCATCCTATCTCCTCTACGTTCTTGACATCCCATCTTTTTGTCTCAATAGAGTCTTTCAGTGGCATGTTTCGATCCTCTTCTCCATTCCTTAAAAAAAGTGAGCCACCGGTTCAGGTACAAGATACTATCATTACCGCCTGGATAATTAGACATCCAATCCGTAATCGCAATGACCCAATTGCAAGAGCGAGCTCTACCAACCGAGCTATATCCCAGCCGAAAGTGAAGCATGCATGAAAGAGTCGATGCTTATTCTATTCTTTTCCTGCTTGGGCCATCATGGACTTGAACCGAGACCTCGCCATGAAGTAAATCATCGCACCTACCATCCAACCAATTGGGAGAGAATCAATAGATTCTTTTTATTCATCCTTCCGACAGATACAACTCCCATTATGCACTCTTCGAGTGTGCTTGTTCCCCTTCTCCCTTACCATGGAAGTCTTTGTGAAATCAGATATTTGAATATTCGAAGCATAACATATATAAAGTTATTGGATAGGGCATTTAATTGCTTCATGAATTTATGTTACAAAAAAAAAGCTATCCATACAGTGACAGCATTTAATTCTGAAAGTTGGCTAGGTAGTTGACCCTATTAGTCCATTTTTCAAGAAAAGGAATAGGAGCATAACCTTTTTCCTCTGCTTAATGGATAACTATTTGTTACCAATGGAGAATTCCTTCTCATCTCAAATGGAGTGATTGGATTTTCACCAATAGAAATCATAAATTCATAACATAATTAAGTAGATTATAGATCTTCTTTTTTAGATACTAGTCAATTAAAAGGTCGTCTTTCACTATATCTATCCTAATTCAGTAGTGGTCGCTGATACTATAAAAAACTTTTACATTTTTCAAACTCATGATCCGAAATGAACGAGTCGCACATACACCCTAGTAATGTTCTTCGACGCCGAGGACATCCTCAAGAGCGGAGATTTTGTGACATTTCTTATCAGTCGACGCTTCTAATAAGTTGTTTAATGGTTGGCATGAGCGTGTATAGAATCTCATTCTAAATAGAATAGAGCGGTTGGTTTAGATCGATCTTAACCGATGGTTGATGATTATGAATGATTTCTATTCACACGGAAATTCTAATTTTAAAAGGAATTGTATATTTATATGGAATCGATATCATTTTCGACCGCTACAAGATCAACAATGCCATGAGCTAGGCTTGTCGACATAAAATGTCACTTTCCATATCTTCGGATATAACCCATAAAGGGTTGCCCTTTCTTTGTACATAATCTTTTGTGAGAGTTTCGCGAAGCTTCAATAGTTCTTCTGAGGAATAAGCATCAACAAACCCTACTTGGAAAGATAGAAATAAAATGACTACAATTTTGGGTATTCACTTAATTTTATTAGGTATAGGTGCTTTTCTTCTAGTACTCAAGGCTCAGATTTTGGAGGCGATATATGGCACCGGGGAGATGTAAAAATTACCAACTTGACCCGTAGCTGCTGATCTTTGGTTATTTACTAAAATCTCCTTTGGGGAGAAGGATGGATTGTTAGTGTGGACGATTTAGAAGATATAATTGGGGACATGATTAGGGTTCCATTTGTATACTTGGTGGAATTTGGCATATTTTAACCAAACCTTTGCATGGGCTCACTGCATTTGTATGGTTTGAGAGGCTTACTCTGTCATATAGTTTGTGTGCTTTATCCGCCTTTGGTTTCATCACTGTTGTTTGCCCGGTTCAATAATACCGCTTATCCTAGTGAGTTTTACGGACCCACTGGCCGGAAGCTTCCCAAGCTCAAGCATTTACTTTTCCAGTGAGAGACCAACGTCTTGGAGCTAACGTGCAATCCGCCTAAGGACCCACTGGTTTAAATAAATATCTAATGCATTCTCCGACCGGAGAGGTTATTTTTGGGGGAGACACTATGCATTTTTGGGATCTTTGTGCTCCCTGATTAGAACCTCTAAGGGGTCCCAATGGTTTGGACTTGAGTAGGCTTAAAAAAGACATACAGCCTTGGCAAGAACGACGCAGAATATATGACTCATGCTCCTTTAGGTTCTTTAAATTGTGGTGTAGCTACCAAGATAAATGTAGTCAATTATGTCTCCTAGAAGTTGGTTAGCTCATTTTTGTTCTAGGATTTTTCCTATTTGTGGGACATTTGTGGCATGCGGACGAATGCATGCAATGGATTTGAAAAAGGAATCGATAATTTGGAACCCGTTCTTTCCATGGCCCCTCTTATGAGATTTTCTTATTTATATCTATAAATATATTGTCTATTATTCTTTTTCTGTTATGGCTCAGATAGTCGAGCCATTCCCTTTATCATAAAAGGGGCCACCCAAACGAGTAAAGAAGGAATTTCTTAAGCAAAGCAAAAGGAGAGAGGGGATTCAACCTCGATTACTTGTTAAGAACTATACCGATTTTCAAACCGGGCTATCAACCACTCGCCATCTCTCCCAAATAGAATATCTATTTTCTTCCTACCTAATAGAACATGACCCTATGAGATGATACATTAACTATTTGCTCGACTCCATGTCCCAATAAAAAAAAAAGCGTAATAAGTTCTAATGAATCAATTCATTCATGTCAAATCCCTTCATGATGCATTTTTTACAATTTTTACTAAGCGAGATCCAATGGTATAGTTCATTTGTTGGCAATTTGGAGGATTACAAACATGACTATTGCTTTCCAATTAGCTATTTTGCATTAATTGCAACTTCATTAATCTTACATTAGTGTTCCCGTTGTATTTGCTTTTCTTCTGATGGTTGGTCAAATAACAAAAATGTTGTATTTTCTAGTACATCATTATGGATTGGACTAGTCTTCGTAGCTATCGAATTCTCTCATCTCTTGAACTTCTTTGGTATTTCCCATCCAAAAATTACAATCCTTCTAAGAAATTCAAATTAGATTTCATTTGAGTTCAACAAAATGAAATTTTATTGTTATGAATTGAATATAGATAATTAAGAATTGGACGACTGGAATCTTACGACATTTACTACTATACCGGCACAAATATGATCCATTTATATATGATATACATATATGTCATAGTGGGCATATGCGACATCGTGAACAAAGAAAATGCGGATATGGTGAATGGTAAAATTTCTCTTGCAAGGAGAAGATGCGGTTCGATATCCTACCATGATGAACTAATGTACTATAAAAGATTGTCGATAGTTTACTACTATGTATACTAGTACACATAGTAGTGAATATAGTAGTTCTATCTTCCGCTTCACCTTTTTTTCTCTCCAACAAAAATTAATTAATAGTAATTAATTACTACAAATACAAAATAAAAGGGATTTAGCAAAAATGTTGGAGACAGATTTGAACCCGTGACCTCAAGGTTATGAGCTCGAGCTACCAAACTTTCTACTCGCTGAACATTAATTGGTAAAAGTATTGAGTTTGAATGTATTTCCAAATATCCCAATCCTTTTTTACTAACCGATATAGAAATATGCTACCGGGTAAAGCTAAAGCAACAGTAGTATTTATATCATTCGTGGGCTCTAACTCTCCATGAGGTAACTTTATGATTTTCAAAAAAGAGCGACCGGTTAGAAACAAAATAAATAGGAACATCGTTCCTATAAAAGGAACCCAAGGACCATACTCCTCTCCAATCTGAGTTTTGCTCAAGTCTTGAATAAATTCAAGGACATATTCAAAGAAATTCCGTCAATGGTTTGTGGGTTCAACATCTATGATGAACCTAATAATAAGATAGAAATTACAACCCAAGAAGTGATAAGTACTTGGGCATGAATTTGTAAACCTCCTATTTGCCAATATAAATGTTGGCCTACTTCTACACCTGATATATCATATAACCCTTTGAGTGTTTTAATGGAACATGGTATAACATTCATATTGTCCTCTAACGTAAATCGAACTTCAAAAAGTAATTATTTTGATTCAACCATTTATTTCTCAATTCATTTATGTTCATTCATGAATTTAAGTTTTCAATCGATATTTTGGATCAGAAATCACATAAAAAAAAATACCAATCATTTTCTCTTTTCAATATTATTTGATAGTCAAAACATAGTTCAAACTCCAAAAGATGCAAACCAAAATAGTAACAATCAAAGAGAGTTCACCAAAACAAACTAATCTTCTTCTTTATTCTTCTTAATGATAAGAGTAATGATAAGATAATCAACCATTTTTATATAACTGAACGACCCTCACAAATTGTAGATACTAATTTGGTAAGAATCAATCGAATCGGCTATAGCATCATCGTTGGCTAATAGAAATATCAAGATGGGTCACAATTTGTATCAATTAAACAAATCGTGAATACCCAAAATGGAACATTCTCAAGAACCGTATATTCTTCTTGGCGATCAACGATAATTACAATATCGGGCAATCCGTCATATATATTTGATCCCACCCGGATATGCTTGCAACGTAGATAAATTTCTCTTCAACATTGTTGCATCTCCTTTGGGCATGATTGAATTTCCCCATCTTTTGTTCTATTCTAAGTCCCTAAACTTCTTTTTCTGTAGGTATACCAATTCATTAACATACCACCAAGCCATTTTTTATTAACATAATGACATAAAGCCCGTATTGCTGCTGATGCTATTAAATCCACTGCTTTCTTTTTGGTGCCAACGATTGAGAATTTTTTCCCCTACTTGTCGCATCAAAACTAAATCGCAAGCTTGAAAAAAAAATGAGTTATAGTAAGATTTGTAATATGAATACCCTTACGCCAGAGATGTAAGGAGCCATTCTAGGATTCCATTTATTAGTACCATGACCAAAATGAACTCATGCTTCCATCATTTCTTCCAAATTGATGTTCTAATATCGCCTTCCCATTTTCCCACACTTTCTCTTTTCTTTTTTTTTCAAAGAAATTGATATGAAATAAATAATTGTTAGGAACCTTCTACCGGATTGACCATTGATCTACAACCCAAACCATGAATTTCATTCTTTATTTTTTATTTCATTGATTTAAATACATAATTGGACGGAGAGTTAAAGTAAAAAGATTGGACCTCTTGTTAAGAATTAGTAAATTACATTAGATAAATGATTGGTCTGATGTCTCATGGAAAGTGTTTGGGGCACAAGAACAAAATAATTCTCTATGGTATAACAAAATATCTCTCATTTCCAACCGAATAGATCCTTCCTTTTAATTTTCAAATGAATGTTTGTCTTGCTTTGAACGATGTACTAATTTGTTGAATCAGTACCAACCAGGTATAATCCCCTAGAACAATGTTCTCTTCGTGCCTTTCAACCAATCAATATGAAAGCCTTTTGCTAAAACTCGGCAGCTTGAAAACTCCTTGGATATGAAACTTTGAGTATTCGAGATACTAGTTATTCCCAATAAGATTGTTATCGCAATCTTATTGGACCTATCAAAATTGCTTGCAAGGTAGATAAATCAACCTTGCAATTTTATATATATATATATATAGTATATAGTTTTATTATCCTTACTCTTTTCATTTTATATTTTATTTCTCTATTTTTTTATTATTTTATTATACATTTTTATATTTTAAAAGCACTTAGAACACTTGAAATTTAATTTAAGAGTTTTTTATGTGATTTATTTTTAAAAATAAAAAAATACATAAAATTACACTAAATATATATATATATATATATATATATATATATATATATATATATATATATATATATATATATATATATATATATATATATATATATTAAAAATAATCTAAAAATAAAAATATAAAATACAAAATAAATTTGATCCCAAAGAGGCCTAAGATTAATAGTTTAAAAATTATAAGAAAAAAGAAACTACTTTGAATGTTAAGTCCTCAAAAAGTATATTATGTCATAATATTATGATTTATTGTCATGATAAATTTTAAGTTTATTAAATTTATTTTGAGCTCATTATAATAGAAATTTAAATTAATTTTTCTTATATATTTCATCATGTTTTAATATGAATATTTGAACCTTTTTTTAATTATAAATCTACTTTGTTTAGAAATAAAGAAAAAACATGTGACAATGTCCTCCATCGAACTCATACCAAACCAAATTTCACAGCCATCGTCGAGCGTCAAAACTTTCAAAATACTTTACATTATATTTTTTTTACCAAACAGAAAAAAATAAACTCTTGAATTTGTAAAAGTCTCAATCAAACTGTAAAGTAATCCTTTTATATTGCATTATTTTTAAAGTACATTCTTTTTATACTGTATTTATTTTTCAGCCAACCAAACAGCCCTTAAAAGCAATTACCACTTACCCAATTCTAATTAATCTTTTGACATATTTCATTATTGGTCCCGCCAAATCACATTACCTGAATCCTAATCCTCTCTTCCCTGTCCTCAAAATGAATTTTTTTCAGATACATCATAAATATTTTATAAAGAATTTTTTATGAGAAATAATCTGACCAAATATTATTCATAACAAGCCTCAAAAGTCATTATATTTATTTTAAGGTAAAACTATTATTTTGTGCCAAAAATAATTCCCAATAGCCGAGAAAATTTAAGTTATAGCTCACAAAATTATCTATAACACAGAGATATAATGATAACAAAAAAATTTTTACATGAAGGTTGGTGCCCTTGATATAAAAATTGGTATTGGGGGAACTCTGCCTCGATGAGAGAGAAGCCTAGCACGGCTGTCCTAAGGTTGAATTTCCCTAACTAGCAATTTAACTTATGGGAGATCAGTTCCCTCATGTTGAAACAATACAGATTGTAGAGCTTCTTGCACAAGTTTAATGATCTTGTTATGAGACTCCTCCATCTATAGATGCGCATTCACTAGTAGAAAACCCCTATCAGGGAAGAAAGGTGCAGAAGGTTGGTGCCCTTGATATAAAAAATTGGTCTCGAGAAAGTGTGTAAGAGCAGGAGGCTCTATTGTTGGGGGTATCATGCCTATAAATTATAAGATAGGTGTTTGTAGAGCTTATGATTATGAGATTTTTTTTTCATAAATAGTATCAAATTATTGCGTGCCAAAAAATTCTCAATAGCAGAGAAAATTTAAGTCTTTGCTCACAAAAATATCCAACCCACACACAAATAGAGACATCAAAAAAAAATTTTACATGGAAAACCATATAAGGGAAAAAAAATCATTGGGCTTTGCCCAACAAAAATAATCCACTATATAATTAAAATTATAATATCTCACCCTTCTTCGTTGGAAACGAGGGATTACAAGTTTATGATTCAAGCAGCAATATTTCAAAGAAAATAAATATAATTGTTGCGTGCTAGAAAACCCATTGTGGTATTATGAAAGTTTACACCTACATGGAGTCAACACACAGATGTTTGAATTAATAATAAAACTTGAATTTTATAAAAATCTCAAAAGAGGAAAACCACTTCAGCAATAAAATCTTTCACTATATATTTATTTTGAACAAGCGATACGTAATTAGTATGAGAAGGGCTAACAATGAGAATCTCAAAATCAAAATAACAATAATGGTGAATGGGGATCAGCGACGATGAATGTTGTGGGATGGGACCGACAAGATGGTCGCCGAGGATCGGCGGTGACCGGCGTCGGTGGTGGCGATGATGGGCGACGATGGTTGACAATGATGAGCCGGCGGCGCGGTGGTCGCGATGACGACGGCGATCAGCGCGGTGGCGACGGCGGCGTCGACGGCGTGGTTGGTAACCAACAGGGGTGGTCGGCGGCCGTCGAGTGGTGACACGATTATGCCTCAATGATTTTCAAGCTTTAGAGTTCTCTCCTCCCTCTTGCTTGGCCCGTTCATATGAAGAATAAATAGATATTTATAGATTGGAGGAGTGACGTCTCTGTAAATACATGCAAAATCCGAACCACTCCTCTCCATCGGATGGTTCAAAATGATTCATTTGATCATATGATGTGTTTTGTGCATTTGAATGCTCAAATGAAGCCGGAATTATGAGATCTTGAGCTTGTTAGATCCGGCTCGTCAAGACGCTCGATTTGACTATAAACACTTCATATTTAAGAGTCGATTGATAATAAACGCTTCATCTCGGTTAGTCTTGATTCAGAATCAGATTGCTTTCGACATCAAGATTCGTGCTTCGACTAGTGGAATTTTCAGGATCATATCAATAATATAATAACCATTATGGTGGTCGACGGTGTAGACCTCATGCTTTCTTCACAACTTTAAATTAATCTCTCAGTTTGATCCCTGCCCTAGGCAAGAATGAATGTCTACTAATAGAGTTTTGGCAAAGGCATTTAGGTAAATCAAAAATTCAAAATATTGAATCAGACAGTTCACTACTATTTTTTTAATCATAAATCTTCATTTTAGCTTTTCAGTGGCTACATGACATCAACATTGAGTAATCTTACGCTCATTAGATTCCTCTCATCGAATTACTGACTATAATCGCACTAGATTAGATCATTGACTCTTCAATTAATATTTCAAAACTTTTAACTATACTTTTAAGACTTGATTTGAGTTTATTTGGATTCAAATTGACTCACACTTGGTATAAATGTATCCTTTTGTCGACGCGTTCAATTTGACTTTACATTTGTTAAAACCGAAGTTCATATGATCTCAAACTTAATTTCAGAAGATTCTAACACTCATATTACTTTGAGATTCATGCTCGATTTTATTTGATATATCAAGTACAATCTTAATTACTTACATATTATTTTCTTCTTAAAACAAATTCAAGATATTTAAGATACATCATGATCAAAATTTAAGTTAGCATATTCTCACCAAAGTTTTTTTTTCTAATTTTATCTGATAATAATTTCTAAGTCATATGTACAAGACATAAGAAAAGTGCTTAGAAATTTTACAAGAAATGCCAAATAAAAACATCTAATTAAGTAAGCTCTTAACTAGGGGTGTCAAAAAATGACACCATTACTAACCCACTAAAAAATCCGGGTTTGGGTCGAAAATAGATTTTCGGGTCGGGTTAGTGTCGTAATATATGACACAAAATGTATTTTCGAGTCGGGTCGGGTTGAACCCAAAAACCCGAAGCAGACCCGAATTGACCCGAATAACTCGATTCGCCGTTCCGCGTGCCGCGCGTTTTGCTGAAGCCGCTGAACCGTCCGATTTTTTCGACGGCCCAGATTGTTCGTAAAAGGGGAAGGCTGAAACAACTAATAAATCAAGCGCAGTTGCGTAACAAAGCCCTAATTTCTCCTCTCTCGTTCTCACTTGAGTCGGACTTCCTTTCCTTCCTTCACGGCGCTCTGACTCTACCTCTTCTCGATTGATCGTCGAAAGCGAATCCCTTCCGACGCCATCTCGACGCATCTTCTTTCTCTCGACTCTCCACACCCTTCTTCTTCGAATCTTTCTCTCATTTCGCGAGGTAATCGAAAATCAATCCTTCTCGCCATTCGTTTTGGTGATCGTTTCTTTTTTTATTGTATGGACTATGGAATATGGATGGTTTGACTTTTAGTTGTGCTCTCCTCATCGCGTGAAATTAGCTGTATGGAAAAAGTATATTGTATTTCTGGTAGGTGCATGGATTAGGGATTGCAAAAATTAGCATATTTTATGTCTCTACAGCTCTACTCTTTTTGTAGATTGTTAATGTCACAGCACCTAGTTAGTCAGGTTGCTTGTATGAGGTTGAGGTTTATGCTGATCTTAGTTGTTTCATTATTGAACACATTGGATTTATTCTATCATATTGAAAATGCCACCATTCCTTTTCTTTGCAACCAAGTTGAGTCCGTGTGATTTGAAAGCTCTTCGGATATTTTATGGTTTCATGAAAGTGTAATACATATATAATGTATTATTTATAAATTTCTTATCATCAAATTTTTTTAATTTAGAAGGAGGATTCCAATACTATTACTAATGCTCAAGAAAATGAAGTTTTTTTTTGATGGAGATATTGGTGAGAATGAAATTCAAACAATTAATGAAGAGACAAGTAATAGACTTGCTAGAAAGAAGAGAAGAATGTTATCATTTGTTTGGAGATATTTTGATTTACTACCTGAAAATGATGGGAAAACAAAGATGCAATGTAAAAGTGCAACCTACATATGTGATAGCAAATTTGGCAGACAATTTGAAACGCGTCATTTACAAACTTGCAAAAAAAGGGATACACGTGATATAACTTATTTTGCAAAATAATTCTTCTTCATCTATTTCCATGTGCAATGCTAAGTTCCCCAACAAGATTTTGAGTTTACCGCTTGCATTATTATGCATGATTTACCTTTTCAATGCATTGAATGGTCTGATTTTAGAGCACTTTACGTTATTTGCATCGAGATTTACAATTTGTTTCAAGAAATACTATTAGAAAAGATTGCAAAAAGATGTTCATGAAAGAGAAGAGGCAAATCCGAACAATGCTACAAAGTACCACTAGTCGAGTTTGACGCCGATTTATGGACTTCCATCAATATTTGATGGATTTATTTGTTTAACGACATTTCATTGATAATAATTGGAAATTGCAAAAAAAAATTTAATTTCAGTTTTATGGCACCTCCGCGTGACGGCCTTGCATTATTTGAAGTAATTCAAACTTTTTTACTTGATTGGGAGATTGAAAAAAAAATTTTAGATAATGCTTTAAATAATGTGTCTGAATTCATGAGAAATCATTTAAATTTGAGAGGTGGCTACTTTGCAATGGGGAATTCTTTCACATACGATGTTATGCACATATCATAAATTTGATTGTTCAAGAGGGTTTAAAAGACATTGATAGCTCAATATCAAAGGTTCATGAAAGTATTAAATATGTGAAAGGTTCTCAAGCAAGAAAATAAAAATTTTTAAAGTGTGCTAAACAAAGTTTTATTGATGAAAAGAAGGGACTAAGGCAAGATGTTCCTACTAGGTGGAATTCAACTTTTATTATGCTTGATAGTGCTATCTATTACAGGTTTCTCAAGATTTAGAATTGGGTGACTCAAACTACAAGAGTTGTCCATCACCAATTGAATGGGAAAAATTATCGATATGCAATTTCTTAGCACCTTTTATGAAATTACATGTGTATTTTTTGGCATAAGATATCCTACAGCAAATCTCTATTTTCCAGCAGTTTCAACAACATATGCAGCATTAAAGCATGAAAGTTCAAGTGATAATGACTACATCAGAAGGATGGCTTTAAATATGCTTTCAAAATTTGAGAAATATTGGTCCGATTTTGTGTAATTCTTGCGGTATTCTATTATTCCCAGGTACAAATCTAATTTCATTGAATGGTGTTATAAAAGACTTTATGGAGATGATTGGGCTAGACAAGTTGCAAATGTGAGGGAGAAGTTATTTTCATTATTTAGAAATTATTCAAAATCAAGCATGGAAGGTTCATCATTACAAACTTCAGAATTCATTAGAACATCTCAAATTGATAATTTAAGGGCATTCACTTCAACAATTTCAAAATCACAATTTCTGCAGGTATACTTACTTTATTTTGGTCAATTTTTTTGCTTAGTTAGTTGACATTTTATATTATACTTTTATTTTGTTAAGGATTTTGACTCTTTTGATGAAGAAGATAGTATGTCGAAAATCGAGCTTGAGCTATACTTAGATGAGCCTAGTTTTGATAGAAAAATGGATTTATACATATTGCATTATTGTAGGGGCAACCAATATAGGTTTCCTGAAGTTGCTGCAATGGCTCGTGATGTTTTGTGTATACCAATTTCTACTGTTGCATCCGAAAGTGCATTTAATAATAGCGGGAGGATTCTTGATCAATATCGGAGTGCACTAAAATATGATATTGTGGAAGCATTGGTATGCACGAAGGATTGGTTATATAATGATACAGGTTTGAAGTCTTTCTTTAATAAATTTAGTAAATTTTCATTTAAATCACTTATGTATCTCTATTGTATAATTGAAGTCTTTCTTTGTTGTAGATTTAAAATGATTCTGATTGAGATGTTATGAGATCAGATGGTGATATAATTATGGGTTATTAGTCACTTTGGTGTATTTTAATTTTTCAATTTAATGGATGCCTGTAACAATTAAAGCACAATTTTACATAGTTAGGTGTTGTTGTTGCCTTTCTATGGTGGATCGGTGTTTGTGAAGTGTGAACTTGTTGGTTGCTGCAGTTTATTTTGTGGATTTGCATAATTTGCACTATTAATTGCTTTTATTTTCTAGCCTCTTAGCAACTAGTGATCTATGTTGTTAACTTGTAGTGTGAAGTAATTTTCTTATTTAGATTATGCTTAAAATTGTATTGTATTTCGTATTTGTTTGTTTCTATTGGTGTTTGTATTCTGGACTATTCTTGGCTGAGCTGGTGGTTTTCTTCATTGCCAGTTCTTTGTGTTGTTACGGTCGTATTCTGGACTATTCTTATTGAGCTGTGGTCGGTTTTCTATTTGTTATATTCTTGTTGTATTTATTTGTTGTTTTTTGGTTTGTATCTATTTGTTGTTGTATTCTGGACTATTCTTGGTGAGTGTTGGTTCTTTTGTTGTATTCTTGTTGTTCTTTTGTTGTTTTTTTTGGTATTATCTTGGTGCTATATTCATGGTTGTATCTGGGTACTCAGATCGTATTCATGGTCATTCTTTATCGATTGGTTATCCCATTTTTATTGTTGTATTATTATTTTGTATTCATTCTGTTTTCTTTATCTGTATAGGACTCCCATGTCCCATGATATGGTGAATAATGAATATGCTGGTGATAACTGATAATTATCTTGTATGGGTAATGGGATAATCCCTTTCCCATTCTGCACTTTGGCTTTAATTAGGTTTGCAGGTATTAAAGCTCATAGGACTTTCAACAAACAGCTGCTATCTTTCAACAGGTTTGTAGGCAATGATAGATGTGATGATTTCACTCCTCTTTGGTGGTAGCTCTTGTGATATAACCCTTCAAATTTGGATGTTCATATTTGCATCTGCCCCATTTTGGTGTGATTGAGCTGAGCTTGAGCCTTCTCTTACATATTCTATCTTTCTTTGTTTATGATGCTTTTATCCTTCACTTTGTTTGTATTACTTTAACTGTGCTAATTTTTATCATTCTACATCTTTGCAGATTTTTTTGTCGGTGCCCATTGGAAGCTGCTCGGTGATGTATGTTGGCTGCTAGCCTGCCACTGGTATGCTCTTGTGATCTTTCTTTTGATTTTTTTTTGCTCTCTCACTCTATGTATATATGTGTATATATATATATATATATATATATATTCTTCTTAAGATGTTTTCAGGAATTTTTTTACATGTTGTGACTTAAGGGTCTTGAAGTTCACTTTGACTCTTTGAGTTTGCTTGGAGTTGGAGACTTGAAGTTTTTGTTTTTTGTTTTTAGAGTGTATTGAAGAGTTGTGGGTGTAAATTTGATTATTGTATGGGTTAGTGTTGTGAATGTAATTTTAATTAATTAAATGTTATTTTATTTTAATTATTTGTAATATTATTGTTATTCTTCTTAAGATGTTTTGCAAGAATTTTTTACATGTTGTGACTTAAGGGTCTTAAAGTTCACTTTGACTCTTTGAGCTTGCTTGGAGTTGGAGACTTGAAGTTTTTGTTTTTTTTTTTTAGAGTGTATTGAAGAGTTGTAAATTTGATTATTGTATGGGCTAGTGTTGTGAATGTAATTTTAATTAATTAAATGTTATTTTATTTTAATTATTTGTAATATTATTTGTTTATAATATCGAGAGATTTAAACTTTAATTTAGAATTTAGAACTATCTCATAAAAATATTATAGGATATCATAAAATAATAATATTTAATGTTAAATTTTTCCTCCATTTGGTTAAATAAATTATTTTATATTTTAAGCTTATATGGGTGAGTTGGGTTTGGTGGGTTTGGGTTAGTTGAGGTTGGTTCATTTTGAACCCGTTTAATATTAGTCGGGTTATAAATTTGAACCCGAGCAATAATCATGTCAGTGTTGGGTTACTCAAGTTTGAATTGAGCGAGTTGGTTAAAAATTTCCTCAATTTGAAATTGGTGAAGTGGGTTGAAGATTTTGGTGAGTGGGTTGGTTGACTCGACCCGACAACCCGATTTGACACCTATATATATATATATATATATATATATATATATATATATATATATATATATATATATATATATATATATATATATATATAAAAGAATCAATTGTTTACTTCGCTTGAATTCTTTTAATCACGTGTCTCAAAACTCATCTTTTTTTTTTTTTTTTTTTTTTTTGGAAAATTTTGAGGGCATAAGCCCAATGTATTCCAAAGTGTAAAGTATCTAGTACATGTGGCTAGGAAAAAGAGACTATAAGAAAGAAAGAAAAAACACAGAAAAACATAACTCAAAAAAATAAGACCTTCTTACGGCGGATATCATGAACAAAAATACACAGTAAATTAGACTGCCCTAATTATGTAGCTATGAAGCAATAAACCCAAAAAGAGAGGACTTATGGTTGTAATTCGATTCTTTACCATCGGATCTGACAAAACCATATATAGAATGGACATCCACAAGAAACCGTGTGAGCTCAGGAAAAAGCGCACATTAACCAAAACCATAAGCATGAAGCACATAAGTCCAATGCAAAGCAATTTCTGTGAAAAACCAATTGAAAAAGCGAGTAGACTTCCAAAAGAGGTAGCCACCCTCAGATAAGCGCACTGGGATAAACACCATTAGCATTAAGCACATAAGTCCAATATAGAGTATATCAGTCGGTCCCCTCGGACAAAAGAAGGACAAGTTTTTCTTCCTCAGAACATCCCAAAAAAAAAACACCTCACTTCTTATCTGACCATCCATCATCTTCAAACCATAAGATAATGCCAATCCAAACCAATATCTGAAGCCAATACCAACACCAGCTATCCAGAGAAAACGAAATGAAAAACGAATTGAAAACGGAATCCAGAGATAAAGTAAGCATTCTTTCCTATAAACAGCACAGAGCAAGAACTCCAACTCCAACACCGAAAAAGGAATAACTCCACCCCATATAGTAAGCAGATTATAACCAGAAGGAGGGAAGAATTTCACCGAAGCCATGCAAAAACCGTTCCTTGGTACAAAGCAGGAGCGAACAAAACCTCCTGTATTTAATCTTTGAAAAAAACTGGACTCAGACATAGAATAGAGCAAGGAGTTCCAACCCGATACCAAAATTAAACCATTCCATTGCCGCTGCACCCTCACAGCCCTCCAATTGGCTATGAAGAAGACTCCATCCAAGGTTCTGTTGTGCCAAGCAAAAAATACACTTACGAATGGTAAAGTAAATGTCATCATTGTCCAGTGTACCCATAACATAGCCTCAGATATCACAATACTACCATAAAACCACTTTGAGAATTGAGTTGGTTACTCCAAACCAAACATTCAAAAGCAGAAGATGGCCAAGTATCTCTAATTTTCCAACGTGCAACCTTATAAGCTACGATCCTTAATTTGATCGGTGAAAGAAGATAGAGGAGATATAGAAGAGGCAAATAATCTATTGTTCCTTTCTCGCCAAATACTGTAAACCAAAACAGCCACCGCAAGGTAATACATCCTTTTAGTAGCTTTATGCATCTTTATAGACATACCATTCAATACATGTTGTAAAGTGGATTGCATTAAGAAAAAATTCCCATAAGGTAGAATATTTCTAACCAAATGCATAGAGTAGGGGCATTCAAAAAAAAGGTGAGAATGAGTTTCAGTTTCCATTGAGCGACAATGTTTGGACACCTAGCCCTCTTTTCACAAGAATATCAGTCTTTAAGCCCCTTAAATAAGCCAAATAAGTATATTGAATAATTGCACAACCAGAAACCATATGCATTTATACCAAATTAACCGATGGTAAGTATTCAAAAGAGCATTTTAAAATCGAGAAGTGGGAGCTTAGAATCCCAAGTAATCCAATCCTCACCACAGTTTAAATCAAATTAATTGCCGTTAATACGGTAAAGGATATTCAGCAGTCCAACCTCCATCTTCCCTCAACAATGAAGGAACTTAACTTGGTATCCCCATAGGCATTAAAATCTCGATCATAAGCGACCAATGATTCATAAATAGATTTTTTAACACACCATGGATCATACATAAAGGAAAATGAATTGCCATTCCCTATGTGGTAGGAAATCTTATCTCTAAACCGTTTAGCATATAATTTTAGTTCTTTCCACATAGGGGAGATCCGACGAATAGATTCATGCCAAATAGACCCGTATTTCTGGTTACACCAGTTAGCAAAAAGAGAATTTATATTGAGAGTCTTCCACAGTGTTTTAATTTTGCATAGGGAGTTGAGAGAGGAAGCAGAGAGTATCCCGATTCCCCTTATCCTTAGGAGTTGTTTTATCCCGGAAATTGTTGTGAGTTTATTGGAGACACCATTATGATAGAAAAAAGCATTAGTAAGAGAAGATGGTCCTCAACACACCTTGGGGATCATCATGGATCTAAACGTAAGTGAGCAAGTTGTTTACCGATCTAAGAAGTTGTAGCCTTCCACCAAGTGATAAAATTTGCTTTTCCAACCAATCCACCTTTGAATTTTTCAAATAACCAAGAGAAATTTGCAAGTTTAAGTGAACCCATAATCAATGGTATACCCAAGTATTTAATTGGAAAAGAGCCCAGAGAGATATTAAGCATGTTGCTAAGTAATGTAATGTCTCTTGATCCCTTAGAAAAACAGATTAGAGATTTGTCTTGATTGACCTTGAGTCCAGTGTATTGTTCTAAGCTTTCAAGACAAGATTTTAAAGATCCCACAGTGGAACAATCAGCCATACCTGCAACCAAGAGATCATCTGCAAAAAGCAAATGTGATATTTTGCATGACCCAGCAATAAGAGGTTTATATCTGAATAAGTTTACCTCCCTATCAATTAAGCAAGATAGAGTATCAATGGCCAATGTAAAAAGGAAAGGTGAAAGAGGGCTTGTCTTAGCACGTGCTTTGATGAAAAGTAACCTTTATCTCCCCATTGAGAGAGATAGAAAATGGAACATAAATGCAAGCCTTTACCCAATTTATAAATCTAGGAGGAAAACCAAAAGTATGAAGCACGTGCAAAAGAGCCTCCCATTAATAGAGTCAAAGGCCTTCTAAGGTCAATTTTGCAAGAAACCCACCTTGAGGTTTAGTGTGATTCAACTCTTGACAAATTTCATAGGCCATCATTATATTATCGAGATATCCCTTCCTTGAATGAAAAGAGTGAATTAATTAAAAGGAAGCACCTTCTTGAGTCAGTGGCAAGCACTTTAGCAATTACTTTATAAAATGTGTTGCATAAAGATGATGGGTCTATATTCTCGAAAGAAGAGAGGAATGCTTTACTTTTGGGATTAAAGTAATAAGAGAGTGTTTAACCGGTTGAGCTTAGAGATTTGAAGAAGTGGTGTCTTTGCCTTGAGAAACATTTTCAGGAAACCTCCCAAGAAGCAATAAAAACTTTGAATTGAAGCCATCGAGCCGGGAGCTTTATTTTCATTAATGCTATTTAGTGCATCCAAAATATCTTGATCACAAATATCGACTTCCAAGCTCTAACTTGGTCATAGGAAAGAGCATTCCCTATGGGAAAGTCACGCATTATAAAGTCGAAGTGTTGCAATTGAAAAGTGTTGAGTAGTACCTATTAATTTCCCCGATAGATTTGGGTCATTAATAACCCCTTGATCTGTTTGTAGCTCCCTAATACAATTTGAACTCCTCCTTTCTTTGATAGAGAAGTAGAGAAACTTGAGGTCATCATCCGATGAGGTTAACCAATGAGCCTTAGCTCTTTGCTTAACCCATGAATTTTCCATATGAAGCAACCTAAGGTAGGAGTCTTTAGACTCCTTGGCCTCAATTCTTAGATGAACATCATTGGGATTCCTTTCCAATTTTTCAAGGATGTTTTTTTGGTTCCTCTTTTCCTCATCCATGAGGGATTGAAGATTAGAGAGATTCTTCATGGCACCAATTAAACCTTTTTTAACATAAGAAAGTTTATTAGCCAGAACAAAGATGGGATCCCCCTCCACCGAATGTTTCCATGCTTTTTTGGTAACTTCAAGGAAGTTGGGAGATAGAGACCAATGATTCCTGAACATAAACCTTTTACTCCGAAATCTGGAATGATCCATGTATATGATGAGTGGAGAATGATCTGAGGACATTGGAGGTGGAACATTATAGAAGGAATCGGGAAATTTCTCTAACCAACTCACATTGCAAATAGCCCTATCTAATTTTGATAGAATAGGGTTATTTATTTCTTGATTTGACTATGTATAAAATAAACCTGTACTAGGGAGATCTAGTAATTCACACTCTTGAACAAAGGAAGATAAAGCTTGAGTGTTAGAGTAGGACAATGGAATTCCACCCGATTTTTCCTTACAAGAAAGACAACAATTAAAATCACCCATTATGACCATGGAGCGAAATACCTTTTGCAATATCGTTAAAGCCTCCCAAAGAGAGACCCTTGAAATATGGTGGTTTCGCATATATGCTAGTTAAGTGGAATAATGGATCACCAAAATAAGAGACAATGCCATGAATAAATTGAGAGGAGATAATTAGAGGCTTGAAGTCAATTCTCTCAGAGCACCATTTGATCCATATCACCGATATATCAAAATTGGAACAACAGGATTACGGATGAAACATAGAAAATTTTCGCATAAGAAAGGGGTTAAGAACAGAGTCATTATTAATCTTTGTTTCCAGAAAACAAAACAAGTCCAGATTGTATTCCTTAATCAGTCTCAAACAATCCAAGGTATGGCCCTCCGCAACAAGCCCTCTAACATTCCGACTAGCTAGGCGAGGAAAGGTCATTGAGAGGAGGAAGAAACGGGTTTCTTACCCTTTTTACTTTTCCCTTTCTGAAAAGAGAAGGTTGTAGATGAACTAGCTTGCCCACCTTCATCTACCAATTTAGTTGAGGGCTGGGAGGATGAATTTTTCCCCAAGATAAGGCTAGAGTGTTGTTCGGCCTGCTTAGGAGAGGAGTTAGACGAACGAGTAGCTACCCCTTGTCTGGGGTTAGTGACCAGTGAAGAAAAATTACCTTCACCCAAACTAGTTGACCTGACAAGAGGCGTTGTCCAGGTAAAGCGACTTTCTTGGAGTAAAGAGGAAGAGGGGCTAGGTTTAAGTCGGTAGAAGGATCACCTGTGGGATTACCTCTTACGTGTATCCTTGGTTGGATCGATTCAATTATTTCTCCACCGCAAAAAATTGTTATCCGGAGAAATTTTTGCGCTACTTGACTCTACTCCTTCCACGATTGGTGTTGCGGTTGGGATTGGGTTTAGAGGCCATAGCTTTCTCCCTAGGGCAGGGAATTGTTCTTTGTGAGAGAAGGTTTGGCACTTAGCACAAAGTAGGTTTCCAATCATACTGAGAATAATTCGATTTTTCCCATTCATTTATGGTAATCAAGTCGGGGAAGAACAGAGGAGGTAGTAATTTGAGCATAAAGCCTAGCAAAGGTGATACTGAGCCTTGGGCCTTGAGGTTATTATCAAGCCAGGAACTCAATCATACTACCTATCTTTGAAAAACCTTTCTCATTCCAACAACATAATGGGAAATTAGGTAATTTGATCCAAAGGGGGATCTCAGTGACCTGATCCTTGGTTGGCCGAAAGTCCCATTTCCATTTTTGAAAAATGAAAGGTCTCCCATTTAGGAAGCAGGGTCCTTCATTCCAGACGGCATCATAATCCTCCTTACATGAAAATTTAAACAAAGAAATCCCCTCGAGAGAAAGCGGTCGAGGTACCTTTTGTCGCCATTTCCTTCTTACCGAGAAAGCAAGTAAAATGGTCTTTTCCCTATGGCGTGACCTACAAGAGACAGATTCCATTCTTGTTGGCCCTCCATCAGGTCATCCTCCGTGAAGCACACTTCAGGCGAGTTCGGAGGTATGAAGGATAGGGGGAATTCCCTACTTCTTTCATTTTGTGACAATAGCAATTCCTTCCAATTGCATTGTCCTCGAGAATCCTTCAAAGGAACACCCGCATTCGAGATTGCAGGAGAAGCCGAAGAGAGTGGAGGGAAGAGCTCGTTGAGAACGTCCATATAGGAAAGAGGCCGAAGCTGACCCCCGGCGCTGCCGGAGGTCAGGGAGAGCTAAAGAAAGGGAGCCTGAGCAGAATAAATTGGATATAGGGGAGGAGGAAAGGGGAGGAGAAGAAGAGTGTCGCCGGCCGAAAGCAAAGGAGCCCTAGACACATTCGGATAGTATAGGTTGAGATTTTAAGTATCATATAATTTTTATACACATTCTGTCCTTATATTACAATCTTACAAAATTAGTAGTAATTAAGTAAAGCCCTAATAAAATATTTATTAAGTCAGACCCGGCCGCCAAGTTGATCAAATTATATTGAAAGTAGTTTGCTGTATGTTTGTTTGAATAGTCAGTCCTCATTGATAACCCTTAGTAAAATCATTTGTAAAATAAAAATGATCAGCAGAGAGCTACGCGATTAGAAGAATTCAAGCATGCCGGCTCCTTATTTTCCCTTTGAAACTAATGCCACCTAAATAATATTTATAAAAGTTGGTTGATAATAAAATAAAATAAAATTAGTTACAAAATTTTAAGATAAAATTACTAATATATCATATTTGTAGTTATACGTTAAAACATTTTAAAGAAATCAATAAATAATATATTTTAAATAATGATAAATATCAAAGAAAAACAAATTAAGATAGAAAGGATCTGCATTAGGCAAATAGCGAATCTACACTTCTCTGATAATCTCACATAAAAGATATTATTAGACATTTAAACTTTTACAAATAAACATGGATATAATTTTCTTCCTATTTTAATTAATTCGTTTAAATAAAATGTTGCTCAATTTATTTTATTTTATTTTTTTGTATACTTATTCAAAAAGTGTAGCAGTTACGGCAAATTAAACGGGGGATATGTACATATATATGTGATATAATCCATCGATAGTGATTTTTATTTTCAGTATAAATTATTCAATTTGTGCAATCGAAATAATAAAATATTTTTTTGTGGCCCAGCTCCATCGATAATAACAGCATTTTAAGGTGAGAATGATCCAGAAAAATTTAGTACAATATAATTTTAATTTGTGACGATAATTTTTTATAGAATATTTTTAGTAGACCTAAATAACTTTAACAATGTGCATTACTTCAAAAAAAAAAAAAAATGAAATTGTTCACTTTCATCTAATTATTGAAATCTTAGATCTTAGCTAATTAGATAAACCAAAGCTGGTGTCCCTATAGTGCCTAGTTTTTATTTTTTAATATAGTCTCAACACACGGTAGATTTTTAGTGCCATTATCAATTATTTCCTGAATAACTCATTAAAATAATAGAACCATACAAAAAAGGTTCTAAGTTATTTTGTGTTGAGATCACAATAATGACTTTAACTTTAAGATCTCGTATTAATCTTTACAATATCAATGAGCGGAGCACAATATATCGATAATAATCAAATTATTAGTATAAAATTCACTCTAATGATATAGGAAAAAGCTAAAGTTATTTAACCTTAAATGCCAACCTACAACTCATTCATTCTTAAGTAACTTCATAACACAAATGAGATTGCATCATAAATTTAGATTCAGACTTTGAATGAATGGTTACAGTAAAAGTGAGATTGGCCTATTAAGATAGAAGTCAATCATAAGATAAATAGATGATAAAATATATACTTAAGAAGGCAATTACACTATAAGTGAGATTGCGATGTGAGTCTATGCTTACTAAATGTTGTGATACAAGCAGGATTATACCATAGGTCCTAAAAGAGATAGTAGGGCTGCAAACGAACTGAACCGAACCGAGCAGTATTGTTCAAGTTCAAGCTCGTTTGCCGATCTCGAGCTTTGAGAGGATATGTTAAACTTGAGCGTTAAAAAAATTGTGTTGAAAGATCGGCCTTAATCGAGCCATTATCTCGGCGCCTAGTATTTTATGAAGCGAGCCATTATCGAGCCTTCATCGATTCAGCCAATCGAGCCGTTATCGTACCAGCGAAACGTTACGGCATTAAATGATTCACTATTGAACCGATAACTTGAGATTCATTTAACAATCGTATTCTGAAAGTGTTGGCTCGTTCGATTAATTAAATGAACACATCGGCTGTCGAAATTTGAGTCACGGTAAACTTGTTGGAACGCTTCGTTTACCTAAGAGATAGGTGTCGTAAAGAGACAATTATTGTGATAGAAGCAAGATAGTGACTTATGTCCATAAAGATCAAGCAGATGGCCTTTAGAAATGCTTGCTATAGAAACTAAGTGACCATTACAGCTTTAGAAATCGTAAGGGATATATATATATATAAAAGATTCCATAAGGTCATAGCAGCATCGAGAAACCTAAAAAAATTATGGCTGAACTGCACGGTAGCAAACATCTTTTGCGTGCAATCGCATAGCAGCAGCACTCTGTTCTACTAGAAATCGATGAGACGGTCTAGAGCACTGGACAGTCGCTGCTCTCTCCACCCGGACATGGATGTCACCTTTGTAAGTGTACCGCCGCCAAGCCTATTCCTACCCCGATCCGGTCTGGTTCGGCCTGTGGTCATTCGTCGTCGGAATAGGGGGAGCGTCGGTGATAACTCCTCTGAGTTTTTTTTTTGGAAGAAATTCAACTTATCTTAATGGCTTCCAGACTAACGCATAGAGTGAGAAGTTATGGTTTATCAGATTAGATCATCGCGATCCCAACGTCAAACTATGATAACTTAACAAATTAATTTCCCAATCCAAACATCCCCATGAAAATCGACATGCAGCATTCCACGTGTCTTTTTCGTAAATTCAAAACATAAGCAAATCACGCCAGACGCCACTCATGACCGAGTATCCTGACCGTTCATTCCAATGACCCTAAATCGTCGAAGATAGAAGAGGCTCAAATTTGGGCCTCCTCTTCAGTCTCACATTTCCTTTTAGACAGCTAAAATTATGGCCGTTGCAGCAGTTTGATATAATCTACCGCACATTCAAATAAGCGTTCTCCTCTCAATTGTTCATCAATACTGCTCGATCTCCGTTACAACGTTCTCATTTCTGAGAGCCTCAGCAATAGGTTAATCCACGCGTTAACTCTGTAAAACTCCAAATAACCGTTCCTATTTTACATTTACTGTTAACTGACCACCTGTCAATAAACAAAACAGCTTTAATAAGTAACTTAATTTGATCCCTGAGGCGTGAACAATGATGCGAAGATTTCCGTTTGCAAATCAACCGTTAGAATCCTGTTAGCGAGATTTGACCGAGGATTTATTTGTAATAACCTGCAAGGGTAAAAATGTCTGTTTGCATCGTTTCTGAGTTCTAGTATTTAAACCAGGAGAAGGTCTTCTTCGAGGAGGCATCGTCTCAGATTCGGACAGACAAGAGGGAAAATTAGTAAGATGCAAACCCGAAGCGGACTTCGCTACCATCGGCCATCGCCGGCGGCATCGCTACCTACGGCAAAGAGGGGCTTCGATAGCGACGGGGGCGAACCTCGGAAGCGTGCTCGCTGTGCGGAGCAGAGCATCGATTTCTTCAACGGGCTCCCGGATGACCTCGTCCTCCTCATCCTCTCCAAGCTCTCCGCCTCCGCTGGCTCTCCTTCAGATCTCATCAGCGTCCTCCTCACGTAAGATGGACTAAGCTTTGTTACCCCCCAAAAAAATCGAATTTTGAAGTTCTGTTTCTAAAAGGGTCTGATTTTTTTGAACAGATGCAGGAGATTTAACCAATTAGCGATACATAGAATGGTTCTTTCCAAGCTATCCGTCAGGGGGACTGCAGTGAGGGCTAAGAACTGGACGGAATCAACCCAACGATTCCTACAACTCTGCGTGGAAGCAGGCAACTTGGAGGCCAGCTACACTCTAGGCGTGATCTGTTTCTACTGTTTGCAAAAAAGGGCACTCGGAGCATCCCTAATGGCAAAAGCCGCTATGGCTTCTCACCCTGAAGCTCTCCACTCCCTCTCTATCATCCAATTCAACGGTAGCGGTGGATCTAAGAACGACAAAGATCTCCGCGCTGGAGTCGCGCTTTGCGCACGAGCCGCCTACCACGGCCACATAGACGCGATTCGCGAGCTCGGTCACTGTCTCCAGGATGGTTACGGTGTGCGACAAAACGTCGCGGAGGGGCGACGGTTCTTAGTCCAAGCCAATGCCCGGGAACTCGCTGCGGTGAAGAAAGGTAGAACACCTGTAAAGTTCTCTCCTTGTTCTCTGCTTAGTGACTTCGGATGCAACGTTCCGACGCCGGAAGCGCATCCGGCGAACCAGTTCATGGTGGAGTGGTTCGCGGCAAGGGGTGGACCGGCGGCGGCTAGCGAAGGAGGAGAGGGGTTAAGGATGTGTTCGCATGGTGGTTGTGGACGGCCGGAGACCCGGCGTCATGAGTTCCGGCGATGTTCTGTTTGTGGGGCGGTGAACTATTGCTCGCGAGCGTGTCAAGCGATGCATTGGAAGATAGCGCATAAGGGCGAGTGTGCGCCTATGGATCGATGGCTTGAAGGGGATGGCGCGGTGGTGATGGGGCAAGGTGGCTTGATTGTCGCCGGCAATGCTCCGGCGGTGGCAGATGTACATATGGAAGTAAATTTGTAGGAGAGGTATATTTTGTAGGAAGGTTTCTGAGGTTTGGTTTTATTTTTTTTTTGTCGGTAATTTATTTAAAATTTTTGTGGAATAGTTGAGTTATGTTTCTTTTTTAACATTTTATTTTCTTTCTTTTTTTTCACTGTTTTTTTATTGTGGTAGATTTTTTTTTAAAAGAATTTAATGTTATTTTTCGCAATTAGAAATTGTTTCTCATTTCCACGTTTGGGACGCATTAGTTTGCCCAACGACTTGAGATATAATCTTTTAATTAATTCAACTAAACCCACCGCCATTTTAGTTTTTCGGGCAATTTTACAAAGTTTTTAAGTAAATTTTTTTTATTTCCTAACAAGTTTTTATTATGTCTTAGATATCTAATGTAAAATCTTAAGAAAAAATATTTCTATAAAATGTTTTTTTTTTTTTTGCACAATCTTATGAGAAAAACTTTTAGATTAGGATGAACTTCTAATGTGTTAAAAGTTATTGTGTAAAGATTATACAACATATAAAATAAGAGTCGTGTTTTATTTAAAAAGAATTATTATAAGTTATTAATCTATTTAAAATAAATGTAGATTATTATAATGATCTCCGATATTTTTCACTATATTATTTTTTGATTTGTACTTTTAAGTAAGATGTAATATTTAGGATGGTTGGAATATTTTTTTTCTTGCTATAAATAGATGTCTGAAATTAAAACGCAAGATTAGAACATTCATGATAATTTTTTTAAAATTTTTTGCTCTATGGTGGAGCCTTTTTTTGTCATCTTTTAGCAATTTAAAGAAGACTCTCAGCATGGACTGTGTTGTGTTTGTGGTTTTAAATATTTTTTATTTGAATATATTTATTAAAAACTAATATAAATATGAATAAATTGATATATTTGATAATATTTTGTTAATATAAATTGATAATATTTAGATTATCTTCCTTAATATAAGTGATCAAAAATTATTCATTCACTCTGATTTGTAGTTAAATTATATTTCTTATGTTGAAAAAATTTCAACAGAATATTTTTCATTCTTTTCATAATTAAACTATACTACTGAACATTTAATAATTTAGCTTAATTTATTTTTGAATTTAATTATATATATAGTAATCTATTATATTGGGGAATAATATATGATACCCGAAATAAAGAATATTTGTGATAAAAATAATTCAATCATGTCATCAAAATTCTCAGAATATCAAGGCAAAAACAGAAAATTTGATATAGACCTGCGCAATTGCAAAATTAAGCCAACTTATAACTGACTTTGCAGATTTGCATATTGGAAGCATTCCAGGCTTGCGAGTTGCGAAGGTGGATGGAATCACTTCAGCGCTCTCAAACAAAGTGAAAGGCTAAAGGCAACTCGAATCTTTGCTCGCTGTGTATCTTTCTGATGCCTCTTTCTTCATCGCCTTTATCTTTCTGTAATTTCTTTTTTGTTTGAGTAAAAGCTTAATTTGCAGATCAGAGTACGTACTCTCCAAAGCGAATCCCAAATA
The DNA here is from genome assembly GCA_021442155.1 of Cymbidium sinense. Taxonomy (NCBI): domain Eukaryota; kingdom Viridiplantae; phylum Streptophyta; class Magnoliopsida; order Asparagales; family Orchidaceae; genus Cymbidium; species Cymbidium sinense. Next base: position 5,294,722 of record CM038226.1, read on the forward strand.
AAATACATAAAATGAAATTTTTTCCAAGCGTTTTCTTAGCATGTATATACTTTTTTTTTTCAATAAATAATCCGGTAGAAAAATTCACGAAATATTGTTCGAATTTTTTATTTGAGTAAATAGATTTTATTGCTTCATAAATTCACTGCCTATCGGCCGTAGTGGGAGCGACTAGGGAGCCAGCGACAGTCGACAGAGCCGTGCAAAGCTCACGGGGATGTGCGACTTTTTTCTTTCTTTACTCGCAGGGAAGGAAACAGGAGAGCGATGGTTTTGTTTTTGTTTTTTTTCATTCTTTGTTTATAACAAAGTTTATTGAAAGTTCAGCTCGTGAACAAGCCAACCTTTCTCATAAGGTAAGAGCTTTTAATTGTTAGTTCATATTGACGTATTATAATGTATTTGCATCAATACTGTCAGTGGAGTTCAATATAGGATATTGTGGTTGCTTTAATTTGTTGAGAGCTTAGTTGAGGGCCACGTTTGAACTACTGCTTATGTTTCCTCCCTTGGCTTCCTTCAATTATGATTGATGTGGATCATTTGGTGCATAAGAACATTGATTAGGGTTTTATTTGGCCATTTGGACACTCAACGCATTATCAAAGGCACTCTGAAGCTATTTATTCACTAAGAAAAAATTATTACGTGCAGAGTTTGAATAAAGATCTAAATATAGCTCTACGTCTGGATTTTAATAATATAGTATCATATGAAACTCAGTCAATATATTATATTGATTATAAATTATTATATATTTTAGTAAATATTAATTATATAATAATAGATAATATCTATTATATATCAATCAATACATAATAATATAAAATATTTCATAATTGATACAATAATATATTGGAGTTCGAAGATATGAGCTATATCAAGATTATATATGTAATAATTTCTCTAATTTAAAATGAGTAAACAATTTCAAGACTAAATTAAAATTTAATTGAACTTAAAAAATATTCAAGATTTAAAAAAAAAAATTCTAACAAAATTTAAATCTAATTTTATCCACAAAAAAAAAAACTAAAACAATAACTACATATTTATTTATCATAAAATTTGCCTATTTAAAATTGTCTTTACCTTCTTTTTCGTAAAGGAAATATAGCATCTAATCTAATTTCACGGTTCTAGATAGATGATTCAATTCAGAAATAGTTAAACTACTATCAGACAAATTCGTGGAGGGGTAGTTCTCTATGTAATGGTTTCCCTGCTTTGAGCAGGCCCACAATCTCAGGGGCCGTCAGCTCGTATATAATGGCTGTACATTTGGGTTTAAATCACCAGTACGCAATCGTGAGGCCTGTAGTGGGGGTGAGGAATCCAGTTGAGATATTGCTTTCTTTTCCGAGATTTTATTCCTCATCGAATTATTCTTGATTTAGCGGTTGATTTGATTACTTGAAGTTAAAGTTAGAAAATGCATTTTAATGAGAATAATTTTCTTTAATTTAATCATTCGATGTAATTAAAATTAATATGGGATTTAATAATAGAATTTTTTGATCTATCTGATACGAAGAACTCTTGTATTTTGAGCGTCAGCGCTCTGCTAAATAAGACAAATGCCACTGAAAACGTAAACAGTAATTAAATTTTATTTTAAAATTAAAATAATATAAACTCTTATTAATTATCAGCATATTATATTTATCTTAAAAATTAATTATTTTGGCATATATTTTAATAAAAAATTCTGATCTGATTATTTTTTACTGAATATAAAAGCTTCTTGTTCCCCAAAGAATAAAGGAAAACCACGTCCAGATAAGGATAGAACCATGACAGAATACTTTATTTTGGGACATCTGACAGATGCACGATCGTGAGTATATACAAATATCTCCTTTTTTTTTAATATTTTTTTCTAAAAAAAATATTTTAATTTACTAAAATATAGATATATTTTATTTCAAAAGCAAATGCTTAATTTTACTAAAAAAACTTCAATTATAGCTGAGTAAAATATGCAAGATGCGATTTTTAAATCTTTAACGAACCATAAATAGAAAACAATTCAGAACAAGATCATGAATGGATAGATTACGGCTTCGTTTAATATGATCGTTAGTATTTGAAGAGTCAAATGATAAATTTTATTGTGAGGAATTTTGGCCGTTAAAGTTAACGTTGTTTAGTAAACATATCGTCTAGTTGTTGTTTCTAACTCGTTTGATAACAATATTTCATGAATGTTGCCTAAATCCTAAACGATCAATATATATATATATATATATATATATATATATATATATATATATATATATATATATTTCTATAATATAAAAGTAGTATGAAAATTTGAGAAATTAAGGTAGGAAATAAGGAGAGAATAATGGATCAGAAGAATGATATGAGCAATAAAGACGAAGAGCATAATGCTTATTTTGCATGTTGCTGGAGAGCAATGTATTATTTGACGTGAGCATAGAATATATAAAATTTCTTTATTTTTTACATCTACATAATAAGTCACCCTTAGGAAGCTCATATACGAAATGCTAAATTTTAAACGCTTAAATTTTATTTAATGATTATTGTCATAAGAACTTTAATTTACTATTTATTTATCTATCATAAGATGACAATGATCACTCATCATAAACGCTGATGTAAAAGAGAAACTATTCAAATCTTATAACTTACGAGTAATATATTGCGCTATGTAAACTTTTTAAGTCATTACAAATATTTTAGCGGTTAGTTTTTGAAATATTTACTATCAGATAGTTTTTAAAACGGTTTAAAAACTGATATAAGAAACTAAACAGCCATTCAAAACTGCAGCAAAATCAATTATAATTTAAATAGCATAGAAAGCGGCTACGCTAATCCCTAATATCACTTGCTCACACTGCTGTTTCCGAGCGTTTCACGCAACACAATCAACAGGTTATCCCGTAGGTCAAAGATGAACATGAAGACTAAGTACGTTGACCATGACTTCGCATCGCTAATGCCCATAGTTCTACCAAACGCTGCCTCCTATTAATTAATAAGTCCACTAATGCAGCCAAATAAGGTGTCTATTTCTGAAATCATTGTCTTTATTTAAACTATAGTTACGTGAAAATTCAAATTACATGAATGAATAAGTAATGTTGACCAAGTTCGAATCCTCTTTATGATGGAGATATTTATATTTAAGATGGAAAAAGTAAGTGGAAATCTGATACATATGGGTAATAAATATGATGTTGACTTACATGAGATTAATTCGATAATAATATTCTCACCTAAAATAAATAGAGTGTTGAGTGATACCCATTACAAAAAAAAAAAAAAAAAAAAAAACATAATGTTGACATGATATATGGCCCCATCTCAGATAACATTAAAAATGGCTTGTATGAGCTAGCGGACACTCTTTATACGAACGCTTCACCTCTCCTATCTGTTTTTTTTTAATGTCTCAGTATATATATATATATATATATAATATTGAATATTGAAATAAGACTCATAGCCTTTAGCTCACTAGACAACATTTGATTCTTAGGGAATAGTGCAAATCGCTTGAAAAGAAATGAAATTGGCGCTGGGTTTGGGGTTGCCAGGCTGGCCCGGAGATTAATCGTGTCATCATGGAAAATGGTGGGATTAAGAATAGATCTCATCATCAAAAAAAAAAAAAAAAAATTGAAATAAAAAAAAACATTTTGTAGGTACACTTGCTCACTCATGATCGATGAGGCAGGCCAAATCATTAGCTACTAGCTCCACGTACAAAGATCACGGCCCTTACATATTTAATTAGGTGCCCATTCATCAACATAATTAATTCATTCTGTGGCTTGCCATGCCAACCTCCCCAACCACCCCTCTGAACATCGTGTCATCAGTATTTATCTCTTCTCTCCATGGAAGCCACCTCCTTACGCTAACACCTATAATGTCACGAGAAAGTACATTCAAAAGATTAGATTTCGAATAAGGTTAAGATTTTGACTATATCAACGATTACTCAAAGCTTAGGTTACTTTTCAACTCTAGATTGAAATCAACATTCAAACTAACGCCATTAAAATAATTTATGAGATTTATCGATATTTTGTTTTAATTCTATTTTAAAATATCTTTTATCCAAATTTATATGATTAAAATTAGTATTTTTATCATATTTTTTAATAATACAATCAATTTCACTCTTCTGAAACAAAATGTGACTGTAAGCTAGATCATAATCCAATCTGAATAAAGAAAATTTTGTGAATGATTTTTAGTACAATTTTCAAATAATATATCATTATAGCTTAAATTTTTTGTAATATTAGCTAGTCAGATTTAACTCCAATCAAGTTAAAATTGAATTGAATTTGCTCTTCATCAAATGAAAATATAAATTCCCATTAAAAAGAATAAATGTATGCATTCAATTTACAATTATTTATCTTTATAATGCATGATTTAGGCTTTTATTGACGTCTTAAGCAGAGGCAGATTTTTATTGAGACCAAATTTGATTTAAATTGCGATTGATAAACTGAATTTTAACATAAATTTTAATATGAATGTTATATGAGTAAATATCTATGACTTAGTGTTTGGTTTTGAAAAAGAATCTGATAAAAAAAAAAATACGATAAGTTTAATTGATATAAAATGATTTTATAGTTATTTGGTTGAGATTTTTCAAATTTACGACTTTAATTTTTCTTTTTATTGAAAAAATATAATATAAAGTATTTTAAGGTTTTGGCACGATGACGTGATGATCGTGACGGCAATATTACGCGTCCTTTACATCGTGATGAATTTATTCAAAATTTAATTTTAAATATACAAAAAATGGTATTTCTAATGTATTTAGAATAAATTTCATTACATTAAAAATTTATTTTACTTCAAATCAAATATAAAAAAATAAAAATCTCTACATTTATTTTATATTGTATTACAAAACCAAACAGTTTCGTAATGGTTAGAGATGGAAAAAATTTAAAAAAAATATTTTATTAAAAATATGAGAATGAGCCATAAATTTTATATTATTATTAGAAAAAATATAAGAGATTAATGAAGAAACATTTGAGCCGTTCATCTCATCACACGAAGCTCAAAGCCATGGAGAGCATCACGTGCATGGGACCGGCCTCGGCAACTTGCCCTCGCCGCCAAAATAATAGGGGAGTGCTTGCAATGGCAGGACTCGTGACTCCCTTATCTTATTAATGACGAAGATAAAGCTGTCCTTCTCCGTTTCTATTTGCACCACAGATATAGACTCCCGTAAGAGTCAATGAGCTGAGGGTGACAGGTGGGATAATTTATTTACCTTTGGCGCGATTTATCTGATAATTTGATGGAATTGTGGACCCCGTTTTACAGTTGTCGGATTCGGAGTGGAGGAACTATTCATTATTTTTAATAGTTGTAAACTTAAAATATTAATTTATAGACCTAATTATTTTGTTCAATATTTTGATCACCAAAAACGAATTAAAATTTTAAGCAAATTACTTTGATACGACAGTTTAATTTCTTCTCAAAATATTTTCATCTACTTATACTTGTAATAAAATTAATTTTGAAAATAACTAAATTAATATTAATTTTATCAAAATTTTAGAGAGCTTATAAAACATCAAATGAGTATATTCATTATTATAAATGATGATATTAAATAAATATTCAAAAGTTAATCATTTATATTTCAAATCTTAATAATCTTATTCAAATTTATCATATTATTTGAATAAATAAACATGAATGAGTCTTTTTTAAATAAGTATTAAATTATTTATTAAGTATAAAGTTAATTATGATTTTTTGGCATAAACTTAAATTCAGATTTTAAACCCACAAGATAGAGACAAAAATTTTAGGTTGTAGCCATCAAATTTGTGACAAATTATCAAACAATTATTGAGTAAATCATTTGAGTAAGGCACTTCAGATTTTGCCTCACTTTTAGCTTAAACTTAATGAATATCATAAGAGTTTAATAATAAAAATAATAATTTAATAATTTGTGATACATATTTTAGCCTTATCGATGAGAACTATATTAGAAGTTTTTTATTTTATTTTATTTCTTCTGTAGATTCTCTTATAATGATTAGAGCGGCAAATAAATAAGTGCACTCAATAAATAATTTACAAATTGTTAATGTAATACTTATTGGTGTTCATTTATTTATTTAAATGAATAAATATGAATAAAATTTTAAAAGCATGTCATATAATAAACATGCTTAAATATTTACTTGAATATTCATTTAAAATCATGCGCAGGCACATTTATTATTTAATAAATTAATTAATAAAAATATGAGAAAAATATTTATTTAATGATAGCTTAATTTTTTGATTTGATGATTTAATTATGTATCATTGTGTCAATTTTTATATAATTTGTGTTTTAAAATTATATATATTATTAAATATACATAATATGATAGAATATCAAACAAATATTTATGTAGATTGATTTAAATTTCACCAAAAAAAAAGGTAAAATAGCGTCTATTGAGTTATGCACTTTTTATTAAATGTTACAAATGTAATTATTTTTAGTAATTAGTTAAATATTTAAATTTTAACATTATAATAATTAAGCATGATTAAAATTTGAATTTGAATTGAATTTTACTAAAAAATTTAATAAACAAGTTTAATGAATTTTTAAAATTCAGGTTATATTTAACTTGGACTAAAATTTGATAAGAAAATAAATAAATAAATTTTAGTAATGTAGTAATTCAACGGCAGTCACGGCACCGAACAGCAAACAGAAACCGGGTCCAGTACCGGTCCATGCCACGCGAACCGTCCTGAGATCGAACGGCCGGATGGCCCTGACTCTTACCCAGCGGGAATTAAAATGACGTGTTTTTGGTGAATACTATCTGTCGTCTGGTGCAAATAATTAAGCCATAGAATCTGTTTCCAAAAACAAAAACAAAATACTAATAGTAAAAATATAAAAATAAAGAGCCATAGAATCTGATGTTTTCTTTTTTTAATGTTACGCAATAATTTCTTAATTCGTACTCCTAAGGTTTTATTGGATTCTGATCTTTCTTTCTTTCCTTTGGGATGGATGACAGCTTGGCTTAGTCCTTTTCATTAATTAAAAAATAAATAAATAATTATTATTATTTCTTCCACATAGAAAGAAAAAAAAGAGAGACATAACAGCGGTTAAAAAAAAAACTCAAGGTAAAGGTAGGGTGTTAACGATCCCATTTCGAGCTGAATTATAGTCGGCTCAAAAAAAAAAAAATTTCGACTCGAAAGTCGTGCTTCAAGATTTCGATTTGATGAGTCGGATATATTCTAGATCGAGTTCGATCCGCCCGAAAGTGAAACGAAGCCGAAATCCAAACGAAATGCCGATACCGAAATCGATTTCAATTTAGGATTCATAAATTTTTTGAATATGTAATAATATAATGTAAATATACAACAATACAATTTACACAAAGTTAAAAAATAAAATTTTCAGTGATATTATAATTTCACATTAAAACTAAATAGTTCTTATAAATACAAATTTTATATAACTCTCACTAATATTATACATTCGATATTTCATATTTGATCACCTAACAATAATAAAAAAAGTCTATAAAATGATGCAATTAATATAACATTTAAAATAAATTAAAAATAACTAAAAATATTAAATTGTCTTTTATTTGTGGACTGGGGAAATGAGAAAATAATATCCATCTTCAAGCAAGTTAGCAAAAAAATTTGTAATTTCTATATTTCACTTCAATAATTGCTCCAACCTCCACAAAGCCATCCATTATTTAAAGATGAAACAATCTCATCAAAATTACAAAACCTCACAAAAACATCATGTATTAATATAGTAGACTGTAATAAAGGCTCTGGCTTTGACATCCAATGAAAGGCTTGAGAGCCATCATTAATGAAGCAAACATAATTGAGTTACAAATTACAAATATATTCTCTTCTCATCATTGTCCAAAATTAGAAAATCGAAATTCTCCATGATAACCCCACTTAGTCTTTAGACCATGGGTCCACGCCATGGGTTCATAAGTAGAAGTATAGAACCCAAAATGAAAACCTGTGAGAAATAGAATAGATAAGAAAAAAATTAATGAGAAATAGGTTTTTGTGAAATAATGGAGAACAGAAAAAAGTAAATTATAGCAAAACAAGACCTCAGATACAAAAACTCAAGAAAAAAGTAAATTACCTCAACCTAGAGTCCAAACAGCCAGATTGTAATTCTCTATTGATGAGAGAATGGAGAACCGAAAACCAAAATAAAAAAGAAAAGTAATAAATTTTGTGCCTCAAAAAGCGAGATGATTAAAATTTTAGGGTGACATTAAACAAATTTTCACTAAGAGTGGTAAACTAATTGAGTAAAATAATATTTCGATATGACAATCATCGAACAAGATCTATGATCTAACAAAGTTGAAAAGCCTTCCATAGTTTCATAATCTCTTAGACTTATAGATAAAACAATATAATATCATTCAAACCAATAATATTATATGACTTCATATTTTCAGATTCTAACATAGCATGCATCAGTATATAAAATATAGTAAGAATGTAAGATGAAGCAATATATGTTTGTAAAGTCAAACCAAAATTTGAAATTTAGATAAAACTTAAAGATTATCAAGTATGTCACCCCAAATGAATCTGGTCTCAAATTTAGATCATTGATCAAATCATTCCACTAAAAAATATAAAAATCAATCACCAAAGCCTCCATTTGGCCATCTCAGTTTAATTTTATCATTGGACATCATATCGTTATTCGCTACTAACATAAAATATTAAAGCGTAAGTAAAATATATAATAAAATGCTACATAGCCGTAATAAATGTCACGACTCTCACATAAGTACATAACATAACCAAACTACTTAAGAGTCTCACAAAATATTTCAAAATAAAAATATGCGAAAGAAAAAATGAGAGCAAAATTGAAATGATATCAAATTTTCATATTTGTGATTAGTAGATAAGCTTTCGGTACACTTATAAGTAAGTTCTCTGCAAGAACATCAAACTAAATTGCAATCAAAAAAATGAAACTCATATTTGAATAGAAGAAAATTGCATTATAAAATAAAAAGTAAGTAAATATTACCAATGGATCTTTTGATGATTTATATGCACTGAATCCGCCACTACATACTAAAGCATCTAATATTTTTGGTGAAATTGAACTTCTATAATCGCTAAGTACCCACCGCACTAAAAGTTGATTGATAACAATTGTTGGATGGTAAAAATATCTTTGGCCATCTGAGAGAGTCTATTTCATGGTAGACATTTTCCACCATTCTAAAATATCAAATTCTGAATCTGGGCATTTCATACAAGCTTCATCAAGGTATATCTCAAAATCAGACTTTTATGGAACTAAAAGTCTAGTAGAATCTATGAAATCATACAAACGATCATCATGTGAAGAATTATCACCTTGAGTGGTTATTTCAATTTGAGAGGTGGATGCTTCAGTAATTTCCCGGCATATCAACGAATAATAAGAGTATAGCTCAAAGTTTTTGTTTGATGTTGTCCTTCTTCTCAATCACGGCACCATCATATATATTTGTAGATAGTAATAATGGCAAATAGTTTCATTCTAGGATCTAAAATGCAAGCAATCGAAAATAACATTGAACACTCTGTCCAATAATACTTATCAAATTTAGTCTTCATGCTACTTGCCATGTTTGAAATGAAAATGGTACTAAATAAGCATTCTCGATCCAATGTTTTCTTGATTAGAACTAGATTGAGAAGCGTATTTGAGATAGGTTGAACCTGAAAAAATTTCAGTTATTCGATGAAAAATTTGAAGCAGTTCTCTTACTTTCTCAAAGTTAACCCAATCTTCTTGAGAAGGCAACCATATATAATTGAGATCACGCAAAGCATATTCAGGAAATACATTCTTATAATAAAAAGCTGACTCTAACATCTTGTATGTGGAGTTCCAACGTGTAGGCACATCAATGCAAAGTGCCTTTGCTGTGGATAAGTCAATATGTCTTGCAATCTCTCCAAATTCATATAAGCGACTTGAAGATCGTTTTATAAATAAGATAGATTCTCTTACCCTTTCAATTATTCTAATGATCTCTTTCAATCCATCCTGTACCATTAAGTTTAAAATATGAGCAGCACAATGAACATGAAAGAAATCCCCCATCATCAAATATCTGGATCTTCTAGTGAACAATGCTTTCAAATTTCTAGCTGCTACGTCATTTGATAATGCATTGTCTAAAGTTATGGTACTAATTTTATTTTGTAGTCCACATTGCAATAAACTTTCAGAAATTACCCTCGAAATCACCTTACATGAGGAGGATTCAAATCAGTAAAACTAATTATCATAGATTGTAATTTCTAATCAGAGCTAATGTAATGCATAGTTAGACACATATAATCAATAGTTTGATTTGATGTCCAGTAATCATTAGTAATCGAAACTCGATCAATAATTTTTAAACTTTTTTTCAATTTGTCTTTTTCAATTTCATGCACTTTCATACACTCTTCCTTGATGTTATATCTTAAAATTTTATGATAATTTAGATTCATTGATTTCATCAAGATATTGAATCATAAATATTCAACTACCATGAAGGGATATTCATAAACAATAATCATCTTAGCCACAATATTTTTATTCTAGAATGATCATAAGAAGATGAAACACACAAAGTAGATCAACCGTTTCCTCTAAATCCTCAGCTCGGATCAAATAGTTTTTTCTTTCCTTTATTATCAACCTCTATAGTGATTTGTCTTGAAGTGTCTATTTAACTCAGATGTGGTTCCAATTTTTTGTTTGGCATAAGATTTCACACAATAATTACATTTAAACTTCTATACCACTTTTTTCTTTTCTGTTATAGTAATTTCACTAAAGTGTTGCCAAACTTCAGATCGTTGTCTTTTACCCTTGTTCTTATCAGTAGAAGTTATTTCACCTACACTCATTCAGTTGTTGCATTATCATCAATAGGATGACTTGAGGAATTATTAGATTTGCTTTGAGAAGGACTTGTCATTGTGTCTATAAGAAATTACATCACCAATTCAAATAAAATCTCAAGATATCAATAGATTAAAAATACACATAATTTATTGCAAGATAGAATATACCAATGATGCAAAATAGAAAATGCTTGATAGCTAGAAATGATCAAATGCCCATCAATTTCAGAATATATAGAAAACATTAGCATGGGACATGCTCAAGTTAGTAAGTTGGGCCAAACCAGATCGAGTCAGGGCATTGATTGAGTTGACAAAGTCGTTGACTGAGCCATCCAAATCATTAAATGTAGAATAAAAAAGTTTACAAGATCCATTGACCAAAGACTATCCACAACATAATAGGTTACTTTAAAGAACTAAAAAGGATAAATTTCTCACCCATGAAGCATTAAATGATGATAATTTTAAGATCTCAAGTGCTACCTCAACCAAACCAACATAGTAAGCTCTACATCTTTTACAAGAGAGAAAAGAAAGTTTAAAATGTGTGACTTCCAACTTTAAGAGAAGAGAAAAAACTTCAATAATAAAAGCTAACGTGAAAGAGGTCATGAGCATGTTTGGGGATCCAAAACTCTTGTATTCCAACAACAACAAAAAACAACAACTATAAGAAAAGAAAGTTCTACAAGAGTTTGTTTAATAAGTCATTAAAAATTGACGTACGATAAATTTCAAATTAAATACTTAAATTATAATAAGTAACAACACTATGCTTGATGATGTAAAGGAAACAAGAACAAAATTGATGAGTCATAGGAGAGAAGAAAATTATATTATGCCTTACAATGAAAATAATAAAGACTAAGAGAATACATGATGCCTAGACATTGGTGTGAGCAATTACATGTGTAGAGGAATAAGTATGCTCATTACAACATGAGTCAATAAGCAGTAGTGCCACTTCGGAGATGGTTCAAAACATCAATAAAGTGAAGCTGTACATCCTTATTCACATAACATATAGAAGACATCAACCAAATCAACCAAATCAACTTTGTATGGAATATATATATATAATGTTTAATTAACCTCAATTCAATCAGTTTCAGAATATATAGATATCAGGTACTGCCACATCAAACAAATGAAAACGTTCAGAAATGTGAACAAGCCTGTAACCGCAATGTGAACATAGCTTGTTATCACAACGTTCAAAAATCATTTCTCACTGCACATTACAACTATAGAAATGTGAAATGTTCAGAAATCAAAACCTAGAACAGAAAGCTAAGTGGATAACCTCTACGTAACCACGTAACATCGTAAAAAAATAGGTCGAAACAAGCACAGTAACTCAAGAATCACAAGTCACAACGCAAAAAATAGAGATACACATGCATGGTGACATGAAGCACCACAACAAACCATCTTGAGCAGTTGAGCTTGGTCCCTTGGACACTTAGGTAATAAAAACAAAAGTAACTTAACGAAATCTCTGAACTCAAATAATTGAAGAACCGAAACATCCCAGTAGGCTCATAGCATGAAATACTTACAGAATCAAGAAATGAAACAATTAGGTAGTAATTCTGGAGCAAAGAAGCAAACCGAGCAAGTACAGATCGAACAAGCTAGGTCGAACGAAGATAATAGTGACAAAGAAACACCTCAACCAATAGAGATCGAAGTTGTTGATCGACGATATCGTGAGCGAGTGAGCGACACTGTCGGCTTTCGAAAATTAGGGCATGAGCTACACGAGAATGTCGAGAAGCCAAGAAGAACAGAAAGAAGAGAAGAAGGGCCGCGGAGATCAGGAGAATCGAGTGTCAAGGAGTCGAAGACTCGATTTGAGGCCGGGCCGACATATTAGAGACTTAGAGTAACAGTAAATTCATCTCCCCCGTTGATTTAACGATTCCCTCATCGGTGTGGACCAATTACTTTGATCCTATCGCGAGTCGCGATTCGAGCCGTGTGCGGCTCGAACTTGACTCGAAATAATTTCGAGCCAAATTTCGCTCGAAGTCGCTCGTTGCTTGACTTCGATCTCGATTGAGCCCAAATTCGAGTCGACTATCGAGCGAGCCACGATCTTCGGGTAAATTTCTCAGCCCTAGGTAAAGGATAAGAAAGCCCATCTAATAGCAGTCTTGTTAAACCACATTGACAAGAGTATTATCAAGAGTGTTTGAGTAAAAACTATTAAAATAATTTATATATATAATACATAATTTTTCTATATTAATATATCTAATATTTAAATTTTTATATTTATATAAATAATATTAAAATTTTTAACATTACATTTAAAATAGTACCATCATTAATTTTTTAAAATAAAATATATCTTTTCAAGCATAAAAAATATTATATTTATAGATATCAAAGTTTAAAATTTTGATATGCAAAAGCATTAAAATTATGTCTTAAGCTCGAGGGGCCTTAGTTCTACTATCATTTGTAGCTTGTGCAATAGCGAGGTGGAATCACACTCCTTATTCGCCCAACTTCAACGTGGTTGATCAAAAAATTTCTCCCTAATGACAACTTCTTCCTTTTCCAACCTTCACTCGAACAAGTGTTCAATGATTCATCAAATTTGGATCATGAAATAATGAAAAGACTTTATTCTCTGACTATTGCAATTATGATCCACACCATTTGGTGTGAAAGAAATGACAAACTCTTTCAAAAATAAAACATCAACTCTTTCTAGAATGTCAAACAAATTTAAGTCTATTGTGATCTATAAACTTCACTACTGAAAATTTAAGCCTATTTGGTCAAGACATATATCCTCTACTCTCAAAGCTTGGAGGGAACATGATGTACGTGATAACTCAGATAATTTTTTTTTTTTTTGGGAAAAGATTAAGCGCAATTTGCCCAATTTCATTCCCAAAAGAAGAAAATACACAATAAGAACAACAAGTAATCCCAAAAGGGATTTTGAACTATGGAAAAAAAAATTCTAGATGCTAACAGATGCATCATGAGTAAGACAGCCAAAAGAAAGAATTGCGTGAAATAAATGGAGAATTCATCATATTTAGTAGAAAAAATTCATCAATAGAGCGATGGCAAGAGTCTTTCAGGGTGTGGTGGAAATTTTATATTCCTGCCTTCATCTATCCTCCTCCTTTTTGGAAGGAAAGATAAATGAAAATAGGAATTTAATGCTTTGGTCGGACGCCACGCAGATCCGTAAATGTACTTATTAGGGTGATCGAGTACGACATTAAGGAGAGGTGTACTATCTCGAAAGATAAAAATCACCACCCTATGGACTAATCACCAAAATAAGGACTCTAAAACGTTGGGTCTTGAGATGTAGAGAGATTCTTCCCTACTTTACATGAAAAGTAAAGCGGGGGTTTATTTTAAATCGGGTTCGTTAAGTTTCCTACAAGAGGGCAAGCCCCATAGTTAATTACATCTAAGGAATGTTGATTCCTTAGGAAAACTCTCTCGAGGTAAATGATCATTGTCTCAAGATTTCAATATGGTAGGACTATCAATCGATTAGCTCATTTTTGAAGATCAAATGAGATTGATCAAAGAGTTATTATCGAAGCCAAATGAAGATAATAGGAGATTCTCACGGTCCTAGGAAACCTAGCGAGCATCTCAAACTATCCTATGATTGGGCTTTATATTTTTGAAATTGATTTAATTTGTTTGAGTTGAATTTTTTTAATTAGAAATTTAGAGCTTATGATTCCATAACACAAGATTATAGAAATGCCTAAGAGGTGAGGATTTATGCTTATGGCCCACAAAGGGGAGAAGCAATCTCAGAACCTAAATCTATGGAACTTTATCGAGAGCCAAAAGCACATCCTAAATCTAAGTCGAAAATGAGTATTTGGTTTGCCTCCACAATAGAAGATAAGCCACCCGACTGCTTGGACTTACAACCGCCTAGGGGTGACCGCCAACTAACTCATCCTATGATTTTAAATTCATGTAGGCAAGTCATATGCTTTATGCAAGATAGCTGGGATGTTATTATTTAGAAAGAGACTAAGTCCTTAAACTCACTCCCTAAGAGACTAGATCGTATGCATGAGTAATGACCTAAATCTAATGCAAATCATATTACATTTTATTTTCATTTTTAGATAATCATTTGACTAGGGCTTATAGGATTCATATGCCTAATTCATGAGAAATAAGATTATTGGCCAAAATCAACGAGAAAGGAGGAGATGTGTTTCCACCATGGCTCTCACAGGTCAAGCCAAGTTTCTCTGGCAAAGGTGGAAGCCCTCCAATCAAGAGTGAAGCAATATATATTTATGCATGATGTTATAAAAGAAATACTCATCCAACTAAGGGGTTGCTAATTCTTTTATCTTGATTTTAAGCCTAAGCTTTAGGTGAAATTATGAGTTCTTTATTTTAATTTTGAATTGTTAAATTTGGTAGAAGATTTATTTTTTCCTAAGAGTCTAATCGTCATCTAGGCCATACATAAAGCAAGGAAGAAACTAAAAAAATGATGTCACTTAATGCACAAGCTAAACAAATCATCAATTAATTTATAAAGCTAATCACAAAGAATAAGTGGTCATGTGGTCGCATAACCGACAAACTGAAAATAAATTGGGTAGTCTACCCTTATACAACCTGATTACAAATGAATTAAATATAATTAAGTAAAGGAATTCATTGCTATGGGGGTCTTCAAGTTTCATTTCTTCATTCTTCTTTGGTTCCTTCTTTTGGATAGTTGGAAGGTGGATGCTCCAAAGGCTTCACATGGTATATAAGGCATGACTTTATAACCAATGCTCATCATAATCCTCAAAATAATCATTCCAAAATCCTAATTGCAAAAATTACATGAAAAGAGAAAAGTGAAAATCTAACTAACACCTCCAAAACATATATTAACTAAAATAAATCATACAAATCCCAAGCATATATATTAGACTTAACACCCTACACATGGGTGACTAAGTCCACCTAGCCTATTGGATCATGCTTAGGGGTATAATCACCTGTATAGCAAAAGCATTTATAATTTTATTTATTATAGTGCCCCTTAAGCACAATCTCCTCGAGAAGATAATGGTTAGACTAAGATCACCCTATCATTCAGTCTACGCACATACACCCTAACATCATGTCTAAAATATTACATCACAAAACAAAATTAAGCATCAAATCATGCACCATCCTAACCTAAAGCTAGTAGTGGTGACTTAGCCTAATGTGTGTGCTTTAGAGGTTTGTGTGGTATGCTTAGCTATGATTTTAGGTTAGAGTTTTCTAGGTGTGAAGAATGTTCAACTTAGAGGACGGTTTCATTTAAGTTGTTTAGTTATTTATGTTAATTTTATTTTATATTTTGATTGGTTTCAAGTGAATCCTATAATTAATTACTAAGTTATAAAAAGAGGGAAAGAGAAAAGAACTTCTCTTTCCTTCCCTAACCTAAGTAATTTTTAAAGTGGATTCATGTTTTTGTTTTATTTAGTAAATATTTTATTATGTGTTTTAATTAATCGTAAGTTTAGATGAACTCTGAACAAACTTATTCAAAAGAAAGATATTTTAAGATTAAGTAAAGTGAATTAAATTCACAAAACACACATCACTTCATTTCTTTCCCAACATGTATAACATGCATATGAATGGATCCTAAGCATATCTATACATACCAAATGGGAATGTTTAGCACACTTTATGATGCATGCTAAGTAAGTTACTTAAGAAAATTTTAATGTTTATGATGCATGATTTTCATTAAGTAGAAAAGAGATTTCTTATCCAATTTTCACATGCACATATGAATGTATGAAAGACATAAGTGAGTACGGCGCCATTGTTAGCACCGGGGTGTAAAGTACAAAACTTACTTGGGGCTACTTAAAGCCTCACAATCCTGGGGTTGTCCAGACTAATATACCACTTTTCTTAAATACAAACATCTGTACAAAAGAAATGAATGAAAAAGAAAGATGCAAAAGTTTGTATTTACCTGTTGGATTTTGTTTATGCAATTTATATGTGTAAGTGGTGTCCTTCTTAAGACATAACATAGGAATGAATATGAAATGAAATTAGGAAATTATTGTGTTCTTTTCAAATGAACTATACACTTAGCCAAATCCTATTCAAAACTATATCAAAAGAGAGGAGAAGGAATACTATACTAAGCACATCCATATATATTTTACTCACATGCAAGCTCATAAGTAAGATATAATAACACACTTTCAGTTTTTTGATAATTGATTCATATATTTTAAATAATTTGATTATTTTTTAAAACATACAATTTGACATAAAGAACATTTTCATTTTAAATTTGATTTTTTGAAAAAGAATGAATGTATGAAATCATATGATGTATTTAGATGTTATGAAAAGAAAAACATTCAAATTATAAGTCAAATTTAATTTTATGATTGAGTGATTCAATGTTTATATTTTGATATTAATATGTAATTGTTAAGCATGTTAATTACCCTTATAATCAATCAATAATTAAGCCAATGAGATGACATAAAATGTCACAAGAAATTTAAATTTGTAATGCACCTAGGAAGAAAAGGGCCTAATGCAATTTGGCTCATGATTAATGATTAATTAAGCTAAGGAGTTTAACTTAAGTAATTTCAAAACACCACTCACACATATGAGTTGAATTTTGATTTTCTTAATTATACTTAGGCTCTTGAACACATAAGGATCTACTCAAGAAGAATTAATTGAGTTCTGAAAAGTTTTAGAATTTTGTGAAATTTATTAAGGAAGTAATTAGTGAATTAACTCTTAATTAAGGATGGATTAAGAAAGAAAAAGGGGGTTTAAGGAATAGCGTAGGAGAAATGCCCTAAATTATTCTGAAACCTCATATTCATTTAAACAAACCTTAATCAACTCAACAGAGGGTTAAATGACTAATTACAATCTTAATTAATCTTAATTATATTAGGGAGTAATTAAGGAATGAACTAGCAATTTCCCTAATTAAGCCACCAATAAATCACAAGAAAATTAGGGGAGGTAGAAGTCATCCCTTTAATTACACCCAAGAAGTTTGAGATTAATCGGTGAATTAATTAGAGAGTAATTAGCAAATTAATAATCCCAATAAAACCCAAATTCAGAGAAAAGAACTATTCAAAATCAATTTTAGAATATTCTATGTTAAATTATCTTTCTAATAATTTATTTCATATTTTTTTATTTTTCTATGTTGAGATATGAATTTTAGAAGTTTAGGTGATTAATTAGAATTAAATAAACTCTAATTAAATCATTAATCCCATAGACGCTACGCATGCCACTGACGTAGCATGCGCTTTACACACTTTGCCACCTGATTTGTTATTTAAAATGTCACATCATAGCGCCGCGTGGCGGTGGCACTACGTGCTTTCTCCTCAGCCGTCTGATCAAGGATCGGACGGCTAAGATTAAAGCTGTGGATCAGAGGATTAAATATAAATGAATTACACGTTTTAATCTCGGATGTCCATCCAAAATGCATGGATGGACAACCAGAGATCTATCCTTGTAATTCCCTATGAACAATGGAGGCCCATGTTCTAGGTAAGATCCGAGCTCGATTGAGCTCGACAGCTAAAAAATTAACCCACACCATCTAAACCTAATGGCAAGCACATCTAATGGTTGAAATTTTATGGCATTCAAATTCCTTTCACAAAGGACCAACACACATTGAAATCAAGCTCAAAATGGCTAACCTCACGGAGGTGATCACGTGCTTCTCTTGGAGAAGCTTGTGTTGAGACAAGCTTTGCTAAAAGTTTGTGGGGTTGAGATTGAGTAACTTCTCCTATGGAGCAACTCCTCCTCCAAGTGAGCTCGGCTTTGGTCTAAGTGACTCATCCTCTACTTTTGGAGCTTGGGAGAAGTATGGGTGCACTCAGCTTGGTCCTCTGATGAAGCTTGAAGAAGGAATTGAGTTGGTATGATGTGTAGAGCAAGTTGGAAAATCAGTGGAGCACCCCTATTTTCTCTTAAGGAAAACCGAGAAGATGAACTTTCAATCTCCCTCTAGGAAGCTTAGGATCACTTTCAAATGGCTCCTCTGGCTTCCTAACACTCAATCAAATTATGGAAACTTGGAATCAGAGTGAATTAGGATGAGTATATCTCCCCCTTTAGCAATCCGATGGCCAAGCATGGGCTTGTCATTTTGATCCAATTTCCTTGATTTAATGGGTTTGTTAGGCTGTTAGGAGTGTCCTTGAGTTCAATTTTGGCTAGGGAGTGGAATGGTGAACTCCCCATGTGCTTCAATTGAGTGTAAGGAAGATTCCCATGTGGCCATTTCCATGCACATGGTTAATTTGGCCATTGGGTCAGGTTAGGCTGACCCAAACCCATTGGGTTGGGTGCACCACCCTCCTTAGTGTTCATTGATCCACTAGGAGAGTGCCAAGTGAGTATGAAGAGGATTTGACCAAATTCCAAGTGGAATTGGCCAAAATTTACCCTATGGCCTAAGGGTAAAATGGTCATTTGGCTGATTTTGAATTTGGATATGTTTGGTATGTTGAGAAAATAGGTTTAGCCAAGTTTCATTAGATTTGGAGTTCATTTGGTATGGTTTGGCTCATGTTGACCCATTTAGGTCAAAATGGGTCAACTTGGGTCAAGTTGACCAAGTGGTCAAATTGGGTCAAGTTCATATGACCTTTTGAAATATTTTGGTGGCTTTGGTTTGGTTTAGTTTGGTTTAGGTTTGAATTTGGTTCATATGCATTTAGGTCAAATCAAGTTGACCAAGTTGACCAATTTGACCTATTTGAGCTAGGTCATGGGTAGTTTAGGTTTGGTTGGTCATATGAAGTGGATTGGTATCTTTGTTTCCAATCAATTTTGGTTAAGTTTAAATTTGGCTCAATTTGACACTTTAAGTCAAGTTGGGTTCATGGTCAATTGGGCTAGGTTAGGTCTAGTTGGCCAATTGAGACATTGGTCAAGTTCAACAAGTGATTTGGAATGAACTTGACCCATTGGTTTCAATCAATTTGGCTTAGATCAAGTTTTGATATATTTTGACTTTTTAGGTCAAGTTGGGTCAACTTGGGTCAAGTGGCCAATTGGCTAGGTTAGGCTCAAATGTTGACTTGGTCAAGTTCAAACATTAGTCATGAATGAACTTAGATCAATGGTTTCAATCAATTTGGCCTATGGTGATTTTGGCTATGTTGTTTCATTTTGGCTAAGTGTTGACTTGGTCAACCCTTAGATTTGACTTGGTTGGTTGATCATCTCATGATGATTGTTGATCATGATAAGAGGCATAGATGGGCTTAGTTCAATCCAATTTGGTTAGGATTAACATTTGGCTCATAAGGATACTTTAGGTCACTTGGGTCAAGTGAGCCTAAGTAGGTCAAATGACTTGGTCAAAGCTTGATTGATTGAATTCACATATGGACTTATGATTTGAAATAAATCCATTTGGAAGTTGTTTAAAGTCAAATGGGTTTTGATTCATTTGATAATTTCAAGTTCAAAGGGTGAACATGAAATGAATTTTGGCTTGATTTTTAATTGAGTTTTGATTAGCGATTGAAGTTTGTATTTATATTTGGATTCATGATTGAAAGATTGATTGAATCATGAAGGAAAATCAAGAGTTTGGCTTGATTTGAAGTTGATTTGACTAAGTTTAAGATTTTGACTTGAGAGACTTAGGTTGGATTTTGAATGAGTTTGAGTTTGATTTTTTGGATTTAGTTTGATTGATTTGAATTTATATTTCATTTATATTTGTGAATATAAACAAGAATATAATTGGGTCATGAGAAAATTTCATGAGTTTGAAGTGATTGGAACATGACCTAAGCTAAGTCCTTAAGAGAGAAATTAAGGATTTAGGAAAGATTTATGAATTGATCATGAATTTTGGATTTGATTTGATTAATTTGAATTTATATTTTATTTATATATGTGAATATAAATGAGAATATAAATGAGTTATCAGAAAATTTCATGAACTTGAAGTGGTTTGAAGATGATTTAGGATAAGTCTTTAAGATGGAATTAAGGACTTAGTAAATATTTTGGAATTTAGAATTTCAACTTCCAATTTGATTTGATTAATTTGAATTTATATTTCATATATATATATATATATATATATATATATATATATATATATATATATATATATATATATATATATATATATATATATATATATATATATATATATATATATATATATATATATATATATATATATATATATATATATATATATATATACATATGAATATAAATGAGAATATAAATGAGTTATGAGAAAATTTCATGAATTTGAATTGATTTGAATATGATTTCAAGTCCTTGAGGAATTCATTCAACTTGAAATTTCAATCATGGGTTTCAAATATGGGTTTCAATGTCAATCATGGGTTTCAATCATATGGTTTTATTTGAGTTTGGAGAAAATCAATTAAGTTGGAATTGATTTAGGTTTAAGAAAATCAATTAGGATTGATTTGGAATTTAACTTGAAGGAAGGAAGGTGAGGAATGTCGCTCAAGCTAAGGGTAGGCAAATTTTCCTAACACTCCTAAGGCATGACCTATTCCTATGGCTAACCTTTCTAAGTCTCTAGGGCTAGGTTAAGTGTCCACCTAATCCTAAATGTGTCTTAATACTAAGGATCTCTTAATGTCTAAGAGGAGTCCTATGTCTAAGAGAGAGGGTTTGAGAGCTCATCTTAAAAATGAGGTCAACACAGGGGTAAGAAAATAGACTAAGAGCTCAACGACCACTCCGCGATTACCACTGCCACCATCCAAAGGAGACCCACCAGATCAAGAAGATGCTGAAAACAAAACTCACAGGGATATGGGGCAAATCCCAAGGTTGCATCAGTCTTCCAGGTGAAGGGCACCAGTAGAAAATAGAAAAATTATCAATGAGGCCAAGTTCCAAAAATACATCATTGTTCAGTGCATCAAAACGAGAAGAAAACCAGAAACTGAAACAAAGAGAAAGAGAGAGCCAAAAATAGTCCATGAATGCAAGCCAAAAAAATAGCCCTTTGAAGCATAAAACCTCAGTCCTTATATCCCCACCTTCTTCATGAATACAAACGAGAGAGCACTTCACCAGGCCGCTTAGGTTTAAACTTTTATATGTTAATCGTATGAGCAACCAAAAGTTTAATTTTGTTGGCTAATGAGGTATGAGTGTTTGCCCCCCTTTGATGGAAACAATTATTTCTTTCCCCCATATGACATAGACTGAGGTAGCTAATATCAATAGATATAGACATTTAAGTGCTTTATGGTTCTGTAAAGAAGCAACAACTATGACCTAAGGAAGGGTGGCTTGAAGAAGAAAAAAGCTACCATTGGGTAGCAAAGATCTAATCAACCACATGGACATAGAACACTCAAAGAAGAGATGGTTATGGTATTCTGGCTCCGCATTATAAAGGAGACAAGTTATGGGAGGACCAAGACCTCTGGCAAAAAACTTATCAGAAGTCTTCAAGCCTCTAATAAAGGCCATCCAACAAAAAAGCGCATAGTTAATTGCATAACCTTTGAACTGAACATTAGCCCACCAATCTACATTTGGATAAAGATGAAAAATAAAGGACTTGAGGAAATTTGAATTGAGATTCTTACGGTCCTTCCAAAAGACTTCATCAGGGCCATTGATAAGGTTGATGTTGTTGATAGTATTAAAGCAAGAGATGTCATGCAACCTCAGCCTTAGAGGCAAATCCCAATTATCGTTAGAAATGATAGAATTTACAGTAGAGTTGAAAGGCTTATTTAACAAAGTAAAATATTCCTGACCCAATAAATCAAATAGGGAGTGCCATTTACACCATGGATCAAAATAAAGGGAGAAGGAGGATCCGTTGCCAACTGAGAAGGAAATGTTCTCTTTGAACAGCCCAACAATAATCCTTACCTCTTTCCAGAGAGCATAAAAACAAAGATGAGCATCATTCCAAAGGGAGTCATATTTATTTAAACACCAGTCCTCCAAATGGCAAGATCTATTGATGATTTTCCACATGATTTTGATTTTGCAAAGAAGCTTTAGAGTGGAGACAGAAGTCAGACCAACCCCTCCCTTCTCCCTAAGAAGAGTGGTATTAGCCCATGATATAATATATAATTTTTTCCTTTCCTCATTGTGGTTGAAGAAGTTAGCCGTGAGTGAGGTGAGCTTCTTGAGAACTCCCTTTTGGAATTTCTACTGATCTAAACCAATAAGCAAGATAATTATTGATGGATGATCAAAGCAGCTAGAATCGACCTCCAAATGATATAAAATTGTTCTTCCAACCAGATAACCACTTATGAAGCTTGTCAAATAGGGAATTAAAATGTTCCATTCTGAGTGAGTTGTCCACTAAGGGGATACCCAAATATTTAAAATGGAACAATCCATGTTTAATGTTAAGAACCTTACAAAAGCTAACTACTTTCTTTGCAGCTTTAGAGAAGAAAATCAAGGACTTGTCATTATTGATTTCCAAACCAAAAGATCCTACGAGGATATTAAGTGTAGAATGAAGGGAAATGGTCGATTGATCATTAATCGAGACTATCACAAGAAGATCATCAACAAAAAAGAGGTGAGAAATAAAATAATTACCATTGTTAAAAGGGATGTAATGCTTCAGGTTAACCTCCTTATCTAGAAGATAAGAGAATGTGTCCACTGCTATAGTGAAAAGAAATGGCGATAGAGGACAACCCTACCTCAATCTATTGGAGGATCTAAAGAAGCCTTTTATTTACCCATTAAGCGTTATGGAGAATGGGAGATCAGAAATACACGCCTCACTCCAATGAATGAAAGTGCACGGAAATCCTTTTTGTTTCATCCGGAGAAGGAGAGATTGTCTATTGATCATATACATGGCTTTTCTTAAATCGAATTTGGTAATGAAGCACTCGAAGAGGGAGAAAGGGAGATGAAATCATTATAGAGCTCATGGGCAAGAGCTATATTATCCCAATATCCCTACTTTGAATGAATGCCAATTGGCGGGTTGATAATATGAGGTAAGACCTTTTTTATTCTGTTTGCCAAAACCTTTGCTAGGACTTTGTAGAAGGTGTTACAAAAGAGAGATGAGTCTAAAATCTGCTAAGGAGTTAATGTGTTTAACTTTAGGAATCAACGTGATGAGACTATGCTTAAATATATTATGAAGCTTTCCAGATTGAAAGAACTGATGAGCCACTAAAAGAAACTGTTTGCCAACTATATCCTAGCATGAAGTGAAAATTTTGGAATTAAAATCATCTAGACCAAATGATTTGTTTTCATTGGTATCATGAAGAGCAAATAGAATTTCTTGGTCTGTCGCAGCAGCTTCTAGCTCAATAGCTTGAGAAGGAGATAAGAAGATCCCAATTGGGATGTCCTGAATATGAAGAGTGGAAGAGTTACCACAATTAAAAAGAGACGAATAGTAGTTACATATCTCCTCAACAATAGAATATGGGTCGAAAATAGTGCCACGACTATTGGTTGTTATTGCAGTTTGAGTTTATCCTTTCCTTAATTGAGTAGTATAAAACCTTCAAGTCATCGTCAGAATTTTTAAGCAGTGAGTCTTAGCCCTTTGTTTGATCCACATGCTCTCTTTGATTATCAAATCATGATATTTATCATAAATTTCTTTACCTTCAAGTGCCAAGGAGATGTTTGCAGAGTCGACTTATAAACACAATAAGATTCACTCGCAATCTCTTCACATAGTAGATTTGACCGAAAGAGGAGGAATCCCACTTTTATTTTTTGATAACATTCCTTGTGAGTTGAAGTTTTTAGAAAACATAAAAGATGATCTTCATGGACAAAACTTACCAAGATTGATTAACTTCCTTACACTTAAGATGAGAGGCCCAGTAGTTATGGAACATAAGCCTGGGTAAAGTAGAATGAGGTTCTTGCAATAGATAATTAATAGGGAGTGATCGGATGAGAGAGGAGCAGATAAATGTAGAAGAGAATAGATCCACTCAATTAATGTTGTAGAGGACTCGGCCTATTCTAGATTGAATGAGATTTTCAGCCCGGTGGTTAGACCAAGTGTAGTACAGACCCAAGCTAGGAAGATCAAGAAAACCACAATCCTGCCACATAATTTTTGAAATCCATTAATCCATTTTAAGGGCAATCTGATAAAGGGAGCACCATAATTGAGTTCTGTCATGTGCATCGTTGTGAGCATAGATACACTTGAGGAAGAAAAATGAAAATTTTCTATGAGAAAAGGATCCATGAATTAGCTGGGAGGTTTTAAGAACTGTAGTGAAGGATGAGAAACTAGAATTTCATTTGATCAATATTCTACCCCTTGATAGCAATCAAAATTGTTTGTTCAATCTTCACAAGGAAAGAGGTTAAGCTTATTAGTGATTGGTCCTCAAGGGAAGCTTGAGAGAGCTTGGTCTCTAAAAGACAGAAGATGTCAACATGAAAATCCATCAAAATTCTTTTATAGTCATTCATTCTACCCTCAACAAGAAGACCTCTAACATTCCAACAATCTAAAACTGGAAGATTCATAACAGGGTGGAAGAGGAAAAGAAAGGCTATTTGCGTTTTTCTTGTTGTTTGCCTTGTGGCCATGGGCATTGGGATTCTGAGATGATTTGGTGGAGTCTGAATCTCGAGAGCATTTTCTAACAGTTTTATAAGGGTTCTCATTTTGTCTGGAATAATAAACAGGAAGGAAAACTAGGATCGATCGTAACTCAAGGGAAAGAGAAGGGTTTATAGGATCTTCAATGGGAGGAAACTTTTAGGAACAAGATTAACATCTTCCATTCTTGGTGGGGGAGGGTTCATTGGAGATTGATTCAAATCGGTGAAAGTGAGGGTGTATTGAATTGATTCTATTTTGTTGAAGCATGAGGGAGGTTGTCTAACGGCAATTCAGATGCTACATCACTAGCATTAGGGGAAAGAATATGATGTGTCTTCACTTATTCTCTCAGTGGCTTAGGAAGGCGATAGGGGCCCCTACACTACATCCAGGTTTTAGTATGATTTATAAGACAAGAACCATCATCATGAAAGAAGGATAAGCATTTAGTGCAAGCCTTAGGTTTCCAATCATAGAGAATGTGTCATGCTGGAATTTGAGACTGTTTAGGTTGATAGATAGAATCAGGTAGAGTGGAGGATGGGTTGATTTGGATGCAGACTCTCACAAAAGACTCATGATTTGGAGGAAGTGGGTTATCAATAGCCAGAGAAATTCCCACCTTACTAACTACTTTAGAGAATCCAGCCTCATTCCAACAGTAGAGGGGAAAGTTTGGAAGCTTGATCCATAGTGGAATCTTTGAAATATTTTTCTTAGTAGGTCTAAAGTCCCAAAACCACTTTTGAAAGATGAAAGGCCTTCAATTGAGGAAGCAAGGGTCGTTATTCCACACCAAGTCAAAGTCCTCCTAGCAAGTGAACTTGAAAAGAAAAAAAATCACCTTCAAGGGTTAAGAGCTCCAAGCTACCTTTGAAGTTCCATTTCTTCCTAACAGCCGCAAGGAGAGAGCCATAGAATGGCCTTTGCCAATCGCATGACCGACTAGAGAGAGATGCCATTCTTGTTGCCCTTCTCGGAGGTCCTCCTCAGAGAAGCTTACTTTTTGTGAATTAGAGGGGATAAAGGATAAAGAGAAGGACTTGCTCTTCTCGTTCTGAGAGGTAAGGAGGTCCTTCCAGTTGCAAGTTTTAAGGGAAAAGGTGGAGGCTAAGATTCAAGAATGAGGAAACCATTGGGAGAGCTCCCAAAATAGAGGAGGAAAGAGCAAGAAGAGAGAGAGGAACTGGGGGGGGGAGTAGAGATGGTTGGGCTGAGGCCAAGAGGGGAGGAGAGGAGAAAAGGATGAAAGAAAAAAAGGAAAGAGACTCTTGGAGGACTCGAGGAAGAAGAGCATAACCTGTTTTACCTCAATTAATTCTATAGGGCTTTTCTTTTTTACTGGTTTTATTACTTGCTTTCAGTTTTAAACATTGGTGTGTCTTGATTTTCTTTCTATTGGTTGCTGATTGGCGTAGATGATTCTTCATATTATTTTTTGGGTAATTGGCTTTTTGCTTTGTGATCGGCCTGGATGATGATGAGAGACTATCTATTGCTATTTAAAGAATTGGATGTTGCCATAATTCTTACACTTCTCATAGGCAACCTTAGGACCTGCAATATTTTTTTCTCTGTTTTTGCAAGTGCCTCTTGTTGGTCTTAAGGTGGAGATGGTTGGGCTAGGCCCCCGGCTTAGAGCCGGAGGCCAAGAGGGAGAAGAGGCGAGGCCTGACAGGAGGACAAAAAAGGAAGAGCTAGGTACCTGAGTTGAAGGGGAGAAGCGGCCACTGGAGGACTCGAGGAGAACATAACCCTAGTTTTTGCACTCGGATTAATTCTATAGGACTTTTCTTTTCTACTGGTTTTATCACTTGCTTTCAGGTTTAAACATATTGATGTGTCTTGATTTTCTTTATATTAGTTGCTGATTGGCATAGATGATTCTTCATATTATTTTTTGCGTAATTGGCTTTCCACTTTGTGATCAGCCTAGATGATGATGAGAAACTCTCTCTATATGCATAAACCTTAGGCAACCTTGACTTACAATATTTTTTCTTTGTTTTGCAAGTGCCTCTTGTTGGTCTTTAAGAGGAATTGTTGGAACTTTTCTTTGCTAAAACTTTGAACTATTGCTAGTGTTGTGTTTCTTCTAGCCTTTGGCTTCAGAATGCTTAAGACTTTCATTCACTCCTGAACGAGTTATTGTCTTTCCCCAATGGTAGGTCATGGCAACCAGGGAGATTACTTGTGACTGTAGGGGGCTTGAATCTCATGACTTTGATATACTCTGAGTCCAGCTTTTTATGAATTTGTTTCGTTATGTTTTTCTTTGGCCTTTTTGTATTCCTCAATTTTATACTGTGCTGTTAAACTGTACTTTTCATTTTGGGTAATATAAATTGAGCTTTGCCCTCTTTTTTCTCATAAAAAAATAAATGTACACCTTGCTTTCAAGCAAGTGGACCTACAAGATCCTAAATCAGGAACCTTTAACCCCTGGGTCATTATAGATTACATATTACTGTATTGGACCACATTGTGCGGGCATCATCTATGCATTTTCGAGGAAATAAATTGTAAAGCTTTTACAATAAATTTTTTACAGCTTAATCCCTCTTTCTTCTGGGGAAGTGTAGTGGTATGTCAATAATAATGCATACTTTTTTTTTCTCATATATATATATATATATATATATATAGTGTTTCAATCTGCTAAGCATAGAGGGAGTCTTATCGGTGATGATAGAGTAGCTTTTTAGTAGTAAAGTGTTGAGGTAGGTGTTGTGGATATGGCTGAAAATAATGTTTTTTCTATAATTACTTTTGAAATTTATTTGCTTTAATTTGGGAATGAATAGCTCAAAAGTAGATAAATTCAGCTTTTATTGACTCATTTAAATATGATATCACTAAAAAAATTTATTTGATCGGATATAGATTTTGACATTTTTTTTATATCTCAAAACACTCAAATATTTGCACATTTGCACTAAAATTTTTAAGAATTAATTCCAATATCATATGAATTCAATTTTCAACAGATTTATTGCTGAAATAGTGCAATTTAATGAGATTAAAATGATGCACTTAAACGCATAAATACAAATTTCTCAAGGCCATTTAAATGATCAAATGTCCTCTATATTTGATGTATTTATAATCAAAATGAGCACCTCAATAAAACAAATCCAACAAATCTAATACTAACTCAAATTTATGTTCATTAGGATAATATGATGTTAAAAAATATATTAATAATATTTATCAAAGATTGCCCATCCAAATATAAAGCACATCAAAACTAGGGGTGTTAATAATAAACTAGACACATACTTAACCCAAATGGATTAACCTGATCAACTTCTAGTTTAGATTGAAGTCTATAAATTTGACCCATTTAATTTTTCAAATAAGTTTGATTTGAAGCAGGAACTCAAGATTGACCTAAACTGACCTAACTTTGATTAAATTTGGCCAATATATGCCTTAAATAGAACATTTGAGTCATATTTAAATCAATTAAACTAAATGTGAGTTTTTGATTTGTTTAATAAGATAATAAGCTATTTTAAACTTTCATATATAATTTTCTTTTAAATGCTTACAACTGCTATAATTGAACAAAATTAAATTTAGGCTATATACTCTTAACATCAAATGTAAATTTTATTTTTAATTTAAAAATTCAATCTTATGGGTAAAATAGTAATCACTTAGGGGCAATTTGGAATTAATTTTATTTTATTTTTTTATTTTTTATCATTTTTAAAAATGTATTTATTTAAAGTGCTTTTTAAGAGTTTTTATTTATTTTTGAAAACAACCACATTATTCTTAAAAATACTCAAAATATTCAAAAATTATTTTAAATATTTTAAAAAATAACTCACTAATAAATATACTTTATTTTAAATCAAAATATAAATAAAATAAAATAAAAATAAAATAATAAATTGATCTCAAACTGCCCGTTAATAATTCTATACCAATATATGTTTTACCTATTCAGTTTAAAAATAAGCTCAAAACTAACACATTAATATTAATAATCTTCCTCAATATATTAAATTTTTTGATCAATTAGTGAATCATAATTTTGTGGAAAAAAAATCAAAGAATTGATTAAATTTTTAGAATTCACATTTCATGCTCAACTTTCACTTTGATATTCAAACTTTTGACTTGACAATTCAACACCTCATATTTGACTGTTATATAGTTATTAATAAAATCGTTTAAGATTCTAATTTTATATCAAAAAAATTTTTAAAATAAATATGATTTAAAATATAATTAATAATTTAAATATTTTAAAAATAAAATTTAAATATAAATATAGCTTTTTCCTTCTTTACTCCACCAGCACTATAAAACTGAATAACAAATGCACCTAACTTTAATTTATCCAAAACAAAACCAAAATAGCAGAATCAAACTATTGTTCAAATTTGGTTCGACTCTATATTCTATTTAATCGATTTAATCCAATTTTTTGAACATCCAAAATCAATTAATTTTATAAATTCATCATCCAAAATATTCAAATTGACCAAATAATCTGTGCAACTAATAACAACATTCATACTAAATGAGCAGTAGGTATTATTTTCAGAACTATATCTAATACACCAATAATCAAATTCATGAACTAATTATAAGGGCAGCCCAAAAACTCATCGTTCATCAAGAAGCACATGTTCGATTTATTCATTAAGTCAACTTTGAACAGACATTTTAAACTCTATTTTTTAACAAATAAAACTCATGAACTTTTATTTGGCCATATTCAGCTCATTATTGTGCGTGTCACTCAAGTTCTGCTCATTTCACCCTTTTCACACAGAAAAATCATAATAACTACAATCATAGAGCACTTTAACTAATTTTCAATAACTGAATTCAATTTGTCAGCAACTACATCCAAAGCAACAAAGATGCAGCTAACAAATTCAAAAATATTAAGATTTACTGTTACTTTGAACAAATATATATACATAAAATCTTAATATTTATGAATTTATAATCAACTATAAAATCTTTTCAAGTAAATTTTCGCTAAAATTTTATCTAAAAAGATCAGAAAATGAATCATTTTTTAACTAGATGTAAATCAAATTTAATGAAATTAAAATTTGAATAAAGGTACTCCATGGTTAAGCTTGTCTTGGCTTGAGATAGAACAAATAACTTACCTGATGAGGGATTCTTGACGTGCAAGCTCAACATGGTGATGAAGAGAGTATGATAGTAGTGCATTCTCATGGAATAGATACAGCAAGATTAAATCAAGATCAGTGAAACTAACATTAAGCAACAAAACAAAAAAAGTGCCATCCCCACAGTAATTTGCACTAACAAAAGTTTCAAACTCAATTCTGGATTAGTGAGAAAAATCCAGGTTTCACTAAAAAATTGGTTTTACAAAGAATAAACTCATCTGCGTGGTAGAGGAAGAATGCAGCAGTTCAAACAAAATATATGGTAAAGAAATTTTGAACTGAAAGGAAATGTTAAGCATTATAACTTGAGTAAAAAAAAAACAAAGTATACTTCCCCAGTTCAAAACTATATGCACCTTGATTCATCGAAAAATGCGTTAACTACTGCTTAGCACTTTCAGCCCAAGAAGTTCAAATGCATTGTATTGGTTTACAAAACTCAGACATCAGAGAACCTGAAAGAAAAATAGCACCAACAATTAGACTCCAAGTAGAATAAAGTTTCTACAGAAGACTCCAAGTAAACAACGGTATTACACGATAAAAACACTTGAAACAATTAAAATATTAAATATCTAAATGAAAAAAAAAATTGTTGTATGTATGTAAATCCTCCAACAACTTAATAAGGCGCCAGATTATAATCAAGAAGCAGACAATTTCATGCTTAATAAGTAATAAATATACTTCTGTTCTTTAGCTGGATTCAACTTATTTAAGCAATTCTATGAACTACTCAACTACTTTGCTATGGAGGCGCTAGTGGATAGTTGGCTAGCATTGTTTCATTTACATATGGATCCTTAGTTCAAATCAAAGGTGTCTTGCCACCAATTTGTGCCAAGTATGACCTCTTGGTTCAAAAAATCACACCTGCCTGCTAGCTCTTGATATCTTTATCTTTGCATGTAGAAGGTGAAATTGGATTGTATCAATCCATAAGGTGGAAAACAACCAAGAGGTTGTTCGGTTGCAAATATTTATGATACATGTGCATTTTGAACAGTGTTAATCAGAAATATTGAGTTTTGATTTCTTACAATTGATTGATTGTAAACTAAACCTGTGAAATTAATCATGGGTTAGGTTAAATCAACTCTAGGACATAGACCAAGGATAAAGACAACACAAACAGTGATATGGGATTGCCATGCTGAGCCAAGGATCAGTTTGAGCATGGGGCACATCGCAGCACGTCGATGGCTTCGGGGTCAATATGTGGGGAGCTTCGCATTCAATTCACCCTATTTGGGGCACAAAATCTCGTCTTCTTTTCTCAGATAAACAATCTCAAATACCTATGTGAGAAAAGACATCCATATTAAGCTTATCTTCAACATCTATTAGAGAACCCTCTTTTTCTCCTTGGCCTAAACTTGTCTTAATTGCCTAAAGAGGAAGAGTTCCATTCAATAATACAACTAATGTTTAACAATAGTTCATCCTTGAAGATGAAATTCTAAAAAAAACAAAGCAAAATCAACAAAATCCAAGCCAATTTCAAATTGCTTTCCGTACATAATTTATTGACTACAGGTAATGACAAGGTATAAATGATGGTTAAGGCCATAAATGAGCCAAAGATGGACAAGTTGGGGCCTTGTTAAGCTTTATTTCTTAATGATTGTGCCAAAGACAAACAAGTGTGGTTCAAAAATAAGCTAAAAAAATATTTTGTTCATATTTGACTCAATATTAAGTAAAACATTAACAAAATGTTGATGGCTAGTGATTATACTAAAATTTTTAATTGATTACTTCAAATGTCTAAAAAAGTTTGTCATTTTCAAACTACAATCTCTTAAGCAATATAAAATTTAGAACATGTGCTATCCATGATGTAAAAGAATATTCGATTGTTTTACTTGTAAAAGGTATGATAATATATATAGTAATATACGTGTGTTTTTTTGGCTTGTTCTCAATAAAGCACTTTGACCTACTTAATTTAAACCCCAACACTATGATTTCATTTGGAGCAATTGCAGCTTCTTTTGAATGTGGTTATAGAGTTATTGTCAGAAAAATAACTTTAAAAGTTGTTGAACACAATAATTATTTTCTTTCTTTGAAAAAGTCGGACAACTTTAATATATCTACGACACTTAGTAGATATGATTGTAAAATGACTTCTAACATATATTTATGTGAAAGTAGCAAGAAAATAATAGTCAAATAAAAATATTGCAAGAATCTAAAAAACAAAGTTGAGGAAATTATCCCAAACCAACCCTAAAGGGACTAAAAAAATGCGTGAAAACTAGCTGGTTAGAAAATCAAGCAGCTGCTTCATGCATGACCCTGGTCTTAACCAACCCCATAACTTGATAATTAAGAATCAATTAGTGCCAGTACGTTTTCAGCAAATGCACTAGCAGGTATCCAGATAGAGTAACATTTATGATCTTCTAACATTAACTTGATATAAATAAATGACAACATGATGCTCAAGGTAATATAAGTTAGACAAAAGACACTAAAACCTTGAAGATGTAAATAGTACATTCAAAAAGCTTCACGTAAGAAGAATTCTAGGGGACATACAACCTACCATTTTATGCAGGACATCATCGAAACACAAAAGCAAAGCCAACTTTCTAATGAAGGTGATCAACGGGGATAATCGCAAGATTGAATTGAGTATCTATGGCATTAACATCTCAAGGTGTCAAAATAAAAAATAAAAAAATCATGGCAATTCCCAATTTCTCCTATTCTCTGGGAATGAAAGTAACATCCGGAAGTTAGGAGGTGATGCAAGTTTAACAAAATTGAAGACATCTTCAGTGTAGAATTAGAATGGGCGCAGATAAAAATTGCTGATCATCATTCTCTGAAAAGATAAAAATACAGCCCTAGGTACTGCTAGCATTTAGAGAAAATAAAATTATGCACTAGGGATTGCAATCCCAACTTGTGAGCCATTACCTAGCATTCTAGCAAGAATGCCAATAATAGGGATACAGATATGCAAATAAATTACAGCCATAACTTTACAGTTAAAATAAGGAGCCTATCTGGATGCTAGAATAGAACAAATAAAAAGAAATAAAAAAATTTGCTCTAGGGGCATTGTAATTTGGTGTGAGGAAGGGTGACGCTAAACTTAAAAAAATAGAGATAGCCAGGCTGCCACTTACGACATGGGTTTTTATAAAAAAAAACAACTGCAATCACTAAACTGTTCAGAGGCTTGATAACTACTAAGGTTTATTCATTAAAAGAAAGTCAAAGGTGGTGTCAATCTCTCAAATCTCCACACCTCAAAACCTTTAAATAGAACCAGAGGCAAGTGTGTGCCCTATTCCTACAAAGAGGTTAAAGCTCAGAATCAAATCGGGATTACCCGATGGCCATAGCTCGGAAATCAACTGAATAGATAAAGGAAACATATTTCAAGCCCAACCTCCTTAAATGAGACTGCTCAAAACAGTAGTTGTGCAGCTCTTAGACAAAACCATATTATTTTTCAATGAACTACACAAAAATTCATTAAACTATGTGACCTTCCATCACTCATCAAACTGTGTGACCCTTCATAATGGTCCAAACTGATTATCCATGGTAGTGTCTACTCACACTCCCAGATAACTATATTATTCCCCCAACTATAATGAATGGTGGTTTATCCCTCAGCCCTTAAAGAGAAATTTTGAAGTACACTTATCTGAGCAACTCTCTTGACAAGCATGTCCTCTCAGTCTAATTTCTAGAATTAACAGTGGGAATCCATCAAATTATAGAGCTTTTCAATACCGCCAACCCTGCTACGAACTTATGTGATTTCACCAATTTAATGAAGGTTGGATTCTAAGCAAACTTATATCATAAAGATAATTAAACAAACCTTTATGATGTTAAGTACCCAACAAATTTAAACTATTTTCACTCACCATTCCAGGTTCACAAAGCCTCTTAAATAAATGTACAATATTAAGATACTCTTATGGAACATTAATAACATGAATTAACTCCCATGATAGTGACTTAAACATATTCTTAATAAATCCGGTTCCTTAAATAATAGAAGAATCACCTTGGAAAAATGAAGTATATATTCAATAAGAAGCTTAAGAATCTCAGGGCAGTCCAGTGGACAAACAAATTGAAAAATCAGTCCAGAAAGAGTGAAAAAATAATAGAAGAATCACCTTGGAAAAATGAAGTATATATTCAATAAGAAGCTTAAGAATCTCAGGGCAGTCCAGTGGACAAATAAATTGAAAAATCAGTCCAGAAAGAGTGAAAAAAATTTAAGTTCGAGAAAGTCAAGAACGGAACATCTTTTCAAAACGCAGTGAAGCTGAAGCACAATTATCATGTGCTCAAGAAAGGCAAGAAGCATGATAAAGGAATAGAAGACTTATAGGTAAGGTCACTGCATAGAATCCTTAAAGGAGTAGCACACAGAAGAAACTTACAACTAAGAGGGCTTCGTCTTTAACCCAGGTTTTGATATGCGCTTCAGGACCTGTACACCCTTTTTCATCTCCCTACAAAGGAAGAGGAGCAGTAAGCATCACTCTGAAGTTTCAAGTATTAATGATACATGATACGAACCTTTGGTGCAAGTAAACCACAGTATAGAACAAAGGTAGCAGCATCACAACTAATATGCAAATAGCTAGGTAGAATATACTCGGTTCCTTCTGCACAGACAATAAAATCAATGAACCAACAACATGAGAATGTCTCTTCGAAATAAATTTTTTAATCATTAAACAAACTCAACCATCTATCATATAGTGATGAATTAATCATTTCTTGAATATAAAAAACTATGAAGTATATATCACAATGAAATTGTACTCAAAGAACATGATTTCAAGCAGTCTTCAGCCAGGATAATATTTTCATGGATATGAAAGAATGAATGTATAGAGTTGATATAATGATCATAGTGATTCTGAAAACATATTATTTTACCTTGCCCCCTCTAGAAAATGGCTTTTTCCCTCCAGTACATGTGTGAGCATCACAAAATTGACGCAAGAAAAATTCTGCAAACAAAAAAAAATAAAAAAATAAAATCATCAGAAGGTAAATTCCACTTGTAAATTAATTTAAATATTAACTTCTCTAAAGCAAAATACCATGTAGACGGCTTGCTGATTGACCCTTATCTAGAGGAAAACAACTATCTGCAAGGCTCTGCAACCAAGACCATCTAGCAAACTGTCAATCAAAGTACTTGAAAACTGCAAGACTTATATTAATTCCTAGAACAAGTGGGCACTGCTTAGCAATAAAAACTAGACAATCGATCAGTGTAAACTGTTCAGGAAGTGCCGTAAATGTTACACCTCAAAAGAAAGCAATACTCCACACACATTCCCTTTCATCTGGAAATCAACACTAGAGATGCAGAATTCCTTCATTAGTACGACATCTTAATCTTATTTGGAAACCTCGACTTGAGAATACAGCAGCAGCATGTAATTCCTTTCCATCAAACTCCAGAGATGATCAGTTGAAATGATAATTCCCCGTAATTATAGAAATCATTCAATTCATGAAGAACGTATGTGATAAATGAAGAAATACTACCTAGTCCAACGCATTTATTAAAAGAAGCCTAGCATAATGTGCTGATGAAAAAAGGTAATTTTCTGAGCCACGCATTCATCTTCTTGCCAAATAATTGGGATTGAGATTTATTTGTTAAATGCATTGGTTAGATGTCAAAGTACTTCCCTTAACTGCTTAACAAGAAACTTTTACTGGAACAAATTGTTTAAGTAGAATAAACACAAAGGCCAGGTATAAAGGGAAAAAGTAGTTGAAAATATTTTTGTCGAAGAAAAAGAGGGATAATGATTGGTCTAATGACATAAAAAGGGCAGGTGACTATTAGTATTCATTATGATTTGATTATCATATTTAATTAGTTTTTTCATGTTGTTTACCCTTATTTAGCATTTTGTTAATCATTAGAGATAAAATAATCATTCATCATTTGCACATGATTACCATTTGATCCAAATTCATTGACGGATATAGTTAACCCATTGAATAATTTGGATCACAAAGTGAAACTTGGGCTAATAATGATATATGAGATTTAGGCTGAACAAAAGACATATGATGGTGATCTACAGAGGAACACAACCTAAGTCAATAAAAAAGTCGAGCAAAGGAATAGTACAAAAGACTATTCTTCCTTGCAGTTTGATGGAAAATTCCACCAACGCAAAGTAAGAGAGAGAACTTGATTAAAACCTAGCAAGCATAAATATATCATTATTAGAAAAAGGTAAGATTACCAATAATCAAGGTGTTTGATGATCACCACCTCTTATTGAATCCTCTCATGTATGATTTACTTCTTCCACAAACTTCTTGCACATCTACTTGAATTGTCCCTGTTCCTAACCTTCTTGGGCATCAATTTTGTGAATTGAGGAGTTGAGAGAGAGAGAGAGAGAGAGAAGGATGCCTCTATGCAAAGAACAGATGAGATGGAGAGGAAAGGAATAATCCACAAAGGGCAAGAGAGAGAGCAAGATGGGCAGGTAAGGTTTTTGGGAAAGAGGCTGAACTTAATTGGTGATAAGAAGTGCTACAAAGGATCCTTATTTGAAACCATACATGACAAATTAAAAATATAAATGATAAATTATTAATACAAGTGATTTATCCTATATAATACATTCCTATAACAAATCCTATCTAATCACTAAAACAAGAAAATAGTTTTTGACTTTTATCCTAAAACTCTGCTTGATCATGCCTTGGCCAACCATATTAAATAGGCTAGGAATCTTGGAAACTAACCCTCACTCCCCCCTCTCAGCTTTTGATTATGTAATTTGCAAATAAGGCCCCCAATCTTACTTTATTACTTTCATAATGTCTCCATGTGTAATGTCGTGATCCATAGACTTGTCATGTGCATTGTCCTAAAGTTTGTACTAAACTTGATTAGAGATTGGATTAGTGTAGAAGCCTCTCAGATCATTGTTATTTTATTTTATTAGAGTATAAATGTTTATTAAAGTATAAATATTTGTGATTTATAATTATTATTGCAAATAGTAGTCCTTAGTTTGTAATTAGAAGTAGTGGATTACGTAATAAAGATATGATAGCTTCTTGGCATCTTATATAGGATCAATTCCAATGCCGATGCCTTTCTCCTACTCATAAGATTCTTTCTTGCTCTTTTATCCTTGTAACCATCCTCATAATACATTAATTTATCTCTTTTCAATCCTCTGCATCTGTTAGCATTCATGGTTCTATACTCAACTCAATAAAGCAACCTATCAAAAGCCTACACCATCTTCACTTTTGCAGCCCCACTCTACAACAAATTTTATTAATGAAGTTCTTAAATCCAAGGAGTCTTAGACTTTGAGGTTTAAAGAGTTCATGCACCGCCTTATGCTCTTCTCCTCAATTACTTTATTCTCTCAATCCATATGCCCTCCACATGAATTTCAAAAACTAGCATTATCTTTCTTATTACAAATCAAATGTAGATTGCAAAATATAAATATTTAAGTTTTCAAATCATTTTTTTGGAGATATTTATTTGGCTATTTTTCATATTTTTTATCATTATTGTGTCAAAAGCCTTCTTGTGCACCTCTAATAGTCATCATCTCCTTCAATCACTTAGTTGCCATAAACTTCACAAAAATAAGAAAAAGAAGAGAAAGCAAGGAATAAAAATGAATAGTAAAAAAAGTCAAATTTGATAATAACTAAATAAAATTAATTTTTAATTTGAAAAATCTCAAAAAGAAACTAAAAAATTTGGATTTTTAATTTTCAAATTTTAAGTCAAAATTCCAAGCAATGTTTAACATTGGCTACATTAATCCAATCTCTTCTTCCACCTTTTAAACAATTTTTTCTGCCGATATCATTCATAAATTCTTTCAAAATATCTTCTACAATTCTCCACCGAAATCTCTAAGGGGCCATTTGGAATCACTTTGTTTTATTTATTTATTTATTTATGTTTTGATTTCAAACAAAATATATTTGATGGTGATAACTATTTTTAAAAAAACTAAAAACATCCGAAAGATGTTTTGAACATTTTTAAAGATAATGTAATTTATTTTCAAAACTAACAAATATACTAAACAAACATGTTCCCATTATGTGGAATCAACTACATGAATCATTCCTCTCTATTGTGTCCTGTCAACTATCAATTTCTTATTTAATTCTAAAAAATAAGGTCATTTTTTATACTTCCTAACCAAGTCTTTTTAGATCTACCTTTACCTTTCTTAATATATGCCAAATCCAGTACATACTCTCCTAATTGTGTCATTGGATGGCCGACGCTTTACATGACCAAACCATCTAAGGCGACTCTCTCTAATCTTATCAGTCACTAGAGTAATCACAGCCTTTTCACCTCTCTCTAATCTTATCTGTCACTAGAGTAATCACAACCTTTTCACATATAGATTCATTTCGCATTTTGTCTCTAAGTGTAAAGCCACTCATCCACATGAGCATCCTCATCTCTACAACACTTAAGTTTTATGCTTCTCTTTATTAGCCAACATTCTACTTCATAAAGCATTGTAGGTCTTACTATCATCTTATAAAATTTTTCCTTAAGTCTAAGTAATACTATTCTATCACACAACAAGCTCGATGCATTCCTCCACTTCAACCATCCAACTTAAATTCTACTAATAACATCTTCATCTATTTCACCATCACTTTGAACAAGAGACTCGCGATATCTAAAACGTTCACTCTTTTTAATGACTTCATTACCCATTGTCACAACCCCACCACTAGATCTCAACAATTAAAATTACACTCCATGCATTGATTTTATATCCACTCAAACAAAACTTTAGACTCTAAGAGTTAACCTCCATAATTCAAGTTTCTCTGAACTCCCTCTACTTATCAACAAGAAGAATATCATCAGCAAAAAGCATACACCAAGGTACATCATCCTGTAAGATCAGGGCTTAAAGCCGATCCTTGATGTAATCCAATTGAAATAGGAAAACACTTGGTCAATCCTCCTTGATGTTTTTAAAAATAACATAAGAACAAAAATAAAAAATACAAAACAAAATTAATCCCAAAGAGGCCCTAAGTTTATCCTTAAAACTTGAATTTAATTTTGAGTTTCAAATTTAAACTTGAAATTTAAAAATTCAATCAGAATTTTAATTCAAACTTTCATTCCTAATCTCCTTACACCCTTTCTCCACAATTTCTTACAACAATCTTGAGCCAAAAACATAGTTAGGCTCTCCAAACCTAATATAATTCCACATGTCATAAAACCAAGCTTTACCAAATCAACCTAATTGGTTTAGCCTAACCTGGTTGATGTAATCCAAACCTATTTTGCCTAAACTAGCCTAATATATATATATATATATATATAAAAGAGCCATCTAGATAGTGTTTTTGAACTTCAATAATG
Organism: Cymbidium sinense; assembly: GCA_021442155.1. NCBI lineage: Eukaryota > Viridiplantae > Streptophyta > Magnoliopsida > Asparagales > Orchidaceae > Cymbidium > Cymbidium sinense. The sequence goes on from CM038226.1 coordinate 5,334,908, forward strand.
AGAGCCTTCAAGATATTGTTGATGATGGTGTTGTTCCCTTCATCTCTTCCTCCTCAAGAAGGATATGACCTTCATCACCTCTACCTCATAATGGATTTCCCTTTCTTCGCTATCATTTAAAATGAATTTTTCATAAGATTTCACTAGTTTATAATCAAGGATCTCTTGTTCTCTCTCTAACAATATTTTAACTCTACCAAAGAGTACTTTAATAAAAGAATAGATTAAGTGAGAATCCTACATCCGTTACCAATATTAAATTTTATTTTATCAAAAAAAATCATACTATGTTAGAAATAAATGTATATATATATCAATAAAATGTTAAGAAAAAAGTAGAGGTAAATCTAAGAAACTTAGTTAGGTAGTATAAAAAATAATCTTATTTTATTATAATTAAATAAGAAGTTGACACTTAATAGAACACAATAGATAAGAAAGATTCATGTAGCCGACCCCACATAGTGGAAAAAGGCTTGTTGTTGTTGTAATAAAATCATATTATGTCAACTATTTAAGAATTACTTCTAGGTTACCATAAACTACTTCTAGTTATCAATCTTAAATCAAGAATAAAGTATTTTATATAATTTGTTCTAACTTATCAAGTGTAAAAATGATAATTATGAGTTTGAATATTCTTTTCATTATTTAATATTATTAAGGCTAGAATGCCGATGAATTTATGTCTAACTATTACAAATAGTGGATCTCATGTTTACTTAGAGATTATTGATTATAAAAAAGATATATATTCTTTACCATCCACTTTTAGGAGTGATTTCACTCCCTTTCTTTTGGTTGATGTATTTTTTCTCTCTATTTAGTTTTGTCTCTCTCTTTGAGTTATTTGTTCGTCTCTTTTTCTAAATTTCATTCTTCTATATAACTCTATAATTCTGCATCAAGTCCTTTCAGTTTTTTTTTTTTTTTTTTTTTTTTTTTTTTTGAACAAGCCAAGATATCAAAAGTCTACCACAATCTTGACTTTTACTTCCACTTCATCAATTTATTACAAATGGTGCAGGTTAATAGTAGGTTTTCTTGAAATCACTTTAAGGATAAATAAAATTAGTTAATCTCACACTTAGATTTTTTTTAATCAATCCCACAAGAGAAAATCAACTAAACAAATATAAAAAATTATGTCAACAACTACAAATATTAGACCTTAGGTTGTACTCGAAGATGTTTGATTATGGAATAAAAAATACGTCCTTTAACATCTAATGTAAGAATTAATTTCACTCTTTTTCTCTTAGTTATGATGCATTTTTCTCTCTTTTTATCCTTGCCTCCCTCCCTATGAATCATCTAGTCATCTCTTTTCTTGATCTCATTCTTCATTTACCATTATAATTCTACATCAGGTCCTTTTTTTCTCTAAATAATCCAAGATATCAAAAGTCCACGGCAAACTTCCCTTTCACTTTCACTTCTGCACTCTATTGCAATTGATGTAGATTGAAGGTAAGTTTCTTGAAATCATTTTAAGGATAAAGAAAATTATTTAACCTTACACCTATTTTTTTTAAAATCACTCTCACAAAAGAGGATCAACTAGTCAAACATAATCATTACAAAGAAGAATAAACCCCCTAACTTTCTAAGATTTTCAATTGCTAGCTTCAAAGCTAAAATAATTGTTCCATTCATAACAAAGTATTATGAAATACAACTCAAAAAGTAATTTCATCCCCAAGCTCTAAATGCTCCTTGTAGTGACCAATGAAAACTTCAAAGGTCATGAGACTAATAGTCTAGTGAAATTTCATGATAGATTAACAAAATTTCACAACAATTTGGCTAACTCTCGTATAGTTGAACAATGGTTTAATGAAGCTCGGCAACAGTTTAACTGCATTATCTCCAAAATAAAGCAAAATGCAACTCTTAAATATAGAGGCATCTATTAACATTAAGACTTGAGTATTATAAGTAACTCCAAAGTTAATCACACTTATACTAGAGCATTCTTAGAACTAGTGACCTCCTTGGGTAGTGAAGCAAAAGGATAGGATGTCACCAATATTATAACAATTCATTAGTGAAAAGAAAATGGGAACTAAGTGTCATGCCAGATAAATTATTAAATTATAAGAACCACATTTTAAACTTATTTATGACAAAGTGCTGCATAACATGAGCTATCACTTCAAACTATAGAGGACACAAGTAAAATCTAATCCATCAGATGAATGATTTGGGCTATGCATGCAGTCATGCGCAAGCAAATCAGTTCCTTGACCAAGAAAGATTATAAAATCATATAAATAAAATAGTGGAACTCTTTAACATTGATAATTTTTTTTATGTACAAAGGCTTGAGATCTATTAAGGGCTTCAAAAATTAAAAAGTTCTTGTAAAAGCACTCCTAGAATGAGTGAACTCCATAGAAACTCCTGGAAGAGCAAAACAGTGAGGCATATGAGACCATAACAAACAAGAATGAACAATAATATATTGGGTTGTGGTGCTATTGAGATCCGAACAAGTCCAAGTCCATCAGCAATGTAACAAAATCTACTTGTGGTTTGATGAAATTCAATGATGGTTTCATAAGATTCAACAAAAAGCAATGGGCTAATAGTGCAAACATAAGAAAAAAAATAACTTTAAAAATCCATCGCAACAATCTTCATAGTTTAATTTAACTTTTGAAGTTCCAGCAAAAAGGTTATGACTCATTCTGAAAATCTTAGGCAAGTTTTTCCATAAATCTTGACAATTGCAAGTTTATATTCCCAATATTATCATGTCTTTTGATGATTATTTTTGAGTTCAAAGGATCAATTTTTGATGCAAATTCTAATTATATTTCATTTCTTGAGAGATACCTATCTTCAAACATTGATCTTCGCTACTCAAAATGGATTCAACTCGATTTAAAACAATGGTCTCTAATATTAGATTAGAGAAACATTTGTCACAATTAATTATTGACAATTTCTTAATCTCATTTTTAAGATACTATTTGCTATCCTTTTAGAAAAAATATTCTTCGTTTTTTTTTTCAGTTCAACATTGAATATTTTCCTATTTCAGTTGGATTACATCAAGGATCAACTTTAAGCCCTTATCTTTTACTTTTAGTTATGGATGTTCTTACGAGGCATTTACAAGAAGATGTACCTTGGTGTATGCTTTGATTATATTCTTCTTGTTGAAGAGAGGGAGTCCAACAAAAACTTGAATTATGGAGGTCAACTTTAGAGTTTAAAGGTTTTCGCTAAGTAGATCTAAACAATATATGGAGTGTAATTTTAGTTGTAGAAGTTTTAGTGATAGTGTTGACTTTAGATCAAGTCATTAATAAGAGTGGCATCAGATATTTAGCTCATTGTTCAAAATGATGGTGAAATAGATGGAGATGTTATTAGTAGAATTCAAGTTGGATAAGAAGAGGAATCTCGCCTATGTGATAAAAAGTAAAACTTATAAAATTTTATAAGATAAAAAAGACACAATGACTTATAGAATCCCAATAAAGAAGCATAAGACTAGGTTAAGTTGAGATGAGGATGCTTAGGTGGATGAGTTTTACTGAGAGATAGAATGCAAAATGAGTATGTTCAAAAGTGAGTATCTGGTGCAAGATTAGGAGACAGATGGTTTTCAATGAAGCGTCGGCTACAGAGAACATTGAGATTTGCCTTATGTTAAGAAAATGAGGTAGACCTAAAAGACTTAAGATGTATAAAAAACATCTGTATACTTAATTAATGAGAATTTGACACATATTATACAATGGAGCGAAGATTCATTCCACCTAGTGGGATTAAGGCTTTCAGTTCAGCATTGGTTGTTGTTCCTTGTGAAAATCTTATAATTCTTCATCTTCAACTGATATTTCTCTTTTAGATGTATGAATTCTTCCCATAGGATCCTCATTTTGTATTTCAACCTTGACCAAATCATCTTGGTTTTTGGTTATGAGATATGATCCATTGATTATTCAAAATTGATGTCAATGAACCAAGATTGTAAGTTTCAATGTTGGTTTTAGAATCGTCGAAGGAATTTTGTTTTGCCAGTCTCGATAGTTTTCTTCCTTTATTTTGGCAATGTTTTGTCATATTTTTATTTTTGTTTTTTTATTTGTTTTGTTATTCTTTAATCTCTGTTTTGATCCTTATATATTTGGATGTTTATTGTTTCTTATTTTCATAATAGATGTTTTGAAAATAAATGAAACACATCTTGTGGTATGTTTAAAATGTTCTGGAAACACTTAAATTTATTTCCCAAAAAAAAAAAAGAAGCAAAACCAAAACAGCTGATCAAACAAGTTTTTCTATCATAAATAGTTATTTTTTAAAAGAAAAAAAAACAGCCAAACACGCCCAATGCTTTCAGTTTAGATTTCAATTTTGGCAAAATTCTAAATATATATCAAAGCAAAAAACAAAAAAAACAAAAACAAAACCTAACAACTTTAAAGTATTATTGCTGCAACTATTATTTCTAAATAAATAATATTATTAGTGAAGCATATATCCTGTAACTTAATTATTTTTCTATCTTACAAATGTAGTCTTGTAATTTAATCAATACTAAGCAAAAATATTGTGTGCATATATAAACAACACTTTTTGAGTTGGTATCAAAAATAACTAATTTAAAAGTATTCAAACTTGTATTGAAAGTTATTAGTTTTGTAGTTATCCCGACATTATTTAATATTAATGCATGATAAATATTTGTCCGACTATCTATTCCCGCTTTCGCTTTCAAAATTCTGAGCTCCTAGGCAGAGCTATGCCCCCAGGCCGACCCATGACAATATGAACACAAACTTGCCTTGAATATCTCAATAGTAGAGTATCATCAACTATTCTAAAAAAAGTGAAACTTATTATATAACAAGCTACATCATGGTATATATAATAAATGAAAAGGACCTTCGTAAGCTTGAATTTATCTTAAGTGGATTATGAAGTTGAATTATCTTCTCACTCCACTCCCTAAATACAACCTACAAGATGCTTTTTTCTCAGAGTTTCATGTCAATAATTGTGCCTAAATATATGCTTTTGTAAAGACTAGATAGGGAAGGGAAAGAAGGATGATTAAGGGTTGTTTGGTTGCTGAATTTTGGGTGTAAAGTAAAGTAAATGTGGGGTTTTACTTTTTTTGTTGAACGGTAAAATAAAATTTAAGATAATGTAATGTATTTAGAATACATTACATAAATGGTATTTAATTCGTCCGATTTGGGTGAATTCCAAATACATCAATCTGGCGCCGGACAACGTTGCCGCCGGTCCGCGGCCTACGCCGCCATCAATCCGCCACGTCAGGCAAAACCTTCAAAATACTTTATATATTATATTTTTTACAAACAAAAAAACAAATCAATTCATAAAACTATCAACCAAACAATCAGAAAGAATTATTTATATCAGATTCTTTACGCATTCCTTTTTCAGCCAACCAAACAACCCCCTAAAGAAATTAATTCATTCTTTATGTGAGGAAATGGCAATATTGCCCACCTTACGTACAAGCACTAAAACATATAAGCTCCACTTCATTGCATACAAATTGTGGCCCCTTCAAACATTGCATTAGTCTATTGGCCATTTTATTAGAAAGAGAGATATAGAGAAGTTTGGAGGATGCGTTATTGCTCAAGCAATTCCAATCTTTCACCCAAACGACATATAAAAAACAGAAGTTCAATTACATACTACAATTAACATATTTGAACTGTACTCAAGAGTTTAATTTTTGTGCGATCAACAAATCTTGCACCACGTAAAGGGCAATGCTTATGAAGCTCTACTAAACTACAATAACCTTATTACATGCATTTACTTCCTAATTAATAAAAAATTTATCTAGAGAAATTAAAATTTGTTACAAACCACATAATCATAACTAGATTTAGTTAAAATAATTTCTTGTTAACACTGGTCTAAATTGAGTTAATAGTCAAATCTGAATTTTTGCATTTATATGATTTCATGAAGATTGTAATACCTGTTAGTTGCAACTTTATATTATTCATATCAACAAATTCTTCCTTTGCACATAACTAGTTAATAAATTTCATCAAAATCATGGGTCTCTTCACAGGAACACCATAGATGAAAAATAAGAATATAGTCTATGTGTGGATTGAAAATGTTAAACTACCTATCATATTTTACCCCACAATCCCAGTATCATAATTGGAATGATCATAGATTGATGCATTATTATCCCAACAACCCATAATCTTAGGATGATTCCAAATTAAATGGTACTATTATTAAGCAAGTGACACCCCTCGAAAGAAATCCAAAAGTACTTATTCAATGAAGCACAGTACAATGGACTACTATGGTTAGAGATTCAATTATAGACACTAAGCATACTAATGTGACATGAAAACTATAATATATCATTATATGATGATATTGGCCATACTATTGATCGTTGTTGTGCTCTTGTTAAGCCAACCAACACTAGAATCAACATTATCTAAGATTATTTCTTCAATATCTTAGTTCCAAACCATGCCACATATGTTAGATCGCTAGGATTTCCTAGCAATAGACACATGACATATTGGAAATATTAAGAACAAGAAATCTTTAACATATGATAACCTAGACTAAAAGAAAATTATCAAACTTGACTACTTGAGATGATCCTGCAACTAGAACTTGTACTACACTTAGAATTTAATATGACCTAGCACCTAATCTTACACTTGAACTCACATATGCTTCTACAATATTATTCAGAATCAGAATTGGATATAAATTTTAACTCCAAACACAAGTCAAGACTTAGTATGGAACTCTATCTACATAATTTGTATTTGTCAAAGCTACTTGATTATGTGATATAATACTCAAAATTCTACAAAGGTAAAGTCAAAATTTATTCAAAATTTTGCACCATTTTTCCCACATGAATATGATTAAAACTACTTTTATAAAATCTTAAATTTTAAATTTAATAAGGATCATTTTGATATATATATATATCTATATATATATTATTTATTTATTTATTTATTTATTTATGTATAACATACACATATACATCAAGATAATTATAAGTTTATTAATGCATATAAATTACATTAGTATTTCCATTTTTATACACACTATTAATTAATACATTTTAGGATTAATTGCACTGTACTATAATGTTTTAAGGGATTTCATATTTCCACGTTGCTTTGCATGTATTGGCTGATGCCTTAGGCGATGGTTGAGATTTCATTAAGAAATAGTACACCTACAAGTCTGTGTCATAATCTAATTTAAACCTTTATAGCAAAATCTATTAAAAATGCAATGGTGACGTCGCATAATCGGAGTTGAAATCTCCTAATTGCAATCAAATTCGATCAAGAATCGTCTAAATCAAAAATTCGTCTTCGTAATTGCGCTTAAAATATCAAAATTAATTAAATAAAAAAATATTGGTTTTAAATTAATACCCAATCAATTAATTAAAATCAAATTTTAATAAAATTACGCGCATATTGAGATTGGAAGCCCTGACGACGTCCGAATGACCTCCGTTCGCGAAATTAACTGCGTTGTTGTCGCCGAAACATCGGAATCTATCAAACGACACCTTCCGCGATCAATTTGACAAAGTTTACGCGAACGTCGAGCGATTTGAATACGACGTCGCGCAATTTAAGCTTTGATTTCGCTCGATTATCAAATGACGTCGCGAAATCGACGCTATCGGGCGTCAAAAAAATATCTAAAATTGACACCATATATTGTTGGATTTGTTATTGGTGATTCGTTAAAATTTCTATGAGATTAGCGAGAATTATTGTTATTAAGCTAATGATCAATCAAATTAATTAATCATCGCCCTAATCCGAGCAAACTCCCAATCAGTTGCCACCGTTTTCTATGGGCGCCGCAATTTCCTAACCTTGCCTAATAGAAAAATCCCTCAATCCCTCATTCACGCAATCTTCCTCTCGTGCGATCCTCTGGCTTTCCTTCCCTCGGCCTCACTCCCTCGTCTCATTTGCACGTCTCACCGAATGAAGAGCAGCTCTCTCTCTCGCGAAGAGCAACCCTCTCGGTTTCGCGTGACTCCCCTCCCTCGTTTCGATTGTCCGTCCCAAGCAATGCACGAGTAACTCCCTTCTTCTCGAGTCCATCTCTTGGTAAAACCAAAAGCTCTCCTCCGGTTAAAATAAAATAATAAAATAAAATTAATAATATTAAAATAATTAAATGATAAATAAATAAAATTTTTATATATTTTTTAGTTTATATTTTTTTTTTTGTTTTCTTTTTATTTTATTATTATTTTTATTATAATATATGATTTTAAAAAATTGATACTTATATGTATGTTGAGGTGCTTACTAAATCAGACACTTAGAAAAATACGCAAATCATATACAAAAATAAACAGATACTTACATAGGTTTAGTTTAGGGATGGTTAATAAAAACCTAAAAATCTAATGATATTATTATAATATTTTCAATTTAATAAAATCTGAGAAGTTAACTCTGACATACAATTGCAAAAGATAAGCATATTAACACGACTTCTCAAATTCAATCTTCTAAGAGAAAAATCTCAAATCCGATCCTCTATGCTCAAACTAGAGTTGACAAGGTTTAAAGGGCTATAAATGTGGAAGCAATGAATTCAAACTCGATCCTGAAAAAAGGGCGAGTTGATAGAATTGTAGCCAACAATAATCATATGATCAAGAAAGGCTATCATTACTAAAGTTTTAAATGATTAATCATTATATGTTCAAATCTAAACCAATTATAAAATGATCGAGTATTCAAATAAAAAAAATAAAAATATATAAATTGAATGAAATTAATATTTAAATTTAAAGTTAAAATCATCCACCCTCTCCAATGTTTGTATATTAAAGGAAGATTTTGCTCACAAAGAGCTAATGCCAAATCAAATACATAGCTATTTTCACACTCGAATAATCTTAAACCCGTAAGAAGGAATAATGTCGGCGTGATTTTGCCACAAATGACACTTAAATGTGATTCTCCGAATCCGTGGCTTGTTGAAAAAACACCACACTAAATTATCAGCAGTATGTTCTCCAACAACTTTACTGGTATGAATTATATAATTATTTGGCAAAATCCTATATTAATTTATATTTGTCTTAGAAACTCCACCCTGGTCTACAAGGACACTCGACAACGTAACATTTGTCGACAAGAATCCATCGATCACCCCACTCGACTACCGGACCGCATGCGGATGATGGAACCATGAGATCTAGATCGGGCGCGTCATCGTTCCCCCAAACATAAGTTTTAAATTAAATAATAAATCTCATAACATTTTAAACTCCACGCACTGTTATTATACACTCGTTGTTTAGCGATTCATCGACTAAATTTTAATCGAAAATGCTTCTCTCATTAAGAGGGTAATTAACTATGTGCCATAGAAACCTAGAACCAGATTTAAAGTCCTCGTAAAATGAGGGCGAAATCTCTGGGTAGTGTCTTATCTACTATTTCATCTACCTTCTGAAAATTTCACCGATACTTAAACACTCTTCATCACGAAAGATCGATGAGAATTTTCGGATCCCACAAGCACATATATAAATAATAATTACTTACATATTAAGTATAACCTAAGCATTAAGTCATTCATTGTTTTCCAAAAACATATATCCTACGTTTTGGCAACAGAGAACTGGTTGCTGGAGCAAATCAAAGAAAGAAAACAAGAAGGAAAGAAGAGAGAAATGAGGAGAAGAAAGTTAGGTAATACAAAAACCCATTTTTTCATGTTGTCCTTCAACATAATGATTTCAATTTGAGGTGGTTATAAGTTGAGTACTGCATGAGAAATAATTTTGAGGCAAAACTGTAATATCAGGTTAATTGGATTTAGAATTAAATTATAAGCTAGGAAACATTATAAATTCAGAATAATGTGAAATTTCAACCGAATGGGTTGTACCCGGCTTTGTTACACCTTTTAATCTAGTAGGAGGGGCAATCAAGGGGTGTGACATATATGCCCTCTCATTCTTTCACTTCAAAATTTTCTCAGTGAATTCCCACTTCCACTCTCCAAAATAGATTGATTTACAACACATGGAAATTGATGGTGCACAGGTAGTCTATATCTATAGTGCATTCTATGATGGTTAGATTTGAGTCATGAAAACTTATACTTCATGGTTTACTATTATTAGTCTTTATCATTTTTTAAATTATTAAAACTTAAATATTATGTCATGCTTTGTTCATATAATTCTCAAATCATAGTTTGTGCAACATGAGGCTACTCAAGATAGCATTTTATAATATTGTTCAAATTCATTTACTAAAAATACTGATTTGAGAAAAATTGGTAAGGTGCATTCTTATTTCTTTTTTTTTTTCTTTTTTTCTATTTTTCACTTAGGTTAGTCATTTATCAAGGCCTTCTCTATCCCAAACAGGAATGATCACCTCCACTTTCAGTAAAATCTTCCCTCATTTCTCAAAGTCAAACAGAATACACAAACACATGCACACACATAATTGAGCTATTATCAAGTCGAGCAAGAGCCTATTTGATGTTTGACTCTATAACTCTATGAAATAAATGAGCCTGTAATTATTAGTTACACAAGTTAATTATTAAATAAAATACCAAACATAAACAACAATTTTTTGGGAGCTCTAATGTATAGGTACAAAAGATTAAGCTTGCTAGTTATTAGCAAGATCAAATGACTTTATCTTATGTATAATTCGGAGAGAAATATCTCCCAAAATTGGAATGCAATAATGAAATGTATATTGATGTCTAAAATTACCTCACAAAGATGTCGGTTCCTTGCAGCAGCTGCGGGATTGCATTTACTCTTGGTCTTCTTTGAATCAGTCACAAAGTCACAATGCAATGCTCCACATAAATCTGATAAGCATCTGCCTTGACTCTGAATTCAGTTGATATAGATGAGTTCTATTATCGGTAAAGAGAGAGAAAACAACAAGAATTTGATTAATATAAATTCAATTTGAACTTGGTGGCTTCATATTTATGATGAAAACCTCCATTCTTTCAACATAAATTTAATTGTTATAATCATCATTTGAACAAAAGTTCTCAATATAAACTAATTGATTAGGTAGTTATTGCGAGTTTAGAAAACCCTGCAGGTAATAGATCATGTTCAAAAGACACCACTTCCATTTCTTCAACCCTGAATTTGGAAAAAATTATAACGTTTCACTGAATTAGTTTGTGGCAAGTGCAATTCAAAGATACATTTATAAATATCAAATAATTCAGACAATCACCCATAATAAGAGAGGTTTTCATATCAAAATTGATACGGCCAACTAAAACTTAATGACAAACGTCCTAAAATCACACCAAACTATTCACATGCCGACAGAGACTTAATGGCAACTTCTCTAGGATAGACATACCACTGCATGTATTCAGCCTTACCATCTTGTCTTATTAAGCAAGTATAGCATTATCAAGAACTCAAATGCAGAAGAAAAAATAAAGAAAGAATATTAAACTATATGCCTTATCCATGCTGTCATTTGAAGTATGAAATCAAGTATGAGGGTATCCTCATTAATTGAATGGATCATGCATATCAAACCAATTGTGCCCATAAGAAGAATGACTGGACTTCAAAAAGCCCAAGGGAACAAAGATCAATGATAACCTAATTAGTTGAATGTTTGCGCATCTCAAATGGATGCACGCATAGGACAAATGATGGTAATTTTTAACAAGTTCGTACTTAGGCAGCTTATACTTCATTGTGTACATTTTATAAATCTTGACCAAACTAGAAGCTAGACAAGATTTATCGCTTAGAAGTAAAAGGTCCAAAAAGAAAATCCACATTGGCTTTCATAGGAAGATCAACAACAAAATATAATTAAAAGACTGAATTAATATCAAAGGTAAGCATGAAATGTACATCATTAAGTAGATTATAATGCCGGTTGTCAAAATGCTGATCCAGAAATTTTTCAGCACGAAAGCTTTTCTGCAATAGCCACAGCGCCACTCATTTGTTTCTACATGGACTTTGTGCTGTTCTTGATCTCGAAACATATCATTTTCAGGGTTCAGCCTACATTTATTTGGAAGCTGATACTGTTCCTCATCCACAAAGGGCGTCAAATACTGTGTCATAGGACAAAAAAATTATGAATAAGGGCATAAAATATGACAAAAAATAATTGTTAAGACATCTCACCTCCTCAATAGCTTTCCAGGCTGCCCTACTCCTCTCTCTAGAACAATGCACTTCGTGTCTTGGCCCAACTTCCTGTTTAAGAGTTCTGAATACAACCGATAACCAACAATACAATATAAATTGAAAAAAAAAAACTACGATTACAAGAAAATGTTTCTTTTTTCCCATGCCATGCTTCCACATATAACTACTGAAAGTTTAAGATCATGTACATCGCATTGTTCTCCAAACAAAACCCATTTTTTTGAGATGATATTATTATGGATATAGGTCCAGATGATACTTCTAGAAAAATTAGTTTATGCATATTTCAAGGTAACAATAGAGTAGAAATCTTAAAAATTTAAAGCACAAATTAATAAAATAAAAAATTTCATTTATGTTCATGATAGATACCAACATGATTTACCTATTAAAGATAGAAATCTTGCATTTTGAGAGGATACATAGTCAAGGATGAAAAGCTTCATCAAACAGTTTTTTTCTTATGAATTTAACTAATAGCAAAAAAATAAAAATGATAATTATACAATTACAGCATAAGCATGTATTAACGTTGATGGATTGACAAATAGGAGGACATATTTATGTATCAACGTTGCTTGATTGACAAGCATGAAGACATATTACACCAAGAAATTAATCATAACATGAATGGGTATAGCACCTCAATGTAGCTGCTTCCTCAAACTCCTATAAAAAAAGAACACAAATGGAAAGTTCAGGGATCAGTAAATTATGTAAAGCTGCTTTCAAGCGATACTTGAATATTAACAAAAGACAGGCACTTTAGGAAATGAATTGAACATTAAATTTCTTGAGCAGCACGTCCTGTAAAGTAGCATTTCCACTCACATGGTATGTGTTACACCATACTGTGAAAGTACTTGAATAACAAATGTATGTGGATTCCATTGAAAATGAAGTACAATGGAGAGAGTACAAGGTGAATGAATATGCTTCTCATCCCATAAATCCGAATGCCGGTGACATGCCCCTCACAATGCTGGGAGAGCAAAATGGACAGTGGAATAATTGATACAACTGGAAACAGGAAAGTTGAAGAGTTTTTTTTTTCCTAAATTTATGCCGTGAGACTCATTCATTGCATGGGCATTGAGTAAAATTTTGCTTGAATGAACCCAGCTGCTCAAATAATTATGTCACGTAGTATGCATCATGAAAATACACCATATGTAGCTCATAGCACAGGTTCACAAATAAAATGACCAGCAAAACCCGGCTGAAAGAACTATCATTCCAAGATTTTAACAGTTCCCTCTACAAACAAAAGAGATTTACAAGAGAAGGATAGAAATTCATGTCACAAGTTTCCAATACACATTAACACAACAATATGTTCAACTCATTGATCAACCACGCTGCAGTAGTGTGTAGTAGAAGCAATTTTAACAGCTGTCTTACTACAAATCCCCCAGTCTTCTTATCCCCCCAGCTAAAGTACATACAATGATTATTAAAAACTCCACCGAACACAGTCATAGTTTTATTATATATTTGTTAGCCTCAATATAAGTTTCATAAATCAACATAGTCAAGGGTGACATCAAAAGATGGTAAATGAATGACACATCACGCAGATATATCCTGAAATGCACCAATGTAAAAATCACTCAAATGTCATCCGTTCACAAAAAGGACCCACCGACGCATCTAAAGCATTGCAATCATAAAAGGAAGATGCCCTCAATCGATTTGATGAAAGGCGAAAAACAACAAATGTGACATTGCATAGATTGGAGCCGGGATGCTTCAATACCATCAAGAATAACAAAATATCATCCTTTCATGAAATGGACTATGTTAATGCACTCAGAGCATCAAAATCTACCAAACTAGGCATTTTGCAATCATTTAGATCAAATTAATGATGACAATAAACTATGGATCAGACATCTTGGGAATTGGGTTGATTTGAAATCACTCAAACAACATCTGTCTATAAAATGGACTACATCAACACATCATGAATGTCAAATCTACCAAGAAAGAAGAATTATTTCATAACAATGAAACTTTATCATTACTAAGGGTTGTATCATTGCAAGTATTTATAGTTCATAATATTTTGAATACAATACAAAGTGTTATTTTGAAATATTTAGAATTATTTGATTGACTATAAACAAAATTAAAAGATCAATTTTTTTATTTAGTTCAAAGCATAATGAGTCTAAATTTTAGAAGAAAAACAAAAAGAGATCTAGAGCTAAGGACGAGCTCACAATCAAAAGCAAACACAAAGATTTCACGATTGGAGGTCAATGACGCTAGAGTTATCACATATGGCATCACTAAGGGTTCCTCAATCAAAGATTGTGGGGACAAAGATAGAGGTCACTGATGCTAGTGTGCGAAAGCTAAGACGGGTGCAAAAGCAATAGGGGAGGTTCACTAGGTGAACAACAAGTGACGATTAAGCATTTAGAAGTAGAGGCGATGTTAGTTACAAAGGCGAAGGTGAAGGTATACATACATACATACATGAATGCATGCATGTATGTATGTATGTATGTATCCAAACAATAACCCCTCAATGTGTAAAAAAGTAGGTTTTTTTAAATTTTCTATTCCTGCGAAACTATGCCCACCACATTGTAGCATCACATCTACTTCAATAATCTAATTAATTAATCTCATTTAGACTTCTATTTTCAAGAATATATGTCATAACATTCAAGGTTCATAAAAAGTTAGGTTGCCTCTGTTGTCATCTCAAGGTTAAGAGATTGAGTAACAATAACAGCCTATCTACAAATATAGTGTAAGATTAGTAAATCAACAATTGATTAGATCCTGCATTATTGGTGACTTAATGCATTAAGTATGTCCTTCATTTTAACAATAAAGGTTCATTAGAGATGAGTCTTAACCTCTTAAAAAACCTTGCAACAACTATTTTTGGAGGGTAAAACGAATGAATGAAAATATATTTTATAACTATAGACACATTGAATAGAATCCTAGAAAGTATTAATCATCAAGTAAATTGCCTTGAGCATTTCTGAGAATCCTCTCAGCATAATGCAAATTAATTTTCTTCCTTCTTGGAGTGATGCCAAAAAACTTGAATAAAATTAAATCCTCCTCATCCATTTATCTTGTATCACAAACCCTTCAACCCTTTATGGTTATCCAATGAACACGGATTAGGAGAACCCAATACTTCATGCGCCGAATGAAAAAGAAAACAGTGCAGTATGAGCGGTGTAATGAGTTACACGAGGTAAGAAACTAACAACAAACTTGCAGCTGCACTCTCACCTCAACTGCTACCCAGTAGCAATGGCAGCGCAACAAGCTTCTCACAACATCTACACGAATTATACATGACATTCAAAATGAAGTGGCTTTCTACACCTGAATTCATATTAATCAACAAATACGTGACTTTAATATCAAATCAGGCTCCCACATGTGGTCTCAGCCAGTCACTTATCTGGCCGGTTTTACTATATGAGGCTTCCCTACGCTATTTGAAATCTAAACCTAGAAAAAAAAAAAAAAAAAGGTCTTCCCAGTTTGAATGTTGGATTAATATAAAACATTCGAACTCAATATTATGAACAAAGATATATATATATATATATATATATATATATATATATATATATATATATATATATATATATATATATATATATCAGGCCAAATCCTCTTTGTATATCGAAATTAATCAGTTAATTGCTTGTACAAAGAAATCACCACTGTGCAGTTTATGAACTAAATCTTCCAAAAAAAAACATCAGAAGAGATCAGAAAAGCCCAATAAGAATCGAAATATCGCAATTTTATCAAATTTAAGGGTGAGAAATAACCAGTGCGTAGAAGGCAACCTATCGAACTTTAGATCGGTAAAATCAAAGAGGTGGATGGGTTACCTTAAGAGCTCCGACTCCCTGGAGCGACAGTAAGAGGAAGAGAGAGAGGACAAGCAAAATTGTCTCCGACGTTGCCCCCCGCATCGCCGAACAAGAGGAGAGCGAAAGTGCCAATTGATGCCACCGGAGCGTAAAAGGGTACTTTACTCGAATATTTAAGGGATCATTCGGACAATTTGCACCTTCTCATTACGCTCATTCATAAAATTTTATGATTTTTTTTTTTCAAAAACTTTTATTTTATATAAAATTTTTTTTTAATAATTTTAAGCCGCAACAATTCAACATAAACTAATACTAGCTTAGCAACTCTAAAAATTCTTATAAATATAAATTATTTGTAAATAATAGTTACGGTATCATGATGTTATAGTAATGATTTATATATTAAATTTTATACATTTTTAAACAGATTTAAAAGTCATTTTAATATGACAAATTAATCAAATGAAGATGAATGTCATTTCAAATTACTACAAGATTGGATGGATACATTCCAAAAAAAAAAAAAAAATGACAGCAAGTTTCAAAAGATTGGTACAATGGACATAGCAAGCAAAAGGTAAGTCCGTACAGAGCATGACATCAAAATACCAAAGATAATTAATGGGCTTTCATCAAATTTAAAGGGTTTTTTTTTACTGTGAACAACAACATTTGGTTCTACCCAATACGATAGAGAGCGGTTCTATCTGAGAAGATGAATGAGTTTTATGCATGTTCAAAAAAAAGAGTGCATCATGACCAAAGTTATTCTGCAATGATGACAAATTATTTGACTAAAAAAAAAATAAAAATGGGATTTATTTGCTTTAATTCAATGAACTATTCCAAATGCAGTTATATTGGTGGTGTATTTTTGTTAATATTCAATAAGTATTCCTAGAACTATAATCTTAGAACAGATACTTAATATCCCCAAAGAAAAACTGTAAAGACGTTAAGACTCATATTTTATATTTTCCTATTTTGCAATGCTATAAATGGGTACATTAAAAATTTTTTTGAAATAATTACATTATCTTGAGAATTTTTTATAGAAATCTCTTTTAACAAATCTTCTGCAATTCTTCTAAGATGAAGTGTCCCACCATAAAGATGGTTCTGAAAGCGAAGAAACTCAAATCCGACGTGGCCATCACTGATCCCCCGGATTCTGAAACAAATAAGTAGACTCGAAGAACATTAAGAAGACTGTATAAGATATTGAACTTCTTTTTCCTAGCTTTTTCTGGGTAGTCACAGTTCTAAATTAATAACTTGTAAGCCGTATTTTACTGCAGGGCAACGCCACAGATGCAACTGCCATAGGAGGTGTCAATTCATGTCAAATTCAGGTTAAAATCATGTTAATCTCTAGTTAGCAGGTTGAAATTAAGCCAATTTAAAGTTAAACGATCAAAATTGAGTAAATTTTGAGTTGTTAGATCCACTCAAATCTGACCCGAAAAATTAACTAGCCAAATACTATGACTCAAACTCAACCAACCCTAAAAATTATTCAGTCAACCCGAACTTAATCTTCTATTGATCAAGTTGTCGGGTCAGATCAATTATTAACACCCCTACTGTTGAAATGTC
The DNA here is from genome assembly GCA_021442155.1 of Cymbidium sinense. Lineage (NCBI taxonomy): Eukaryota > Viridiplantae > Streptophyta > Magnoliopsida > Asparagales > Orchidaceae > Cymbidium > Cymbidium sinense. The sequence continues at coordinate 5,352,590 of CM038226.1, forward strand.
TTCTATCTCCTTTCATCCTGATAAAGCATCCAACAAGCCTGCCATTGAGGCTATCGGTCTGACTCCTAACTGGTCATGAAAGGCTTTCTTGTACAAGCCATCTTTAGAGACCATTCCTACCTGGGTGTCACTCGAGGTCAAAAGGAGGAGGTGAACTTTCTTGTACTTTCATCATATTTGAAACCACCATCATCTTACCAATGCAGAAGATGCTTACTCAATTTTTATCCACCAAAACTCCAAATATCATGTGCACCTGAACATAGAGTTAGAACACGTCGACAATGGGGCTTACAAAGCCTCTCCCAAAAAGGAAAAAATCACGAAATAATACTGACTGTTTTATACAAGAAATTATTAAACAAGAAAACATATATAGAGCAATGTTCGTAAAATAATTATACAACAATGCGCTCACACTCAGATAAAAGTACACAAATGTTGTTAAACATATGAGGGCAGAACAGCAGTGCACTTGCTTAATGCACTTAACTCTACACATGCTGTCCCTATCTAATAATTTCTCCATGCAAACTGCCGACCGGTTAAATCCGTATCACAATCAGATGTTACAGAAAAATTTGATGAGCTCACATCTCACTAGAAGACTATTCAGATGAAAAGCAACATAAGACAAAGAATGGACCAGAAAATAAAGGGGATGCCTGTTCACCATTGATACTCTTCGTAACTATGAGCAAGTGGGTAAGGTGTGCTGCAACCAGCCAGAAGTTTCCATCAAGGCAGCATCAGTGGCGCTGCAGCTCAACATAAATCGTGAGAACCTATTAACATCAATTAGTAGATGGTTAACAAGAGAGAAAAGCAACTGAATTTTGATGGGCATACCAAGCAAGTCTTCATAGCAATCATCAAAGGTTGGCCCATCCCTCAAATATGGAGGGGATAAAACTTGCTCCAGAGATTCTTCACTGTCACGAGGTGAAAAAAGGTGTTGTTCTTTTTGACTCCCAACCAAACCCACCTCTATTTGAGGGACATCAATAAAACGGGGAATAAAGAAATGCTCTGAGCCAGTATTCGTTTTATCTCCTGCTTTCATAGAGATTACTTAATTCTGACAGTGGCCTCACGGACAGCACGTCTGAGATTCTGAGCATATATATCACTATCTGCAATTTGGGAAGAAAGAAAATCTAGTCTTAAGACAAGGCAATATGCAATATCATCACAAAATTGTTTAGGAAACGGTCAAATTAGCATTGCCAATAGTACTATAGATGAACGTGCCAACCTTCTGTTGTAGCATCGGCATGCTCACTTGCAAAAAGTGAGGCAATTGATTTCTCTTTACGCAACCGAGAAATTACAAGATGATGCTGCTTTGCCTCGTGAGTATTATTCCGTGACCAATTTGGAGTTAAATCAAACAGATGAGGAAGTTTCAAAGCAGGCTTGTCGAAGGCTTTCAAGGAGAGGCTAGAAGCCATCTCAACAACTGCATGTGGTATTCTCCTGCGGTAGATTACATTCAAAAATTTGATGAGTTCACAATTTTCTGAACACAAAACCAATCCAGGGATATGTAGAAAACAGTTCAATATCAAAGTGCAAGATCGTCACAACAAAGATGTCTATCTAGGGGTAGAAAGATGGATTACATACAACAGTTCTTCCACCGCATTGGGCCTCGACATGTGAGATAGTTTGTTCTTGGTATATATCAAGGGAAATTGGAGATAAAGTATTCACTTCTTCTGTAAGCTCCATTATTGACTTCTGCATTGTTGGAACTGCTTCTTTCAGTTGACTCACAAGTCTCTACATTTCAATACAGGTAATCAGTCCATAACATGAAGAGGATAGAACGAATGTTTTTTTTTTCAATTTGAATACGATGAAAAAATTCCAAAAAGAAATTTGCTAACACACTTCTTGTTTTCGAGTGCTTTCATGGCCACAGCTGAAATAGAAACCCAGCCCTGTAATTTCATCTGGATATAGAAAAGAAATTTACTAAAAAGGTTCTTCCATTGCTAACAAGGTTCTTCCACTGCATTGGGCACTCAGGGATCCTTACATTTCATCGTGCATCTTATCTTATATCTGCATTAGTAAACCTCAGATCCTAGACATCCTAAATCACTCGATGACAAGAAGACTGGTCCATGACGACTGACAAAGAAGTTTGCACCTAAAGCAAAATTGAGTTACAAGAATGACTATTAATCCAACATTCAATATATCAGAATTAATAATCCATAATGATCCTTGACCAAACTATAGGATGAGTCTTCTTGATGAGAGGTAGGAGGATGATGCAGCTAACCTCCCCCAATGGCTACAGATTCATCATATCATGGGTGCATGGAAGGTAGTTGCAACTAGTAAATCCAAGCAATAACTCCACTTCCCATACACTAGAAAGGTTGCTTGCTTGGAATTTATAAGCGCTTGCATTGAGAATATTTAGGCACTGTTTTTATCTACATGTTTTAAGCCGAATGGTTTCTTAAGGTAAAGGGTAAGTCCCCATAATTTGGGTAAGGCTCCGATCATCTTACGTAATTTTGTTATTCCTAGCAACAAAATAACGTTCTCTTTCTGCTTAACTTCATATTCTTATCTACATTTAGTCTAGTTAAAACACCCTAAGTAAATTGTTTCTTAATCTCATTTCATAAAGACGATGCCATATTCCTATCATTGTACGTTTAAAACACAATTTTCCTGCACAGACTAGACCCAAAAACCCTCAAGTAAAATGGTAATGGTATCAAAAAAAAAAACAAAATTCGGTTCCAATTGCATAAGGATTCAACAAATGTGGTGTTTAGGGAGGGCTTTATACACAAGTCTATAATGAACTCTTTTTATGAATAGAATCACCATGTTGACATCTTCAGTAAATCATACTTAAAAATAATGAAAATATCCAAGGAAGTGTTTAGAGACGACCAGTAAGGAAACATATATACAAGTAGAGATCAGAATAACAATTCCGCAAGATAAAAATCCCAGTAGAAACTGTAATGGCCTAAGATATGGAAACATAATTTCTAAAGGGTTCTAAAAAAAAAAAAAGCAAACAAAAAAAGCTATTAAGCTTAACAACTATTATTTGTTAAGCAATGTTTCCATTTATTTGTGAAAAAGAAAGTTGAGATATCATATAATGCACTAAAAAAGTTATTGTTCTCTATCTCAAGTAATTAAACATGCTATTCAATAGTCATAAAATAATAAAAGTATTGTACAAGTTACATGTTAAATGCTCCCTCACCTCTAGGCTAACCAAATGCTGTTTATGTTCAGCAAGTGTTGCTAAAGATTCAGCATGACCATCAGAACCATTTTTGGACATACAGTGAAGTAATTCTGGGCCCTCCCCGTCATTAGCTTTGGCCTACGTATGTAAAATAATCGATGTAAGGACTTCATGAAGCTGCTGCAAAAATAATAGTGATTGTCGGATCTAACCACATGGCTAAAATAACATTCTCATTGCATAAATCAACACAAAAAAAATACAAAAGGGCATTTACATGCATACCACACAATTATTATATATTTACATATTTAACATCTAAACTTAATTTTACATAAATGACACCTAGATCTTTAATATTATATCAAAATTAATATTATCATTGACTTTTTAAAGTGAAACATATTTTGTTATGGATAGGAATAGTGTTATATTTGTAAATATTAAACTTTAACATAAGATACATAAAATTGTGATATGTATGTAAATCTTCCAAAATAAAACATGTGGTCTATTAAATCTATAAATATAAAATTCTTGATGCGAATAATTAATGAACTAAACTTGTTACAAAATAAACTTGTAGCAAGGCATAATAACTGACGGGAGTGGTCTTCAAATTATCCCGATCAAACTCAAAATCAACGGTTAAAGTCTTCAAATTATTTCCGATCGAACCCAAGATCGAGACAGTTAAGCTCTTAAAATTATAATAATCTCTCTCTCTCTCTCTCTCTCCCTCTCTCTCTCTATCTCTCGAATCGTGTGAGTGGAGAAATTCAACCAACCTGAGTTCGTGCGTGATGTGGATCATGGGTTAAGGTCTGACCGTGGGATCAACCATCTCTAGGTTTTGCTTTTCCCTCTCGTTTTCGATTGCAAACACTTAGTCGCACAAGATTTTTAAATGTGGTCATATAAATACAGTTATATGACATTAGCTCATTATGAGTTTAGAATAGATGTAGTGACCAGCTATTGCTGGATTTTTTTTATGGTTAATATAAATCTTATTTGAAAAAAAAAACAGAATTGGATGAGGAATCCTCCAATAAGGATTTGCAATAGTTGTGCCATCATAGAGAGTAATGGTATCCTCATATAGACTTCAACAATTTATTCTAATCAATCGTTGTAAAGTGCGTATTTTTTCTTGTAGTTGTAAGATTAGCATTAATGATCAACCCTTCAATTAACTAATTGATCCTATCATTGAAAAAAGAGCCAAAATTTATAATTATAATATTTGAGAAAGAAATTTGAAACAAGAATCCCTTCATTTATGATTGACTAAAATCATACATGTCATGAGAGATCCCCTAAGTATTTATCTTTATGATCAAGAATTTAATTTGGACAATGTACCTTTTTTATTATGATATCTAATAACTCATCACATCATTAGAGTAGAAATCTCGAAATTGAATATGAGATCATGTTAGAAAGATTCTTTGATGCAATCATAGACTTCCTAAACCAATAAAATGCTTTTTTTTTTTTTTTTTTTTTTGCTTGCATTGTTGAGCCTTGTTGAAGAGTTGGAGAAGCTTTCAAACACCAACTCTACAATTAGCAGATTTTCAGTGGAGGGTCCTCCCCACAGAATCATCTTTTGGTTAATTGTTGAGGAAAGAATACTGACCAATATAAAAGACCAAACATCATTATCTCACTCAGCCCTAGGCTAATGAATTGACCATTTATTCACCATTTTAAGTCAGATTACTAAGGGTTTACAAGATTTGTAATTATTCTTTTTTGGTTCTCAAAACTTTTCTGACCAGTTAAAGAAACAAATCTCAATGATCTTTCATTTTTGATATTTAAGACGTAAATGTTGACTCCTCTAATCATGATCTTTCGATAACCTTGCCATTATTAAGGTAAATAGACCTAAACAAACTTGTTTTGGTCCATTGATTTCAAACAATGATATGTAGAATTTCTATATGATCAATCCAAAAATAATAAAACTCAAAAACTAGACTTGATTGTGTAAATTTGATCTTGAGAGCTAACATGTTGGTACACAGACCAATATAATAATAGCTTTCACAAAGTAGCATGAATATTCTTCTTTTTCCTATCTAGTGTTAGTAATCTACAATATTTGACCCATCATATAAAGTCAGCCAAGAAACCATACTTGACTTAGCAATGAGGACAAATGAGGATAGTCCAGATCTTTAACAAATGGGGATTTCTCTTCAACTAGCTTTGTTGTATTTTGCTAAACTAAGAAGCTCTAGAAAACAGGAGATTGTGGATCTGCTTTCTTGCAAAAAAAAGTCAGGTGTTTAGAGAATTTTAGAATTGCAACCACTACTCAAGGATGGCGATCAACCAAATATTGCAAAATGGGCAAGACTACATCTTATGAATTATTTATTTTTTGAAGATGGAAGGACGGCCATGACTAGCTCCATGAAGAGCCAATTCTATTGAGGGTCGTGGGAAAATTTTTTACAGAAGGTTGGTGCTCATTAAACAAGATGTCAACTCATATAAATGCATCTTAATTGCATATTCCAACTAGGGCTTGGGGTTAACCCAAGAAAATGAGGTTCTTAAATAGAAAGAAAATTGGTCTATGATATGGTACCCAAATTACCAACCTTAGTAGTGGATGAAAGTCAACTAAGAATCAAAACTTTTGAGCTACTTATTAGGGGGAAAAAAAACAACTTAGAGTTAGAGTGTGGCTGGAAAAATAAGTATTTCACTCAAGATTTGTGTGGATTCACAAGCAACATAGAGTTGGGCTATAGTTGGAGCATTAGGATGCATGGCTTTTTATTTGAAGAAATTGTTTTCATTAAGGATCACTCTAATTGTGAATCTTGTTGGTTTTGCTCCACAAAAATGATCTTTAAGGTACAATATTAAATTTATTGAGTGACTCATAGTAGACACCAAGGGACAATAAAGCTCATATCTTATTAGTTTAATATTATAACCCTCTTTTCCTATGGGGAAGCTAGATCAACAAAATGGAATCTAGACCATACTTGATACAAAGTGTGAGAGAGAAAATAAACATAATATTGTACTAACTTTATATATTTCTCCACCTTTGGGGATAATATGATTTGAACTTAGTTTGATTTGCTAGGGTTGAGGAATAGAGGGGCGCACCTTGATGGCTTGAATTCAATGTCCCCTCCTCTTGGGGGAACCTACATTGACATAGCTAAATTTGGACTTATTTAACATTCATGGTGTACCGAGAGTCTCTTCTTTGAATTTTAGCCTCTAACCACTATTCACACTTGATTTGGATGGATGGTTTGAGTTTTAAATAGAACAAAATTGTACTTTATCGTGATTGATGGTTGTGAAGGGTAATGTCACAAAATAAAGTCTGACAATTTAGGTAATTTTTTAAATATATTACAAGCTTGCTCACAAAACCAACTAGATAGTGTGTGTGTGGTACATGCTTCTATTAAGTTAAATTGAAAATCATAAATAGATGGTCATGGCATACCTCTAAGCCATTGTCAAAAATGTTTAACACTTATCCACAATAATTGGCCATGTTACATGTCTTCCAACCACTTAATTAAGCTAATAAACAATCCCTTTACTAGAGATTGAGTTGACATTAACACTTAAATAATGTCTTCAACATACACCTCCACCCTGGTCCGCTCTATATACTTGAGAAGAGACAACATATGGCTAATAATTAGACTCTTACATTATGGCTCAAAACCATATGAAATTAGCTAGTTTGATCCACCAATATACAGAGATGACAAAATATGGGATTTTGATCGAAGTTCACTTATATCCACACATTCAATCAATTACTACTAATTGAATCTAAGCCTAAAACTAAATGTAAGTGATCTCTTTAATTGATAATGTTCAAGCACAATAAGAAGAGGTAATTAGTTATAGAAACATGTACCCATGAAAGTCTGGATTCTATCTAAAATAAATCTCAATCAATAATAAAAAGAAATATAGTTTAAAAAAAAACTAGACCAATCTCAGGGAAAACTACATCATCTTTCTTATCATATCGAGAAGACTCCAGAAATAGAGTGCTTTTTCATAATGAAAATAAAACTTCCAAACAAATCAATAATGAGCAAGAAATAAATTATTTGTGGTGCAAAAAAAAAAGAAAAAAATTCATTTACATATCTTAAGCACCAAAAAAATTAAGATACATCTATATGGAGATATCTTGTCTCTATATAATGAATTGTAACATCAAAAGTGATTCTACTCTGCATTCATCTTAGTTTCTTTAACACAATGCATGTAATGTCGTAATACCGCTACATTCTTCTGAAACAAGTTTGCTGTTTATGCCCCTCACTGAAGCCCAGTGAAGAAGACTGTTTCTTGTTTTAAACCATATGGCATGCTTCTATGTTTGTTTACTACAAATAATTGAGATTGAACACTTTTGAAAGTATTATGGATTAATTTTTCAATAATAAAAATATATTGCAAAACTAGAAAGAGGAGTCATATCTGTTGATCATAACTAAAATTAATATAATATAAAATCTGACTAATTCTAACCGTTGCAACCATCCAAAGGAGTTAAGGAATATAAATGGAAAACAAACTAGATCTCGAATACTGAAAAGTAAAACATTAACCTTCTACAAATTCATCTTACATATATGCATAAATAAAATTTTACTAAATTGTATGCCAACCCCAAAAAGTTGGGCAAGACTGATAATGATATTAGTGTAAGCATCTAAGCAATAAACCTAATTAATCCTAGCACTTTCCGCAGTTCCAACTCTTGACTAGTTAAACAATCAATCAAATATATTAAGAACACTTCTGTTGCTGAAGAAAAATATTAAATTCTGCAAATAATCATGAAATTTTTTTTCTTGAATATTATACCATTGGCTTAAAGATGAATGCACCGATTGCTCTGTTTTCTCTTTGTATAACGATAATATATCCTAATAAATTTACCTCAGTATTCAGTATGGTTACCAAAGGAACTCAGCAAAAAAACAAAAAGAGTCCAGATTCCATCATTTAATGCTAAATGATGACAAGTGATTAATAGAAGCCTACATTAGAGAACTCAAAAGAAGTTTGCACCCGATACGATATCAAATCTTGATACCTTCAATGTGTCACATGAAAAAAAGATTGAACTCTATCTCAACGGTTAATCATGAATTGAGGATAGCTTTTCCTGTTGTACAATCCCGGCAGGAATTTTAGTTGAAAGGGTTGTCAAAAATAAATTACAGCAGGTGACTTAAATTGCAGGCTGATAAGATAGCCACAATGAAAAAAAGAAATTCAATTAATTAAAAAGATGAAATTGTTATGAAAATAAAGCATAAAATACTGCAAAAAGTAATGTTTTGCATCAATATAGGATCACATATTTTTTGCAGACAAATAATGATAAAACAAGATAAAACTGTCAACAAGTCTTCCTTCAATACAAACAAAAGTAATTACTAATCTGGTTTATAGAATGAGAATAAATTAGCATACATAGAAAATATAATACCATATGCAGTGATTGCTTATGAATATGTTGTAGCGCATGAGTCCACCGTCTACAAATTTCGGCTACATCAACAGCATGACTAACTCTTCCACCCCTATTATCTGTTCTAGAAAGACTCCCCTGAAACTGAGATAAATCAGTTTGTTCAAAGGTATCAACGGATGACAGCATGCTAGCTACGTAGCCAAGAAATCTGAATGTGGAATTTGTGAACTTAAATCCATGGCAGACCAATGATGATCCAGATATTCGATACCTAACAATAAAGCATGAATATCAAACAATAAAACAGAAGAAATACATGCATACTTTTCAGGAAAAGTCCAACATACACCTATGTTCACGATGGGCTATCAGATCTTCAATAGGACCTGAAGCAAGAACTTCATGTTGGCCTGAAGAAAACCAAAGAGTAGACCACATAATTATTCCAAATAAAAAAAATGAAAGTAAAACCATTTATATTTGATTTCACAAAAGAAACGCACAGCTTATAAAAATGCACATGAATAAACAGATGCATCAAAAAGACTCCAAAAAAATGATTTATGTGAACTAGAATTAGATGGCTAACACCCACACCCACGTAAAACAATAAATTAAAATTTTTATTTAATTTTTGTTTTGTTTTAGCAGCTGCTATCAATAAAGAACATTGCATACTACCAGCATACACAGAGATGTCAACCTATTGAGATTGCAATGCAACAATAAAAACAACATAAATTAGAAATGGCACCTACAAGCAACAAGCATGAAATGGACAATGACATGAATGCTGTAGAGACCATCAATCTAAAGGCCCTCAGAAATTCATGAAATAGAACTGTTGAAACTCTCCTACTAAGAAAAAAATTTAGATTTAGAGTTCATAATCAAAGTCAAGCTGATGCAAATCAACATTTTGAGTTTTAATTTTATATTAGTTTCTTTGCTTTTAAGAATTTTAGATTAAATTTTATCATGCCTATGATGACTCCTGTGAGAACAGGCGCTGTACTCTATTATTTTGAGCTCCTCCTTAATCTAGTTAGATTAGCTATGTTGATTTTGATTTGGATCGGTTGGCTCCTAGATCCTAGTTCGGATTGCTCTTACAAATCAACATTGCTGCTCATTGCTGTTAATGGAATCTAATGCTGCTTGGGCTTGTAAAGAACTTTTTTAATTGGAATTGCTCTGTGTTGTCTTGCTGCTTTTTGGAATTGTATTTGATATTAGTTTCTGTGAATTTGGTTCTGTTAAGAAAACTGTGGAGCTTTTTCAGCTCTGACTTTGTTTCTTGCTAGAAGGTGCATAATCTTGTTGGACTTGATAGTTCGACATCCCAATTTCACAGGATTTCATAATTTATGCCCTTATCATGTGTTGATTCCATGTATATCTTGAAGGCATCTCCAGATGGATCAAAGTTTCAGAATAAATATTTGTTTTGCTATAAAAAAACTTTGTGATTACAACTAATAAGCTTTGAGGCATGTGAAAAAAAAAAGTTGCTGCATGGTAAAAATTGGATGTAAATCATTCACAAATTTTGAAGAGGTGATATCCAAGCACTAACATTAGGCCTGAATTATTATTTGGAAACATAGTTTTTCTTTTCTTTTTTTATATTCTCTAAAATTAGTGATTGATTTACTTGAGTGATTAATTTTTTTAAAATCTTACAGAATTTGAAATTAGCAGTGTGAGTTTCCGATAAACATGTAGTAATTGATCTCAAATTTTATGCAAAATATCCATTTAGGTTATCATTAAATTGTCATTTGGTGCAAATTTTGCATGCATGTTTTAATGTTAATCAAAAGAAACTATTTCTTGCATAAATTAAGAGCCTGCACTACAAATTTAATCTTCTAAACATGATTCAATACTTCTCATTCCAATTTTATAAAGAAATAGTGAATTGTCAAATATGATGACTATAAGTAGAACATAATAACTAAATCATTAACAAAATAATAAAAGATATAATTTAAACTAAATAAGATAACCTAAAGTTTTAAATAGTATGAATATCATGAGGTTTAGAGTTACATTCCTACATTCAATAGAAGGTGTAATCCTAGCAAGTTTAAAAATTGGATCAATATTTTAGAAGATTTTTTTGACATATGCAATTCATCTAATTCCCAAAATGTTGAATGAGCTAAATCAAACCTAATAGAATATGCTTAGTCATTTTTTACAAAGTGATATTGTCAAAACTACAGGCATTGATAATGAAACATAAACTTAAAGATCAAAATTTGTTACCAAGTATAGGAATCAACTATAAGATCAACTTAAGAATTGCAAACAAGAAGATTATGATGCATTTTAACATTATCCAAGATTTAAAGTCTTATAGCCAATTATTATTTGCCTTCAGCCTCTTATTACTATTGCATAATTCATTAAAGAATTTAGGTGAGAGATTAAAAAATGAATTAAGATACAATACTTCAAAGACATTAAATAAGGCCTTATAAAAATATTTAGATATTTAAGAATATTACAACTACTATTGCATAAAAACTACTACTCTGCACTTGAAATAGTTGTAATTGAAATATAGTTGCAAGAACTTTAGAGGATCCCCTTCATAACTATCTTTCTTTATTAGAACTGGTTTTCTTTTCATTCTTTTGTAAGGAGTAGACGTGTAAATAACAGCTTATAATTTTAATATGATTTAGCCTATAGTAGGCAGTTTTTTTTTAGTTTGTTTTCAAGGTATCCTAAGATTGCAAAAGGATTTCCCAGGTTTTAGAGAGGTGAGGGAAGGAAATTGTAGTGATTTTGAAACTGCACAACAATCTAACACCAGAACCCCTAAACCTCCTCCACGGTTTCCTTAGGCTCGGTTCTCCTAGAGCAGTCAGAAAAACAGAGAAGATGTTTTTTAAAAAAAAAACATCAGCATTTGAAAACAGGAAATCCAAACCAACATTGGTTCTTGCAATCTTGATGTTTCTTGGTAGTTCTTTGTAGGATTTATCCGACAATTTGGCAATGGAAAGTCATGCAGTGACAAGAAAGGGATAGCACAGCCTCTAGTACCGAAGGGCAGCAACATGTTTTCACGATATTAGATACCTAGCCGTCTTTATATTGAATTTCTCGCAAATTCAGACCAAACAGAGAAACCTTAAAGGTTGTTATTCTAAACCGATGGCTTCAACAAACCATGAGAACTTAACGGAAAGCATTCAAAAAAGGGTTCCAGCGGTGATTAAAGGTTGCTGGGTTGAACAAGTCATCCACAGACCTGGAAATTTTCCGCCACAATGGCGCTTAAAGGTTGTTGGACTGAACAGAAGTCATCTACAGCCCTGAAAATTTTGCAGCAAGCCGTCCAAAATGTGTAGACTAAAAAGAAGGGAACATTTGGGGCACGTGCAACTCCTAATCAAGTTCTGCTGTCATATCTTTCAACTAAATCACTTCTTTTTAATTGTCTACAATGTGTTTTCTTGTATTTTCTTGTTTTCTTCCTCAGGTGGCTACATAGAATAGCCAACTGATCTCTTGCAGTTGCTGGTTGGAACCACAAGGCCTTCAGCTAAGTCAGCAAGATTAGAGCAGCGGATAAAGAACTCTATTGCTGATGTTTGAGCTATTTTGGCACATGGCTCTGAGCTATTTTCAATAGGATAGCAGGTTGAGGACATCCAAGAAAACTAAGACCTTGAGAGTGAGATTAGGAGAAGCCAACCACCCAATTTTCGAGCAGATTTCAATTCCAGCACAGGAATTCTTGGGAAAGTAAAGTTCTTGAAGTTCTTGAAGTTGTTTCTTTGTAAAATGGTTTTATAATTATCTCTTTAATTTCCTAAGCTATCATTTAGAACACATACTTCTTAGTTTCATTTCATTCATTAATCTCCTTCGAAGCATATCTAACATACACCAACACAAGAATTATATGTGGATGAATTTAGTCGTATTGAAGTGATCGCAGTTCATGAATATGCTTTTAAGAATATATTAAATGCAAAAGAAGATTTACAACTATAATATATATTTTATCTTGTTGAATCTAAATTTGCAGCTATAAGTGACCAGAGTTAGAATCAAAAGTTTAAACAAAATTAATTATAATATATATATATCAAATAGAAATTAAATAAATTCATAAATGTGAAACTAAACTAATCATGTATATTATAGTTAAAAATAAAATGAAAAATCTGATAATTTAACTCTTAACTGAAGTATCTAATGAAATAATCTCTGCAAATCAAATTAAAAGAACTTTATAGAGATTAGTAAATTTGCATTAATATTTCAAATGATTTACTAATGATGACTTTCTTGAAAGAAAAATCAAATTTTAAAACTTTTTATATATCCATACAAATCTGAAAGTGCATAATTTATTATGATCAACTTTTTAAGTCATTTGAGTCAAATTTCATTAAGGGCTATTTAAATACATACCACCAATTCTTATTTATTTACATATCTAACACTTAGACATTAATATTTCCATAAATAACACCTAAATTATTAATAACACATCAAAAGTACAGCTTCCACTAGATTTTTTTTAAAGTGAAATGCACTTTTTCATGCATAGAAAAGAGTTATATATGTAAATATCAAATTTTAGGTGTTAGATATTGAAATGCATGAGAATTGTGTGGTATGTATGTAAATCTTCCTTCCATTAAAGATAGTGTATGTCCATATCAAATTACTCTTTGTACACTATTTTAAATTTTCTTTTTCATCTCATCTTTTAGGCATTGATATGAATCTTTAACAACATCCACTAGGAAGAATATTAGTATGGCATTATTATTGTTTGTCTCACATTATATTGGTCGTTTATATGATTTACATAATAATATTAAAAAAAACTAATTGTTAATTATGAAAATTATATGTTTATTGCTGATATGAATAAGAAATAAGTAGAATTCTAACAAAGTGATAAAGTAATAGTACATCTACATATTAAAATTTTTCTATAGAAATTTTTAAAAAGTAGCTACTAATAAAGCAAGACTATATAAAATCATACAACATACAGGAATGAATATTTATAAATTGAAATTTTTGAAAAATTATGGTATCTGTCCAATCTTTAATGCATTTGATTTAATGCATGAAAGCTATCAATGTCATTGATAATTACTTACTTGCATCTTCTTGTGAACTCACATCCAACTTTTAATAGACAATTTTATGCATTTTTTCTAAAAATATATAGGATTTGTGCCTAGATTAACTTGATTACTATAAAATCCTCAATTCATCAAATCTTTTTTGAAGTGGGACAAAAATGATTCAAATCAACATTTTGAGCATTAAATTTTTTTTTTTTAAATTTTATCATACCTATGATGATTTCTACTAGAGGGAATATTGGACCTAGTTAGGTTCCCTATGTTGGGTTTGACTTAGATCTGTCAGCTCTTTAATACCTTGTTTGGTTTGCACTAATGGATCAACATGCTAGTTCAGTGTTGTTAGTGGAGTCTCATGTTATTTGGTCTTATAAGCAACTTGGGCCTCTACATGAATGGTTCTCAGTTGTTAACCTCTATATACATTCCATCAATTAAAGTGGACACGCATGGTGAAATTGACAAATGATAAATGTGATGTCATGCAATTTAAATTTGAAACGCCTAGATCGTGACTAGAATTTTTATTGAAATGTCCTTCATTCAAAATATCATCAATCAATTGAATGTCATAATTGACTAAAGAGGTTTGTTGTGTTGTCTAATGATCACCCAATGGATTAAACAAGACCATAGGTACATTTTCGCATATATCAAAGTCGAAGGCTTCAATGTCATCACAATTTGCTCGTTCACAAAAGCGTGTTGCATCGATGTATCAAAATTGACTTAAAGACATTATTTGCAATTGATTTGACCGAATGTGGTGCAAATGGCAAACCATAGATCGACATCGTAGAAATCACAAATTCTTTGAGCGACGCCGAGATTTCTCAAATATAATGCTATCAAAAGTTCGTTGTTTGTGAACAATTTGTGTTTGATTTAAATAGCTCATGTTAGAATCATTTGTTAAGTACATCAAACATTAACAAATATTTTAAGTTCAAATTATTAATGACACAAACAAACCCTGATTTGTTTTCGTTTAGCTTGAAATAAAGATATTATATATATATATATATATAATGTGATATAATCACCACAACTCATGTGGTAGAGTGGTTGTGTATTTTTTTTACATTGGAGCGAGTTTGAATCTAGTATAATTCTCTAATTAAATTTATTTTTTCAATAGTATCATGTTTTAGTCCCACACTACAAAGAGAAGTAAATGGAAGTAATTCAAGTTAGTTAAATATCAATCTTTCTTGAATGTGTGGCTTCAAGGCTCCAAGTATATGGAATTTGAGTCAATTCGAGCTAAATGAGCCAGAGCTCATTACACGAACGAACAATAGATTTTCAAACAATTCCAAACATGAATTCAAATAAATAAATTTTCAAATGAGAACATGAACAAGCGGTCAGTCACTCAAACTCTGCTTACACCCATAAATGATGATTCAAAATGAATATAGTGCATTGCATTTGAGACGTTGAAATTATCTAAAAATGATAGCTATATTGCCTAAGTGATTGCACAAGAAAATTTACAAAATTTGCACATATTTTGATGCAATCTCACACAAATCACATAAAAATGATAAATCTCATATGTCAGTCAATGCATTTATCATTATTATCACTAATTTAATATGAATTTAAAATAAACTTAATGAAGTTCAAAATCTTATCATCTCAATTTCTTTCAAATTTTGTCCTTAGTTCTCCATTAATTTTGCTCCATATGGCAACTAATATTGATAATACGCATATCTCCAACTTCTCCTAATTGTAGTGATTCTCTCTCTCTCCCTCTCTCTCTATCATAGAACTCCTCCATCTCTATCTCATGCCTACAACCAACACTCGACTCCCCTCTGATGCAAATCAAGAGTGAATATCCCTCTCATCCGTCTCTCACCTCCCATATATGAACTCCCCGCTCAACCTACTCCTCATTCTAAAGCCCAACCTTTGCTCTTCCCCATCTCCTTGTTCGCACCCAAGCCAAACCTCTCTATGCTACCCTTAATTAGCACGCTACAACTATCTCTCAGATGATTAGCATTCGGTCTAAGCCCAACACCCTTCCCAATCTCAATCCCTCTCTCCTTGAGCAACGCATCACTCATCTCTACTCTCTTTCAAACCGAACCCAACACAAACCTCATCTCCCTAGCGCATGAAGACATCTACCCTCCATTTATTCCAATCTCTCCTTCCTATCCGGTCAGCTAAGTGTTCCCTCCACTCTCTTTTTTTTCACGTGAAATTCCAAATCCTATGCACCTTGCTCACTCGACTCTTGTCATTTAGGTTTGTTAAACAAGGTAAAAAGAGATGACCTATGAGTTGTCATTTTTGTTATTTGATTAAAGTTAAATCTTTCTCAAGTCATATATATATATATAACATCCATCTCACCCTTAAATTAAAATAAAATAGAGCCAGATTTCAGATCTTGTAGGATTTAATATTGTCATTCTTGCTACTCAATAATTTGAATTAGATCTTAATCAAAGTCTAATACCAAATCAACAGCATTTAAGGTAAATTTGTAAGATTTAAAGTTGCCAATTATCCTGCTTAATTCATTTAGGTTAAATTTCATCACCCGACAGTCCTCTTTCCAAATCAGCAACAACAACAACAATAATGATAAAGCCAATGCCCTATGTTATCTTTTTTTAATTTCCATATTTTTTATAAAGTTAAATCTAATCTCTACTCTCTTAAATAAGGTTCTCTAATCTTATCTGCCACTAAGGTACTCAAACTTTTTTTCACATAATCATTTTGCATTTTATCTCTAAGAGTAAAGCCACTCATCCACCAGCATCTCATCTCGCAACACTTAACTTAATCTTATGCTTCTCTTTTACAACATTCGCACCTAAATCATTGCAAGTCTTATCACCATCTTATAAAATTTTCTTAAGTCTAGCGATTCTTTTCTATCAGCCGGATGCATTCCTCCACTTTAACCATCCAACTTGAATTCTACTAATAACATCTCTATCTATTTTACCATCATTTTGAACATAAGCCTGAATATTTGAATCGCTCACTCTTTTAATGATTTGGTCACCCAATGTCACAACACCACCACTAGAAACAACTAAAATTACACTCCATATATTCGCTTTAGATCTACTCAAACAAAAACCTTTAGACTCTAAGATTGACCTCTATAATTCAAGTTTCTCTTGGACTCACTCTCTAATCTTATCAACAAAAAGAATGTCATCAGCAAAGGTACATCTTCTTGTAAATGCCTGGTAAGAACATCCATAACTAAAGCAAAAGGATTAGGGCTTAAAGCCGATCCTTGATGTAATCCAACTAAAATAAAGAAATATTTTGCCAATCCTCCTTGTGTTTGAACCCAAGTAACAACTCTAGTATACATATCCTTAATGACTTGAATATAACCAACATTAACCATTTTCTTTTCTAGAACTCTCCATAGAACAACTTTAAAACTTTATCATAAGCTTTTTCTAAATCAACAAATATCATATATAGATCCTCCTTACTTCTCTATACTTCTCCATCAAACCTCTCAACAAATGTATAGCATCCATAGTAAATCTACCTGACATAAAATCAAATTGATTTTGAGAAACTTTTTTATCACATCGTAACATATGCTCAATAACTCTCTCTCATAATTTTAATGTATGACACATTAACTTAATTCTTCAATAATTTGCACTCTTGTGCATCATCTTTATTCTTAAATATAGGAACAAACAAACTATTTCTCCACTCATCTGACATCTTTTTAGTCTTTAAAATAACATTAAAAGATTTGTAACCCAATAAATTCTTGAACTCCATTTCACTTCTATTGGAATATCATCGTTTATTGTTTTTCACACTTCATTTTTTTAAACTTTTTTTAAAACTTCAAACTTACTAGTATGGCGATAAAATAAATTCTCTATTTTTATTTTTAGGTTCTAAAATCAATCATATTTTCATATCATATATTAAAATTTTATCAAAATAACTATATTTTCAATATTTTTTCTAAGAAAATACTTTATGATTTTCATCTTTAATACTGAATTAAATCTTTATTTCTATCTTTTCTTATTAACTTTATCATATATCTTTCACTTCTTCGATCTATATAAATCACTAAAACTAATTTTTTTACATCATATTTTGCTTTTTAGAATCTACGGTCACTTTATATCTTTCTCTTCTCAGTTTTCTAAACTAAATTTTATAATAATCTTATTTTTTTATCTTTCTTCGCTTTAACTCCACTAATTATTTTTATTAAAAGAAGCTTTCCTTTTCGATTCTCCAAGCACATTTTTTACAACTTGCTTAATTTCACTTGTTACTTTTTTTCACATAATATTAGCTTCCTTATGAACATTTCAAATGTTAAGCTCTTATAACTTGCTCTTAAAAAAATTTTATTAGTGTTCTTTAAGTGTCACCATCTGATCCCAAGATAATAATTTGATTTATTTTTCATCTTCCAATCTTTCATCTTAAAATTTAAAACTAACGTCGATCTGGATCTTAAACTTTCACTCATGACCTTGATTTTACAATCTAATAAACAATTTATTTTTCTTATCAAAATAATCAATCGTGTCTTCTTAGATACATTTTATAAGTAATAATATCATCTCTTTCTTAAAAAAAAGTACATAAAATCATACACTAAAAATCTAATATAATACCTTATTACATTCATTTTATATACTTATTCTATCATTTCCAATATGTTCATTTAAATCTCCTTCAATAAATATATTTTTTTCAAGAACTATCTTTTGTATTAATCCCTCTAAGTCATTCCAAAAAATTTCTTTTAAACCTGCATCCAAACCTACTTGAGGTGCATAAACACTTATAACATTAATAATCTTAGCATCAACAATAATTTTTAAAGTTATAATTTTATCTCAAATCTTATTAACATTTATAACATTATCCTTCAAACTTTTATCTAAAATCACATATACACCATTTCTAATTCGAATCTTCAATATCAAAGTTTAAAACCTAAATTATCCTTAGCCTTCCCCAACCCATTTAGTTTCTTGAATACATAAAATATTTATCTTCAGATAAATCATAATATATATTAATTCCATTAATTTACCTATAAGAGTACCTATATTCTAAGTTCCTAACTTAATTATATTTTCATGGACTATCTTCTTTCGTCATAATATAGAAACTTGCTTATTTACAATGACAGAGCGATCATTTTCTCTTCTTTTCACTATATTCATGTCATGGCCTTCAAAGGGCCTAGTATTAACATAATATTTTAAATGATTCATATCATGATTATTTAGATAAATTTTATTATCGTCCTATCACAAATCAAATCAAAAAACAAAAAAATTAGCTCTTTAAAATTAGTTACCAATTCCAACATTGCTTTATGTAAAATATAGATCAGCGATTTGCCTCTAAATTATCATAATTAATCTTCGTCTGGCGTCTTTCTTGGTCGGTGAGAAATCTATAATTGTTTATTTTCTGGCTTAATTCATTACCCTTACATTTCTTGGAATGGTAGGAAGAACTCAAGATTTAAAATTAAGCACCTAACGTCTTGATGAGAAAATTTATAGTTTTCATACGTAAACAAAACTCATACTCTCCTCATACGATGGGGATGACAAATCAAGACGATGTTTACACAATTCATGCATGCATTTTGATGTGTATATCAAAGATAAAAGTAGTCCTCCTATATCGAGATGATATAGGATGCCAAAACTCTATACTTGCAAAAAAAATCAAATAGTACAAAATTACATTTAAATTATAATGGTTCAGTTAATATTGAATTTAAATTTGATGTTATAATAGAGGTGAACTTAAAAATGAATTTGAGGGCTACTTTTTAAGATAAAATTGAACTCAAAATTAGATTTATGAAATCCGTAATGAATCTGAATTTCGTCAATGGGCATGGATATGACTCCTAAATGAAGTTCCAAGCAATGTCATATCTTGCATTAAAAGGATTGAAATAAAAAAAACATAAATTCATGCAAACGAAATTGAGAGGGATAAAATAGCATGTTTATAAGCAGGAGCAAGTGTAAGAAGTGATGGATTCATAATGAATGAAAAGCTCATCAATAAGCTCAAAATGAGTCCCTCTAAAACTTGAAGAGTCCGATGAAATATGTACTAAATGAAATTAATTGGGCATGACATTGGGTGATTCAATATGAACCTAGAACGCCTTATGCCACCAGATCTGCAATACAACTATGTTAATAGCCAAAAGGCATGCTTTAGAATCATGAAGTGTGATGATTGCATATATCCCAAATACAACATACTTGTGACTATAAGATTTGAATGCTATCAAATAAGGCATGAATCACAAGACAAATCTAAGTTCAATCAATACCTCAAAAGTATGCAATTATATCATGCAAATGTATAAAATAAAAGTTGATGCATAATGTAATTGCAACAAGATTTTGAACACTATGTGCCTTAACACGATACTAAATGTTTAAGTCTAAGATGAATACGTGGGTTGAATAAACATGACTTTAGACTCGATCTTCTATCAATAGACCAACAGAGTTGACAAAGTCTGAATTGATAAAATAAAATTAATCAAATATTTTGATGATGATGATTGGAGACTTCAGGGAGAAAGTTTATTATTATCAACTTCTTTGGCATTTTAACATCAAACTATTTTAAGTCCAAATGACAATTAGCTATGAAATGATCATGAATTTTAAGCATTCAAATTAAACTCATCATTCAAAATTTAAAGCTAAAAACTATTCACCTATCCGCAACTATATATCGGTGATGATAAATTAAGAAAACTTTATAAAAAAAGTCAATGTTAAATCAAGTGTATTTCTATATTCATTCTCAATAAATCTCACGCTAGTAAAAATGTAACTTATATACTCAAGACGATGATTTTCCCTTAAATGACACCACAAATGTAGTACAGTGAAAGCCCTTTAACTAGATTTGGCCCTCAATTGTCTCATTAAATTATGGTTACAAATGTTACTCGTATGTTCCCTAATGGCTCAACCCCCTAGAGTTGTCAATCGTAGGCGGTGCATTTGATAGGGCACAAATCACTATTAGTTAAGGCAGACTTAAAATTCTCTAATTAAATAAATATCAATCAAAGTCTATGCGGTTCCCATGGACGAAGTAATCTGTGGCTACTGATAAAGATCATTCAGTCATGTTGGTTGATTATCTCTTCTAACTAAGTAGACAATGATTAGTAAGACAAAACCATAAAATTTTAATCGACGCATCATCATTTTCAATTCACTTTAAGTTAACAATGATGAACTCTTAAATTTTAAACTTCATTTATTCTCATTATATGCTAAATAATTAATGACCTAACGAATAGCCTTAATTGAAAGTTCTCTCCCATCATTAGGAGGGATAATTAACTATAAGTGCTTGTTTCTATGAAACCTAGAATTAGATCTAAAGCCGTCGCAAAATGAGGGTGAAAACTTTGTTAACATTTGAAAAAAAAAAAAAAGACAAAAATTTTTGAACCCTAGCAATCGTCTTCCATGAGCGGGATGGGTTAGGGATCATTCGCCTATAATAGGAGGGGGAGAAGGCCGACCGAGATAAATGCGTGCATGCGAGAGAGAGAGAGAGAGAGAGACGAGAGACCTACCTGAACTGAAACAGTCGACCTCCTTACATTTCGACCGAAGCCACCGCCACCAACCTCCTTGTATTTCGATCAAAGCCGCCACCGACCCCCCTTGCATTTTGACCTAAGCCAATCCTCCCTTTTGTGTGAAGAAGTCGATCGAGAGCCTGCCGTAACCGAAGTCTTGTCACATGAAAGAGGAAGAAACCGAGCCCTGCACGAGCTTTGTTGCGTGAAGGGAGATCGGTTGAATAGCTTAAGCTCAAGCTAAGCCCTATTTCACACAAATAGAGATTTGATCGAGCCTAATACACGTAAAATCACGTAAATTAGCCCTATCCAAGAATTACCTAGGGCTATTTTGAGAAATTTGGGACTTATTTCCAGGTGTTATGATTGTAATTTCATAAAATTGTAGAAATATTTTTATTATAGACCTTAAAACTACGAGAAAAAAATTTAAAGGCTTACGTTCATCGATCATAGGTCCACCTAAGATAAAATTTAAAGGCTTATGCCATCAATTTTGGGTTCAACAAGAGATGATTACCTCCCTCCGTTAATTTTGGGCCCGGAGCAAAGAAGAGCGATGATTGTACTATATTTCACAAAAAAAGCACTAAAGACATTCCGCTAAAATTTTGTTGAAATTATCGAACTTTATATTTTTATAAAAAATCATAAAATAAGGGAGGTGGAACTCTATGATGCGACAAATCAATCAAATGAAAGAAATTAAAATTAAATGAAATGGGCATTAAATTATAAAATGTAATCATTCAATCTCCATATGAAATAACAATATCACAAGTAAAAAAATTTCAAATTGAGGATTTAATTAAGTCTTCTAAATGAATTTAAATATATTTTCACTCGTATGGCATTCATTCATGAAATGAATTTAATAAAATTTAAGGAATGAATTTATTCATACAATGATTTTTTTAAAATTCAATAATTTTTAATTATTCAATAAATCCAATAATTATCAATTATTTAATCAATCAAACATAATGCCGAAATCCAAACATAATTTAATTATTTGAGGAAATTTAAGTAACATAATAATCTTAGGTCGTTTCAATTCCAAAGAAATTATAAATTATATTGGCATTCTAATGGATATAAGCCAAGTTATTTCTTTTGCAAGATGAAACTCACACTTAATCTAAACATTCTAACAAATGTAAGACTAACCCATGTTTTGTAAAATAAAATTTGCTCATATAAAGTTGGCTTTCCAAAAGAAATATAAGTCCAACATATGTGCATAAAATGGATCACATTCAACTTGGCTTTCTAATAGATGTAAGTCCAATTTGTGTTTGTAAAGCAAGCACCATTCACATGAAACTTGGCATTCCAATAGATGTAAGCTCAATGTTTGTATGCAAGACAGACTTCAATCATATTAAAATTGGCATTCTAATGGATATAAGCTCAATGTTTGTTTGCAAGTCAGACTTCAATCATAATAAAATTAGTCTTCCAATAGGTGTAAGCTCAATGTTTGTCTGCAAAGAAAACTTAAATCACATATTAGACAATGGCATTTCAATGGATGTAAACTCAATGTTTGTTAGCACGGTAGCTTCAATCATATTTAACATGGCATTCCAACGGATGTAAGCCAAAGCATTGTTCGCAAGGCAAACCCTACATTTAAAACATTGATCAATGTAATTCCAATGTTTGTCTCAGAAGATAGACTTAAATCACATATAAAACAAGAGCATTCCAATAGGGATGTAAGTCCTATATATGTTCATGAATCACACTTAATGGCATTCCAATGAGATGTAAATCCAACATGTATTCATAAAATGAATCAAACTCGGCAAAGATATGTAAGTCTAATATGTGTTCATAAATGAATCAATCAAACTCAGCATTCCAAAGGGATGTAAATCCAATATGTAGTCATAAAATGAATCAATCAATGGTGCATTCCAATAGACGTAAGCCCTATGTTTATCTGAAATGACAAACTTAAATCACATATGAACAATGGCATTCCAAATGACAAACCCGCTTATTTGGAAAACCCCACATATTAAATATATATGGCTTTCGATGGATGTATGCCAACTTTTGCAAAGCAAACATCAAATCCCATAAACATATGACTTTCTAATAGATGTAAGCATAACTTATGTTAGCAAGGCAAACATCAATCACATTAATAATGACATTCTAATGGGTGTAAGCCCAATGTGTGTTTGTAAGCAAACTTCACTCATATAAATCAATAGCTTTCCAATGGATATAAGCCCAACTCAATTAGGCATTCCAATAAATATAAGTTCAACTTATGTCTGAAATGCAGCCTTCATTTAATAGTGACCCTATCAAACTCATAAAATTGAATTATTGGACAGATTTACAAGTTAAGTTTAGCTTAAATGATTCAATAAACACATACACAACAATCCTAGTCCACTCAGGATTCTTGGGAGGAGGCAACCAATTGTAGCTAATCAGGCTCCCTAGACATTACATCTAATAGTTCTCAGATGTTGGTAGATTGTAATAACAGTAGTCCCACGATGACAAAATCATTGGATCTTGATTGAGACTACCCTCATTTCCTTCAAACAGTCATTCACACCACATCACTAAGCACTGATTTACATCAAATATTAATACTCATTTCCAACTTTAATCGAGAGAGCTCTCATACTATGCTAAGAAGTGTAATTAACTAAAGATTGCATTCATAGAAAGTAGAACCCAAATCTAAATAAACCTTAATATAATGTTGGGGAAAATCTAGTTGAATAAAAATCAATCTACCTCACGAAAAACTAAACTCCCAAACATCTTAAGGATGGCAGAGGTTTTTGGTGTTTTTCCTAAGCAATCAATTTCTTCTGAGTAGTGTCTTATCTATAAACCTCATTTACCTCCTAAATATTTGACTCAACACAAATCCAAACTATTTTTATCAAGAGACCGGGCACAAATTTTCGAATCCCGCATCAATCAACTTGTTAATGAGCTTATTTGATAATGTTTTTAATTTTTTACTAATTTGGTTTTAAATATGATTCTAGCACTCTAGTTCTTGTGCATAAGTTATGTATCTCAATTATAGGAATTATGGAATTCTATTCTACCTGTGGCTGTCTCATACTAGATCGCATTAATTATATTCACTCAGTAGTTATGATCTTATTATTTGACTTAGTTCACAGGATTTTGTAATCTGTCATGATGATTAATTTTTGTCCATTATTACGTATTTATTTTACGTATATCTTAGACAAACTTTCAGATTATAGTTGTCAAGTAAATCATAATTTTGTTAAAGAACTATGAGATATGTAAAAAATACTTTTGCTTAATAAAAATTTAAAATTTCTTTCAATCTTGTGTGCTACTTAAAAATGAATCCTTTTAGTATGTGCAAATGGCATCTACAAGTTTTTCGAATGTGGTACTTTCTTGAACATTGTGAAGCCTAAATAGTTATTTGGCAACTTTTTTTCCTTTATTTCTTCCTATTCTCTAAAACTAGTTATTGCTTTGCTTGAGTGATAGTGTTTTCAAATCAAGTACAATTTGAATTTTTCTATGGCTGTGTAAAATACCAATCAACATGTAATTTTCACTATCCTTAAATTTATGTGTATTTAGGTGATCATCAAAGTATTATTTGATGCAAATTTTATATATTTTTTCAATCAAAAGAGACGGTTTTTGTCTAAATTAAGAGTCACATACTGCAAATTTACCCTTATATGCATGAATTTATGCATTCCACATAGATTTGTATTGGGAAACACCATACTTTAATAAAAAAACTGCATAAAACCATTGTCATCTTTTTATAAACACTACTAGCAAATCAAACATAAATTTCCCATGACTTGAAAAATTTCTAAATATAGCCAAGATGGTCAGAAATAATGAAGCGGCTTAGTTAAACTGAAATTTACACGGTTTAGTTCTCAACATGTCAGCCATTGATTTCCTTACATTATGTTGCACCTTTTCTTCCTTCTCTCCTCAACATTAGTTTAGATAGGGAAAAGTTTGTCAATTTTTCAAAGAATAGTACACAGTGTATGTATAAGCTTTCCAAATCTGATGTAATTACTTAATGATTAAAAACTTATTGAGGAAATATATCTAGACCTTCATAGAAACCATGCTAGATTGGAAGATAGAAGTCATTGTCTAATTTAAACATATTAATGAAAACATATCTATCACGGCTAGAAAATGGAAGAACTTTGTCAAGTGAAAATGCAATGAATTTAGTTGATGAACATATATTCAAACTTCTAAATCCATTACAGTAAAAATAAATTTAATTTCTCAATATAACATTGAGTCTAAGAGTGTCATATTTAATTAAAAGAGCTTCAATAAAATAATTTAATAATAAGTGGTGCTAATTTGCTCTGTATTTAGCTGCTCCATCTATATATCAATTATATAAATTCTCATATACCCGAAAAAAAGTAGAGCTTATACACAAAGAACTTACTCTTGTGAGACAACAAAGACTCCCATAAGCGAGTTGCTTTAGAAACCAACAGAGAGTTCTGAACAGAAGAGCTTGAGATACGATCATCCCACAATTCACCATCTAGCTTAGCTTTATTTCTGATCTCTTGCAGCTTTTCTAATTCTTGCATCAAGTGTGCCTGAAATAGCAGTTGGAATAATAAATAACTTGATGTTACCACATTTTATCCGCAACATAACCATACAAGGCAAGCAAATGTACTAACTGAGTTGAAGAACCAGCTCCACGCACCCATAAAATGCATACCATATATTAACTTTTAAAAAGAAATGGTGAATACCTCTTCTGCAAAGAGTTCATGAAATTCAGCAGTCATTTCATTAGCCAAGTTTGACCATGTAGCTTGCCTTTGATCGGCAACATTTGCATTTTTTAGAAACTTTCTCCTCTCAAGACCAATCCTAGCCTGTGGAAAAAGGAGACAGAAGATGAAAAAAAAACTGAAAAGATCTAATATCTATTGCACATTTCCTATAGAAAATGATAGAAAAATCAGGTAAAAGAAAGTGGTAGAATCCAGGAAAAAAAGATTTTAATATCCTTGACCGGCACTGCACATATCCTTAAATTAGGAACATTAAAATAAAATGAACAAAAACTGAACCTGAAAATCAATATTCACAACATTAAGAATTATTTTCGCACAACTTCTTTTCTATTAAGGATCATAGTTGCAGGAAGGAATTGTCCAAGTATAAACAAAAATCTAGAACTGTGAAAAATCAAAGAAGATGGCAGCGCCTATAGATTACAATAAATATAAAAAGATAAAACAGGGAATGTTTTGAACAATTAAAAATAGAGATCAATCAGCTAAATCAACCTTTGTAAGTAATGCAGCAGCATTCAAATAAGAAACGTCTGACAGTGAAGCAGGAAGTGGGTTAGAGGATACATCATCATAAAATGTCCGCTTGTGGACCTCCCTCAGAGCATGCACAGAAAGCTGCCACAGAAGCTCTATAAATCTGGTTTAGGAACATATGGATCAGAGCTTATACAGCATCAAGACCTAATACAAATCATGAAAGAAAAAAGGCCTGGCACAAATTTTACAAAGCAGAAATAAGCATATACTGCATATCAGTCTGATAAAAAATCTACTTACAAAAATAAAATTAAAATATCATGTAGGAACAAATCTACCCTGAGTATGATCCGATCAGGAAGCTAAATAAGAAATTCTTTTGCAAACCCATGAAGAATATCTTAACTTTTTTTTTCCCAAGGAAAGAATCATGATTGAATAACTTGTTCCAGTGGCAGTTCAAAATTATATCTATGAATTTATCCAAGAATCATATCAATAATTTTAGACATATATAATTGCAAAGTACAGTGAGGCAATTTTGCTATTCAACATAACTCTAAGCAAATCATTCTCATCTAATTATAATAATGTAGTGGATCATCAGGGTAAAGGTGCATTAAAAATCTAAGAAACAAGACACTTGAGAAATAAAATGCTATTACCAGATGACTTACAAGTGTAAATGGTCCTAACAACGCGATTAAGAATGGAGACATAGCAGCTTCCTTTCTAATATGTACTTATATTCAGAAACCTCCAAATAAACTAAGGGGGTGTTTGGCAATGGATTTACTTAGGATTTAGGCTGCTAAATAAATCCTACCAAAAAAAAAAAAATAGATTTACTAAACCGATTTAGTAAATCCTGCAAATCCAAAAAATCCAGTAAATCTTCTTAAATTTCGGATTTAGTAAATCCTACTGGAAGGTTGGATTTACGGAAACTAAGAGCGCGCGCGAGAGGAGAGGGAGAGAGAGAGAGAGAGAGAGAGAGATGGAGCGAGAGAGACGGAGAAGAACTAAGAACGGTCAAGTTCATTTTTTTAAGGAAATTTATGTATATAGCACATAAATTTTATGCATTTACATATCTAATATCTAAAATTTGATATTTATAAATATAACATATTTCCTATATTTCAAAAGTTGAATTTTACTTCAAAAAAATTAAGAAAAGAGTTATTTTTATTGTAATAATAAAAATTTAAGTATTATATATGTAAATATTTATATTTAGATGTTAGATATATAAATATAGAAGAATTGTGTGCTATGTATGTAAATGTACCCTTTCTTTAATCTTTTAAAAAATCTTAATTTTAAATAATTTATTTATTAATTGTGATTATTAATTAGATTTAAGTAATTTTAACTAATATAATAGTTGATAGTTTTTAATTTAATTTAACTTTATTTAAACTGATTTAATAAAATATTATTTAAGATTAACTTATAAGTTATTGAAATTATTATAATTTAATAAATATAATTATAATTGTTATAAATTTGATAGTTAACTAATTGAAAATTTAGAAGATTATTTTACCTCTTCACATGCTTTAATATAATTTAATTCTTAAGATATTAATCTACTAATAAAATTTAATAGCTATTAATTTTAATTAATTAATAATTAATATTAATATAAAGTACTTTAAATTAATATTGATATTATTAATTGATTAATTAATATATATTTAAGTTAATTTTAATTGTGTACTACTAATGATTTATTAATTAAAATTTTTTTTTAAATCCTAACAGACTTAAATCTTCAAATAACTTACCAAACATCTTTCAGGATTTAGTAGGATTTAACTAATCCGTTACCAAACATTTTCAGGATTTAACAGCTTAGATTTACTAAATCCAGATGTACTGGATTTACTAAATCCTACTTGAAATAAATCAAATCCGTTACCAAACACCCCCTAAGTAATTCCTATAATCCGGTTTGAATGTGACCACCCTCAAACTGAATTTTAGAGTATAAACCATGAAAACACAATATTTAAAGATAGTCCAAGAGATTCTGTATAAAACACTTCTTTGCAAGAACCATCGTGCCATATAAAAAACAACTGCTCGTGCATATAAAGGTGGTGTAATTTTGATAACAGATTTCCAAGGCAGTTCGATGGACTAAATAAAGCAATAGAGAAGAACCACTTAAATCTCATATTAGGTACCAATTTAAGTCATTTATTTGTTAAATGAACCAAAATCAAACTGATTATCAATCCCATAATCATTGTACATTTTAGTATGCATTCCCGAAGAGTAGAGGCAATGGACGACAAATGCAACTCCAAAACAGAAGCTCTCCCCATACCCCAATGGTGCTTGGAATCAGAAGCAGGCACCAGGACGGTATAAATGAAAACGGGTGAAATAGAGCACTGACCTCGGCCCGCAACAAGTAGCCAACGATGAAGCCCTTGCGTTGCTCCTCGGGAGAGCCCCTTTCGATTCCAATTCACTTATAATACCTTGCACAATCTTATAAACACCAGAAAAGAACCGACTAAAGCCAAGAAATACCAAACAAAGAACTAGAGGTGCCTGGACGCTATGAATAGAAAAACAGAATCTACCTTGCGGAAATCGCGAGACTGGGCGGAATCGAAGATCGGCCACACCTTATCGAAATCCTGTAGATTCGGGATACCCCAACCAGGAGAATATGAGATGTCGCCGCAGAAAAGCATAGTCCAATACATAACACAAAGAAGCGATATTATGGACTTCAGGGTGAAAGGAATTCTTGCCTTGGCAGATTGGACGGGGCCCCTGAGAGAGGAGAGAAGGAAGTAGAGGAGCTTCTCGCCCAATCTAGGGTTCGAATGCCGGAAATGGCCGATCCCATTGTTCCACTCAACCCCGCCGACGCCGATGATCGCAGGATCTAATCCCAACAACAGGCAATTAGTGTACATGGCGCTCTCCAGCTCTGACTCTCTCTCCTTCTCTCGATCCATCGCCATGGCAATGACTTCTCCCTTTCTCCTCCTCCGTCTAGTCCCGCTCCCGTTATCCTTCGCTCTGTGGAATTTGGAAACGCCGCCGGTATGGCGTCATTTTATGAACTATTTTTTTGTCGCTCTAAGCATTTGTGCCGGCCTTATCCTGTCTTGATCTCATACAAACAAACAAAAAAACAACTATCGAGCGGGAGTTCATTGTCAACACGAGCCGGGCCAATACATTTTTTAATGAGTTAATTATAGAAGCCTCTTATTTCAAGGGAATATAAATATGTGTAGACTATATTATAAATAAAAAAAATGTTGATATTGCTTATATCTTAACCATTTAGATAGAATTTTAAGCCTGATATGACACTGAAAATTCTACTGTTGAAGAATCTGATGTCAGTAAGTTGATCTCAAATTAGAGATCAAGACTTAAAATATCAAACTTTGGGATATAAAATCCATAAATTTCTTAAATGTGGAATATTTATATTCAAATCGAGCGTCTTGACGAGCCAAATCTAATAAGCCTAATATCTCATAATTCGACTTTGAGCATTCAAATACTTAAAATGCATCAAATGATCAAAGGAATCTAGCCGTCAGATGAAGTGGAGTTCGAATTTTGCATTTATAGACGCTACCTCCAATCTATAAATAATCCTCATTCTTCACATGAGGGGAGGCAAGCAAGAGAGAGAGAGATACTAAAGCTTGAAAATCCTCCGCTTAATCGTCACCACTGACGCCACCACCCCGTTGGTTACCAACCACCGGCCACCGCCACCATGATCTCATACAAACAAAGCGAAAAACAACTATCGTGGAGTTCATTGTCAACACTGGGCCAATACATTTTTCTACGAGTTAATTATCGAAGCCTCTTATTTCAAGAGAACATAAATGTGTGTAGACTATATTATAAATAAAAAAATGTTCAATATCTTAACCATTTAGATAGAATTTTAAGCCCTCATGTGAAAATCAAGTGTATTAGCATATGAAGGGAGAGATTTTAATGGATTATAGGGATAAAGAAAAAAAATCAATGAATTCATCAATTTTATGCTAAAGAAAGAAGAGTCGAGATATCCTATCTCATTTGATGAATATGTATTTGATGTGTTTATTGAATATCTTTTTTTGATGTCCTACAATGCGAACAGATCGATTTAATTTTGGCATTATTTTTGCATAACATATGCACATATTTAAATTTAATAATATATCTTAATGAGCATCTAATGAGTTGAACAAAATCGAATGGGGTATTATTTGTGTTTGGTTCACATGATAAACCTAGTGTCGCATGTTGGAATATTTATAAAAAATTAAAAGAGAATTTATCAACTAACATTATATAAAATTTAACACACAAAAGAGTTCAAAGGCAATGCATAGGATGTGAAGTTTTTATGTGGAAATTCATAATAGAGAAAAATTTTAGAACATAGTAAAATTAAAATGATTTCAGCAGTGTAAATCAGAATTGCAAATGGCCAAATTCCTTATAATTAGGGAATGGGTTGATAAAATATATTAAATATGAATCATTTAAGATGTCTCGCATTATGTTACTCATAGGAATTTTGATGAAGCACCTTGTGATGCTAGGTTATCATATTGGATTGATTATTATTCTAATATAAGGGGAGATCCATGTGATTAGAAAACCTAGTTTTGTGCAAATGTCAATCTTTGAAAGGCATCAAACAATAGTCTATAAGGAATGTTGAAGTTAAAGGTAATGGTCCATAACTGGCTCGATTATTTTCATGATAAAAAGGGAGGCCAATCAAACAAAAAAAATAAGAGCCAAACATCAATGGTTGACTAACAACAGATACATGTCAGTGGCATTACATGCTATTGTTGATAAGGAGTTTTGTAAGTTGGTTAATGGTCAAATTTCAACTTAATAATACAAGATGAGAGACAATGTAGTCAAGAAGATAAGCTTTAGCTATTAGGAGAATGTCAGTCATTAGCGGAGATTGCGTAAAAGAGGACATGAAAATATTGGGACTCTGGTGGTAATTAATAGTCATTTTTGATCATTTCCTTAGTTAAAATGGGAGATCGGGTAAGTTGCAATATTAGCTTTAAACATTGATGATATTTTAGACATCAAATGTTAGTCATTAATAAATATCAAATGATATACTATAAGAACCATCAATAATTGGGCCATAGTTGATAATTGATTTAATTGTTCTCTTAATAAGAGGGAAGATCAATTCAACATTCCTCTTGATAATGAGGATGATCAAGCAATTAGAAAATATGGGAATTGAATATTGACGACTGAAGGAAGACCACTTCAATTAGCAACAAATATCCTATAATAATCATCGGGGATTATTAGAAGTTCAACAACTTTTGGTAGTTGATTTGTTCGTTATTTCTATGAAAATAATAATAATTCTTAGATATGAGTGACAATTACATGTTGTGTATCTATGATTAACAGACATCAAATGACAATTAACTTTGTTATTCCTTTTATCGGTATTGGTGTTAGATTTGACACAGAACTCTCACTCAAATTTAACAAAAAGTTTGGTTTTGGATAAACTTATGTAAAATTATTAATTTTGGATCAATTTAATAACTCAAAAAAATGGAAGATTTACATACATACCACACAATTCTTATGCATTTACATATCTAACATCTAAAATAAGATATTTACTTGTCTAACACTTTTCTATGTTTAAAAAGGTGTATTTCACTTTTAAATAGTGAGTGATGATGATGATAATGATGATGATGATATATATATGTTATGTAAATCCCCCCTCCCTCCCCGTTAGGTCTGAGCCAACCTAAAAAAAATGACATAATTATAATTTTTATATTTATATGATGATGATGATGATTATCAATTGAAAAAAACTAATAAAGTATAAATATTTGCAATTTTTTTTATTTTGTGTCCAATTTAGATAATCACATTTATTTCAAGCCGAGTTCATACTAGCACTAAGAGTGTCAATTTGGATTTATAAGTCATATTTAATTCAAATCCAATTATGAGTCAACAGGAACACAATTAACTCAATTAGATCATATAATTTAAAAGTCAAAATTTTCAATTCAAATCCAAGTTGACAGTTATGAACATGAACTAACATGCATGAAAAATATGAAAAATATGAAAAATATCTACGTTACAATCAATTAGTATCAATCAATGTGGAATAAATAGATTATTTAATTTAGACATGAAATCTAAAAAAACTACAAATATTTTTGTTAGGTCCAATATTGATATATCTATAATATTTACAATAATTTTAAAAACATATTTTTTTACACTTATTCTATTTTATGGTTGGCAACAGTGGGTCATAGTCTCTCAAAACAAATCCTAAGAGTCCATTTGGGGTGGATATAACAATTTATAAAATAAGTAGTATAATTATTGAAAAAAGAAGTAAATTGTTTAAAAGATGAGAGTATTAATTTTTTTCTCATTCGAAGAAAATGTATAACTTATTTTGACCACAATTATACTTCACAAATTTGATTGTGAAATGTTACTTCCATGGGTGTAAATGAGCCACATTTGACTTGAGCTTCAGCAATTAATTAATAGAGTTTGAGCTCGAATTTTATTTTATGAGTTCAAGTTACCTCAAGAGCTGGCTCATTTAGTATGAAAGAGATAAAATAATTATAATTGAGGTAATTATTATGATAAAAATGATAAAAAAAAGAAATTAGAAGAAAACTAATAACTAATTATTTGATATAAGAGAATAAAATATACTTTTTTTAAATATTTTTAATAGTTTTATATTTAAAATATTAAATTCTAATATATTTTAAGTATATTTTATAATAATATTTATTAATCGAGCTTGCTTGCGAGCTAACAAGTCAAATTGGGACATGTTATTTCATCGTGCCTGTCTCAGAAGCCATTTATTGAGCCAAGTTCAAGCCAGCTCAACTTGACTCACTTACACTCTTAGTTACTTGTCATCAAAAAATTTCATGAAAGACAAAAAATTATAAATATATATATATATATATATATATATATATATATATATATATATATATATATATATATATATATATATATATATATATATAGTTGTCAAAAATAATAAAATTATAAAAATGATATTTAAAGAGACCCTAAACATTTACATATAGATCATAATTAATACTCATTCCATACGATATGGAGATCTTTCCATGCTTCGACTCCCCCTCACACACATTCTTACGAGGCTGCAACTACATTGAATTGTTCTATAACCTACACGGCTACAACCACATTTAATTGTTTCCATTCAAGAAATAGCTTTTTTCCTAATGAAAAGGCTATTGTTAAAGCAAATTGCTTTTCTATATATTTTCAAGCGTTGTTCCTAAAAAACCATCGGCCAGTGGTTCTTTGGCAACAAAGCTTAGAAGTATGAAAATATATTAACCAAAAATATCGTTCGATAGGATAAGATATTCTCGTATTTTTTAAAACACGAGAAGAATTTTGAATATTTAGATTAACTTTAAGATGAATAAATTATATGGAAATATATGATAAATTAAAAAACTTATATTATATTTATCTCAATTTAAATCTGAAGTTTACAAAACCCAATATAATAAAAAAAAATATAAGTGAGTTTTTTTTATTTTAATACTGAACAAATTTAAACACGTTTTACATGCACAATCATATGGGTTAGATCTCAAATTTAAAATCTTATAATTAAAATCAAAGCATCCAATCACTAAGTCGAACTGCACAAAGATATGATGTTTTATTAACTTTTTTCAATGTCATAATTGGTTGAAAAATGATTTGAAATGTAAATTAATGATTAATAATTTTCGAATAAACTCATTGTTTATGTTAACCTCAAAGCTCAATGCATTCAGAGTGTATTTGAGATAGATGGTAATAATGATCGATACTGAAAATGTACCGCAGTCATGAAAACTAAGTTATGGCGTATTTTGAAGAATTTACTTAAAAAAAAATTATGTTTTCTAAACTGACTAGGAAGAATATGATTGTAAGAATTATGTAATTAATTCTTAAGTGTGGTCCACATTAATTATTATTCAGTTTGTTATTTAATAATTAATTATGTACTCTTCCCACCCTTTAATGTGTAAGTATCTCTCCATTAAGATAATTTATATTAAGAATATTTGGGTGAAGGAAGAGAAACCCTAGTTCAAAAGAACTCATGACAAATCAAGATATGTGATTTATTTACTAAGTGAAGTTTTGTGAAAATCACTTTGTTAAAGATCTTTTTTCTGAGTTTATACAATTATGTTGTTTGTATGATTAAGAAAAAAAATGTTTAACGAATCGATTCATATTTTCTAACAAGTGGTATGTGAGCCAAGTTTAAGAAGTTGTGATTTTCCATTAAAAATTGATTCATCTTTTGATTGCTTAAATTTAATTCAACATATTCTAGTAGCTCATTCTTGTCGTAATCCTTGATCAACGCTTTTCAAGTTAAGTACGTTCTTTTCACTATTTATTATTTTCAATGTATTTAACATAATCATTAATTTTTTTTGGCTTTACATTTTACTGTACTGAAATCTTCTCATTTTATTTGGAGAAATGTTTTAGTTCAAAAGCCATTTTTGTTAATTGTACAAGAGTAAGTGAGCCCATTAAGGCATATATAAATTAAATGATATCCAAAAATCTAAACACATTAAGTTTTGTTGCTCACTAAGGATGTTACAACATATATTATGGATTAATATAAATCATCATATTTTATTTATTTCACTTTTCGGATATATGTAGAATATATCTTTGATGCTATAAATTTTATTTATTTCAGATTTTATGTATACAAATAAATATGAAAATTTTATTTATTTCAGATTTTCTGTATACAAATAAATTTGAAAAATATGTTTTGATTTACACAAAGTATACATATAAATAAATCTGAATATAATTTTCATTTATCTTGAAAAGAATCAATGTATTTAAAAAAAATTGCATAATCATTAACTTTAGTCGATTTGTAATCATGAACATAATTGTGGTTAATTAATATACTTGACTAGATGTGTTTAACATATCCAAAGATAGCAAACGTATTTAATTAAAGTATGTATAATTGCCAATTATGTGAAATTGATATTAGCATCAATTATGTTTATTATTGTATATTGTAATATCACCCAAATGAAAACTTCAATATGCATTTTGTGATTATATGACTGTTATCTGAATCTATTTTTTATGTATTTGTGTTTATAACTCAAATATTAATATATGAGCATTTAATATTTTGAAGCATCTACTTCTCTTACTTTTCATTCTCAAGCTTCGTCTATTATAAAGTTTAATGGGCTTAATTTTAATGAATGGAGTGAACAAATTCAGTTCCATTTATGTGTCTTGGATCTTAATTTAACGCTTCTTAATGATAAGCCCGCTGCTATTATTATTACTAGTAATAATGAACAAAAGTCTTTCTACGATGCTTGGGAAAGATCAAATAGACTTAGTTTAATGTTTATGAATATGTATGTAAATTATTAAGCCAACAATTCCCAAAACTGATAATGCAAAAGAATTTATGAAATTTGTGAAAGATTTATCTCAGTCTGAATCTGCTAATAAGTCATGTGCTGGGACATTAATGGGTATGTTGGTCAACATGAAGTTTGATGGTTCACTTATCATGCATGAGCACATCACTGAAATGACAAATGTTGAAGATTAAACACCATGAGAATGAATGTGAGTGAAAGTTTTATTGTACAATTTATTATTAATTCTTTGCCTCTTGAATATGGTCAATTCCAAATAAACTATAATATTATTAAAGATAAATAGAATGTGGTGAATTACAAAGTATGCTTATTCAAGAGGAAACAAGACTTAAGAAATAAGGAATTCACTCAGTTAATCTCATGGGACAACCAGAAATTAAAAGAAAACTAATTAAGAGGAATGCTAAGGGCAATAAAAGACACTTGAAGGCTAATGTGTCATCTGCTCAAATCCAAAAGAAGGTACATAAGTATGATAGAGGTTATTTTTGTTCAAGCATGACACTATCGAAAGATTTGAAACATAAAGTTTAGTTTGAAAAGAAAGGTAAGCCAAGTGCTTTTGTATGTTTCGAATCAAATTTGACAGAAGTTCCTTATAATACTTGGTGGATTGATTCTGGTTGTACCACACATATTTCAAATGTGATGTAGGGATTCATTACGATCCAAACCATAAAGCCAAATGATAAGTTTGTCTTCACGTGTAATCGAGTCAAAGCTCCAGTTGAAGCCATTGGAACATATTGCTTAATTTTAGATACTAGACATCATTTAGATCCTTTCCAAACTCTTTATGTTCCATCTGTTTCTAGAAACTTAGTTTCATTAACTAAACTTGATATATCTCGATATTATTTTAAGTTTGAAAATATATGTTTTAGTTTATTTAAGCATAATTATTTTATTGGCTCTCATGTTGTTTGTGACAGTTTATATAAATTAAAGCTTGATAATTTATTTGTTGAAACTTTATTAATTTTGCATCATAATATTGGAATGAAATGTGATTTGGTTGATGAAAGATCAGCTTATTTGTGGCATAAACATCTGGGTCATATATCTAAAGAAAGAATACAAAGATTAGTAAAGAATAAAATTCTTCCTGATTTAGATTTTATCGATCTTGGTATTTGTGTGGATTGTATTAAAGGTAAATTTACAAAACACACAATTAAGAAAGTGGTCACAAGAAACACTCAATTTTTAGAGATTATACATATTGATATTTGTGGACCTTTTGATGTTCCAACCTTTGGTAGAGAAAAATATTTTATCACATTTATTGATGATTTTAATGTTATGGCTATGTCTATTTGTTGTATGAAAAATCCGAAATAAATACCTGAGACATTTATTAATGAGGTTGAGAGACAATTAGATAGAAAAGTAAAAATTATAAGATCGATAGAGGTGATGAATATTATGGAAGGCATGATGAATGGACAATGCCCGGTCATTTGCTAATTTTCTAAAAAAGTATGACATTTGTGCTCAATATACAATGTCAGGAACACCACAATAAAATGATATTGCAGAAAGGCGTAATCGACATAATCGTACTTTAATGGATATGGATAGGAGTATATTAAGTTATTCTACTTTACCCTTATCAATATGGATGTATGCTTTAAAAACTATTGTATATTTATTAAACAAGGTTCTTAGTAAGGCAGTTTCAAAAACTCCTTTTGAACTGTGGACAGGAAGAAAGCTTAGTTTAAAACACCATCATGTTTGGGTTTGCCCAGTAGAATTAAGAATTTATAATTCACATGAAAAGAAAATGGATTTAAGAATAATTAGTAGACATTTCATTGGTTATCCATAAAAGTCTAAAGGGTATAGATTTTATTGTCATAATCATAGTATAAAAATTATTGAAATTGGAAATGCTAAGTTCATTGAAAATGGTGATATTAGTGAGAGTACAAAACTATGAAATGTAAAAATTGAATAAGCTAAAGTAAAATTCTTTTACTAATTACTTCTTCTAAAGTTGTTGTTCCTACAATTGTTGAACAATTTGATAATTTACAAGAACAACAAATGAATGATCATACACCACATAATGAAGTTATCACCAATGAACCTATAATTGATGAATCACAAAAAATAGCATTAAGACGTTCTCAAAGAGAAAGAAAATCTGCTATTTCGGATGATTATTTTGTTTATTTACAAGAGTCAGAATTTGACTTAGGAATTGAAAATGATCCATTTTCATTTGTACATGCCATTAAAATTATTACTTCTTAAAAGTGGTTAGATGCTATGAAAGAAGAGTTAAAATCGATGGATCACAATAATGTCTGGAATCTCGTTGAATTATCTGAAGATTCTAAAAGAGTTCGATGTAAATGAGTCTTTAAGACCAAATGTGACTCTAATGGCAATATAGAACGATATAAAGCCAGACTTGTTGTCAAAGGTTTTACTCAGAAAGATGGTATTAACTATAAATAGACTTTTTCTTCTGTTTCCAAAAAGGACTCATTAAGAATTATTATGGCATTAATAGCTCATTATGATTTGGAGCTACATCAAATGGATATAAAAACCGCCTTTCTAAATAGAAATTTAGAGGAAGAACTTTATATGAATCAACCTGAAGGTTTTTCAATTAAAGAAAAAGAACATATGGTGTGTAAATTTAAGAAATCAATATATGGACTTAAATAAGCTTCTCGACAATGGTATCTTAAGTTTAATGATACTAATACTACCTTTGGAAAGAAAATATTGTTGATCGATGTATATATCTAAAGGTCGAGTGGGAGTAAGTTTATATGTTTTATTTTATATGTTGATGATATCTTGCTAACTAATAATCTTAGATTATTGTATGAGACCAAGAGATTTCTTCAAAAAACTTTGAAATGAAAGGTATGGGTGAGGCATCTTATGTGATATGAATTGAAATATTTCATGATAGCTCACAAGGATTATTAGGATTATCTTAGAAAGCATATATCAATAAAGTTTTAGAGAGATTTCAAATGGAAAAGTGTTATATAAGTATTGTTCTAATTCAAAAGGAAAAATTCTTATGCAATGAAAGAATGAACAGGAGCATAAGCAAATGAAACAAATTCCTTATGCATCTATTTTTGGAAGTCTGATGTATGCTTAGACTTGTACGAGACCAAATATCAGTTTTGCTGTGAGAATGTTGGGTAGATATCAAAGTAATCAGGAATTAATCATTAGAAAGTAAAGAAAGTTTTGTGATATTTGTAAGGAATGAAAGAACATATGGTCACTTATAGGAGATCTAATCATCTTGAGGTGATTGGATATTCAGATTCAGATTTTGTTGGATGTGTGTATACTAGAAAATACACATTTTGCTATTTTGTTCCTTTGGAGGAGCTATCTCATGGAGAAGTGGAAAAAAGTCCGTCATTGTTGCATCTACTATGAAAGTTGAGTTTGTGACATATTTTGAAACCACAATTCATGAGTTATAGTTGTAGAATTTTATTTCAAAACTTGGAGTTGTCGATAGTATTGCCAAGTCGTTGAAAATTTATCGTGATAATACCGCTGCTTTTCTTTCCACAAGTATTCAAAGTGCTAAACATATAGAATTGAAATACTTTGGCGTTAAAGAAGAAGTTCAAAAGCAGAAGTGTCATTTGACATTAGCACTAATCTTATGATTGCCGATCTTTAACTAAAGGATTGAAGCCTAAACTATTTAATGAACACGTTGAAAAAATGAAAATTATTGAAAAAGCATAATTGAATTTATTATGCTATTTATGTATTTGACTCTCTGACCTATTTATTGAACTTTTACATATTATCGCATCTTGTTTCATTATATTTGAATGTATATACATGAAAGAATTATGTAAATATTAGTAAGTTTTGTCTTTATAAAGACATTAATGTTGGATTATGATTATCTCTCATTATAGATCATATTAAGTGCAAAATTAATAGTGTGATACATAGAAAGAAATATGTCGCACTAATGATGTATAACCGTCATAATCCCTATTAATTTTTACTTAATAATGAATTATGATTTGACCAAATTAAGAAAATATTTGACATGTAATGCGCATTATGATTATGTATATAATTATTAAATCTTTAAATTGAATAATATTATATGTGTCAAGTGGGAGAATATAAGAATCATGTAATTAATTCTTAAAGGCCCACATTAATTATTATTCATTTTACTATTTAATAATTAATTATGTACTTAAAGCTCATTGGTCAAGAGAAAGTTTGATCGATCGTTTATATAACCGTTTGATCAAATAAAGTGTCTATTCATAGAAACTACTTTTCCTCTTCCTACCCTTTAATGTGTAAGTGTCTCTCCATTAAGATGATTTACATGAAGAATATTTGAGTGAAGGAAGAGAAACCCTAGTTTCACAAATCAAAAGAACTCATGACAAATCAAGATATGTGATTTATTTACTAAGTGAAGTTTTGTGAAAATCACTTTGTTCAAGATCTTGGGTTTATGAGTTTATACAATTATGTTATTTGTATGATTAAGAAAAAAAATGCTTAACGAAATGTTTATACAATTATGTTATTTTCTAATATATGATAACAAATCAAGGTATGTTATTTTTTTTTAACTCGAGAAGAATTTTGAATATTTAGATTAATTTAAGATAAATTGATTACCTGGAAATATATGACAATTAATTAAAAGTTATAATCTATTTATCTCAATTCAAATCTAAAGTTTACAAAACCCAACATGAGAAAAATATGAGTTTTTTTTTCATTATTGAGCAAATTTAATCACAAGTTTTACATGCACAACCATTTGTGTTAGATCTCAAATTTAAAATATAATTAAAAGCAAAGCATCCAATCACTAAGTCGAACTGCAAAGACATGGTGTTTTATTAACTTTTTTTCAATGTCATAATTGGTTGAAAAAGTGACTTGAAATGTGAATTAATGATTAATAATTTTCCAATAAACTCACTGATAATGTTAATATCAAAACTCAAAATATTTAGAGTGTATTTAAGACAACGACAGCGATATAATGAGACACAAAAATGCATTATTGTATCATTTAGAAATTATATTTTAGTTGTGTTTTGAAAAATCTATTATGAAAAAATTATGTTTTCTAAATTGGCTAAATAAAAAAATTTGTTATGAACATCATTATTTTTTAGATAACAATTTCTTCTATAGTTATAACTACCTCAAACACTCTCAAAAATAAATCCTCCATATTAATTTCATATGATATGTTATATCAATTTGCTTCATTTCAAGTAAACAAAAATTGAAATAAAGGCAGTTCCAATCTTCTAAACTTTTCCAACATCCCAACCATGTATTTAAAACAAAGACCCAATTAAGAATATAACATCAAAATCAAACAATTAAACGACCACTTTGATTCAGAACATCGTCTCCAAAAACAACAAATATCTCCAAATTACAATTAGTATGCAATGTCACCCATACAAATTAATATTCAAAACTTACAAACAAGAAGAGAACTTAAGAACTCAGCAGCGCTTTCCTTTTTTCTTTTTTTTTTTAAATTTAATTGAATCTCCCTCCTAATTTGGATCAGAGAAGAATTTGTTCACAGATGGCATGATTTGAGGGTCTTTGTTGCGTAAATATTTTCTAAGGCTGTGCTCTGCGTATTTCTCCCCTTCCGCATAGTTGTCGAGCACTCCGGAAGTTCTATTTTCCTTGAGCACCCTGATTTATTAATTAAGAATACTAAATAAGCAAAAGGTTTTATATGAATTTATTTAGATATAATTAATATTGTTTGAAAATATAGTCCAAGCGTTTCATTAGGATGCCTTAAGTATTGGTTTCAATTTGATTGTTCTGAGGACTAATTTTGAACCAGTTTACAGATCAATATGTCTGCACAAATAAAATAGATTTGAGTAAAAAAAAGAAAGAAATCTCATAAGAATCACTATATTTAAAGAGTTTTTAATTGGAAAATATGTGTTAAGATATTTTGATATAATTTTGGTTAGTATGGGTCTTGAAATTGTGAAATTTTCATTGAGATTAGTATTCTTTATAGAAAAATTTGGGTTTATATTATAGTAATCTTAAAATAAATCCAATTGTTTTCAAATTCATCCGATCATAAATTATGTTAAGTTATTGTTAGCAATTTTTTTTCTTGATTATACGATATATATATATTAGATATTAATTCCTTGATTCATTGAGATCTATAAGAAACAATTTTGCAAGATTTCTTTTAGAGACTATTTGGTTGGCTGAAAAAAGAATTAAATGTAAAAGTAATGTAGTGTAAAAAGATTACTTTAGGCTGAGAGTTTTACAAATTCATGATTTTATTTTTTTTTAATTTGATGGAAAAAATGTAATGTAAATTATTTTGAAAATTTTGACGATGTGTGGGGCGGTGAGGGCTACCGACGATCGACCTAGATGGCATGAAGCGGCGGGCTACGGTGGCGGCATGAGGGTCGCAACACTTTACATCACATATATTGAATTAACCAAAATTTGGTGAATTCCAAATACACCAAAATATAACTAAAGAGTGAATTCCAAATACATTACTTTTACTTTTAATTTACTTTGTATTCCAACTAAAGGCCAAAATTTTCAAAATCGTGTATTTACTTTACTTTACTTTCCTTTTTATTCCAACCAAATAACTCCTTAATAGCATTTAGATGAGAGTCATATCTACCAACATGTAGGGGCTATTTGGGATCAATT
Organism: Cymbidium sinense; assembly: GCA_021442155.1. NCBI lineage: Eukaryota > Viridiplantae > Streptophyta > Magnoliopsida > Asparagales > Orchidaceae > Cymbidium > Cymbidium sinense. The sequence goes on from CM038226.1 coordinate 5,395,646, forward strand.
TATTTTTGTTTTTTTATGCTATTTTAAAACATATTTTTTATATATTTTAAAATAAATAATATTATTTAAAAATATTCAGAATAATTTTAGATATTTTGAATTTTTCAAAAATAATAATATCAAATATATTTTAAATATTTTACTCTGAAATAAAATATAAACTAAATAAAATAAAAAATTTAAAATAAAAGTGATCTCAAACAGCGTCGTAGCTGTTATTTGACGATTAAAACTATCAAAATTATTATTGATCTTTTTTGATAATATCATATTGTTATTATGATAACAATGAAACAAATAAATTATATTTGATATATATCATTATTATTTGAATAATATTATCATCTAAATAACCGTAAACAAAATATCACCTTAAAATCAATCTTACCTGACATCAGGGTTAGTCGTTATGTTCCTCATTAATTGCATAACACAAATGCCTACAGCAGTTCCAACTGCTGCAAATAGAGGATAGACCTAACAATTCAATCAGAAAATTAACATCAATAAAACTCAAAAATTATTCCCCCAAAATTATAAATAAAAAACATCATAATCCAATCAAATTTTAATAACTTAAAAATCTACTTTAAAGAAAAAAAAACAGAAGAATAATTGGATACCTCAGGCCTCAGCCATCTTTTGGTTGCTGATGAAGCCATGGAGCCAACAAGAGAAAGAGAAAAGCAGCAGAAAAACGAGAGAAGAGAAGAGAAAAAACGAAAATATGAAACGAACACTTGCCAAGGACGAGCAAGCGTTGCATTTATGGGAGAGAAAGAGGTCAATTTTAGTAGGCGAGCCGTTTCGAATCAGGCTGGCTTCTGAGCTTTCGTTCCTGTGCAGTTGTGCACGTTTGTCTGTTATGGGGACCGGAAATTAGGGAAAAAGTAGAAATTGGATTGATTTGTGGTCGGGAAGTTGCTTGTTGTGAGAGGGATAGTGCTTTGGTGGCGGGTGAGAATTTGGGGGTTCGGGCTCGGTGAAAATTGATATTTGGCTTCTTCTTTTTCTATTCGTGGCATACGCGGAAACACAAATTTGTACGGGTTCAAAATTCTAGAATCCAGGACTTTGGAGAAAACATATTTTGGCAAGGATGACTAATTAATGTCACGAATATTTTGTAAATTTTAATTTATAGATTAAAAATTGATTATTTTTAAGCAGGTTAGTTTAGCTCGAAAATTAAATTAAAATTTAATTAGAATTAAATATATTAAGCTCAGCTATAAATCAAGAGTTTGAAATGAATTTTTTTTGAGCTAATCTTAAGCCCACCATAGATTGGATCATATAAGTTCGATCAAATTTAATTATTATTTAAAAAAAATTAAATTTATATATAATTCTTATAAATTTGTAATAATAAAATTAATTTTAGAATTAATTGTATTGAATTATAATTTATAATCTTTAAAATAAATTATATATTTATATATATAAACATTATCTCTTCAAAATGATACAAATAAGAAGATTATATTATTCCATCATCAAATTCTTCTTATCTTAGTTTTTTGTCCTCGGAAAAAACAAAACTTTAAAAGGGCTTCTGAAAGCGGTAATTCTATTCGTTGCAAGCCGAAATGTCCAACCCTAGTATCATTATAGGAAAAAAGTATTATCTATTTTTTATTTTATATACTAAATTTTTTAAATTTTTAAATAATCAGTTTTATTAAACTAGAACTGTTCCATCAAAATCAGCCATCTTCATTCGATTTTGAGCCAAAAGGGTAAAAACATTTAATGAGTGAGCTCAAAATCAAAAGAGCTCAAAATTGATCAAAAATGAGCCGAGCTGGCTCTAAATCGAATAATTCATGTCATTCAAAAATCTTTTGAGTCGACATCGAGTCAGCCTTAAATCGGCTCTAAATCAACAAGTTAACAACCCTAATTTATTTTCTCATAAATTATACTAAAATAGTTTATTAATTTATATTTTATTTATAATAATATTGTGCATATTAAGGTAGTGTTGATTCCATCTTATAGCAAAACTTTTACATTAAGATATATTCATATTTTATTAATTTACCAAAATTAATAATAGAAAGTTTAATATTTTATAATATTTATAAATATAAGTTATATAATTTAATTATATATATACATACATATTTCGATGAGTCTCAGAACTCGAAATTTCCGCACATACCTACACATATTTGTGTCGTGCATCTACTCGTAGTCATAATGCTTACACGTGAAGACTGCTCTCAAAAATATGTGGTTAATGGACCGTAGATTTCACAAGAATTTCTATTTTGAAGTACTTGACATATTTTTTAATGATTGAGATAATATCATCCAAAAATAAAACGATATGACGAAAATTCCTAATGAAGCACGAATCTTGATGCAAAACAAGCTAATCAAATTGAAACAATCGAGATCAAGCACTTAAAATATAAGAAACTTTGAGACATCGCTTAAATTCCTAAAAGCTCTCAAATATGAAGTGTTTATAGTCAATCGGCGTCGTGGCCTGCCCAACAAGCCAAAGATCTTACATTCGACTTCATTTGACATTCAAATACACAAAATACATCATATGATCAAGGGAATCATCACGAGCATATGGAGAGGAGTGATTCGATTTTGCATGTATTTACGAGACGCCACCTCCACCTATAAATAGCCTCATCATGGGGAGGCTCAAGCATGAGAGAGGAGAGAGCTCTAAAGATCCTCCAAGCACAATCGTGTCGCCACTCGACGGCCATCAACCACCGCCACCGCCGCCATTGATCCTCGCTGCCGCCAATCTCTCTTTGGTCATCATGATGACTACCAAGATTATTCGCTCGCCAATGATTGTTCCATTTGCCGAATTGTTCCTCGTGATTTTCACCTGATTGCTCCGCATTCACTATCCGCTACTATTAGAATCGTTACAACCTCACCGTTGTCACATAGTTGTTCCTTTCTCATATACACTCGTAATCCGTGACGGGAAGATCTTGTACCAAATGTATACATAGTGAAAGTTTTTTTATCAAGCTATGTTTTCCTTCTTTTGTCTTTGGATTTCACAACTAAGCAAAACTTTTACTCTACCACAACCGATTTTCTAGCACACAACACATATATATATATATATATATATATATCTTCTTCTAATTTCTAGATATATTCATTATAAATGATTATTTTTCTCACAACAGTTTGCAATTATATTTGAAAAAGTGTAAGCTATGCCACCAAATCCTAAATTGAGACGAATAGTGACAATTAATTAATTTTTATGCTAAATAATATAATATGTTCTGAATTAAGATGATTAAAGATAACTTTTTATATTGATTCTTAGCTTAAGCTCTCTTTTTTATTCATCATATTTATTTTATTAATGCATAAACATGTATTATTTTATTAGTAAGAAATTTAAAATATAATAATTACAATATATATAGTTCAATAAAATAACCACACACGATTTTTACCATCTATGAATCAATCTTCACTTCTAATCATTTTAATCCACCTCGCTAACATACATGTTCACACAAGACTTTATCATATCATCTCTATTACAAATTGCAATATAATTTGACTATTAATACAATGCAATAATAATTCAACCCCACTTTATATGGCTGATGGACCAGATAAGCTCAGGAAAGCATTAAAGATTTATTTGTGATCGCTTTCTATTTATATTTTATTTTATTTAAAATTTAATATAAAATTTTAAAATATATTTAATATTCTAAATAAATATTATTATTATTTTTATTATATATTACTTCATTGATTGAGTCAAATAGTAGACAATGATGACAGACAGTATTAGCAGGATAAATGATTGTTTCATTAAAAATTTGAAATATCAAAAAAATTATTTAGCGGGGAGACCCGCAGGGGGGTCGATTGACAATCTCGCTTTTAATGTGATGATCCATAATCGAGCGTATAAAATATACATGTGTTGCTCTCAGGAGCTTATCGGTTCAAATATATATATATATATATATATATATATATATATATATATATATATATATATAAGTTTGTTATAAATAAATAAATATAACTAAAATAAATAAATAAAACAATTTAAAAAAAAATGATTCTAACTGAACCTAACTCTACAAAAAGATGAAGCAAAAAAGAAAGAGAGTTGCTTGAGATAAGTGACTGATAATTATTCGAGTTTAAAGAAGCACAATTAAAGTTAACATTCTTCGCTTGATAATGGATTTTTATATGTTTGAATTTCGTTCGACAACAGTTATATTTTTATTTATTTCTTATTAGAATTTTAAAAGTTGCTTTCTAATTGTTATATTGTATTGCATTTTTTAACATATATTTTTAATATAAATCGAAGGGAAAACATATTTGTTTCTTTTTTCCTTCTAAATATAGAAGAGAATTTAACTTTATACACATCATAATGATGTAATTCAGAAATTAAGACATTCTTTAGAAATATACTTAAAAGTTACATTTGAACTTATTATGTACGTAAAGTTTC